>JANIIF010000015.1:0-600000 GCA_024604135.1 Cladosporium velox
TCTATAACTTTAGCTCTTAAGAAGGCTAAATTTAGTTTCTGAAATAAGGAGTATAGATTTATACTAAGAGAGTTGATTTCTACTAGATACTTAGAGTTCTATAAGGAGCGTAGATATCTACTAGGAGTATAGAGTTCTACTAGGAGTATAGAACTTTACTAGGAGTATAGAACTTTACTAGGAGTATAGAACTTTACTAGGAGTATAGAACTTTACTAGGAGTATAGAATTTTACTATAAGTATAGAGTTATACTTATAGTATAGAGTTGTACTTATAGTATAGAGTTATACTTATAGTATAGAGTTATACTTATAGTATAGATTTCTACTAGAGTATAGACTCCTATTAGGGATATAGAAATCTACTAGGAGTATAGATTTCTACTAAGAGTAAGTTATTGTTACCTATTCAAAGTAACTATAGATTTCTATTTAAGGCTCTACTTAGAGTATTAGATCCTACTTAGAGTAAATTTTAGAATTTGACTTAATTAGGTAATGTTAGGTATAAATCTATTATAGGAATATGGAATTCAACTAGGAGTATTTATAAGACTCCTCCTATAGTAAGTTATAAAATGTTACTATAAGTTTACTCGAAGTAAGAGTGATAATATTCTATTTCTCTTCTCGAATCTGCGTGCTCCTAGGTAAATATTCTATAAGGTCTTATTCTTGCGCCAGTCGCTCTCCTCTCTCAACCAAGTACGGAAATCGCTCATAAAAGGGTAACGCGCTCCGACATCCTGCACGTCGGTATCAAACCCGGATTCCGCGAACCAAGCAAACATGTGTCGCAGCTCCGGCACGAGAGTACGAATGGTCCAAGCGAGCCAAGGGTAGGTGGAAGGGATTTCTTGACCAGTCTCTTCTTTGAAGATACGCGCGGCGTCGTTAGGCGTCAGCGCGTCCCCTGCGAGTGAGATGCCTTTGTTGCGGTACTGCTCATCGCTCGCGTTAAGGAAGGCTTCTGCGGCCACTTTGCCGATATCCTTTGTCGATATCATCTGCAAGTTGCGGTCGAGGCCGTTGAGTCGCCACATCGAAATGAACGCTTTGCCAATGAAGTTGTCGGTAAGGTTGGAGAAGAAGGCGACAGGGTGGAGGAAGGTGAAAGTCAGCTGGCCATTGCTAGCTGCCGCAGCTCTCTTGATGTCTTGTTCAATCCTGTACTTGCTAGCGAAGTGAGGCACCTCTGAAGGATTGATTTCACTCTTGTCCTGGCCGCCTCGGTCGGTGGAAGTGAAGACGATGTGCGAAACACCAGCTTCGACCGACGCTCTGGTCAAATCTTTGCCTTGCTTTTCCTCCTTCTTGATGCCCTTGTCAAGGATCGGGACAGAGAAGACGCCCCAAACTGGCGATGGAACTTGGGCGAAGAGCGCGTCGACATTGTCCAAGTTGCCTTCGACAAGATTGACGTTCTGCTTGGCTAGGAGTTTCGAGGCGTTAGAATCCTTGTTGCGTGTGATTGCGTAGAGTTCAAATGGATGCGAAGGCCTGGCTAGCAGAGAGTCGATAAGAGCGCCGCCTTGTTTACCAGTGGCCCCAGAAATCAACAAGCGGCGAGGAGTTGTCATAATGGAATGCTGCGGTGATTGGAATTAGTATCGGGATCGATGACCAGAATTGATTTTGCAGACTGCCAGAGTATGATTGATGCGACAACAAGACCGACCTTGTCGACAACAAGACCGACCTTGTCGACATTTATACGACTAAAGTTCCTAGTAAGGTCGTGTCTTGCTTCCGAGTATGCCGACTCCGGCGACGAAGACGGACATGCCATTCAGCCGCGCGCCTAGCACGTGCATAGGAATTGGCGGACAAACATACTGTGCCGGTCCCTACCTGTATGACTTGAGTAGAACTCAGATGCAGAGTCGTGCCGCCTAAGGATGTCGGTGCGGTACCTTCATGGCGGGTGAGCGACGACGAAAGCTTGGAAGGATGCGCGGTGCAACTTGCTCCGCTCAAGATTCCACTCGCTGCATCGGCCTAAATATTCCTCCGTAGATGGATAAGATAAGATCTCGGATCTTTTAGGTTGAGCCGCATGTTCAACACCTTGCTAATGAGTTAGTTAAGTCTCACTGCTCAGAATAATTCCACACAGAAAAGTCGTAGTGGTGCGAGACTTGTCGGCAAAATTGCACGTCCCTGTCAGCGTCTGAATGGGTTCCATTTTGGACTTCACGTCTAAAGACGACTTGAAGAGCGGCTAGAGATAGTCGCAAAGCCATGAACGATATGTAAAACACTGTTATATCTGCTAACATACTTGACGCAAACGCGCTTTCAGTATACCTAGGCTCAAGGTAGTTCGCTCAGCTGCCCTCTCAGGACTTCGACTTTGTCGAGACAAGTACGGTATCAACACGCTCCGAGCTATCGGCATCCGAGGCCACGGCATCTATGCTTGCGGGTGTCTGGCTTCTGTCGAATCTCCTAGAGGAAAGTCAGTATGAGCCTCAGATTCTACCCGAACAGGAGCTTACTTCTCTCGCTTCAAGTACAAATTTAACAAATGTACACCAATGATAAGAGATGTCGACATGGAAAAGGAGAAAGCATAGCCTTTCAAGAAGCGAGGCGCTTCAGTGGTCGGATAGGTCAGGATGTTGGTCCAAGCTGTGGAGGACTGCGCCATGATGTTGATGAACACCAGCGTAAACGATCTCGTCTCGGGGGAGTCGCGCAGTATGTTGTTGACCCAGCCGTAAAGACTGCTCGATAGTGCGTAACTCCAACCGAGGCTGCAGAAGGCGAACCATTTTGCACCATCTGGAACGTCCCAGATGAGCTTGAAATCCATGCGTTAGCTTCATATTGCAATACTTTCGTGGACTTTCGAACTCACCAGGATTAAGTTCGACAGCGTGTTCATGCTGCTCGCGAAAGTGATGCCCCACACAGGTCCCCAAAGCAGATCAGATGAGAAGTTCACGAGCAACACGAGGAAGATGCCCAAAGCCGATGGGATGGTTCCATAGTTGTTGACAGTCGCGGAGTCATATTTGTTCAGGCTCTTCAGCCACAACAGGAAAGCACCTGAGTTGGCGCCGGCATTCCAAAAGAAAATATCGACAAGGACCACGATCCAGAAGTGCTTGCTGGTCGTGATCTCTTTGATGTGCCGAAGACGCAGCCTTCCCTGAAGGGTGTGCCCAGCCTTGTCGAGACGCTTGCGAGCTATCACCAGGTCTTTCTCCTTGAAAATGTAGGGATTCGGCTGGTCGATGGTTCCAGGAACGACGAAGTATCCAATAATGCCGACTGGTATCGTGATGATCGCACATATGATGTACATCCATCTGATTACAGGCGTTAACAGGGAACGATGCTCAAGTGAAGTGATAAACCACTTACCTCCATCCTGCGAGACCATGCACGCCCTCAAGACGAGTGGTCGTGCCTGCCTGAACGAGGCCGGCCGTCAACGTGCCCAACGGCAGTCCGACATACCACATTCCACCTCGACGACCAAGCTCGTGTCCTCGATACCAAGAGCCTGTCATTCATCAGTTCACAGTTCCAATTGGTGTCCCAGATGCCGACTGGCGATGAACTTACCCAACATATAATGTATCGCCGGAAAGTAAGCAGCCTGCCCAAACATCGTCAGACCCGATCTCATCTTACCAAACGAGAGAACATACCTCAAACCACCCGACCAAGAACCTATAAGCCGCCATCTCCGCAAATGACTGAGCCCGAAACTGCAACAGCGTCGCGATCCCCCAGCAAATATCCATCCCTGGCACCAACCAGTACATCGGGACGTACGTGAAAATGAACAAGAACGGGATCTGCCCGACCGCCGCGCCAACGATGTACATCGTCTGCAATTGCGATAACTCGTTCCCGTAGAAACCGAGGTCTTCTTTCATGCCCGCGACGTACGCATTGTCTATGCCAAGGGTCAGTAAAAGGCAATTACTTGTTACAGACCACGTGGAGGAGGTACGAACTCAGATTGTTCTGATCCAGGTTCTTGACCCAGTACGAAAGCAGAAGGTACGGGACCAGGATCAAGTCGAGCTTCGTGATGAACCTGCGCTCTTCCTTTGTATCGTCTTTCGCGAACCATTGTATCTTCCACCACTTCTCTCGTGGCACGCCGCCGTAGGATGCCATGGTTCGAGCACGGGAGAATGTCAAGCGAGAGACAAGAAGCAAGCGTGTAGCCTGAAAACCATCCCGTCAGCATGATCGCCGTGATCTTTGTACTCCATCCACCACGCCAGTCCCACTATTCGTGCTGCTGAATCTGGACATGGGGCAAGGTCTGCAGACTGCAGACCACATGGCGACATCAAAAGCCCCCGTAATCGGCGTTGCTTATCTGTGTTTCAATGCCTGCAACAGTATCTTGGTCAGCCTATCGTGCAGTTGTGGTGGGCTGCTCCCAAGAGCATATGCATGCTTGTGAGCACGCAAGCATGACAAGCGCGTTAGCGCCGAAGACGTGATGGCGCAACCTGCCACGAGCGACTCCCCTTGTCTCAGCGAGTGCATGCATCACTACCGAACTCAATTGTCTATCCTCCATATCTGTGAGACCTGATGCCACCACATCCCCACATGAGCACGCGAGCCCAACATCTTACCTAGTGCGCAGATGCACCCACCACGTGGCGCTTGGTGTCGGATCGGCAATTGATCAAAAAAGTGTCAACCTTGTCATTCATATGCATGTGTATATTCTTCGCTCCCAATGCTCGCTATGCCGCCACTTACAAGTTAAGAAAATTGAGATAACCTCCCAACCAAAAAAGCCGCCTTCATGCATCATCATTATCATCACCGTCTCGCGCGACCTTTATCCTCCTTTTCCATCTCTCGAATCTCCATCTCTGCTAGCTTGACACACACGTCCGCGATATCGCTTCCGACTCTCCAGGTGCGCAGCGTGACTCCGTTCCGATCCATGACGGCCTTGGCCTTGGCCCAGCGCTGCTGCCACAAGTACTCTTTCTTACCCATACCGTCGCCCGGACTGGCAGGCATACCGTCGTCGCTCCAAGCTCCGCTGTCGCGGTTCATGCGACTTGAGGTTGTGAACGAGAGGGTGCTGCCAACACGGCGAGGCGGGGGTGGAAGCGGGGCGAAAGCACGTGTGCTCGATGATGATGGCTCGAAAGCGGGATCGAAGTTGGCACGCTGGTTTAATTTGCTAGGTGGGTTTCCATAGGCAAGACCGGACTCCCAGGAACCAGGGATTGACGATACCTCGGGCTTGGGCTTGGGCTTGGTCTCTGTGCGCTTAGCCTGGCCACGACGGGTTGGAAGTGGCGGTGGTTGTTTAGGACTCGAGACAGAGCGGGTGACTTGAGATAACGGGGAGTGCTTGACGGGCTGGGTGTTTGGGAAAGGTGGCTGGGGTGAAGGCGGTTTCACTGTAGTGGAGGGTTTGCGTGGCCGGGGAGGAGGCGGCTTGCCGGAGTCTGTATTTGTCGAACCATTGCTTGGTCGGCGCAGTGCTTGTGGTTTGGGCGGAGGTGCTGGTGAGTGCCTGTGCGGTTCTGATGCACCATGTGCTCTCCGAGCCGCAATATTACCATCTGACGGCGACAAGTACATTTGCGGTCTTTTGGGAACATGCACTTGCTCGCTAAAGTCGATCAAGTCTTCCTCCGGAGAATCTGAGCGCTTCCACGAACTTCCTCCTGGTGAGGTGGCCATTCGATCAGGCAAGCGTGGACGGCCAGCCCTCCCTTCATCAATGTGAGCGTCTGGGTTTATGTTCCGCTTGACCTGTCGCATCTCTTCTTCCATATCTTGCAGAGACGCCGCGATTGCAGCTTTGAAGTCGGCGTCGTCCTCCCGAATATCATCAGGACGGCTAATCCTTTTCGACTTCGCCAGACTATCGCCGCTTTGCGTTCTTGAATGGTGTCGCGAGTTGCTTCGACTTCCAGGTCTACTGTTCTTGCCGCTACCCGACCCACCATTCGGATCGAAGTAGCCTGACTGCTGAGTTGTAGTAACATCTCTGATGAACACGCCGAGAATTCGTCCTGGGTTGCCTAACACGACCTCTGTGTAGACTTCGAGATCCGCTTCGCCACTATCGCCAACAAGAATAAACTTGCGTTCAGGGAAGTCGCGCATGAGTCTGTCCAATGTGCCCTTCTTTCGCTCGGCTACAGGCTCAAAGATGCCCTGTAGCGCTCCACTGTATTGCTTTAGGTGGAACGAGCCCGGCGGCAGGTTTGCCAATTTGAAGTAAGTAGACAGCACAGGATAGACTTGCCACGGCGCATTAGAGACATAGTGTATCTTGACACCCATGTCATGTAAAGTGTTGTACCATTCGCGAACGCCATCTATGGTCAGATCAGCCAGATCGCGAATGAAAGCGTTGCGGAATATTTCGCGAGCACCGCCATTAATGTTAGAATGTTTGATGGTATCGTCGATATCGCTGATTAAGCTGACGCCCTTGTCAGTGGTCACATTGACTTCTTCCGTTGCAGAGAAGCCCTCGCCAGCAAGGACTCGAACATGCGTAGGGATGAAATCGAGTGGCGCTCTGACGTTGAAATGGCCGGAAGCGTCTGTGTACACTGTACGCTGGCGAGAGATGGAGTCGTTGTAAAAGAATGCACTGACAGGCTGCTCGGCAAGTCCAGTTGCAAGGAAAGGCTTTAGACGTGTGAGCAAATGTCCATTGGCTGTGGCGAGCTCAGCGGCGGTCATGTTCGCAGGTTGCGCCCAGCTGCTGCGCTTTTGCAAAGGTGTAATATTCAGTGTTTCC
Organism: Cladosporium velox; assembly: GCA_024604135.1. Classification (NCBI taxonomy): domain Eukaryota; kingdom Fungi; phylum Ascomycota; class Dothideomycetes; order Cladosporiales; family Cladosporiaceae; genus Cladosporium; species Cladosporium velox. The sequence continues at coordinate 6,762 of JANIIF010000015.1, forward strand.
GATGATTTCGTCGCTGTTTGGGAGCGTCCGAGGCTGTCTGGTGGTTGGCGACCTCTGTTTGTGCCGTTCGAGTGGTTGTGATAGTCGCCTCGTTGTACTCTCTCGGTCTCGGCATTGCCTTCTTGCACGAGCTTTTCCGCTTCGAAGTTGATTAGGTCTTCCTCTTGAGCGGATGGTCGATTTGGGCTTGATGTGCGACTTGAAGGTGCACTGTTGTCCGCTGACTTATTTGCGGCAGACGCTGGCAGACCAACGACCTGACGAGCGACGCCTATCATCAAACGATGTTTTCGACCATGAGGCCCGCGTTGCGGGTTGTATATCCATCCTCGCACGTCAACATCTACAATGGCTTTATCGGCTTCGTGTTGGTCCCATTGCTTTCTCCAGAAATCCTCGTCGTTGCTTGAGTCGTCCGAAACAGGTCGTTCCTGAATATGGTCAGCCAATATGCACAGAGAAATAAATTGTACTCAACAAATCTCACCTTGGTCTTGATATGCTTGCGAGCGTAACTAGGAAACAAAATCATTTCCGCATTGCCGTGCTTCACAATGGCTGCGTCCGGGAATGGATTGTCGTGTGCCTCGTCGCCAACTTTCGGTGCATGTGTGTCTCCTCCTGCCCAATAACTCGACCGCAATTCATTCGCCGCTTTCAAGTAGCCTGCCAACTTCTTTCGTCTTGCGCCAGGTTCCCTGCCCTCGGAGCGGAAAGCAGACAAGTCGGCATAGCCGGTGCCGCCAGAGCCGTTGAACGCCATTCTGTCCTTGGATTGCACTGTGGCAGCATCTTTCGGAGCCCGTATAGAGCGACGGGCTTCTCGGGGCGTCCTGAGGCGTCCGAGGAAGCCGGAGACCTTGCGCTTCTGCTTGCGCAGTTGGCGGGCGACCAGGTAGCGGTAAATGGAAGCCTGGGCGCGGTGTCGAAGGTTAGGGAAGCGAGTATAGCGAAGATGCTCTAGCTTCCTCTTTGCCTCTGCGTGGACGTTGGGAAAGAGATAGCGCAGGAAGGGTAGGCGGCCTTGCTGGGAGGAGCGTGGGAAGAAACGAGACCAGAATTGAGGAGCCAGCGTGGCTTTGGGGGCCTAAGTACTCTCAGGCGAGAGGTGAGGCCGCAGCAGGTACGCGAGCAGAGAGCGCGTTCGCGTAGATGCACAGGATGATTTGTTTGACGGATCAGCAGCGCCTGAGAGCTCCAGCAATAATGCTGGGCAGGGCAGATTCGCCGTGAGCTTGCCTCTGTCCCACTCAAGTCGGTCTGGACTGCTGTGTCGTCATATGTCGGCAATTCCCGCACAGGGCGAACAAGGATACGGCGATCCACTGATGATCGATCCATGGCTGCATGTGCGGAGCAATACAATTGAGTTAACCGGCATAATCCACGTAGCCGAAGCCTTATAATAACATCACCACCACACGTGTCTTGTTTCAATCATCGTAGGGTTCCCATCACTATTTTCAAAACTTCCTAATCAATTGTTACGCGTACATCCACGCAAGCCAGGACGCCACAAAACGGCCCCATTGAAGCACAGAGAGTCAGGCATTGATCACGAAAGGACAACACTAAAGAACATTCACTCGCTCTTTCAACAGGATGTCTTTCCCAGACTTCCAGCCGGCGGTTTCATCTTCACCAGATGCCGCGTCCGGCCCAAAGACGCTCATATGCAAGGCAGCCCATGGACTTGCGTTCGAGGTGAAGAAGGGCGAGCGTTTCCGTGTTGTTGATCTCCATGGCGAGCAGGTGGTGGATTTCGCTGCCTGGGTGCAAGGCACTAACCTTGTCGAAAAGCTGAGCATGGCATACACGCGCTTCCATCTGAACGGCGTCACCCCGGCCGTCGGAGAATACCTGTGGACCAACAACGACGAGCCCATATTGAAGCTCGTGGAAGACACAGTCAAGGTGCACGACATGACATTCATGAGCTGCTTCCCGAAGATGTACGAGAAAGAAGGTCGACCTGGGCACCGATCTTGCGCTTCCAACATCGCCGAGGCCATGGAGCCGTATGGAATGAAAAGCCACCTGGATGTCACAGACCCCTTCAACATTTTCCAGAACACACCCAACTACAGCCTGAAACGCCTGGGAAGCAGCAAAGCCGGCGACTTTGTTGAATTCGAGGCCATGCAAGATTGTGTCTGCGCCTGCAGCAGCTGCCCATACGACGCGGAAGGCTTCAACGGCGGCAAGATCACAGACATTGCAGTTGTGATTAGGATGCCTCCCAAGGATTGAACGGAACTGGGTATATGTTGCTCGGTGGGTTATGTGTGTGTGCTGATGAGAGGTAGGACATCACGCGACCGTGTCACATGTACATATTGCCTACTCCAATCAGGAGTCACCATAATTGAACCAAGAAAATTACATGCTATTCAGGGAGGATCTGAGAATACATAATGTCATGGCTCGCAGACTTACTGACGAGTAGCCATGCGTTGGCGACTTACACCCTGGACCGGTGAGAATTGAGCTGAATCGCCAAGGTCGTGCAACTGCCCGATTAGTATGCAGCTCTCGAGAATTGATAGGACAGGACGCAACGAGCTCTTGCTGGACGTTTCCTGTTATGTGCTTCGACCAGCGTCGTGACGATTCTCTGACGTGCTGGGCGCATGGAAGGATTGCGGTGCTCTCTTTTCGGGGTCCGGCAGGTCATCTGGATTCGAATGCATAGCAACGTCTGCAACAATGTTCTACACAAACGGACGCCATTGGTGACAATCGGTCACGCACGTTGATTGGAACGTCTGCGCATAGTCCAAAGATGGACGTTCTCCAGAACTGGGCAAGTCATAACGCTCGAATTCAAATTTGACTTCCAACGTCGCCAGTGCAGGTGAGACAACCCGCTAACGCCGAACGACAACTGCTACAACAAACTCCATAATTCGATCATAGCGCGCCTGCGTCCTCCGGTCAACCAGCGTCCACGCTGCGCAAAACATTACCATGGCAATAGCGTTCGTCGAAGCGGGGAAGAGGTTTCCTCGCAACGGTCGAGCATGCCCATAGATATTTGCCTTTGCTCTTGCATTCGCTGGAGCTTCTTTCTGTTCTGTAGACCGTGATACGACCATCAAACTCTTGTACCAATCGAATTTTCTAACCCGACAGATTATCGCCGCCCCGATCGTTATACAGGACCGCCTGTAAGGAGCCAACCTACTACTTGTTCATAGACTTTACCACCACAACACGACCTCATCTACCTGGAACTACTGGATCTGAATACTGGACGTCTGAACTTGAAGGATTGGAACGCAAATCAGAAGTAACTGGAAGAAGGACGGACACATAAACAGCTAAGTATAATTTTCGTTTTCTCCCACTGGGCACAATCAGGATCGCATCCGGTGTCAAAGCAGCGCATTGCTGGCATTGATTCTCCACTGCAAGCCCATTCTGCCTACGTCGGCGCAGCACAGATATCATCTACACAATGTCATCACCAATAGTTAAGATGGCTTCCATGACTGTAAGTTTTTGTAACCACGACACGCATATAAAGCTGTACTGATAAGGGCGTAGGTCGCAATTGTGGCTCTCATGGCACCTCTAACACACGCAAAACCCCTCTCTCACTCCCAACGCACCTCCAACACTTTCACGAACACCACACTTGAAGACATGACTGCTACTGATATGCTGGCTCCCACCCCTACGGACGCAGCACTGGGCTGCTTCGAGACTTACATTCCCTTGCTCGATGAGACTTGCGGTGAACTTGCTTCCGACTATGGTATCTTCTTGTCCGATTTCGAAGCCGATTACGCAGCAGACTCGGATTTCTGCGAGACTCTGCTCACCGGCCAAGGATACTGCGCATCGAAGGAAGACGGAGATGACGAAGGTTTCGACTACACTAGCATAGTCTATGCTGATGCGACGGTGACGCTGGATGACTTTGGAAATCCTGCGGTTGGACCGGCTGTCACTCCTGCTCCCAGAGATGCGCCTGAGCCTTCTGTCACGGAGACAACCATCACTTTCTCCGCTGTGACTACATTGACCTACACGATCGGAACGGAAGGCGCGAAGCAAGAACGCACCAAAGTCATCACTCATACGGATGTGCAAGTGGAAACATTCTCGATCCTCAACGTGGTCGCTACTGGTGCCCCGTCGGCTGCGTCTGTGGGAACAGTGACCAGACAGTCGGGTTCTTCTGAGAACGCAACGTCTATTATTACTGTTCACGAAACGCAGACGATTGCTGTCACCAGTACCATGTCCGTGTTGGGGAACGGCAGCTCTACACTAACCTCTCTCAGTACCCCTATACCTACACTACGCGCCGCAAAGGCTTACAAGAGTTACACCGGTAACGGCACCGCAGCCGAAGGATGGCCGACCGAGGCTGACTGGGTCTCCTTCGACGACATGTGAGTATACGCAGCGATAGGCTGGAAAATTCAAGCTGACACTTTCCAGGTTCGCTGCCAACCAACAAATCATCGACGAATCTTGCGACACTTGGGAAGTCACCCGCAACACCAAAGACGAAATCTCAGCGATCCACGAGTCGATCGTCGACATCGCCAATGCCACTGGAGTCGACAGCCGCTTCATTCTCGCCACGATCATGCAAACCTCCAACGGCTGCGTGCGCGCCACGACAACGCACCCCAACTATCTCGCCGCCGGCCTGATGCAAAGGTACGTCTACACCCTCTTCAATCCCCAAAATCGCCCACTAACCACCCCACCAGCCCCAACGGCGCCCAAACCTGCAACCAATCCCCCGCCATGCTCTCCTCCCTCAGCTCCGACGCTCCCGCCAACGTCACCGTTCCCCGCGGCGCCCTCACGCCCTGCCCGCCCTCGACAATCCACCAAATGATCCTCGACGGCACCAACGGCACCGATACCCGCGACGGCCTCGCGCAACTGCTGCAAAAACCCGATTCCCAAGGCCGCATCATGACCAGCCTGACGCACGACGTCAGCGACTTCTACCGCGCCGCTCGCTGGTACAACGGCGGCGGCATCGACCCGTCCGGCGACCTGGCCAAGGGATGCTGCATGGCGTCTTTTGCGAGCGATATCGCTAACAGGTTGACTGGATGGGTTGGGTGGGAGAGGGAGTTTGATGATGGGAGTGATTAGGGGAGACTGAGGAACTGATGAGAAGGTCTTCCTCTTCTTCGCTCACTGCTGTTGGGCTTTGCTTTTTTCGTGACTGGTTATTGAGCATGGTGTTTGGGGATATTTGGGATATTTGCTTTGCTGCTACGCACATGGAAGATCGGCCTCTTACGAGAGAGTCAGACACCATTTTATCGTTTTTTGGGAAGGAGGGACATACCGCAGTCTGCTGTCGTTTTCTGGGCAGAAGTCCCAGCTTTCTTTTGTTTGATTGAGATAAGACGTGCGCATGCGCGTCACCACTCGGATGAGTGCCGCGTCGAGAATATAATCAATCGAGGCGTTGCGTCAATTCGGCGCCTCTTACCTGCCATTCATATCGTGTTTCACTGAATTACTGCGCTGCTTAATTACTGCCTAGACTGTCAGATGTAGTGTGAGTTTTCTTCAATCGCGAGCGCTGTCAATCATGCATCAAGTTTACCACTCGTGCAATTTTAGTGAGAAGTATTGTTGTGAGGACAGAACACCGCAAAGCATGGCTCGGGTTTGGGGTTGTGCTGGTCACGTGCGCCCGGCAGGTGAGGTCGAACGAGCGGGTGCATCCACTAGCGTAGAAAAGGCTGTAGCCAATGAGCGGCGTTGAGCGGACGCTTTCACGTGATCTGGTGCAAACTCGATATCAAGTTGCATCTGAGGAAGGCACGACCTTGGCTTGCTGTTTGATGAGGAAGGAACGATGGCAGGGTGAACTGAAGTGAACTTCGGGGCTCATAGAATTTGAGTTTCATCGCGCGCCGGGACAGCCCGCTGAGCCGCAACGCGCTGCTTCGCGAACACAGGCTCGAGACAATCATAGGCACATCCTCACTTTGCGACATCCTCGACCAACACATCCACCAACACCTTGCAAGGATGAACGGCTACGAGTATGATCCCTATGGCGAAAGCCTCGACAACTCAGACTCTGGTCCTCAGGTCACCATCCGCACGATGAACCACGAGGTCATCGACTTCTCCCTCCGCAACACCACGCTTGCCTTTGCGAACACAGTGCGCCGTGTCATGCTGGCCGAGATCGCCACCCTCGCCGTCGACCTGGTCGAAATTGAGTCGAACAACACCGTCCTCGCCGATGAATTCATTGCCCACCGTCTGGGTCTGCTCCCGCTGAGCGCAAAGAACATCAACGACTTGCTTTACTCCCGCGACTGCGACAACTGCGACAAATACTGCGAACAGTGCTCTGTCGTCCTCAGCCTCAACGTCCAGAACCGCAACTCCGATGAACACTTGCACGTCTACGCCAAAGACCTCTTTATTGAATCCCAGACCGGCGCGCCCCGCTACCAGCCTCATCCCTCTGGGGACGACGACACCCTGCCTGAGCTCGGCACTCCCATCTGTTCCGACGAAGAACGTAACGGACCTCTCATTTGCAAGCTCCGCCGAGGACAGGATCTTCGCCTCCGGTGTGTCGCAAAGAAGGGTATTGCGAAAGAACACTCCAAATGGGCACCCACAGCAGCCGTCGGCTTCGAATACGACCCCTGGAACAAGCTCCGTCACACCACACTCTGGTACGAGGTCGACCCGAAGACCGAGTGGCCCGACCCAGTGAAGAACGGTCCCATGGAGGCACCACCCCAAGAAGGCGAGCCCTTCGACTATGACGCAGAGCCACACACATTCTATTTCAATCTCGAGAGCACTGGAGCCATGCCTCCAGACACCATCCTACACGAGGGCATCAAGGTCCTGCAGCAGAAGTTGGCAGGTGTCATTCAAGAACTTGGAGATGCAAGCGACCCGTCGCAGCCCTCCGCACTTGACTTGCATGGCGGCCAGAGCCCGGACATGATGAACGGAGGCGGCATGAGCGCGTACGGCGGACAGAGTGCATACGGTGGAAACCGCTCTGCGTACGGCGGCGGAGGAGCCGACCCAGGCTACACAACACCCGGTTTCGGTGGCGCGAGTGCATACGGTGGTGGCATGACACCTGGAGCCATGCCTTATGGCGGACAGAGGTACTAGACGGGCAGGCAGTGGGAAAACGGCAAAATCTGAATGAACAAAGCGTAGGAGTTATGGAGTTTGAATTACGGAATGTACGAGTACGTCCCATTGTTAGGGTGTGGGCTTAGATCGGGCGGTGCAAGGAGGCCATAGAGTCACCTAATCTCTGCATTGGGGACATGGAGCATGAGCCTTGATCAGAAATTGAAAATCACTTGAGATGTGAGACCCTTTGATCGCGCGGGTGTAGCATGATGCAGCCAACATGCGCAGAACGCTTTCTGTTATAGAATGCTTATTTGTTGGTACGAGCATCGACAGACTATTCATAATTTAAGGCTCGCAATCCATGATCGAACCGCGTTTTTCATCCCTCGTGTGCCGACTCAATTGCCACGTGCTGGCCGGCCTGCAGGAACCTCCACCCACTCTTCCCAAACTCCGGCTCAACCAGACTCTTGGCTCCTGCTAAACAAACAAATCCCAACCTTGCCCACGCCCTTAACTGATCCTTCGACAACCTTAACTTCGACAATCCGTTAGTGTCCCCCAGCCTCGTGTCGCTCGTGATTTGCGCAAACGGCTCCCGCGTGGGAGGCGGTCGTCATATATTAGTTACTAGGGTTGGGAAGCCTAAATGTTTCGGTGTCGGAGGTTCGCTGTTTGCTCGTCGGCCGAAGGCGATAGGCTTTGGTGCAACCACTGGCGTCCGCTGGTCGAGAGCTGGATGTCATTTGCGTTTGTGAACTCGAGCAGGGATGTGTGGTTGGCGTGCAAGACCTGCTTTTGGAAGTTGGTATGGTGATTTGATGTCGCCGGCGTGTGGCGGAGAGAAGCGAATGACACAGCACCTCAGACATTTTCTACGGGTCACGGTACAGGCATGCATGAGCCTTCATCAGGACTACTATAATTTATACTTCTGATGAAGGTCAGTGATGCTATATGAATTATGTGATACCACGGCATCACGCACCAGTCCTGTGCTAGGGCACGCTAATGTGTGCTTGCAGCCATGCGCTCATATCAAGTTTGTATACAGAGGAACAGTATCATCTACTATGCGAGTTAAGTCAGAGATGAAAATTATGAGAGGATGTTTGGGACGCTTGGGTATGCTGGGAGCCGGTCCACTTTCCATCGACTGTGAAGATTTGAATTGTCTTTACTTGCGACAGAAATATGGTACCCAAATTTCTGTGCGTTGACCAGCGCATCAACTGCGGCTGTGCCTAATTGTGCACAGCCGCAGGATGGTGAGATAAAGAAATGACTACCATGCACAATGGTGCGCTGCGACATAGGTATATCTGGCAAGCGACGCGATGTTGTTCCCTGACGACAACCACTCCAGACGATGTAGTCTTTGTGCCAAATTTCTACGCCGGGAGAGACTCAACGTCTACGATTTCAACGCAGAGCCTCTGGCTGCCGGATGTCCATACTACCAACTGCAACAAGGCCTAATCGAGCTTTCGCTCGGACCCGAACCGTCCCGATGGAGGCAAGCCATCGATTGGGAGCCAATACCGTCCAATGACACTGGTTACGTGGCGAGAATGAGGTCTCATGATTATACATACAAGTATTGGGACGTATATCTCGAGCCTGGTAAGTGCGGTGCTATTGCACTCTTTTCCTGTCTCACGCTGATCATACGTGTACAGGTTCAGTAAATTTGCCAGGACTTGCGTACGCGGCCGAGCCAGGAGAGTACCATCACAGCCCGGAGAGTTTCGCCTTCGTTGAGCGATGTAAGGATATCTGCCAGAGAAAGCATCCTGACTGTCAGCATGAAGACGATGAACGTTTTCTACCCCCACGACTGATACGGGTTGATGAATATTGTCTTGTCTTGATTGACAGCGTGACACTTCCCCAAAACTCGAGATATGTAGCTTTGAGCTACTGCTGGGGAAAGAGCATGTCTCTGTGTACAACGAAGAAAACCATAGCCTCGTTTCGAAAAGGTATCTCTCTCGAAAACCTTCCACCTGTCCTGTTAGATGCTGCCGAGGTGACCAAGAAGCTTGGCGAGAGATACATCTGGATCGACCGGCTCTGCATTCAACAGGATAACGCTTTAGACTGGCAGGAGAACGCTTCGATTATGGCTCGCATCTTTGAGCAAGCAGAACTTACTATCGGTGCCGTATCGTCCGCTTCCGTCGACGAATCGTTCCTTCGACCGCTGAATAAGGAGCATCGGAACGGAAGATCCTCACTCGCTGTGCAGTGGCCGGACACATGCAAAGACCGTTTCAGGGATATTCGCGTCCGTGTTAGGTCAAAGGCTTTAGACATATCCTATACCGACGACATGAAACCCCATCACGAGCCTTTGCAGGACGTGTACCCTCTCGATACTAGAGGATGGACATACCAGGAACGCTATCTGTCTCGGCGAAACATTCGATACCTGCCACATCAGATCGCCTGGGAATGCTACACCGCACAGTATCTAGAGAAGTATCCGTTCGACACGCTTGATCCGGCACCTCGAGATGAGTGGCAGCAATCGGTTCAAAACTTCACCCGGAGATTGCTCACTTTCGCCACTGACAGACCGGCGGCAATATCAGGAGTTGCATCCAAAAATTGGTGGCGAGGGGAACCATACATCGCCGGACACTGGGACAATGGCGCCTTCATCTCACAGCTTCGCTGGAGCCCAGATCATCGTTCGGAAGCCAATTTCTGCGACGAACATGCATTGAGCGGCGCACCCTCTTGGTCATGGTTGTCTGTCACACAGCCCATTGTCTGGAACATGGGCGAAGACAACGATCTGGAGTTCATTTCGGAAATTCACATTGTGGAAATCGACGTCATGCCTTCAGGGCCAGACCCCTTCGGGGCATTCTCATCGCCAGGAAAGCTTGTCCTGAGAGCCAGACTGCTTGACACGACGCTTCGTTTCCAGCAGCAAGCCCAGAAATCACATTTGCCCCCAGTATACGAATGTACCGTTCTCCACGACGGCGAAGCTCACCCTGTCGCTGGTGTATCAGTGGATACACATTTAGAGCTAGTGACGGCTGACGGCGTGAGGCGATGGACGCGGCAATGCAAGACAGACTCCAGCTATCTTCGCCCTGGGAGTTTTGCTTCGGTCAAGCTCTTCCCCATCGAGGTTACTAGAGACGAGTTCAACTCCTTTGCACTGATATTGAGTCCTGTGCAAGGAGTTTTGCATGGATCTATGCCGATGTACGAACGTGTAGGACACGTCAGCATTGATCGATATGAACGCAAAAGACGGGGTGGCGTTGATCCTGGTGACGAGTGCATGCAAGAAGCGCTGGCCAAGGCAGAACATGGCATCTTTTGTATCGTGTAGCGGCAAACGGCTCGCGTTCACGATGTACTCGGTTAAGGGTACGAAGAAGGCATGATGTACAGACATAGAGATACAAGACGTTACGGCTCACAAACGACAAAGCTTTGCGGGATTCGGCAACAGCAAGAATAGTCTCTTTCAGCTGAAATTCACTCGGAACAGGCAGACGTCGGAGAAACGATGAGAGGTACTGTTGTTGATGATCTTCAAAGTGACGACGTAGAGGTAAGTTCGGAGGGAGTGTTTAGTGGAGATGCTTGTCGATCCTCGGTGAAACTGTTCAAATGGGGAAACAATCCATTCTCCACCACCTTGCCGTCCCAATTTTTGGGGGACGCTACCTCCGAACGATGCTCTCACATCTCCACAGAATATACCCATCAATGGTTCATCTCTTGTCGACGTTCCTGCGGGGTTCCCACACTCTCAATCGATTCTGCAAACCGACGGGACCCACGGTACTCGGTGCTATCACGGTGTAGCAACCATGATGACGGCCTCTGCTTGGAGAAGGAGACCAGTGCGACATATAAGCACTTGCCATGCACTTCGACCATGATTCTGTCCACACAAAGACTCGTTCACGTACGCTATGTACATTACTTCATCTATTTTGGTGCTTGCAGCATCTTCTTTGGCTGCAGCAGCCGGCAACCACTCCCAAGCATGGTGGAAAGAAGGCGTTGTCTACCAGGTCTACCCTTCCAGTTTCAAGGAAAGTCGAAGCGATGACTCAATCGGCTGGGGAGACATCAAGGGTATCACCAGCAAGCTAGACCATATTCAAGATCTTGGAGCGGACATTGTATGGCTCTCACCTTTCTACGACTCTCCTTTGCAGGACATGGGCTATGACATAAGCGATTACAAATCCGTGAACGACATCTTTGGAGGGAGTTTCGAAGATATCAAGGAACTCATCTCGGAGGTTCACCGTCGTGGCATGCGTTGCCTGTTCGATCTTGTCATCAACCACACAAGTGACAAGCACCAATGGTTCGAAACCAGCGCAAGCAGCAAGAACAGCAGTTTGCGCGACAGATACTTCTGGAGAGAGCCGAAGATCCTCCCTAATGGAACGCAAGCGCCTCCGAACAATTGGCTGGGCAGCAATGGCGGTAGTGCCTGGCATCTTGACAACCGCACCGGCGAGTATTATCTTGGTCTGTTCAACGACTTCCAGCCGGACCTCAACTGGGACAATGCCACAAATAGACAAGCCATCTTCAATGACGCCTTGAACTTCTGGCTCGATTTTGGCATTGACGGTTTCCGCATGGATGCATTCTCGATCTTCTCGAAGCCCGAAGGTCTTCCCAACGTACCGGCAAATGACACTGGTCTTCATGATGCTCGACCTCTGTACAATGACGGTCCCCACGAGCATGAGTACTTGAGAGAGATGACTCGAGAATGCCTCGAAGGGCGTGATACCTTCACAGTCGGCGAATACGGCATGTCCGACAACATGACCTCCGTACAAGAGTACATCGGTGCGTCCCGCAAGGAAGTCAACTCCATGTTTCTGACCAACATGTGTGACATCGGTCGTGATGGCTACAAACCGACCGCCTGGAATCTCACTGGTTGGCGAGACGCGATCAACTTCACTCAGGCCGCAGGTAGCCGCGCTGTCGGGGATGGATGGAATTCGGTCTATCTAGAGAACCATGATCTGCCACGCTCGATCAGTCGCTTCGGCGATGACTCTCCAGAGTACCGTGTGCAGAGCGGCAAAGCATTGGCGATGCTGCTCAGCACCCTTTCAGGCACATTGTTCCTGTACCAAGGACAGGAAATTGGCATGATCAACGTCCCCAGCAACTGGACTATCGATGACTACCAGGACGCAAACAGCATCTCATACTACGACGGTGTCGTCAAAGATGGAGGCAATGTTACCGAAGCGCTCCACAACCTTACTCGTCTCTCGCGTGATAACGCAAGAACGCCTTTCAATTGGGATCGCTCCGGCTCCTTCTCGTCAAACACCACAAGTTGGACACCTGCGGCCAACCTCGACATCAACCTCGCAGATCAGATCAACGATTCGGACAGCGTCTATTCATTCTGGACCGAGATGATTCGCCTGCGCAAATCGCACAAAGATGTGTTTGTGTATGGTGAATTCGAATTCCTCGACCTCGAGAGCCCAGACTTCTTGGCTTATCGCAAGAAGAATGATGCGAGCGAAGCGACGGTGATAATCAATCTGTCCAAGGACGCGGGCGAGCCACCGGTCAATGTTGCAAAGCAGTCCAAGCTGCTGGCACAAACTCAGCAGAATTGTTCAAGCACAGTCTATGCACCTTTCGAGGGCCGGGTGTACTATGTGTGATGGAAGATCGTCTCACAGAACCTTTTGTGGAAAAGTTGTACTAATTTCTGGGTTACACTCCAGCGCATATACATCTTTGGCATAACAAAAGTATTGAAGGCATCTCATCATTTTCTCACACCTGCACCGGTTTTCCGCTCATCTGTGGCATTCTGTCCATTGCTGAGTGGCTAGCAGCCCATGCTTTGGCTCCCTTGTACATGCAGTTGTAATCCATAAACTCATCTGGTCGCCTATGAGTTTGTCAGTCATCAGTTGCTTCTACGATCGCACAAGAATGTGGTACTCACATTGTGACCTCCTTAGTTTCCTTTACAGCCGCGGGCTTCGCCGCATCTCTGCTGTACTTCTGAATCAAACTTGCTCGATCGTATCTGCATCTGAAGATCTTCTCCAGGATCTGCTCGACTGGTTCGGCCACATCCGACTCCTTATCGAAGCCTTCGAAGAATGCGCCGAGTGCTTCAGCGTCCTCGAGGGCCTGGCTGGCGCCTTGACCCTGTGTTGGCAACATCGCGTGGGCAGCATCACCTATTAGGATGGCCTTGCCCTTGGTCCAAGTGGTCAGAGGGTCGATGTCTCGCAACTGCCAAAGACCAAGATCGTCGGTTTGCTTGAACACATCCTTCATCCATTCCGGGAAGTCTTTGAATGTGTCAAGCATCAGGTTGAGGTCGCCTGTTGATACCCAAGACTGTTTGCTGTCGGCATCCTCGTTCATGCGGGCGTCAGGTACCAGGCCAACGATGCTCCAGACACTCCCTTCTCGGGCCGGTCCCATGATCAAGCGGCAGTCGTGGGCCATCATCATGGATGTGAAAGGCTGTCTTGGGTCCATCTTCTTGCAGAATTCTGGCGTCTCTCGCTCGAGCTTCTCTGTAGGTATAGTGAGGCGATATGCCGACAGACCTGTTGGCTTAGGAGCGATTTCGCCGATTAGCGATTTGCGTATCGTACTGTGGATGCCATCTGCAGCTACTCTGTTGGGGGTACTATGGTCAGTAGGGGTTCTTGCAAGTCCGTGCTGGGTATTCTTACATGAGGTCTGCATGTAGCTCCTCCCCGCTGTCCAAGGTTACAGAGCCTTTGATGTGGTCGCAGGAAACGACCTTGGATGATGTCCGTACAATCGCTGGATTTCCCGCACGGTCCTTAGAAGTAGCCGCTCTTATCAGACACGAGTGCAGGTCTTGCCTGTGATACATCACTCGCTGTCCACCGTATTCGTGTTTGTTGAGTAGAGGCACCGAGTTCACCATGTGCCCGTCCGTGTTGAAGATTCTGAAACCATGATCCACGATTCCTCTCGCCTCCGTCATACTGTCCACGTTCCAGACGCTCTGCAATATCCTGGAAGCATTAGGCTGTAACGAGATCGTCGCGCCAATCTCAGATGCCAATGCGGATCGTTCGAGTATTGTGATCTCGCGGCCGGGCGCTCTGAGGGCTATGGCTGCTGACATGCCTGCGATACCTCCGCCGCTGATGATGATCCGGAATGGCGTTGACGACGACATCTTGTGTAGAGCTTGACGATACTGTAAAGGCAAATGCACAAGCTGTGAGCGAGAGAGCTGATCGCAAAGTGGCGGACAGCATGTTGATGAACTCCTGCGGAAATGATATTTTCCAAATCACGGAAGCGACTCGCAGCTAATACTTCAGCATGCGCCGCCGTGATCCACACTGCTTACCATCACGTATGAACTGCTCTAACATTGGTTGTAACGAGGTTCCGAGCACCATCGGCGTGGCGATTGCTCCCCTTCTTCCCCACCCGGATGAAGTGGACGACCATGTCCGCTCATTCCGACTCCGATCGATGTCGGCACATGTGGGACATCGGGCCCACGATAGCATCGGGTGATTGGCATGTACGAGCATTGATATAACTTTCCAAGTGATGCTTGTCTGACTTCCGATATACCGAACAACATCTTTCCATACGCTTATCACACAACTCATCGATCCTGCTTGGCCAATAGTCTACATCCCTATTGATCAGGGAACGATGTCCACAACTACTACTACCACCACAGCCACTGCAGCCCAGCCTAAGCTGCAGCTGACTGCTGCTTTGAAGGATGGTGTTGCACCAAACTACGGTGATTGGCGCGATGACCTGATCCGCGATGGCTATGCCATCGTCAAAGGCGCCATTCCCCGTGAGAGAGCCGACGGATATGCCAATGCCATGTACGATTGGCTTGAAGGCTTGTAGGTAATCCTCTATTTGACTTCAATGAGACACAGTCAACTGATTCGTATGTGTAGCAAGCTCGGCTTCGATCGCAATGATCGTTCGACCATCCACAAAGACAAGCTCCCGCACATTACTGAGAAGGGCATGTGCCTACAGTACGCTGTGACCCACGAAGACTTTGCGTGGGGCATTCGTGGCGAGCCAGGCGTTGTCGAAGCATTCGAGAAGGTTTACGACACCACAGATCTCATCGTCTCTTTCGACGCAGTGAACTTCGGCTTCCCCAAGTAAGTTTATAACCTCGGCATCATTCGGACACCCGTCACTAACATAAATGCTCTAGCCGTACAGACATTGCCAAGAATGTTCCCTGGCCTCACCAAGATCAGGATCCCCTCAAGCCTGGTTTCCGCTGCTTGCAGGGCCTGGTGAATCTTCTGCCCAACGGACCCAAGGACGGTGGTCTCATCGTCTGCAAGGGCGGACATGCTGTCTCCGAGGAGTTCCACGAGGCCATGAAGGATGAGCCCAAGATCCCAGCCTGGACGAACGAGTGGTTCGGCTTTACCGAGAACGGTATGAAATGGCTCGAGAACAAGGGCCTGAAGTGGGAGAAGCTTTGCGCCGAGCCTGGTGACCTCCTTCTTTGGGACTCGAGGACTCCCCACTACAACCTGAGCTCTGAGACCACACAACCGCGCTTCTGCATTTACACATGCTACATGCCCGTAGCGGATGCGTCACAGGAGGACCTACTCCGTAAGAAGGACGCCCTCGAGCGCTGGGTTGGCACCACTCACTGGCCCAATGCTAGACACACTGGCTCTAACGTTGCGAAGAGGGATGGCGAGGACGATCCTCACAACCGCTTCGAGCCTGTCAACAAGCCGCAGTGGAACGAGCGTACCTACAAGCTGACTGGCATTCCTTACATCAACCCTGCGGCCGGCCTTTCGGCCACAGAGGAGCAAGCCGTTCGCGCTTAGGGTGATAGGTCTAGGGTAGCAGGAAAACGAGTTAGGCGTTAGGGTGATTCTGTGGTATTGTCAATTTAGCAACATCAAACTATCATCTTTATATCAGGTTGTTTGACACTCGGTCGTGGGGACGGGTGTGAATTGTGATGAACTAAATACGGCTTGAAGTGTGCCGATAAGAGTCAGTAGAAGTGTGCGGTGTCTTGTACTTGTTCGGTCGTGGAATCGTCAAGCCACTAAGATAAATTGCTTGTCTCATATATCCTCCTCTATAGACGACGGTAATGCCTGACAAGCCAGCGAAGGATCTGATAGCGTGTGCCACCGAGACGATTTCGGTGAGTTCTGGCCATCTCAACGGCTTGTGTGCGGATACTATTAGTCCTGGGTAAAGATATTGTCATACTTGCCACTGAGATACGATCGTGGCTTAGCTTGTATGTAAGTATCTCGTATGTTACTCCCATCCGTATCAGGTTCCAAGACCGATCGCGCCTGCCTCTGAGATACAGGTGAGGAACTAGCTAAGGTATAAGCTGTACAGAGATTGTTGCGCATGCAGTGACATTTCAGATCATCACAATGGCGCTTTTGTTTCACAGGTATATACATACATTGGCTTCGTCAAGCCGTCAATCATGCAATAATGCTCACTTCAAACCTCCCAGCTCATCCAGTAAGTTACACAGGCTCTCGATCATTGCAGGTAGACGGCCTCTGCTTTCGCCAGGACAGTTGTTCTCCAGCAATTTGCTTCCAAGATTGAGCACACTTGCTGGATTGCGTAGCTCGCAAAGTCTTCCATCTGGATACCGTAGTGATGGGCGTCCTTTGCCCATGTACAAGAAAGCCTCCACCTGGGGATTGTTCAAAGCATCATCTAGGAATACATTCGTTTCGGCAGTCGATTGGAGAGCAAGTCGTGTCGGCAGTTGACCTTTGTTGTTGCCGCGGACAGGTGTGTTTGTACCCGTCCGTCGAGCTGTATCTATTAGCATCATACCGTAGACCCACAACACCATAAGCGCATGATATGTGACGAAAGCGTCTGCGCCTCGGATCTGGAAAGGAGGAACGGCTTTAGCGGCACGTAGAAGCTGGCCAGCATGCCTAAAATGACAGAATCTGTTAGAAATAGCCACATTGTGCCAGTCATAGGCGCTTTTGCAGCTGCAAGCATGCAGCGAGGTTACTTACCATATGGCGATACGCGCTGTCTTCTCGGCGCTCCAAAGACGTAGATCTTGATAAGCGCAGTGGGCTTCCGCTTCGCCGCATTTGCCCGCAAAGCGTATGACTGTATCAACGTTGACGTGTAAGCTCATCATTTGATACTGGTAGGTCAAATGAGCAGTAGCAGGCGAATGTTCGAGATTGACTGTCAAACTCTTCAATTTTTGGTACAAAGATTGATGTCGGCTCTGCATCCAAAGTTGAAGGGAGGCATCGTCGTCATTGCCGCTGGCCATCAGTATAGACTGCTGATTGTACTCCCAGGTCTGCGCTGATATACCATACAAGTACATAGTGGTGGCAAGTCCGTGGTCGTATTGCCCAGGTAAGCACGACAGCGGCTTCTGGTCTGCAAGCATCGATCTCACTGATCGGTGGTCGCTCTGTGTAGGTTCAGGGTTTTCCATGAAGAGCTTGTGCCATATCTCAGCGGAAGGCGCTAGCCAGAGATTTCTCGACGCGGGTAAAGGCAGCGAGAGTTCGGCATATGAGATCAAAGGTTGTCGATGCTTGGCCATAGCCATGAGCATGTCATGTTCAAACAGATGATGTACAAGTCGCTTATAAGACTCCACATGTACCCAACGCCGCCACTTTGCATCAATCTCCTCGGTGGTGTCAATCGGAGTCGGAGTGGCAGCTTCGTACGCAGCCTTATCGAATTTGCCGAACCGGCGAAGAGCTGTGACGAGAGGCTGTAAATTGCTCTCAGCAATCTCCATTTTACGCTTATGACCGCAAAAGCCGCACACGTCGAGCCAGATCATAGAAGCTTGCAGGTACTGTAGATCCCTTATCGTGCTGTTGTCTTCTTCGATAAGCTTGTTCAAAGCTACGCGCGCAATCTCGAGCAACACTAAGCCAGTACGGTTGACCGCCGGTACACCAAAGCATACGCATCCAGCAGCAACAAGCGCGATGAGGAGCTCCGGGCGTGTATGTTCGGAAGAGAATGTGTACGGATGTATCCAGGCATCGGTTTCCAGCCTCTTCGCTATGCCGACTTTTACAAGAATGTCCAGACACTCCACAGACGGGAAAGTGGGCACCGACACCTTTGCATCGGCTGTGGTTACCACTAGCCGAAGCATTTGATCGCGCGAAGATGAAAGTAGCTCATCTGGGAACATGAGTGTGGTCGAATAGTTCTGATGAGGCGAAGCGGCAATATCGACTTGTTCGTTGTCGACTTGGATTCTGTTGTGTTCACTGAAAGCATGGGAGTTTGACGTTGGTTTCCATAGCCTGGTACGAGGTCAGCTAAGCGGACATGTGCTCAGAAAAGCCATTGCTTACCAAGGAGATTTCTTGAAGATATCATGCCGTTGGCGTGCGTTGTTGGTCAAGGAGTTCGCAACTACAGCGCCATTTGTGAGGGTACTCTGATCCTCAATTGGTTCGTTGTTGACCGGAGAAGGTTGCATGGCTTGTTGGAAGGCTGCAGAAAAGTCGAAACCAAAGATATCGCCAGATCCAGGCCATTCTTCGTAGTCTGGTATCACTGTTGCTAGATCTGGCGGCAACTGCGCCTCGCCAGCGCCAACCCAATCATGCTCGGGAACCATGATCGACTCGAAGAAACTGGGAAAGCTGAGGTCAAAATCCAGCTGAGGCCATGCGTCTACTGGGTCTGTTAGAGGGGCGATGCTATACATGCTCTCAGGCGGAGGATAGTCTGCCATCGAATCATTGACATCGATGGAAACAGCCGTAACGTTCTCTCTGGTATGTGCCATCTGTAACGAAGATGAAGAGGTGGATAGGACATTGCTCTCGGGCGGGTTGATGGAGGCAGCCGTAGTGCTCTCTCTGGCAGGCGCCAGCTGTATTGAAGATGAGGGAGTGGGTATGAGGTTGCTCTCCACCAGGTTGTTGCAGACAATCGCAGTGTTCTCTCCGGCTTCTGCTAGTTGTATTGAGGACGAAGAAGTCGGTATGGGCACGCTCTCCCCAAAACCTCCCGTTGAGAGCTGTTCCAACGATTCGCTTGAACATGCGATACCACGCTTCTGGCATCTTTTACATGGCCGTTCGTTTCCTTGGGAGATTAGCATCAGCAAGAACGCCTGGAGATGACTGGAGCGCAACTGCCACTGAGATACAGTAACATACCGCATTTCAGCTTCGACTTGACGCAAGCATCGCAAGCCCTGATAGCTCGCTCCGAAGAGCGATCTGGGCTACTGCCATCCTCTGTTGCATTTGTCTTGTGATTCACCTGATGTCTGACAAGGAGATCTCTGGTAACTGTCAGCAGAGGTCGCAACCAAAATGTCAATGCTACGCTGATATGAGGGCAGTCCTGCAATGGAAGACCTCTGTACCCCACAGAAGAACAGACTGGCAGTAACTGACCTCCTGTTGAACGCTTTAGGGCATTCTGAACACTTGAAAGACCTCACGTTCCGGTCTGCAAACCGTTAGCACTGAACAAAGAAAGGACCTTGCATTTCTGGTGATATTTACGCGAGTCCAAATGCCTGTTCAAGTGATCTAATCGTTCATAGGCTCGATGGCACACTTGACATGCATACGTTGCTTTCACACCGCTCGCAGCTTGCGAGGTCTCAACAACCATGTCTGATAGTAAGCGAGTAGGATTGCGTAAAACGCGCGCAGCACGGCGTGGGTGGGGGACCACCCCTATTAAGATAGCCGTGAAATACTCATCCACGGAATGGTGTGGAGGTGGCGTGGAAAGGTGTGGAGGTGGATCGGATCCCCAGCTACGCTTGCGTCGTGCCGTGCAGATTTCACGGAAGATACCGGTCTGGGCTGGTCAGCCCGGTCTGGAGCCTCCGGATTGGAGAGTTGTCATGAAGACACGAGTCAGGCGTCCGAGACATACACCGGCCCACCTTCGAAATTGGTAAGGCTGGTCGTTACAAGTCTACGCGCGCGTCGCCCATCGTCGGGCTGTCGTTCTGTCTCCGTGTTAACAACAATATTCTCGGATCTGTACTCCTTAGTAGTAGTACAACTACCGTTGAGATATCTGTGATTCTACCATAATCTCGATGGCAAGTTCGTCATACAGTACCCATACGAGATGAAACTAGCACATTGAGAGGCTGGCGACGGGCAGATTTACGACCACGGACTCAGGGCAAGCCTGGCTCGCCTCGCTTCCTCCGGAGGCATCTTCGACTCAATCTCATGAACTGAGTCGCCTGACACAGGTACACTTTGCACCAACGTGCAGATTCCTCAAAAAAATTACTTACAGTCCATCGATTTCGGTATTGTTCCACGGGTGAAGCCATCAAGCAACACCAAGGCGGACTAAGTACAGGAGAGACTGCTCGAACTCACCGAAGCACTTGATGAATGCGATTTAATGCATCGTAACGAACATTTACTTGTTGGAGAAGCTACAAGTGGGAAACAACTGTACAAAAATCTCAAAAACACCGCCCCCATCACCCTCTCATTTTGTGCTTTGACACAAACCAGCGGAACCATGCTTGCAGGCTCGCGGACGTTTAACGTGCCATCGAGGGCTTTCCAAGGCGCTCCTTCACGGCCCACTTGCCAGTGAACTGTCTGATCTGCTTGCCGTAGAAGTAGATGGGAATACCGAGCAGTCCCAGAACTGCAGTAATTCCTGCATACGCGCCGAAAGAGCCATCGTATCCGGCAGTCTCAATGAAGGTAGCAACACCGTAGCTGGTGCCGAAGCTGACGAAACCACGCAGGGCGGTGATGACCACGAGGCAGGGCCCTGCTCGTGCAGGGTAAGAGTCGAGCAGGTATGTGATACCAGCAATGTTGGCGCCAATGAAGCCGAAGTAGTATCCACCGAAAGCGAAGACGATCGCAAACCAGTGGTACTTCTCCGGGTTTGATCCAGCGAGACCATACAGAACGGATGAGATGATTGCGATGACAATGGGAATCCACAGTAGAAGTAGACGGGCCTCGGGCTCATGAACACCGCCGTTGCGCCTCGCACGCCACTTGACAGCGTAGTCAGAGCCATGGCCGAGAAGCGGTAGTGCCACGAGCGCAACGACAATCTGGGCCGTGTTGACATAGCTCGCAGACTTATCAGGCCAGTTGTATGGTGGCGCGGAGACAATGGTCGAGTACGTAGTCGCAATAGCGATATTCACGCCCAGGGTGAAGCCGTTCAAGCAGAATGCCCATAGGACACCAGGGAACAACATGATCTGGAAGGTGTTCTGCGATCTTAAGTCAGTTTTTGCCTGAATTCCAAAATTACCATACAGGACACCGTACCTTGAGCGAATAGAGGCCTTCAGCCCAGTCGAACTCGCCGACGAATATTCTCATATCCGACCAGATTGTCCTATCCTGGAATCTCTCGTAGTCCAGAGCCGGGCGTTGGCTGATCCTCACGGCCACTTGAGGCACGTCCTTACCGTCCGCATCCGTTTGCTGTTGGTATGCCTCTAGCGGGCGCTCATATCTTGTTTCCGGAATGTAGAAAAACGATACGACGAATACCGCTGCGGAGAGTCCGGTACCCAGAAGGTACCAGTTTGAGGGACCGATGGCGCCGGCGATGGGGGATGCGAAAAGACCGAGGAGGGCGCTGATGATGGTCTGGCCAGCAACTTGCCACATGAGGCACGTGCTACGCTCGTGGAGGAAGTGGACCTCTTGGATCCTAAGAGTATGTCGTTAGCACACAGTTGTAGAGAAGACAGACCAATAGTTCTCACATCATCGGCACAAGAGCCTCGCTGTTGCCCGCTCCAACACCCAAGAGCATTCTAACGCCGAGGTGCATCTCATAGTCTTTCGAGTAGGCAGCGAGGACACCGCCCAAGACCAGAATGAGACAAGACGCAAGGAAGACCGGTCGGCGACCCACAGCCAGCGCAAGCGGCATGCAGATAAGGTTACCAACTCCCATGAACATCGTCGGGAAGGTCATCAAGTGGGTGATATCGGCGAAGGTCGCCCCCTCTGCGGCATTGAGTCAGCTTCGGTTGTAAGCACATAGCTTGAAGTGTTATTAAAGACGTACTCTCGACATAACCCGGGATGTAGAAACCCAGCAACCCTCCGAAACCGGAGACCATTGACAATCCAACGGCGGAGACTAAAGATGTGTTAACAATATCCACTGGGACAGTTGTAGGGTCATACAAATAGAGACAAGCACTACCAGCAACTTCTTCCTCCAAAGCGGCATATTGAGTGGATCTATGTTGATTGTTAGTACACCTCGTGCATAGGACAACTAGCTTGCACAATTGTGTTTACCTCTTGGATCAGCACTCGGCGTCGGTACGAGGATGGTGTCCGCAGAGTCGCTGATGGTGACCGTACCCATCGTCGTCGACTTGGTGATTTCGGTCAAGTCCTCAGTACTGGAGTCCTCGCATCGCTCCACCATGTCGATTTCGACATCTTTGCGCATATTGTCGTGCGTTTTTGGGGCGGCCGCCATTGTCACAAGACAGTTTGCCTGTGGCTGTAGATGTAATGGACTGCAAAGAAGCTTGTTGAACTCGGTTCGATGAGTCTGTGAAGATTTGATGCTGATCGACGGGCAGCAGACTCAGCAATATACATATCGCTCAGAGCGCCACGTTCGGAACGTTATCTCTCGCTCAAGGCTTCCAAGGGTTCATGTTCGGTCGGGAGACAGCCAAGGATACTTTGATGGCGACAGCGAGCACGACCACATGGCATCCCCACATATCTTCCCCCAGTTCCCCAGATGGGGAGGGGAAAAAGTATAATTATTCTATACAACGGAGTCCGGGGGATGTGGGGAATGCTGGTCAGCATGGTCTTGTACGGTTTGAGAGGTCGGGCGCGGTGGACAAGCCACGCAAGGCAACGGCGCCGAGACCGCGTAAGACGCGTTCGTGTTGTCTGATGACCTTGGCCTCGGAGAACATACATTGGGGTGGTTTGCAACCGGATGTCTGGACGGCCAGATACATGTCCGCCGGAAGACGTGGGTTGGCCATCGTGCTTTTGATCGGTCTCTAGTCGATGTTTGCTGTTGTACCTTCTGTTGGTCTTTCTTTTTTGGTTTGCTTGTACGTACCATAATTGCGCAATATAGCGTAAATACCTGCAAATGAACATTAACCTTCGTCGTTGAGTTTGAACCTGCTCGCGTGGTAGTTGAGTTCAATCGGCATGCCATGCTCCAATCACCGCAAGTACACTTGGCGTATGTCTCGCTCGCAGTGGCTCAAATGCATACGTTGGTGTTTCTGAGACCCTGGTGTGTCTCCCGCCAACTCTCCGGTGACGAACTCGAACATATGAGATTAAAACGATCATCTATTGTTCACTTTCGACGAAGTTGTGTGAGGTAGTCTGCTTCTGAAAACTTTCATAGCTAATTCTATCTGCTAACTAAGGTAAGAACGTGATTCCTGTCCCTGCTCAGTCTAAAGTGGTGTAAAAGGATGAATTATGCTGCTTGGATGGTGCTGCTAGGATGGTCCGGTCCGCTGTGAGTCTTATGCGTTCCTTGTTCTTCTCCTCCTCCGGTCGAGGCTTGGACCATGCCGGAAACTCAGCAATGCTCGGGAGCTGTCCGCCGACCTGGACGGAGATGGATTCTCCAGCATCGAAGTCGACGCATATGGCCCAAATGCCAGCCGTCTGTGGGGATGGGTTCGCGGGACTCAGTACCTGAGATGGTGGCAGCCAGATGATGCTATCAGCCGTTGGATGATTGCTGGGAGCTTTTCTTGTTCGAGGCCCTCGGGCCTGTAGACGTCTGCGCAAAGTTCCACTCAATCACGAGTCTTGAAGTCAATATCGCAAAGGCGGATACTGCTCTTCAGAGCCCTGGCATTGAAGTTATTCCAGCTTCGAAGAGGACTTCAGTCATGCCAGATTGGAAGTCTGCATAGTTGCTGTGGCCAGCCACTGCTAGACCGGTGTCTTTCAAGATGATAGGTATGCTCATGCGTTCTGGATTGTGGTGATGGATATATGCCCTTGGGGAAAACAAAAAGTCAATCTGCAAGAAGCTTGGGAGAATGTTGTCAACTTATGGTAGACATTAGGTTTTTGGTTGAGACACTCGACTGTAGTGTTGGTCACTTTCCTCCGGGGACAGAATCATGTGAGTGTCCACATAATTCCGAGCTTCCTTTGTGAGTCGAACTGCCGCGTTTCCGCTCTCTTGCGGAAAACACAACGCAACACAGCCGAACGCACCCTCAAACCGAACCGATCCTAGGTCCGTGCTGTTGTTACATCTGCCCCACAAATGCCCCCAGGCCCACCTCCACACCCCGCGCTCGGCCTCAAACGCTGTCTGTGCTTCGGATGCTTGCAAGTCCCTCGTCGTTTGACACGTTCCCTTGTCGTGGTTCTGATGAATCGGAAGGTCGGATTGGGCGGGGACCACACGATGAGGTTGACGGAGGTGTACTGGACCGGATCACCGAACCGAAGCTACATTTTTCCAGCCAGTCAACAAGATACATAAGTCCATGCCTCTCGAGGTCGTTGAACTATCACCACTCACTCCAAACAACTCATTCCAAGACAAACAAACAATAAGCCTTCTGGTTCAACACACAATATCCAACACACTAGATCAACAGAACCATAACGATGGCGCCTCACGCTGAGCCGATCCCCGATTCTGGCGTTGACCTTATCCAACACGACGCCTCCAAGCAATACGGCGACTGGCGTGACGAGTTCCACAAGACTGGTGTCGCCATCGTAAAAGGCGTGATCACCCCCGAGCGCGCCGCTTACTACCGCCAGAAGCAGATCGACTGGCTGCAATCGTTCGGTCTTGGCTTCGATCCCAACGATGAATCCACCTGGACTGCAGACCACCTTCCCGTGTCCTTCAAGGGTGGCATGTACTTCGGCTATGCTTCCAACCACGAGAAGTACGTCTGGGAAGCCCGCACAGAGCCCAAGGTAGTCGACGTCTTCGAGAAGCTCTGGGAGACCAAGGAGCTTACCGTCTCCTTCGACGGCCAGAACATCACTCTGCCTCGCCAGAAGGACCTTACTTGGTCCCCTTGGCCCCACTGTGACCAGTCTCCCGAGCGCAAGGGCATGCAGTGCGTTCAGGGTCTCCTGAACTACCAGCCTAACGGCCCTAAGGACGGTGGCCTCATTGTCATGAAGGGCTCCAGCAAGCTCTTCGACCAGTTCTTCAAGGAGTCCCGCGAGCAGGACGACCACGAGGACAAGCCCCCAGAGGAGGAGAACTTCCGTGACCTCTTCATCTTCAAGGAGGAAGACGTCAAGTGGTTCGAGAAGCGTGGCTGCGAGATGATCAAGGTCAACCTCGAGCCCGGTGACCTTGTCCTCTGGGACTCCCGCACCATGCATTACGCATGCTTCCCTGAGGGAGACCTCATCAGACACGTGCAGTACATCTGCATGACCCCCACGAAGTTCGCCAAGCAGGAGGATCTGGACTTGAAGGCTGAGCTCTTCAGGACGTGGCAGGGCACCACCCACTGGCCTCACTGGTAAGCAATATCTCAATCACTTATCTGTGACCTTTTACTAACACTTCACGCAGCAACATCCGCCTGGCCGGAGTACCCCAGCGAGATGGCAAGGAGGACATTCACAACCGCACTGAGCCTCTTGAGAAGCCAGAGCTTACACAACAGATTTTGCGACTTGCAGGTGTTGAGGCTTACTAGGTTTTTTAAATGTGTCATGAATCGATTGTCATTTCTAGCGCAGAACTATTTCATAGCATACGATCTCTCTCTCTCACACACAACTCTCTCGCCTGTTTTCTCCTGTCTCAATTCCCAGAGGACCTCCCTGATTTCACATTCGAGAAGATCGTGAGCTCTTACTCGTGTCTTGAGATGAGATGATTTCAAATTCATTAATTTACGTGCTTACAAGTCTAAATCATGCTTTCTCATTACATCGTGACTCAATACTCAGGGCTTACAAATCTACGATTTCCACAAAACCAAAAAAAAAGTTAACGTCAATCAGGTTCCACCAGCATCTATCATGAACTATGCGTCATCTTCTTGAAAGCATATTTCCCGGCGGTAGTCATTGTCCCTTGAACATGGAAGCGCATCCTCGCCACTTTCAACTCGTCGTGCTCCACATTGGCGAACTCGTTCGAAGGGGTGTGCTCAAGCGCCGCCACGAGCAGCTGCGTAGGCGACCTGTACTTTCGTCGGTCAATGGAACCAAGCACCAGTTGAGCCAAGACCACCATAACGCCCAGCAAAACCACCACCACTCCAAGTTTAGAAGTGCGGCTTCCCAAGCCGTAAGCCCAAACATACAATCTAGCGTTGCGCGTGAGAACCGGATAGTCCGCCTTGACGTTGACAGGAGAACCACCAGAGGCAGGACTAGTCTCGGTTGTGAAGTCGATAAGTGTAAGAGTTTGAAGAACGGGAATCAAGGCCATGTAGTTGATGTTGATGAACGCTCGGTCCTTGTATTCCAGCATGCCAGCCATGCTCTTTACCATTTCTATGGCTGCAGTCCGATCAGGGTTCAGTGCTCCACCGTTATCGACGCTCCAAGCAGCCAGTACCCATGATGGATCCACTTTGATGGACTCACCCGTTTTGGGTAGGTTTTGAGTTTGCACAAGAGTCGTAGGGTTTGTGAGTGGAGAAGGGTCCAGGGTGTATGTGGTGAAGTTGAGGAAAGCCACGAAGTCAACAGAGAGCGTGAAGTTGGCTTGCTGGCCCTCGATATCGGCAACTTGCGTCATCTCGATCGTGACGACGTTCTGAGTTCGATTGAAGAGATCGTCATCGCGCTCTGCAAACAGCCGGTCCCAATCACAGTCAATCGAGGAAGGCACAGGGCCGGATTCGACGCAAGCAGTCGGTAGCCAAGAGGGCAACACGTTGTCTTTGAAGAATGCCGCTTTATCTGAGGTGAAGATCTCCACATCAACATCTGGTGCGGTCGTGTTCGTATTGTAGTCTTGAACTCCACGTATACTAAATGCGGCTTCCTTGTTATCGGTGCTCCAACCAGGTCCTTTTCGCAAACACTTGGTGTAACTTTCTACCGACGTGTCTGAAGCTAAGGGGCCAGCAGTGAGATCATAGTCTCTGTAGCAACGGACCTGACGACGATCATCTATGGTGCTGGTCGAAGTCGAGCTCCGATCAAGGTCGATGTAATACTGTACTAGGGCACCGATGGTTGGGCCGTTACGTTGCATTATCATCTGGACGCTGCGGTTGTATACGGCATAGGTTTCCAGAGTGTCGGACTTATGGTCATCCGGGGCCCCTACCTCGGCGCCAACGCCATAGGATAGCACGCTTGTCGCGTTGTAATCGTAGTTCAGGCTTGATAAGATCTGCCGACTAGGAACCCACCAGGTCAGATTCGAGGAGGAGGTCTCTTGAACTGCGACGTCTGAGTCAGAAGCGCTAACGGTCTGATTGAAGATGAACGTCACACGCTCCTGCTGGGCAACTCCATAATCATACACGCCGGATGCAAGGTAAGACTCGATCCAGGAATCCAATCTCGAGGCAAACGGCTCGGTAGTGCAAGAGAACTTCAGGTTATCAATATCCGCAGCTGTGCAGTCTGCCTCGTTCAACGGCCCTAGACTGTCAAAACTAGGAGGGTTTGCGGAGTTAAGAGTAGCGAATCTTTGGTCCCCCACAAGTGGCGTGGTGATCCATTGTAAACTCGGGAGAGCTAGTACAGCTGTGGCAGGGCCCATCAAATTGCAGAGCAAACAGAGAATGACCGTGAAGCTGATGAAGGCGTAAATTCTTAGGCGATATTTCCCACGGTCTGCCTTGCCCTTTGCCCGGGACACGGATGGCAAGGTTCTCCATAGAAGCGGATCCAAGAGCCCCGGTAAGTCGGCAAATTCACTTGGTCTGGTCAGGTAGCCAATAGGAAGACCATCACGTTTCCCTGCGATCAGGAAAGTGATCAGATAGACCAGAGCCGCAGCAATGAGGCTGAACCAGATCTCAAGGGCTTTGGCGACAAATTGTAGTGCGCCCAGCAGGTTGTGGTCACGCTTGTCAAAGCTTCGCAAGTTCTGCAGCGGCACCGATCTGACCTGATTAAACCAGCCGACGTAACAGTCTCTATCTGGGCACCAAGCACTGGCACCGATCATGTGGTTGTTGAAGTTGAGCGTCAGGAGCGCAGCGATGGGCAACAACCAGAGAGAGCATGCTAACTGGATGAGCAAAGTCTGCAGCCAGCCGCGTTTGTCGACCAGTTGAGGGTGACGGCCAAGCTCCAGCTTCGTGAGTCCATGTTCGTTACTCGAGCTGGGAGATGGAGGGTAAGAGCAGAGACTGACTGCCTCCGGGTTATGTTGTCGCTGTGGCATGATGATGTGCAAGTTTACACAGTCTGCGCACGAGGTTTGTGGAAGGCGAGGCTGAACTAGAGAAGGGTGAAGGGTGAACAACTTGTCAAGGCTGCACAGCAGGCGGAAGAGAGG
This sequence comes from Cladosporium velox, assembly GCA_024604135.1. Classification (NCBI taxonomy): domain Eukaryota; kingdom Fungi; phylum Ascomycota; class Dothideomycetes; order Cladosporiales; family Cladosporiaceae; genus Cladosporium; species Cladosporium velox. Next base: position 35,379 of record JANIIF010000015.1, read on the forward strand.
TATTTGAATCTGTCACAGAAGCAGCCTTCGACGAAGGGACCTCATGCCGACACATGAAGTGCCATACTCACAGAGATACACATTCGTGCTTACGCCATGAGGCTTGTGGTGGTAAGATGCGCCTTCGCAGGCATGTTGTGGTATCGCAGCCCATTTCTCGCCTGTCGCGTCCCATTATGAACTGCAGCTGCAGCCACGGGACCGGAGTCGCAGCCGGGGCCAGAAATAGAGACATCCCACGTCGTCGGCGGACTGGCGTGACTTTGGAGTATGCAGTGTTACATGGAACCTGTACGCTACTGGCGGGGCTTCCAGGTCGTGGCAAGGCTGAGCAAACAATTTGGGGGCTGAACGGGTCGTCGTGTGTATCCCGATCGAGGCAACTGACTTGGAGCTGCGAGGGACCGCCAAGATATCACCTGGAGCTAGGCCTCTTTCATCTGCTCGAGCTGCCGTCCTGCATAAGGCTTGCATATAATGTGCCGCGTTATAAAAAGCACCATGATTGCGACTTGAGTGCTTTCGGCTACTGACACACCCCGCCAGCTCGACAGTGGCAATGCCCGAATGGCAGACACTGTGACCTTGACACATGTAAATTGTGGCACTGGACGCGACGTCTTGTGAGCACAGTGCAGAGTTGAATGTGAAATCGAACGTAACACTGTGGTCCGGAATCGAGGCTGACGATAGGACCAATGGCTTGCAGATTCCATGCAAGATCCGTTACCCGGCACCATCAAGTGACATCGCCTTCCTGCCTCTAGATGCGCCTGGACTCCATACTCTTGCTCAGCATCTTCCGACAGGCACACCTAAGATCCATGTCAGACCCAGGATCTTTGCCCAGGCGTCACTCGCCGTTATCTTGAGAGCCGACGCAGAAGCTCGCTCGTGACTACTCTGCCACCCATGGAAAGGCAAAAGCAGCCACATTGCCCAGCTCCCTACAACGCTAGCATGCGTCAATGAATCTGAGGAAGCTGGATTCGTCGGTTTCTCGTCTCCAGTCGACCATTTCAGGACATTCTCGGCTCGTAGGTTGTTACCAGCACCATGTGCACGCCACAAAATGCGTGCCCATGGTTCTCTCGCCTCGAGCAAAGCCTTGTCAAATCTCGATCGAGTGCCTCTTGAACTACTCACTGCATGGCGCAAGAACTGCAGGTACGTCTTCGTCGCACGCAACGCGTCGTTCGCGCGACAGTCGGGTAGCTGCTTGTTGCTGTGCGTCCAGATTCTCGAAGCATGGTACGGATGCGATAGTTCGCGAACGTTGCCCAAGTCGCCCAGAAGCCACTCTCCATCATGCTCCATGCTAGGCTGAGCGACAAAGACATTGTCTAGCTTCAAATCGTCGTGGCAGAGTCCTGTCTTGTGTAACACCTGCAGCGCGCCCAGCAGCTCATCGAATCTAGGCCTAAATCGAACGTCCAGGGTGCGTATCGACAACTCAATATCTGTGTGGTTCCGTGCTATCGTCTTGACCAGGGTTTGAAGCGTGCCACTATTCATCAATGGTGTGACCAGATGCCACTGCGCCTCTTGCTCCGGAGAGAGGCTGGCGTAAAAGACATCGCCGACGAGCAAAAAGCCTTGGTTGGTTCCCATGGCTAGGGATGCTGGTATTTCGGTCGGCCAGCGTGTTCCCGGCGAACATGTTTGCCTCTCAATCGACTGCGAGCCCCCGGCTAGTTCCGGTGGAAGGCAATTCCGAAGAGGACTTCCTTTTGGCTTGAAGGTCTTGATCACATGTTGGTTCCAAACAAACGTACTGCCCTCGCACCCAGATCCAAGAGGACGCCAGTTTGCTTTGGCTCCGATCAATGCGCTACGGTTCGCTGCAACTGATCCATCTAGTATCGAGTCATATCGGTTTAGAAGTTCAGCAGGGTCGCTGAATGTTGTAGTGGTATATTTGGCTTCGAGAGACTGCCGCGCAAGCACGTGCAGTCTGAGGAACTGCACCGTACAACAGACACCGATGACTAGGGCCAGGCGGTGCATGACATTGCGCCTCAGTCTGTAAGTCGAGCGGGCATGTATACCTCGTGGATATCGACCATGCAGATGTTTTTTTGAGGGCAACATCATAGATTCGGCAGCATGTCACTGCAAATAGCCATCGTGACACAACGTCGCCACGGACCTGTCTTACCTTTTACATCTGCGAAGACCACTGGTGAATGTAAAGCCAAACCTGTTTCTTGCTCCTGCAACCTACACACCCACTCGCTTTAGACATTGCTTGGCTGGGAGACCGCAGCCAGGCTGAGCGACCCTTCTATTTTGCGATCGTCAAGCTCAATCCGCTGGCAGTGCCCACTTATCCAGGAACTGAGCGACAGTGTTGCCTAACACGGGACATACTCGGTTGTGCGTCACGGTGTTGTCGATATAGTGCGTGCCTTCCTGGTACGCGTTGAAGCACGTATCTCAGATGGAAATCACGCGTTTCCATCTCATCACTGCTTTCGCTTCATCGTAGACTGGGCGGAGCATGCAGTCAGCTCAGGTCGTCAGTGGCTGTAATACCAAGCATTTTGATCGCCAATGAAGTACCAGGACCCGTGCCTCCATGAGATGCGTCCACGCGACTTGGCAAGCCATTCAGGTCGCGACGGTGACATGCATTTGTCTTGTCAAAGATATCAGACGGATGTGGGATCGCATAGCCTCAATCTTCCGTATGATTGATAATGTTGAGTCTGTTCTGCCGAGGTTGATGGCAGGAACGAGCGTTCTGCCAACTTTTGGTGGAGGTTTGGAAAGTTGAGGGCAGTCAGCGTGCTATGGCTTGGGGTAAGTAGGGTTAGCACTGCCCTCACGGAATATGCATTATCTCGTTCTAAGAACCGATATAAATATAATCTCTTCGTCTGGTGGTCCCTCTCGGGCTTTTTCTCTGTCTAGCAGTGGTATCGAGCCACGAATGCGGTGTTGTGCTGTTCGAACGAGTCGTGTACTGATATTCGGGAAAGTCTACATGAACTTGGGTAGGAACAACCCATCATCGTTGGTCAAATGTACAACAGCAACCCGCTTTTCCTTTTTTTCTTTTCTGTTCATACATGCACACAACATAGGACAGTATTTGACTTCGTAACCCAGTCTAGGAGTTGTCCACCCGTGTCGAGAGCGACGGCAACAATTGTAAAGAAGAATCTACCAGGCCCAACCACTCAAACATGATTATCGCACAAGACCTAGTCAACAAATCATATATTACAAGCATGCATTGCGTCTATGGTATCATATATGTACAATCCTTCCCCCTCCTCCTCCTTATTCACTGTACCTACTTGTTCAGCCCAAGAACCTCATCCGTTGAGCTCTTACCAGTAGTACTCGCCGCATCCGCCTCCTTCTGCGCCTTCAGCTTCTCCTCAAACTTCTCAAACTCCTTCATCGCAATCTCCTCCTCCGCATCCATAACCTGCTGCACGCCCTTGACCTCCTCAATATAATGCATCAGCATGCTCTCAATACCATTCTTCAGCGTCACGGTGCTGGAATCGCACGTCCTGCACGCGCCGCGCAGCTTCAGCATGACCTGGCCGTCGATGAAGCCGCGGAACTCGATGTCGCCGCCGTCTTCTTGGATGGCCGGGCGGATGCGGGTTTCTAGGAGCTCCTCGATCATGGCGACGACTTCCTCGTCCTTGGGGTCGTACTCTGCGGCTTCGGAGAAACCGCTCTGGCCGTGCTCTTCGCCGTCTTTTTGCGCGACGGTGTTGACGATCGACTGGCCGCTTGTCACAGCTTCAGTGATCAGGGCGAAGACCTCGGGCTTGACGTGCGGCCAGGGCGTGGAGGAGTCCTTTGTGACGGTGATGTAGTCGCGGCCGTAGAAGACGCTCTTGATGCCGTCGACATTGAGGAGGTTGGCGGCGAGGGGCGAAGGGTGTGGCGCTGCGAGGGTGGAGCGCGGCGTGAGGTATTCGAGGAAAGAGGAGGGGAAGTCTTCGGGGAGGATCTCGTGGTTGGGGCGGAACTTGAGGGCGTCGGCGTTGGGGGTATCTTCGGTTTGGATGAAGATTGTGCGCTTCGCTTGCGGTTGGCTGAAGAGTGGTGTGCGGGTGGTTTGCGCGGCGGGTCTTTGGCGGCGGGCGGAGGGTGATAATGTGGTTGCGATGGGCGCGTATGAGAAGCTGCGAGTGGCGGCGGCGAGTCTCTGTGTTCTGGTGGCGGTAGATGAGTTGAGAGTCGGGCGCGAGAGGGCCTTGGACAAGCAACGGGTTACTGATTTGGAAGCCATGATTGTTCTGTGTAGGTTGTGTGGTGGAGTTGCTTAGGATTGATCTACAAATGTTCAATTCGGAGTCGCAAAGTCGATGTTTCGCCTTACTCAGCAATGACGCCGCTTCCGCTCTGGCTGCCGAGGGTAAACTTTATAAATATATTCATGGACCAATCAACAATGTAGCTCATGCTCGCAAAAGACCCCCGGAGAATAGGCGTACTAGCGATATCTCATCATTCTAAATGATTGAGCAGGATTGATATAGATCAATGACCGTCATCATTTGAATACCACTTTTGATACAGATCAGGAGCGGCGTAGCCTGAACTAATGTACACTTTTATCTTTACAACCCGCCCGTAATACTATACAAAAAACTTTCTCACCTTCTCCTCTACCTCAGCTCAACGCCAAACTTGGCTACAAGCTCCTGCCTAATCTGCTCGTGCAAAGTGTTTGCCTCTTCAGTGGTGAGAGTCTTCTCGAGACTGCGGTAGGTGACGCGGTAGCACAGACTCTGCTTTCCAGTCTTAGGGTGAGTGAAGGAGTCAATGAGAGAGACATCTTCGACGCTGTCACCGGCGGCGTTACGGACGACCTCCATCAGGTCGTTCTCGTGGAACGCGGGGCGTTCTGTGATCGTAGGCTCCGTGGCTTGGCCACCGGCTGGTGAAGGTGCGGACGAGCCTGAGGCGGGCGTGTCGGCAATGACGGGTCCAGATTTCGGCAGCCAGAAGGCGACGTCTCTGGGAGCAGCGGGGTACTTGCTGAATGGCTGGAAGCGACGGATAGGCTTTGACTCGTCGAATTGGCTGAGGAAGCGCTGATCTTTGCTCCAGAAGAGGCGAATGTCTGGGATGCCGAACAGAAGCATTGCGATACGCTCGAGACCGATGCCGAAGGCCCATCCAACGCGGGAGGAAACATCGGCTCTGTTGAGAAGGGGCTGGTCGACAACACCACATCCCAGAACTTCGAGCCAGTCACCACGCCACCAAACCTCCATCTCCCAGGAGGGTGATGTGTGTGGGAAGAAGGCTTCGACCCAGCGAACCTTGAGTGGCTCCTTCTCACCTTCAGCTCCATGGCCGGCAGCTGCCAATGCCTTGTCGGCCTCGGTGAAGATAGTGACGACCATGTCTTCGAGAGAGCGCTTCAGATGAGCAGCAATGACCTCAGCCTCCTCAGGCGTGTGGAATTCTGACTGGAGCGGGTTGCGTTCCGGGTGGAAGGTAGGGTTCGGGTCTTCGACGACCAGATCATGCTTAGGTAGCTTCTCAAAGTCCTCCTTGATGCGAGCAACGAGCTCCGCGCTGGAGGCAAAGTCCTTGCGATCCCAAGTCAGGGCACCTTCCATCTGGTGGAAGATTGGGTAGTGGCTGCGGTCGACTGCATCTCTCCTGTATACATCGGCAGAGATTGTGTAGCCATTGCTAGTATTGGCTCTGAAGACATCGACTTCGTGTGCCGAAGTGTGAGTTCGCAGGAGGGTGTCTTTGTTGATGTAGTAAGTGTCTGTCCGGCTACGGCCTGGGTGGTCTTTCGTGAAACCCAGAGAGTCGAAGTTTTGATGCGTGGTGACCACACCAGGAAGAGTGTTGTGGTTTTGGAAGCCAGGGAAACGAGACTCGATCAAGTTTCTTGTGATGGAGATGGGGTGGTCTTTTTGGGCGTGCAGACTGCGGCCGAATTGGGACAGTATTGATGAAGGCACATTCGTCCAAGAATCTGATGGGTATTGCTTGCCTCCAATGGTGAGGCTTTGTTCTGTGTTACCTGGTAGGAGATCAGCTGGCGCTGGAAGCAGGATCATATTCTCGACATGGCCTACCAGAAGTAGCGTAGGTCCTCCTGGAATAAGGAGTCCTGATGGCAGAGCGAATGGAAAGATTCAAAGTGAACCTGGCGCCTTTCAATGAGGCATTGGAGCACGTGAGAAGCATCTTGCCGTCACCTATCTCGCTGGATGGTGCCTATAGATCACGTGGCGAGCAAGAGCTAAGGTGCCTTAGCAATGCGGGAGTCTAGATTGACGGAACGGAGAGCATTGAGATTGCGATACAGCGACTTTTGGCTGAGCACGTGCCTCGGTGTGAAGAACGCGCCAGGACTTCTGGCCAGAATTGCAGGGTGCAGGCGATTGCGGAGAAGGCTTGCCCCTTCGAGCTGTGAGCTTCTACGAACAGCTGGCTTGAGGCTTGGGCTGCCTCCACCCAAATTCCAGTCGCGCGACGACATCTCCAGTCCTCCTCCTCCCCACGACACTCCTCCTCCACCACCACCAACAACCTTTCCTTTCGACATCCCTTCCCTTCGATACCGCGAGCAGCTCATCTGCTCGTAATTCCACCGCCGCCCTCTTCACCGACCCCGGAGTAACAGGAGCGCACCGCGGCTCCCGCATCCCGCAATCATGAGTGGCCGTATGTATCACCGTTCGACTCGCACGGCGTCGCAACCACTGCGTCGATCGCACCAATGCTTCTTTCAAGCAATCTATCAAGAGCGCTCGTTAACATGTCACCCGCACAGTCCGTTTCCTCGACTTGGTGAAGCCATTCACCCCTCTTATCCCCGAGGTCCAGGTCCCCGAGACCAAGGTTCCCTTCCAGCAGCGCATCGTATGGACCGCGGTGACTCTGGTCATTTTCTTGGTCATGAGCCAGATGCCTCTTTACGGCATTGTCTCTTCAGGTCAGCAAGCACCATCGGAACCAAAAAGGAGGATTGAGCATACATATTAATAAGTGAACAGACACCTCCGATCCTCTTTACTGGCTCAGAATGATGATGGCCAGTAACCGTGGTACCCTCATGGAACTCGGTATTACTCCTATCATCTCCTCCGGCATGGTCTTCCAGCTTTTGGCCGGTACTCACCTTATCGATGTGAACCTCGACCTCAAGTCCGACCGTGAGCTCTACCAGACTGCTCAGAAGCTCCTCGCCATCATCCTGTCTTTCGGCCAGGCTTGTGTCTACGTCCTGACTGGTCTCTACGGCCCTCCCGCTGATCTCGGCGCCGGTGTCTGCGTTCTCCTCATCGTCCAGCTTCTTACTGCCGCCGTCATTGTCATTCTCCTTGACGAGCTCCTCCAGAAGGGCTACGGTCTTGGTAGCGGTATCTCTCTCTTCATCGCCACCAACATTTGCGAGTCTATCGTCTGGCGCGCATTCTCTCCCACCACTGTCAACACTGGCCGTGGTCCTGAGTTCGAGGGTGCCATTGTCTGCCTTGTCCACCTCCTCATCACCTGGCCCAACAAGCAGCTCGCTCTTCGCGAGGCATTCTACAGGCAGAACCTCCCCAACTGCATGAACTTGATCTCCACCATCATTGTCTTCTCCGTTGTCATCTACCTTCAGGGTAAGCTAGATCTACTGTCAACCAAATTGATTTCCACTAACACGAATTTCAGGCTTCCGCGTTGAGATCCCCGTCAAGTCTTCCCGCCAGCGTGGCATGCGCGGTTCTTACCCCGTCCGCCTCTTCTACACCTCCAACATGCCCATCATGCTCCAGTCCGCCCTCTCCTCCAACGTCTTCCTTCTCAGCCAGATGCTTTACAACAAGCTTCCCGACAACCTTCTCGTCAAGATGCTCGGTGTCTGGGAGGCTCGCGAGGGCAGCGCTCAGGTTCTCCCGGCCAGCGGTCTTGTCTACTACATGAGCCCGCCGCTCAACCTCACCGATGCTCTTCTCGACCCCGTCCACACCGCCGTCTTCACTGCCTACATGCTTATTGCATGCGCCGCCTTTTCCAAGACCTGGATCGAAGTCTCTGGCTCCAGCCCTCGTGATGTTGCCAAGCAGCTCAAGGAGCAGGGCATGGTTATGGCCGGTCACCGTGACGAGAGCATGTACCGTGAGCTCAAGCGCATTATCCCTACTGCCGCCGCCTTCGGTGGTGCCTGCATTGGTGCTCTCTCTATTGTCAGCGACCTGATGGGCGCTCTCGGCAGCGGTACCGGCATTCTCATGGCTGTCACGTAAGTCATCTTTACCTGCTTGATATTTTCGCAAACACTAACAAAATTCACAGTATCATCTACGGCTACTTCGAGATCGCCGCCAAGGAGGGCGACATGGCCGGCCTCAAGGGCATGATGACCGCTTAGGTTCGGTGATCTGCATTTTTTTCAAAGAGAAGAGTGAAGGGTTTGGTTGGTTGTACAAATACAAAAAGGGAAAAAAGCTTCAATATTCATTCAGAAACAGCAGGGAGGCAGAGAGTCGCTGGCCTTCTTCTGCTGAACTACTACTTCTTGGATCCGAGAATGATTGTTTTTGTATCTTAGGAGATAGAAATGAATCTTGTCGGCTCGAAATTCCTCTCGAACAGTCGTTTGTGCAGTGTCACTGTTATTTGGCTGCTGCAGTTAGAACAACATAAGGTGGTAAAGATCTCCTTCCCCAGCAGCGTACTTCGTCGCGCACTTTGAAATGGTCTTATTGGGGGGTATTTCAGTGCACCAAGCCACTCAGAGTGTTATTGAATGGCTCTTGTCTGTCTCAACCACCCCGCGTAACGCTTCAGTGTCGATCACGTGCATCAACAAAATGATTAATCAAGGGACGCTGCCGGCGAAGGAGATGAAGGCAGGACGCAGAAGTAGAAAGGCAGAAGCTGAAACCACCTTCATTTCTAGTGTTCACTTGGAAGGACCCATGTATAGAACTAGGATATAGCTCTGGCTAGCAGATTCTAGGAGCGGAGCAATCAGTGTTTTGACAACATTGAACTGGAGATCAAACTCTCCTGCTTTGACGGAATGCTTCGATGATCCTGCATGCTGAGTTGCTACAGGGCCTTCAGAACATCTTAAACTTAATCCTTGCTAGCATTTCAGCAGCAATGGCAGATAGGTACCTGGGGCTTGGTGTTTCCGGATTCCGTTCGTGGTTTGAAAGCAGCTCCGAGAGCCCAGCAGGATTCCGCTGGTGGTTCGAAAGCAGCTGCAAGATTCCAGCATGCCCGCGGCGGGTAGCAACATCTGTAGCGGTGCCAAAAGTCAAACTGGAAGCATAAATATCTGCGCCATGGTCCAAGAGCAGTTCCACCATGTCTTGGTCGTCTTTGAGAGCTGCAGCGATCAAAGCGGTCTCGTAGCGTCCATTTATAGCATTGACTTTTGCACCAGCTTCCAAGAGCAAACGTGCAATGTTGGTGAAGCCTTTCGAGACGGCCAAAGCCAAAGGGGTTTCATTCCCCAGGCCAACGGACTCGATATCTGCGCCATGGTCTAAGAGCATTTCCACCATGTCTTGGTCGCCTGTGCGAGCCGCAGCGATCAAAGCGGTCTCGTAGCATTCATTTATAGCATTGACTTTTGCACCAGCTTCCAAGAGCAAACGTGCAATGTTGGTGAAGCCTTTCGAGACGGCCAAAGCCAAAGGGGTTTCATTCCCCAGGCCAACTGGCTCAATATCTGCTCCAAGCTCGAGCAGCACCTCTACCGTGGTGGTATTGCCTTGCCTGATAGCTGCGAACAAAGCAGAGTCGCCTTTGCCACTGGAATAAGCGTTGATTTTTGCTCCATGCTGCACCAAAGTCGATACCACACCAGAGAAACCGAGTTCTGCCGCTCTGTGCAGTATCAATTGGTCCCCGCATGGCGCATTTGGATCGTAATGGAACAGCTGTCCGTCCTGTGGAGCAGCGACTACGTTTGCTGGACCTCCAAAACCACGAGCGGTGTGTGATGGTGTCGACGATACTGCGAGCACTGCTTCGGCGAGTGTTTCCGCTTTGTTTATCACAAGCAGTAATACCAAGCTAGCCGAGTCGTACAGGCGAGTACAGTGCGGCCACCCAATAAAGCTGCTAAGCTTATTCCAAACAAGTACAGGAAAATCACGCAGAGAAGTCACCTCGATAGCTCCACCCTTGTTTGCAATCTCCAAGTGATCGAAAGTGTGGTCCACCACATAGCGAATGAAAGGGTAATTTATTTCCAGGACTGGCGATATCCTTGCACACTCAAAATCTCCTGGTCCTACCCAGTCGTTGCATTCCGGGGTGTGCTTGTAATTGCCGTAGATTCGGGACACAATGTGGCCATCGAGATCCAGCTCCAGGTACGTCCGACACCATCGAGCCATCTTGGCGTTGCTGAGTGCTGAAACATTCGGTCTCAAGCTATTGTCCAAATTTACGAGGCCGTCTTGCAAAAGGTACTCTCGAACCGACTCGTGAATGAACTGGGCCGTTCGTGAGGGCGCTTGAGTCATCTCGACCAAGCCCCTCGAGGAGTCGAGGACAAAATTCTCCATAGTAATACGATCGAGCAGTCCTCGGTCCCAAGCGCCCGTAGTGAGTCCACCTATGCTTGCTCGGATTGCGAAATAGATCTCTTCCAGTAGGAGAGGTCTGGAGGCGAAAAGCACCCACTGCATCGTCACGACAAGTACTTCGTCAGGATCTTTGAGGATGTCTGCTATCAAATCTTGAACCTTTGTCGGTACGGCGTTCATCTCGGACAATAGTTCTGGATGAGACAGTCCTCGGTCGATCTTGGTTCTCAGCATGCGAACAATCAGGACAACCCAGAGGAAAACGCCGGAGCTGCGGGCCTGGATCTGAGACGCAATCTCTTTCTTTCGTTCGCAGTCCGAGATTTTGAGTTTGGTCTGCACGTACGTCGATATGTCATGATCGTGCTGGTCTTGCTCGTCGAGGCGAATTTCTTCGGAGTGTGAGATCGTGATCCTTGGGTAGTATCGGCTCGCAAAATATATGTAGAGATGAGCGGAGCTTGAATGGGCCAACTCCCCAAGCTCCTCGAAGAAGTCTATAGCTTCTCGGATGTCGTCTTCGTTGCATTCATCAAGGGCGTCAATATAGAAGGTGACTACACAATTTCTGCTGAGGCCACGCACAGCTCTGGTGAGAAAGTTCCGAAGTACTCCAATATTCCAGCCATCTGGTGGCGCATGAGCTGGAAACCTCGGGCGAAGAGCTGGGAGCTTTCGTAGGAGTTGTGCTAACAAAGACCGATACATCCCTTCCACTACCCTTTCCAGAGTGTGGCCTCGAGCATTGAAGAAAAATGAGACCACCGCATCTCCGTGGCCGGTCTCCTCGGCATGCTCGAAAGCGCATTTTGTCATAGTCGATTTGCCAGATCCAGCCTTGCCTTTGATCCAGAGAAACCCATGGTGATCGTTGTACAGGCTGCGGTCACGCCACCTCTTGTATTCCGATGTCTGGAAGAGCCAACGACAGGTGTCTTTCAGCGCCGAGTCGATATTTGCAATACGAGAGTCCATGTGGTCGAAGCTCAGAGCCTCTAGGAAATCAGGCTGTGGAGCTCGGGCGCCTGCGTCATTCACATACTGGTGCTGAATGACGTTGTGGCCGTTATGGACTCTTGCCTGGTCCTGTGCGCTGCAATTCTCCCAGCGCCCGCCAGCTCGTGGCTGACTTTCGGAAGTAGACATGTCGAGACATGCTATCCTTTGAGTTCCGCGTCGCCAGAATTAGCAAGCGTTTGCAATAGAGACGTGCGCGTTGTGTTGTGCTGGCGTCCAGTGGAAAGAAGCAAAGCTGGGTGGACTCGGCCCTCCAGGCGCTCAATCAACTTCGTCAGCCCAGTACATATGTAGTTAGCTCGCAATATATTAATAGGAAGTACATGTAACTAGTCCACCTGGGTGACCCCACATTCATCAATTATACAGTGTTCCAACTTTTCCAACTTTTGTTACTACGAGACTTCTGTGCCGTGCTATCATATATCACGCCTGTGTGATATTCAGTCTAGGCATCGATTCTGGAGCCCATCAACCATCACCCACTGCGCGCCTCCCCACTCTATTGAGCGGCAATGCAGCTGTGCACTTGGGTGGCAACATCACATCGGGCTGGGCTGATGACACAGCGGAGCGCAGCGATGGACTCGAGCGGTGATGCTGGTGCGGGTTTCGAAGATGCTGTAGCGGCGGTCTTGAACGGCAGTGTTGTGGTATTCTCAGGTGGCGGACAAAATAACGACGTCGTCCTCATCGGACTGTGAGATGGAAGCGGACACTGGCTGATTCTTCAACGCGGTCTCCATGTGTCATGATTGGCCGGCTCATCCACATGGCGCGATAGGCGTTGATGTCGCAGCGGCGGGGCATGGGCTTCCGGTGTAGCCAGCTCGACGTGGCGGCAATGAGGAAAACACTGTAGTCGGTCTGGTTGGGTTGTTGTTCTTCTCGCTGGAGCTCGATAGGCGCTGCCTGTAGATTCTATGTACCAGCAGGCACGAGGGCGAGAGTCAGGGGATCACGCTAGTATGTGGTACATTGGTTCTGGTACGCTGGTGAGTTTTAGACGAAATACGTTCGAAGCCCGAAGTTGACTAGAACGCCAATTCAATGCTCGCGGTGAAGAAGAGCGAGGGCAACCCTGCTCTTCTTGAGTCGACGGGTGCGAAGGAGCTGCTTGCGTATTATGCTCGCGACGTTGGAGCTGAGAGTCGGGTATGTCGCGGTGTCGGGGACCTCGTCGCCCAATATAGTCAAGGCGGAGGTGACGAAGCTGTTGTTAAGACGCTCCCCAGGACGGAGTCGGAGGAGATCGAGCGCATCGAGGTGAGAGTTGGCAGGCGGGAAGGTTTGACGCCGATATCAGGGAGGAAGCGCTCGAGTACGAGGGTGGTGGTCTTTGCCTCGTTGATCCAATCTGCAAGCTCAAGCAGACTCGTCTGCTGTTACCTTATTTGTCCCGGTTGGAGCGTTCTTGAGCAATGGCATGTGGCGTCTTCCATTCCTTTGGCTTGATTAATGTGCCAGTTGCCCCGTTGAGTCCGCGGTTCGTAAACTCTTGCTTGATGTTATTGTGCAGTGTCGTCTCGTCATCACGCTAAAAGAGGCGCGCCGATCAAGGAATGCGCGCGAGGCAACCGCCTAATGTCTCTCGTTTCGCTTCTCTTTCATGGCGCGGGCGGCGTTCAATCAACTTCGTCCAGCCCAATACATATGTAGTTGTCAAACCTGCGTTCGCGAATGTTCACAGAAAATTTGACGTGCTGATGGAACGCGACCATGTCTGCTTCAAAGTTGACTTAATTGGGATACACTGACGCCATAAGTAGGCTTCCGTCTTCCCGGATTACCAGCGTGATGCCTGCCAGGTTGTGGAGATTGGTGCAGACTTTCAACGCCACAACGCAACCCCACGATGATCATCACTACATAACGGTCCAGACATGATTTGAAAGGCAGATCTTGTCGCTGAGTGGCCAGTACGGAGTTTGTTTCTAGCCTGCGAGGGCAGGTGTGCAGGTACAGATCTTTCCACCATGCTAGACTCGGCGTAAGTTTGGTGTAGGTTCTGAGCTAGAGAAGATCATCTCATGCTAAGGAAGGATAGACTCATTCAAGATTCCTAATGACGAATCAAAGGAGTCCTTTTACTACTTGTGCTATACAGCCGAGGTTTGATGGCCTATGATCATAGGACGGGGGAGACTGTATCGCTGGAGTGACAAATGAAGGCGTGGCATACTTGTAGTCGCCATGCCGCCATTCGGCCCAACACTGGGGACAGGCTTTTGATTTCATCAGATCATCACTAACGCCAGCATCATGTTGAAAATCACCCTGCTCGCAACGTTCGGCGCTGTTGTCACATCTGCCCAACTACTCGACATCCCTGGTCTGCTTGGGGGTCTGGGACCTGCTCCCGACAACGATCCGAGGTTCACTACGTTCACACCACCGGGCCACAACGACGGTAAGCCCGCTATCATCCCTGAGGATTGGATCTGTAGTGGAAGCATACTGATTCATTGTGTAGTCCGCTCACCATGTCCAGGACTTGTAAGGGGTGTCAAATGGACTCATGATACACAATTACTAATGACCATGCGACAGAACGCTTTAGCAAATCATGGATTCATCCATCACGATGGACGAAACATGACTGTTCCTCATCTTCTCGAGGGACTTGCAGCTGGACTCAACGTGGGCGCAGACTTCTCAGTCGCGGTACGTGACCGAAGGGTGCAACCCACAATGATATCTGATACACTATACTGACGTAAATCCTTCACTCTGCAGGTCGGCGGGCTCGGAGTGCTTTCATCTCCCGACCCGCTTGGTCTCTCTTTCGACCTTAATGATCTTGACCAGCACAACTTCCCTATCGAACACGATGCCAGTCTAAGCAGAGAGGACGCTTATTTCGGCAACGACTACTCCTTCAACAGCCACATCTGGGACCAGAGTAAATCATTCTTCAAGAACGGGAAGACTGCGCTCCTTCCAGCGGCACTCGCAATTGCTAATAGGACGGCTGATTCGAAAGCAAGAAACCCAACGTTTGTTTACGGTCTCCAACAGTTCATCCTAAGGTACGGCGAGATGGGTCTCGCTGTCCAAACTATGGTACGGAATCTAAGGAAGACACCCTTCTACAGTCGTCAATGTGCTAACTACTTTTGCAGTATGTTCTACTCTACTCTCTCTAGGTCTCTTCTCAGCGATTCGACATATCTAACCTACATTTTGCAGGGGAGGAGACGATCTCACTGGTGTAGCTCGACTCGACTGGGTCAACCAGTTGTTTACGCAGGAGAAATTGCCATACAACCTCGGATGGCGTCCACGCGCGGAGCCCATCACGCTCCCTAGCCTCGGCCAGATGATAGTCGAGATCTTTGCCGTTAGTCCAGAGAAGTTGTCGGAGGGTTTCACGGTTACCACGTAAGTTCCACTCTCTTGGTCCGCACAAGAGATATGTACTGACGTGAGCGGCGCTCCACAGCGATTCTTACAAAGATGTCTTGATTTCCATATATGGCGGCTCGGAAGTTTTCAACAATATCACTAGTGGGCTTGCTAGTGCTCTCGGTTTGATCTGATGACCGGGCTCATGGGAATGAGTAACTCAAAGGAATATCTAAAGAGCCACGACTGTCGTTTCCATAGCTAGCAAGTGTCAACCATTGATCGAACCCGGAAGGTTCAGGTACACACTTAACACGTTCAACGCCCAACTCTCTCCATGGATCGCCATTGTCTCCAGCATTTGTATACGTTCACCTAACACAGTATATGTGCTTACAATCATGTTATACAAGCCCAAATCGTACGAGCCCACACCCAAAATTCGGGAGAAACTGTGGCGTAATTCTAGAGGTATTCAAGAGATACTCCATCCATTTGTCAATGAGCCGCGACAAACGGGCGACCAGATTATCAACATAGCAGAATATGAACAATACACATGCACAGCTTAACACATACGATCATGAGTCAGTGAAGACTGGGCATCCCATCCGAAACCATGGAGTTTCAGTTGTCTTTGTTGTTCTAGCAACAGAGATCCTTAAAGAAGGTGTTATGATTGCGGGACCTAGACTCACATGACTTGCAAGTCACACGATTAGGTAAAGGATCTCTGGAACCTGGAACTTGATCCGGAATCTGGGTTTTGACATTTACGTGACGGAAAGCATTCCATCTGGAATCACGAAGTATCAATCATTGTCTATAGATCTGCATTGGAAGAATTATGATTGGACTACAGTATACAGTATGATCACTGCCAAGAACCACGGGCGTCGCTCTTCGGAGGTTCGCATCTCTTTTCACGCGCCGACACAATGCCACGATCATTATGCCAGCAAAACGACCAGTCATACCGACTTACACGTGAGATTACCTGGTCTGTCGGTTAAGCTCCGAGTGTTTGAAATGCTCAGAACTTCTCAAAGATTTTTGGCTATGGAGTCCTTCACGGTCTAGTGGCGACAAAAGACAGCTTGAGAGGCACATATCAAATCATCTTAACAAAACATATCCAGCTTCCTGATATGGCGATATCCACACTGCGCTGACGAAGCCGATAGCTCTGACGATAGGCATATTCGGCCAGCTACTTCCAAGCATCTGAGCCTATCTACTACCAAGCAGTGCAAGCGTGAAGCACCCCGGTTGCTCTTGCTGATAAGCTTGCTTTGTATCCGTCTACCGATAACCAAGCTGCAGCCACTATTGGTCTTGGACTCTCTTCTTGACTTCAAGGCCCCACCCGCAAGCTTTCCAAGCATGCTCCCAAGTCATGAGGCTGGCCAGTATGGCGTTGCTTGCATGCCGGACGTCCTCCTATCGTCCTGCAGATCTTCAAGAGATAGATGCCGCTGGATGTCTTCGAAGCCATGATCGGCACTCGAGATAGGGAGATGCAGGAAGCAGCTTTCAACCTTTGCTGGATGAGGAAACTGGGGCGTGAGCAGAGCAGCGATATATGTATATATGAGCAGTTACCAGCGCATGCCACGATGTGATCGATCTGAACATCACGCTACGTTACCATGGCTGGCCCTACGTCCATCACTGCGGTCAATACTGCGAACGAGAAGTCTCCCGAAGTACAAGAAACGCCGACTGGCACAGCCTCTCCTGCCACCGAGAAAGAAGCCAGCATTGTCTCCGATGGTGACGATGCGCTTAAGGTCGCTGGCACAGATGCTCATCATTTTGATGAGAAGTACTATGCAAGGCTGAAACGCAAGATCGTAAGGCTTCCTAATATCTTTCCTGGCCCCGTCGAATATGGATCTCAAGCTGATCATGATCGTTATAGGACTGGCACGTGATGCCGATTCTTGTTTTTGTGTACTTTACACAGTTCTTGGACAAGAACATTCTGGGATATGCTGCTATCATGGACTTTCCCATAACAGGGATCCATTATAATGATGTCGCTCAGGCTTTCTACATGGGTAAGCACCTCCCTTCCCACCCGTCACCTCCAGCAGCTTTCACTAACATACTAAGGCTTCCTCATCTGGATGTTTCCCACGCAATACATCGGCCAAAAATTCCCGCTCGGCAAATATCTCGGCATCCACATCATTGTCTGGGGCGGCCTCGTTATGCTGCACGCCATCTGCGGCAATTTCCCTGGCTTCTACGTTTTGCGTTTCTTCCTAGGCATGCTCGAAGCTTGCGTCAGCCCGACGCTGATTCTCATGGTTAGCATGTGGTACAAGCAGAACGAGCGCGCGACTCGCATCGGCTGGTTCTACGCTGGCAACCTTTCGACGTCGGTTGTTGGAGGGGGTATTGCATACGGCGTCACGTTCTTCGAAGGGGCCATCGCGCCTTGGAAGCTGCTTTACATTATCCTGGGCGCGTTGGCGGTGTTCAATGGTATCATCGTACTCCTCTTCTTGCCAGACTCACCGATGCAAGCGCACTTCCTCACCGCCGAGGAGAAGATTGCAGCTCTCGAGCGAGTGCGTCTTGATCAGGCCGGTGTGCACAATAAGCACATCAAGCGTTACCAGATTATTGAGACATTCAAGGATATCCGAACTTGGATTATGGTAAGCCCGCTACCTAGGCTTAGAAGGAATCCACTGTTATTTACTCGATCGTCGACTGACAACCTCCAGTTCGTCATCATCATGTGCACCGGCGTCCCCAACGGTGGCAACAGCGCCTTCAACAATATCATCACCAAGTCCTTCGGCTGGACCTCCCGCGAAGCGCTCCTTCTCGGCATGCCGCGAACAGCAATCGGCGGTTTCGCTGTCGTAGCAGGCGGCTGGCTCTCCGACCGCCTGAAAGACCGAATGACGCTCGTCCTCCTTTTCTCCATCCCAACCCTCATCGGCATGATCATTATGACAACCATGCAGTACTCTGGCCAGCGCGGCGTGCTGCAATTCGCCCAGCTATTCCAAGACCTCTCTGCCCCTGGCTTTCCCCTCTGTTACGCGTGGAATGCCTCTAACGCTGGCGGACACACGAAGAAGAACACCGTCAACGCCTTCACGCTTTTCACGTTCGGGCTAGGTAGTGTAGTCGGCACCTACATTTTCCTGCCGAAAGACGCGCCCGGGTATATCCCTGGTAAAGCGGCGATCGTGGTTCTGACGGTTGTGCAGATGGTTTGTTGTGTGATTATGGCGTGGATCAACATGCGCTGGAATAAGCAGAAGAAGGCGAAGTTACAGAAGATGATCGAGGAGAAGGTGTGGACGGAGGAGGATGTGCAAAGGGAGAGGGAGAAGGCTGCGTTCGCAGATTTGACGGACAGGGAGAAAGTCTTCTTCACATATACTAGGTAACGAACGATTGTGGGAAAAGGCGAGGAAAGGATGATGAGAGGTTACTGTTTTCCATGGTGGCGTTTCATAGATCAAAATTGAGATGGGATTGCCTCTCATAATAGCGTTATCATCTTTCGTCAAGCGCGTCGCCTGCAGCCTCTTGCATATCTCATTGCTAGACGCAGCTACCCGTGTGACTGGACTAACCCAACGCTCTTCGAACGGTAAGAGGTCGCTCTCGACAGCAAAAGCGACCGTGGAGAAGTGCTGATAGATAATAAGAATTATAAGATGGAACAGACGAAATGGGCTGCGATGTCCCGGACCTCCCGGTACGGTTTGCAAAGACTTTCTATCATAGAATACTCAAGCAGCAGCGTAGGTGTATTGGACAAATCGATGTCGTGTGACATAGTCACTGCGCTGACACAGTGGCAGGCAATGAGAGATGCATAGAGCGCAGGCTTAAGATCGTGCTGTGACCAGGACGGAGACCTGAAGTTTGAATGCGATGTCGCTAAATCATGGATAATATGTTTGAATACCCGCAACGATATGCTCGCGGCTGAGCTGAGTGCGGCTGAGCTGAGCTTGTGAATACCTATCAAAGATGCCTTCGCAGTGAGCCTGTTTCCTTGCAACATTGAACCAAGTAAGGCACCGGAAATGCCTTCTTCAGTCCTTCCAAAGCTTCCTCTCGCCCTGTTCGGCATTGTAGAGCCTGTACTGCTGTGCGCAATCACAAATCTTCCACATACTTGCTAGCAATGTACTAACAGATCAACCACAGACTCTGGGCCTACATAAACCATCTCCAACAACCACACGAATTCTACGTCTCCCAAGTTCCCAACGCCGGATCTCTAGCGTCGACTCCGTTTCCCCAGCAAGCCCAAATCCTCGTCTACCAGCTCGGCAACGTCTACCTGTTGCTTGCCCTGCTTGCACTCGTATGCTGCTGGACCACAAGCCGCTCGGTCGCGCGCGGGTATCTCGCTGCGGTGGCGCTCGCCGATTTAGGGCATATCTATGCTGTCTATCGAGTTCTGGGCTCTGAGACGTTCTGGGACGTAGGCCAGTGGAATGATATGATTTGGGGAAGTGTGGGCGTGAGTGCGTTTTTGCATTTGAACAGGTTAGGGACGTTATTGGGGGTGTTTGGGGAGGTTAGAGTGTGATCTTTTGGAATGTGGTCAAAGGTGCTTGCATCTTATCGAGGAGGTTTACGTGTAACAGTCTCGAATGATTTGTTGTTGAAGAAGAGTGGTGGGGCCAAGTGGCAAATTCGTCTATATACACAGCTCGAGCGTTTGGAGATGAATGCATCTGCTGATACTCAGTGCCATATCGTTATGCGATCTTCACGCACAGAATACATGCGCAAAACCAACGAAGCTCTTTACGCCCAATCGGGGTCTTGTCCCTTTGCGGCATTCGGAGCAATAATCGTCAACCATACTTCCGACTCCATCGTCTGCGAAGGCGCCAATTTCCGCACCGGCGACCCGACTATTCACGGAGAGATCTCAGCCATCAACGCCTGCACGACCAGGTTCACTGATGAAGCACAATCATGGCTCTCTTATGTGCAAAGTCTCAAGCAACACCCTAGGCGGACGTGGCTCTCTTTTTGGCAAGGCCTCCGAGCTTTTCGGCGGCAGCAGACAAGCTGCGAGGATCTGCACCCTGTATCATAGCTTGGCCATTAACCGCGACCTGTTTGCCCTCCTTGAAGAACATGAATGTTGGCATAGCTGAAACACGATAACGGGCAGCGGCATCTTGTGCATGGTCGACATTGACCTTTGCGAATGCGAGGACTCCTTCAATGCTGTGCTGTTTGGCAAGGGCCGCGTAGCTGGGTGCAATTGCCTTGCATGGACCTGTAGAGCGATTGGTCCAAGTCAGTATAGTGTCTCAGACAATATATAGGCTCTTGGTCCAGCTTCAAAGTCCATACTGCTGGTTCTGCCGCTAAGAGGCCAGTATAGAGTCTGAACCTAGATCACGAGATCGGGTTTTACCCTTTGTTTACTACTAACCGCACCAGTCGGCATGGAAGTCGACGACGACGTATGTGTTATTGGACATGAGTGTGTCCAGCTCTGCGGCGGAGGCGATGTGGTTAAGTTTGTCCGCCATGCTGATGTCTGGTTGAGAGTGCAGAGGCGTCAGAGAGAAGCCAGAAACGGTGTGTGATATGAATTGCACAATGCAAAGTCCAGTGTATAGCGTAAATAATAACGTGAACAGGTTGGCAGGTTGGCGAGGTTTCCTTTATGTAAAGCGTACGGTGGAGAGATGGAGTTCGGGGCTTGACGATGAGCTTCTGCATCCAGCTCAGCGTATGACTAATCCATGTGCCCGCTCACCAAACCACTAATAATGATGAGTTGCGACGACCAAATAATTTTGCTCGCTGTTGAGTTAAATAAAACAGGCTACATATTCTCTTTAACAACAAATTCAGGCACATACGACCATAGGTCAGTGAAAACTGGGCATCCCGTCCGCTCTGCCATACATAAGCACTGAACCGGGCGACTAGTACTAGAGTGGGTGACCATCTGGGAATCCCGCCTGTTGTATGTTTTTGTCTCCTCTTTTGCCCTAGCATATCTTTTATCCTCGACGTTGGTGTGCATTCACGAACGACCGTGGTTGAAGAGTCGAGGGTTCGTTAGCTTATGGTAGGAACAATCTTACTCTAGGAATAGTCTTACTCTAGGAACAGTCTTACTCTAGGAACAGTCTTACTCTAGGAACAGTCTTACTCTAGGAACAGTCTTACTCTGATCGATCGGGATCGATCGGACGGCCATCACGAGCGTTGGTGGAAGATTCGCTAGCTACGAGGAATACAGTGCTTCATATTCTCACGCTTGAGGGCCACGGAAATGCTTGTCAGACTAATACTTCACACCAAGATGCTTGAAACCACAATCATCACATAAACGCAGAGCAGAGGTCTGCTTCATACATAATCATTCATCACACATTGCTCTATACGGTAGAGTATATGCCCACAAGTCGCGATCGCCAATTAGAACTGCTTGATACGCCAAGTCTGACACCCGCCATCCTTGCCGTAGTATGCGGTCGCCTTGTAGTTCTTGCTCATGTTCACACACATGTTGTAGAAGTTGTGGAAGCACCACTTCTCCGGGATCCATTGCGGGGGCTTGCAGTTTTCTGCGATCAGACAGAACAGATATCGTCAGCGCTCTTATTCGATTTAATGTATGCAACGTCTTCTTAAGGAAAAGAGTGATGATCGCGAACTTACTTCCATGGATCCAGACCGAGATCTTGTTCTTGTTGGACCAGGCTCCGTCCGCCGCCTTGCGAGAAGGAGCGACCTGTTTGCAGGTTAGTGATTCTGCGCGTGATGCATCGAGCGGCTGATGAAGCTGACTGACCAATTTGCTGTTCCTGGAGCAGAAGTTGGTGATGGCGCCGTGGACGTCTGGGCTCTTGTTGTAGCAGGTTATGGGATCAGAGTTCTGGCGAGGTATCCAGGCGTTTGCGTCTTGGACGAGGCAGAGACAGGCCAAGGCGACCAGGAGGATAGTAATGAAGCTCTTCATCTTTGCGTTTGGTTACGTTGTTGCGATGGTAGAATGCTGCAGATTCGAAAGTCGTGGAATGAAGGTCTCGATGGTAGAGTGTTGGGGAGATGAAGTATTCTTGGTTTCGACGAGTTCGATCGCAAGCAACCTGCCAGCATTGTTCCTGTTGTCTCTGCCAAGTCTCTGAGTGAGTCCATTAGTTCTCACGCTTGTAAGTCGACATCACAAAGAAGCCGGTCGTTGGTATTGTGTTCCGACGCTTGCGATTCATGGCTGCTGTTAATATTGTTGTTGATGAAGAACAAAGAAAATGTGTCGTACTCCGCAAGATAGCATGGCACTCTAAGTGTACGTGGAAGACACTATAGCAAACGTGCAGTTTATTGGTTGCTTGACGTGACTGGTAATGCTAGAGGAGATGTAGGCTCGTGGTCCCGTAGAGTAATACCAAACGTGACTCGTGAGGCAGCTTGCATCTCTGCACCCAGGATTGTCATTTGACAGAATCTCGACCTCACCAAGAATAGTAAGTGGAGCAAATTGCCAACACTCAAAAGTCGCCTAACATCCGGAAAGCCGAATACGATGTTGCTAGACGCGGAGTGTGCGATGTTGTTGCCTGCGTCGCGTGCGCCGTCTTGGCAGCGCTGTGTGCCACGTTGTATTGCGATGATTGAACACATTCATTGCCATCAAAGGTAAACTGGCAATAAGTGAGAGCCATTCCAGTGAATATACCACGCGTTTTAGTACGCTGCTGCAATGCGCAACGAGCTTGCTGAGAGGTGACGCGTCTGCGCGAGAATTGCACCTTTAAGCTTCGACAAGATCCTTCAGGTAGGAACCATCGAAGTCAAATGGTGCACACCTCAACGTCATTGGCCTGTCGATTGAATCCTACCCAGGATAGTGGCACCCCTTGATGATACTGCCAGGGGGAAAACGTAGACAGCACTGCTACAGCCTCACCTTGAATCATACCATACACTCGTTTACTGGAATACTAAGTGAACAGACGACCGACCACACGTCGAGGGAAACTGATGAGCATCGAGCCCAGGGCGTGGTAATGCGCTCTTCCCTCGTTGCGGGCTCGGCATGGGCGAGAACTGTGGCCTTGGTAGTCACCGTGTTCACGAGTCTGACTCTTGCCGATGTCGAATTCACTGCACCTGCATCTGGTACGAACATCACGGCAGGTCAGATCGACGTGCAATGGGAGGAGTCAGGCATCAGCCCACTGATATCGGAGCTCACTCAATACACCCTGTCTTTGATGGTAGGAGGCAACAACCTCAATGACATGGTACGCTTGCCATTAGCCGACCTGGATGCACTTTCGAAGCTAATACCCTTGGTAGCAACCTGTGGTCACTTTCAGATCGGACGGTAATTACGCTGACGGGCTCTCAGCGCAAGGCACCATCCCCGCAGGTATCGCTGCAGAGATACCAAATGGGTTGTACGTTACCGAAACCCTGGCTTCACGAGTAAGCTTGCTGACCTTGTGGCAAACAGCTTCTTCCGGATGACATCGACAAGACAAGCGGGCGGCGTAGTGATCAACTACTCGGACCGCTTCAACATCTTGGGGCTTACTGGAGATACCGCATTGACGATCAAGCAAGCTGCACTGGCCTTGGATGGTAATACTGCTGGCCCTCCTGCCGTCGGGAACAATTCACCTTCGACAACAACCAGCAGCGTTGCCAGCTCGAGCAGCACTACAGGCTCGACCTTCATTGCGGAAAGTCCTACCACGACAACCCACTTCACGTCCACAGAAACCTCGGATGAACCCTCGGTCGAAACAGCCGTATCACCCGACGACAACAGCACATCCTCAGGTCTCTCTAAAGGCGCAACCGCCGCAATCGCAGTTGCAGTGACCCTGGCCATCACCGCCATCTTCGCCGGCCTGGCATGGCACCTGTACGCCCGCCGTCGCAAGAGGCAGAACGAGATCCACGAGATAGCGCCAGGGACTGTATTCCACCACAAGCCTACGAGCGAGCTGTCTGTCGATGAGCTCGCGTCGCCTGATGACCTAGTATCGCCGAAGTCGATCTGGGCGCATACGAGCGAGCTGAGTTCGGAGAACATGGTCTACGAGGCTGGATCAGGAGCAAGGCGGCCAGAATTGGACACTGCTGTGGCTGTACGATATGAGTTGGAAGGAAGCGTGCCGACGACGCCAAGCGAGGAGAAGAAAAACTCTCGTATATAACAGGGATCCTGCATCATAACTCGACCGGACACGCGGCACCATCACTGATCATAAAATTGTACTAGCTGAGGGCGAACGAACCGGATTCTTTTTGAGGACCCGTTTTCATATCTATTGGGTATCATGTCCT
Organism: Cladosporium velox; assembly: GCA_024604135.1. Taxonomy (NCBI): domain Eukaryota; kingdom Fungi; phylum Ascomycota; class Dothideomycetes; order Cladosporiales; family Cladosporiaceae; genus Cladosporium; species Cladosporium velox. Next base: position 59,600 of record JANIIF010000015.1, read on the forward strand.
TTCCCTTCAACCTTAACAAGTCCCAACCTACCCTATCTCCAATGCAACCCTCACCTCCCACCGATTTGTCCCTTAGGAAGCGGCGGCACCCATGCCATCACCACATTAAATCCAATAATCATGCATCCCATGATCCAGAAACTCTCCGCGTAATTCGTTCCATGGAACCGGAATAGAATCGCAAAAATCACACCTCCAAAGTTTCCCATAGCGCCGACAGTGCCGCTCAAGACACCATTGGCGTGCGGGTGTACGTGAGGCACCAGGGCGAAGTTGGCACCGTTGCCTGCTTCGAGGAAGAACGCCATGCCGGCGATGAGGCCGAACATGGTCGTCTCGTTTTGCGGATCGAGAAGGCCGATGGCAATGAGGAAGGCGCCGGAGATGATGCCGACGAAGATGATCCAGCCCTTTTTGAGCCAGAGGTTGGTGGAGACGTGTTTGTAGAGAAGATCGCTGATGATGCCTCCTAGGGGTCTGTTTGGAGTGGAGTTAGTGGTGTGGCGAGGTGGAGTTGATGGCGTGTAAATCCTTACCTTGTGACTACGTTGAGCAGTCCAAACATACTTGCCCATCGACCTGCGCCAGTCTGGCCGAGGTAGGGGAAGTTTTTGAGATAATAGGCTGCGATATAGCTGTTGATGGCGAGCTCACTGTGGTCTGTCAGTCTAGCTCAACCTGCACTTGAGAATGAGAGACGCTTACCCTCCGAAAGAGCAAATATAGGTGCAGCAGTGGAAAGCCGTCTGCAACGAGAAAATAACCCTCATCATCTCCTTCCCAGTCGGTGCCACCACAATCTCGCCTCGAGCCACAGCTTCCATTTCATCCCTTGACATGTGCGCTTCAGTCACGGTTCCCGTGCCGTAGTCCACGTTCGAAGGACGGCGCGAGGTGTCTTTCTCGCCTTTCTCGATATCACTTCCCGGCGATGCTTCAGACTTCACTCCCTGCTCAGGAGGGGGCGAAGCATCAGGCTTCAAATCAATATGTGCGTGCAGAAGAGCCTGAGTGGCCTGATGGCGCTCGCTCCACTTGCCAGTGGGCGTGTCGTCGCAAAGGAAGAACATTCCAGCGGCCGTGACGCAAATAAGAATGAACGGCACTATAAATGCAACGCGCCATGCTTGAGAAGACGTTAAGCCCTGGTCAAGCCTGAGCGAGTCGTATATGACTGGCATAATGAAGTAAGTGATACCTCCGCCGGAATTACCCCACCCTCCGATTAATGCGTTCGACGTTCCAACGACGTTCTTGTCGAAGAATCCGGTGGACCAGACCTGGCATGGGACGAAAGTGCCACCCAAGATGCCGACGAAGAATCTCAAGGCGATTAGACCGGATACATTGTTCACCAGACCAGCCATAGCGGTGGGGATGGCGCCTGCGAGAAGCACACCGATGTATGTCCATCGAGGACCGAAGCGGTCACAGAGAGGGCCCGCAACAAATCGAACGACCAGCGTGCCAGTCAGTGCAGCGATATTGGAGTTCGCGATATCCGTTTGCGCCAAATGGAGGTCTTCCTTGATCGACTTCGTGAGCAGCGGAGGGAAAGCGTACCTGGAAGTATATTAGCTCCTAGAATAGCTCTTCCTGCTGTGTGAATGGCTTACCAACTCCAGAAAGCAATGAAGAATCCCCACCACGAGAAGAAGAACACTCTGCCATACTGATTGACAGGATTCAACACCGGGATAGATCTAGCTTTCCTGTTGATCGGATTAATGACCGGCGCAGTCCAAAGCACCGAAGGTGAGAACATGGCTGATCTTCAAAGTTCCAGTAACACAAGCTCGTCGCAGCTGTCTGTCAGCAAAATTGCAAGCTCGCATCTTTGAGATGAGGTGGTGTCGCCCGCGACTCTATATAGCCTACCCAAAACCATCCCGTCCCGTCATACCTCTACTTGGCAAGCATGCCACGAGCAAAAGCAACCGCGCGCATATAGGACAATGGCATTGCACGGAGAAAGCAAAACGCAAATCGAACAGGCCAAGCGCTCTGGGCGTTCACAGCAGTGATCAAACCTTCATCAACTCTCAACATCAGATCTCGCAGGCTCTCGGGATTGGTGCAAGAGCTTTCGTGGCTGCGTAACTATCACTTGTGAGGAAGTTGCCCAAGGGCGAGCGTCTTTGTGCTTCTCCGGGGAGCAAAGGCGCGTGCAAATTTGTAATGCAGCGCGCCATGCCACAGCATGTGTGCGACGACACGAGGGGCTGAAGACCTGCGACTCAAACACACGAGGCTGTCGGCTGTGGTCTGCAGGCGCAGATAGCATGGCGGTCTTATCTCTCGGCAGTGCCTCTAAACTGCAGCTTGTTATTTGAGGCGTTCTTCACTATCACTTGGCGGCGGACGATCACTTCAACTCCTCGGGAGAAGTAGCGTTAGCATCCCCATGGAGAGGCTTCAGGTAGATGACAGAACATCTCCGGATTAGCCACAGTATCGGGAGGAGTAGGAGGTATAGACTTGGGATCTAGGACCATGTGCTCGGTTTTGGGCCCAGAAGCATGGCACCACTCAACCAACAATGATTTGATTGATGACGGAGAGAGCTCAGCCATCTCCTCTTTGGCTGCAGCGAGCAGCCAGTGAAATGCGCAAAGACGATTCGGTTGAAAGAATTGTTATCTTTACATTCCATGTAGTGTTCCCAAAGCGGAAGGACTCTATCAAAAGTGGGTCTTGCAAGCCTGAGGCATCAATATATTCAGTCCTACCTTTGTTTAGTCTCATCAGTCTGTTCACTGTGAGAGGTATCAGAAAGTCAATCAGCCAGCTAGTTGTTAGGAGCACTGTGACATCTTTAGTCTTGCTCCTGTTTAGCACGGCCTTGACTATCGTATTGCCCCAGTTGACGGCACTTCAACACGAACAGCCACGACTTTACGTTGGAGCCATGGAGTGTGTCTGCAGGCGTGAGTCCTCGATGAGCGACTGCTTCCGCTGGGAGATATCGTAATAGGGTCGTAGTGCCCGTACCACTTTGAAGAGACGGCTTTGTTCGGCCCGTGGGTCAAACCAGTGGCCTGCAGCCTGGACCGGCGACAAAGATTCGGAGATATCTGCTGGTGTCTCCAGGGTTCCATGGAGTCTTCGCGCTGAAGCATATGCGAGCCAGCCTTCCTCTTTGATTTGAGGAGGCCCAGGAATGATTTTGTGTTCATCGTATCCGTGTGCGTTGCAGTCGGCTTCATTCATGCTGCCGCCTCATTCGTCCATTTGCCATGCGTACTCCAGGTCCTTGCGATCTTTAGCAGCATTCCTAGCCGCGAACCATTTCTTCTCGAACCCATTCGATCGATCGACACCATCCCATCTCCAGCCCGGCCTGATGCCATATCGATTCGGCTCAGCCGCTCCCATATAGCTCTTCCCACTCGTCTTACTCTTGCCACTCTTCGCCTTTCCAGAAGATTTCTTAGTCGCCAATAGCTGCGCCATAGGATCATTCCACCGCTGCCTTTCCTTTAACTCGTCGTTCATAGCCTGATCGTCCGCATGCCGCGCAACGCCCTGCACCTTAACGTCTCTCAGCGCCTGCATCCTCTCCTCCTTCTCCCTTCGCTGCACATCGCCCTTGCGACTCTCCAGCTCCTCTGCCTTCTTCCTCTCCTCCTCTTCCGCCTTCGCCCTCAGCTCAGCCCTCTTCATAGCCACATTGATAATCCTTCCCGAAGCATCACGATAAATCGTCTCCTGCGCTTTCCCTGAAGGATCCAACCCAGCGTCTTTGATAGCTTTCATCTCCGCATCCTTCTTCCTCTTCAGCGCCGCGGTGACCTTGTCCGCGCTCTGCAACCCCGCCATAGCCCCGTTACCCATCATAGGCCCGTCGAACTCCTCTCCAGCAATCGTCGGCGCGTCGTCATCTTGCTCATCTCTAGCTTTGCTCTCTGCTTGTGCGTCTGCAAGAATAGCGTCCGCGGCTGCTTGCTCGGAGTCTTTGGGCGCGCTGGAGCCTATGGTGGTCCATTTCTTCGCGGGTTTGTTCAGGCCGCCTGCTAGAGGAGCACCGCCGGAGATTGTGGGGCCATCTTCGTCCGAGGAGTTGTTATTCGCGGCGTTGGTCCAGTCGTTTGCGTTGTCGTCGGCGATGATGAGGCCTTCTGCTTCGGCTTTGGCTTGTTTGCGCTTGCGCTTTTTGGTGGGCTTTGTGTCGGCGGAGAGGTAGTTTTGGGCGAGGTAGTCAGCGAGAGGCATTTTCGGTGTGAATTTTGGTGTGGTGAGATCCAAGTTGCAGATGGCAGGTCGAATGCTTAAAGATCTCTCGAGAGAGTTGAAGCTCGGCTTGCGAAAGCTGTGGGGCTACGATTGGCTGCGCGTTGGCGATGTGAAGCAGTCGCCGCCTGGTCTGGTCTTTGCTTTACATCAACAATACCAACGACATGTAAGCTAACATCTACATTGAGGCCTCTCATCATGCCACAATCAGAAGAAGCCGCAGCCTGGTTCGCCGCGGTCTACCAAGCCGTGCAAGAGATTCCACATGGCAAAGTCACCTCCTACGGCCACATTGCCACGCTTATAGGCTATCGTAAGTCATGATATACATTCATTGAACATCAAAAGGACATAACGGCTGACTCCTATTCGATTGCAGCCGAAAGACCAAGGTCAGTAGAATCCGCCTTGCAAGTCCCGTAATCTCATTGCTGAGTCAAAAGCATCAAGACAAGTAGGCGTCTGCCTCAAACACCTACCCTCAGCTGCGAGCCAACCAAACGCACGTTACAACAGCGACACTGTACCATGGCAGCGAGTGATCAATGCGAAAGGAGTGATCAGTCCGAGGTAAGCTGCCGAGCGTCGCATGTCAAGAAGCTAAGTACAACACTAACAAAATCGATCAGAGGCGTCAACGGAGCGGCAAATCACGAAACAGTACTAGCACAAGAGGGCGTGCAAGTCGATCGTGGAAGCCTAGGAGAACGCACTGTGGACTTTCGCGTGTATGGTTGGTTCCCTAATGAGCTGCCTAGTCGGGAAGCAGAGGCAGAGGCGGAAGAAGCAGAAGGCGATTCGGCGAGTGGTGATGGTGAAGATCAAGGTCTGTTTGTGCAGTGAAAATGCCCGGACTTACGATGAGAATTGAGTTCAGCTGCCTGAACAGCATCATCTCGGGCGGTTATGGGACTCGTGTATTTACGTACGATCACATTTCGACGACAGGCATGATGCGACGAGCATTCAGCAGTGATGCTGTTGGCATGCATGCACATCCTTTTTACGTAGATGGAGGCGTCCTTGCAAGTGAACTAGTTTATTGTAACGGAGCCACAATGTATTTGCGCCAGATTTGACGCCTAACACAAAAACCATAACTGCGAGCGAATCTACAATGACGCCCCGTGGACCATCGCGATCCTTCTTGCACATCAAAGCCAGCTGAAAGGTACATGTGTTCTGCCACGCCCTCCGTGCAAGGCGCATTGCAAGCACTCCAACTACATAAGCAATCACTATGTAATGTACCCCCCTTCTTCCCATCAATTACATTACCATCGCCGCCACCTCTGACCTCTCACACACCATGACCGCCAAAAAGTCCTCATAACCGGCGCCACCGGCCACGTCGGCTTCCGCACTCTCCTCGACTTGATGATCGCAGGCTACAACCCTCGAATCGCCGTCCGATCACAATCAAAAGAGCAACTCATCCTCACCAACCCAGAATACAAAGCCGTCATACAAAATACCACAGATGATCCCTATGACTTCGTGATCGTGCCAGAAATCACTGTCCCTAACGCCTACTTGGAAGCCGTCAAAGGCGTAGACTACGCCATCCACATCGCGTCGCCGATCGAGTCCGGCGGGCGGTTGAAAAAGGATGAGTTCGACGAGCACCTTATCCAACCGGCCGTCCGGGCGACGCTGAATATTCTCGAAGCTGCGAAGAGCGAGGCTAGAGTCAAACGTGTGGTTATCACTTCATCAGTGTATGCCACTGTTCCCTACAAATATCTCTCAACACGCGATATGGCGGAAAGTGAAATCTACACTGCGGATCATAGGCTTGCGTTCGACGAAGGACCATACGAGGACGAGTCACAGGCCTATGCTGCGTCTAAGGTCAAAGCGCTTAATGAGTCTGAACGGTGGATGAGGGAGAATGAGCCTTCTTTCGACCTGGTTAATATTCATCCGCCTTTTGTCCTCGGACGCAACGATCTTGTGACGAACGCGGAGGATGCAATGCGAGGCACGAATGGTGTGATACTGCGCCCCGCGCTGGGCAAGGCGAATCCCAATCCACTGCCTGGGTGCTCAGCGCACCTCGAAGACATTGCGCGTTTGCATGTTGAGGCACTGCAGGCTGGGATTCCTGCTGGGAGCTATCAGGCTGCGACTAATGGTGCTAAAGGCATTCGATGGGAAGAGGTAAATGGAATTGTGCAACAGTTATTTCCTGAGGCTGTGCAGGAGGGCGTATTGCCGAACTCTGGCGGAAGCAAGACTCTCGCTTGTCATTTGGGTGTCAGTAAGACGGAGGAGGCATTTGGGTGGAAGTTCCAAGGGTTTGAGAGGCAGGTTGAGAGCGTGATCGAACACTATCTTGAGTTGCGTAGGGGGGTTTAGTCTAGTCTTTGCAAGGCCATTGACGGTGGACTAGTAATGCCATTAAGAATTAGTGTACCATCAGTGTTGCCCACCATGAGGCGCATATAAGCAGCGACCAAACACGCTTCATTCCATGAGGTGAGTGCATGAACGCGTTCAGTGCACGTGTCGCAGTATAAATATAGCACAAATGACCCTGGAATGGGTGTCTCCGCAAACAGGCGTAAGGAGAAGCACGGGTACCGTGATGGTCGGTTATTGGTTGAAGGCCGAGGCATCATCGTCGTCGTGAAAGAGCGATGATGGACAAGACAAAGACGAGCAAGGGCAAGCAAGACAAGGCAGAAACAAGGCAGCGCGCAGCAAATACCACGGCCCAGTCGCGCCACGCAGTCATGGCACGAGGATAGATGATGGCGGGAGGTCATTCGCCGAGGGTGTGAGAGATGACTGGAGACTGGACTGGAGAGGCAGCGCGCGGCTGACGACCGTTTCGTCATATCAACACGACTGACCGGCGTTGAGCGGCGCCGCGCCTTATCGCGATCGCGTAAACCACCATGTACCTGCACTGTACTACTGCCATAATCACGCATGCAGCCTAGAGTGAGTGAGTGACTAGGTAATGTGGAGAGCTCCATGTTCCAGCTCCAGGCGCGTCGGTCAACACACCCGACAGCCGGTCACAGGCGACTATAGCAGCAGTATCGCTTTGTTCCTTCGTCTCCCTTCGTCCCTCTATCATCATCATACTCACTTCGACTCACTCCCCCTCAGCTCCTCTCATCACATCTTCGTGTCTTGCCTGCCTGCCTGCCTGAAACACCGCCGAACCTTGTCTTATCACCCTCTCCGCTGCCAACAGTCATACCTGTAGCCCTAGCAGTCACTCCTACCTTGTTGAGACTCCGCACCTGCCCGTCACGGGTGGCCGCCAGGTCATTTCAGCTCTTTGTTCCTCAAACCGCCCTCGCACATTCAGACCACACTACTCCTCCCTAAGAACCCCATCCACATTCATACACAACAACAAAGCTCCACCCATATCCAGTCCAGCGCCCTATCAGCGCAGATCCCCCAGCTATAAGCCCTGATCGGCACCATCGTCATCATCCCAAACAACACCTACATCCTGACGACCGCCACTGCCACTCTCGCCATGTCTTCTTCCGACCAGTCTTCCTCCACCTCCGACCTTCGCAGCGCCGCCCAAGACCACAAACGCGACGCTGCCCATAAGCACAAGTGGGGAATGGGCGCACTCGAGACTCGCGGCCGCGGCGTCGGCAACCCTCGCCCTCTCCGTCCCTCAGACACGTAAGAGAACCAGTCGCATTATCCCGCGTTCGCACCACCACTAACACTTCTCCTCCTCAGCGCCAACAAGCCCTCCCCCCGCTTCCAAATCTCCCTCGGCCGCTCCCTCGTCAACCAGCCGCGCATCGCCCGCAAGCAAGACATGCTCGAAGGCCACACCAGCGACGACGCCTCGCCCAACAACTCCGCCTCCGACTATTCCGACGGCAGCCCCTCGCCGCCCGCCGACGCAGACATCACCTACTCTTTCGACGCCCCGCGCGGCCCCACCCAGGGCAGCCAGATCTTCAACGTCGCGCTCGCGCAGGCGGTTGAGAAGTTCGAGGAGCGCGAGACCGTCAAGCTCGTCAAGGACGAGTATGATGTGCTCGATGCGGACGGCGAGGTTGTTGCGAGCCCGGCGAGGAAGGGCAAGGAGAAGGTGAAGGCGCGTGTGATGGGCGCGACGAGGGTCCCGGATGCGGATGAGGACTACGAGTTTGTTTGATTGAGAAATTCGTGGGAGTCGTCTGTGTCGGGATCTTTTATTCGTGGCGTTTCGACGTTGCTGGCTTGCATTATTGTCGTTGCCGTTCGACGTTGGTTGCTGCTGCAGCAGAGACTCTCTTTAAGCAGCAGCAGGGTTGGTTGCGCGATGATGTCGAGACGAATATGTCTCTTGTGCTTATATTCGGCGTTCTTGGGAGCATGGTTCATGAGAAGAACCCCTCAGATGGATTAGCGGTCTTCGATGACATGAGCTGCTGGATACCCTGCGATCATTTTTTTTTTGGTTAAGCTTCTTTACTTTCCCTGGCTTGTAACACAGCAGCAGGAAGAACAGTCTATAGTCTGTTTGTGCAGTGTCCTTTATTTCCATAATACGAGATCAATGAGATATGCAATATTACCGTATAGCCAGATTTGGCTGTGCGAGAAACCATGAAGAACCAGCAGTACCTACCTTACCTTGTTATGTCGATCGCGATGCCGAGACCAGTATTCAATATGAGATCTGAAGCGATGATTGGTCGTGTTTCGCTTGATGAATGGGATGGTTTTAGGCGGCAGCGTGATGGAGAGATGATCTCGTGGCCTGAGGTTGGGATGGTGGAGGGACCGTGTTTGCGTGTGCCTTGGTTCGTGTTGCTGCGCCTCTTCTCGTGTCGTCTCATCCGACATTCAAACGAGATGACTCGACGCGGAATCCATACATTTACTCTTTTTGATCATAATTCGGCCTTTTGACAGTGCGTTCTGCGACTGCAAGACTGCGACGATGCAGGCGGTGCCTTGTGGAAGGTCAAATCTCGCTATTTCTGCGTTCGGAGCTGATCAGGTAGGGTACGCCATCTTTGCGATGTGGCAAGGTTTGTGGGCATGTTCACTTCAAATCTCGGTGCTCTTGAGTTGATGATGCAGCTTTCCTACTGACAAACCAGACAAGAACTCTGCATTTCGGATTTGTGCGAGAAGGAAGATTGGCGCATGCATTCCATGCGGGCAGGGCCAGACCGGCGTGTTTAAGTCGTGGCTCGTCTCTACCACTCGTGGACTGGCCGGATTGATCGGGATCTACTAGCTTCGTAGAAATATTCTGGAATATCTGAGTGGTCGACGGCAGTAAAGTGGTATGGACTCGATCTATTGATGGAACGACATCCGAGTGCTATCAGAGTGTTGAAGGACTGTGGATCTTGCGTACTGGAAGACCAGGACCCACAGCTCGTGCGCACAAGTCTGCGTTTGACTTCACATCGTTGGCTATACTGGATGAATAATATACGAAACTTGGAACGCATGTACTTGCTCCTGGAATACTGTCGGACATATATTGTTCTCTCTAAGCTGCTTTCACCCGGATCTTGGATTATACGGCCCTGGAAGAATGCACTTTCTTCCGAATCCTTAACTTTGTACGCAAAATTCTGCCATTCCGGTGAAGCTCAAAAGCAATGATGCGCTGGCAAGCTACTCTCGTGCGCCGGACCGAGCTGCAATACTCGACATGGCGTGCATGCCACCGACCATAGCAGCGTGCAAATAAAGCTCCAGACCTGACACAATGTCAGCTCGATGATGCCACGGGATCCCGAACGTTCCCTTCGAAGGACCACTTGCAAGCTGTGTACGCACAGCGAGACACACGCCCGCCTCAGCAAACAAACATCATCCATCCCGCGGCAACCTAACCTAAGCCAATCCGCCAAGCGCTAATGCGGCCTCGCCTTCTTCGCCTCGTGTTCCATGACCGACTCACGACAGCTCTCGCGCTTGGTCGAAAGCGCCGAAGACTTCGCCTGCGTCTTGCAGAACCTTCGCGATGAGGTGCCACCGCGCGACGCCGCCCAGCGCAACCTCACTGACATCACCAGTGCCATCGGCGAGCTGTATCGCCTGAGCACCATCTTGCAACAGTTGCGCAGTGCTTTCGACGCGCCGCAGTACGCCGACAGGCTGTATCGCATCTCGGCCGATGCTGCTCTCGTGGTCAACAGCGCCCAGCTCACTTTGAGTGTTGCTCTGGGCATGGTTGGTCGTGCTAGCCCGGCGACACATTGGATGGTCTGGGACGATTTGAGTCATAGGTTACAGAATGTAGAACGTGTGCCACTGTCTATGAGGTTGAAGTGGTACTACAATTTTACGGAAGGTCTGCTTGACCAGCTTGAAGGATACCCGTTCGACGCCACCCTTGCACGCATCAAGGCCAGTATTCATGCACTTCTTCAGCAGCAAAAGCAGCAGCAGCAGCCGGATAGTCCACGAGCGGAAAGGCCGGTGATTCAATACCGGATAGTTGAGTCTAGTAAGTTTTGAAGTTTTCTTCCATTGCATCAACGTCGAGGTCTTGCAATAGAGTGGTTGGAAGCACAAAATGACTGACCATGTAAAGCATCAACCACCCCAAGGCCTGCTAGGATCACGATGCCTCCTCCGAGTCCACGGCCACGTCCTCGCCGTCTTCCATCAGACTACAGCGACACTCCACGGTCCACCGTTCCACCTTCAGTGCCAGAAGTCCCTTCCCCTCAATCACCGCCTGTGACCTGGAGCTCTACGCGCACATACGTCTCGAGCGATGGTTCTCACTCCCGGCGAACTTCGTATTCGAGTTACGATGCGGCATCTAGTCACTGGGCTTCTTACATTTTCGGTGGCGACAAGTGGCGTTCCCGATATCGCGCGAATCAACAACAATTGTGAGGACAAATTGCTTTGTGCCTTGCTGAAAAACATACTGACAGCAAGCCTAGAGAAGCCGCAACACGATGTAAAGGTGACGTGCAGGCCGACGCAAAGCTTATCCTCCAAGAAGAGGGCTATGTCCCACTGGAGAGCGTGTACGTGCAAACACCTACAATCATGGTGCTAACCTCCACTAATACTCTCTCCCCAGCCACTTCTCAGACAACGGCTCCATCCTAACCTTCTACTGGCGTCCTCAAAACGGCCGCGCACGCCTCCTCTTCACCTCCATCAACAACTGGGGCCAAGAAGTCCACTACTGCAACCCTTTAACCCGCCTACGCGCCTTCCGCGACGGCTCCATCCTCAAACTCTGCATGGCAAGCAGCTCCGACGACCACCTCTTCTGGACCTGGGCGGAGCTGAAATTCATCTACCACGAGCGCATGGTGCTCTTCTACTCGACCTTCGTCGCCCTCAAACGCCAAGACTCCGCCGGCCTGCCCACCGCCCTGATCGAAGACCCGCGCGACATGGAAGAGGAACTGCTGTTCAGCGGCACCATCCGCGACCGCGAGATGTTCCACGTGCTGCGCTTGCTGCAGGACCGCGGGTCGGGGGTTCTCAGGCTGGAGGCGAGGTCTTATCGTGGCGACAGGGACGAGGTACCGATTTGGACGGCTTTTCTCACGAAGTACAAAGACAATCGTGATCGCGATATCTTCAACTTGGAGAGTAGGGGAGTGGTGAGTATGATTTGCCCGAAGCCGAAACCGTATATTTTCGTGCCGGAGTATGGGCTGCCGTTGATGTCGGACGGGAATTTCGCGCTGCAGTTTGTTAAGAGGGATGGTGAGTGGGCATCTTTCATTCTTTTATCACTACGAAGTTTTGGCTGGATTCATGTGCTGATGACACTTTGTGTGATTTACAGATGCTGCACTCCTCGTGGAGATTTGGATTGGTCTTTGTACTTCTGGGAGGCGATCTTAAGCGGTTTTTTTGGAGCACGATTGAACGATTATCACGAAGCGAGGCGTTTGGCGCATCGGAATGATGGGAATACCCTTCTAGAAAAGTCATTTTCTGTCGTTCTATTACAGCGAGCGATTCGCGGTGGGTTTCAACGATTGCGCATTTATCTTAGAATACTATTGAAACGATCGACTTGACATTCCCACCTAATAAATACATCGTGGAAGTGACTCGGAACAGGCTGAGTGTATTGCCGATTCGTACGTAGAGATCTGTCAAATATCGTATAGTGGTAGAGGTGAGACAGAGTGTTTTTCTGCTCACCGTTTAGCTCCTGGTGAATGCGTGGAATGGGATCCCTGTCAGCCCATCGGACCCACGTGCGGGCCATTTGCTGCCGAAGGCTTCCCAGCTGGACCCTGAAGTGTCGCGTTTCTCTGCAAAGCCAGTTGATTTTTGCAGCGATCTGGGAAGGAAAGGTCGAAAGTTAGACTAGCCCAGCACTACTGAAAAGAAACGTCGGAGCGAGAATAAACACCCCGCCGCCTGCCTTTGCCCTCTCTCTTCTTACACCTCTCCTCTTCACCCACCACCCATCCCATACCCATACACATCCTCCCCTCCACCGCCATTACCACAACCACCACTATGGCAGCCAAGCAGAACCACACCGACCTTAAGGCCGACGCCCTGCCTCACAGCGAAGTGTAAGCTGCGCCGCAAACATCTAACAGCTATCCTCGAGCACGAGTCCTGACAATGAATCCTACAGCCACTACTTCAACTCCTACAACCACCATGGTATCCACGAGGAGATGCTGGTCAGTACAGACCGCCAGGCGCAACAACCACTCCCAATCCTAACAACCCGCGCAGAAAGATGAGGTCCGCACCAAGAGCTACCGCGATGCCATCTACAACAACCCCCACCTCTTCAAGGACAAGGTCGTCCTCGATGTCGGCTGCGGTACCTCCATCCTCTCCATGTTCGCCGCCAAGGCTGGCGCAAAGCACGTTATCGGTGTCGACATGTCCACCATCATCGTCAAGGCCAGGGAGATCGTCGAGGTGAACGGCCTCTCGGACAAGATTACCCTGCTCCAGGGCAAGATGGAGGAGGTCGAGCTGCCTTTCCCCGAGGTTGATATTATCATCTCCGAGTGGATGGGCTACTTCCTCCTCTACGAGAGCATGCTTGACACCGTTCTGTGGGCCCGTGACCGCTACCTCCGCAAGGACGGCCAGGGTCTGATCTTCCCCGACAAGGCCACCATCTTCATGGCTGGTATTGAGGACGGCGACTACAAGGAGGACAAGATTGGCTGTATGTTGCATTTGTCTATGATTTGAAAGCCAGCAGCAAGCTAACGATTTTTTCACAGTCTGGGACAACGTCTGGGGCTTCGACTACTCCCCTCTCAAGTACACCGCCCTCACCGAGCCCCTCGTCGACACCGTCGAGCTCAAGGCCGTTGTCACCGACCCCGCGCCTGTCATCACCCTCGATCTCTACACCTGCACCGTTGAGGACCTCGCCTTCAAGCTCCCCTTCAACCTCTCTGTGCGTCGCACCGACTACATCCACGCCATGATCGCGTGGTTCGACATCGAGTTCGCCGCCTGCCACAAGCCCGTCCGCTTCTCCACCGGCCCTCACACCAAGTACACTCACTGGAAGCAGACCGTCTTCTACCTCAAGGACGTCCTCACCGTCGAGGCCGGAGAGCAGATCAAGGGTGAGCTCACATGCACTCCCAACGACGACAACCGCCGTGACCTCGACATTGCTCTCACCTACGAGACCGCGCCCGCCGACCAGGGCCGCTCTGTCAAGGGCCGTGGCGAGTACAAGATGTGCTAAATGCGCACTCACACGAGCGGGGACAGATATTTTCAGGATAAGGATTAATTGATGTGGGAAAAACGAAGCTGCTCGACGCCTTATGAGACGAATCAACAAGGACTTGTCTTGAGCGCTTTTTTTCTTGGCGTCATCGGCGTTTGGTCACGATGAAAAACAAAAGGAATCGATCTGGGGGATTGGGTGCATAGCGTGCATATAGTGGTGCTTTTTCTTTTATTGTTGATGCTGTTTTTGGACGATATCAGTACATATCGTCTGTTCCAGGCTTTGGGTCGCAGCTTTTGCTTCGCTGACCGGTGTGTTGTGTGTAGAGAGAGAGGAGGAACGAGATACCCACCAAAAGAGAGTTTCGACTTGTTCACAAAATTGTTCCAGGATTACCATCGTTTCACGACAATACTTACTATCGCATCAACAGAAAACACATAAATCATCAGCTACATTTCTTACCAGCACAACCGAACTTCCTACGCCCCAACATCGATTTCCCACTGCTTCCACATCCTTGCCAACGTCTTCTCAGACAACACATCCGCTGCCGTCGACCGCTTCACGCACCGATCCCAGCACTCGCCACCCCTCCCTTCGCCCACAACTCTCTCGTCGTCAGTCGTAGCGAGCCATAAACCGGTCGCGGCTCCTTCATCAACAGGAATGCAAATCGCGGTGCACGCTTTCAGCGCCCAGAAGAAAGGATCTTTGTACCACGGCTGCGTGGGCGTTTTGTCGAAGATTGGTGTGGAAGTGTATCCGGGGACGAAAGTGTGCGCTGTGCGGCGGTTGTTGAGGTTGGTGTCGAAGCGTTGTTGCAGCAAGTGCGCGAACGCGGCTTGCATGAACTTCGTATCGGCGTAGAAACCTGCATCCGTAGGCTTTGTGCCTTCGATCGGGGCGAGACGGGGCAACGTGAAGATCCGGTGCGGCCGGGCGCCGTATTGCGCTGTGCTGGAAGTGAAAATCACGCGTGCTGAGGGCGAGAGGTGGGCTTCGAGGAGGGAGGTCAGGAGGAAGGAGCCGGCGAAGTTGGTGGCGTAGATGGTTCCCAGGCCTTCGGGGGTGGTGTGTTGGTCTGCGGAGGGCGGGCCGGTGATGCCTGCGTTGTGGATGAGGAGGTCGATTGGTTTGGAGGAGGAGGCCCAGGTTGAGGCGAAGGCGCGGACGGAGGCTAGGGAGGAGGTGTCGAGGGTGAGGATGTGGATTTTGGTTGAAGAGATGCCGGTTGCGTCGATGATGCTAGAGGCTGCTTCGTGGGCTTTGGAGGCGTTGCGGCAGGCGAGGTAGACTGTGGCGTTTTGGGAGGCGAGGGAGAGGGCAAGGGAGTAGCCTATGCCTGAGTTTGCGCCGGTGATTATGGCGGTTTTGTTTGTGAGGTCGACGGGAGAGATTTTGAGTTTGGGGAGGAGGCGGGCGATGAGGATGGTTGTTAGGGAGAGGACACCGTCGAGATAGTAACGGAGGAGTGCTATGGTCTTTTTGGAGAGTAGAGGAGGCATGATATTCGATCGATATTGTTTCACAATTGGCCAATATTTCTATTACTTGCAATCCATTGGGGATGAAGCTGGGGCTTCAAACTGTATTTGTACTGTAAGTAGCTCATCCTGGTATAGGGGGTTACACGACTCAGTCGTCCTACGACGATACGCTTCTCCGATACATGACTAAGGATCAAGCAATTGTCGTTTCGCTAGTGTGATGTTCAGCCATCGGCTCTAACCAACTTCGAACCATTTCCCGTCAATCTTGGCACTTCTCGTTGATACTTTGAGCCCAGGTTGTCTACAAGGCTTGTCTCTTCTGATACGCTGATGATGGCATCCTTGATTTGCTTGTGTAAAGCGCCTATCTGTCATATCTTTCGATGCTTTATACAAGATCACGATGGAATTCTTCAAGCGATATCAACATGCAGGGCGATTGCGGCTATCGATACTGCGCCTCGCTTAATGGGCTGCGCCTCCAGCTGGTGATGATTCGAATGCGGCTGAAGAGCTGTCTAACCTCCAAACCATCTTTCCTATAGTAAGCTTTCAAAGAATCTACCCTTGGCCAAACATAATATTACATACTTGCACACTTGACATGATCGAGCCTCTGACCGCGTTCGCACTTGCCGGCAACATAGTGCAGTTCGTCGAAGTCGGCTACAAAGCGACTGTAATCCTTCGCCAGATCTGGGATGCCTCTGCAACGGACGAGAACGTGGAGATTGAGGCAATCGCGCAAGACATCGTTGACATATCGATGTTCCTCGCCGCCTCTTCGAGCTCGGTTGGCCCAGTGTCACAAGATGAGAAGAAGCTCCAGCAGCTCGCGCGGAGATGTGTTGATCCGGCGGAAGAGCTTAGCACAATGTTACAGGATCTCCTTGTGAGATCCAAGGGTATGAAGCGTCGTATCGAAGCGGTGCGCAATACTCTGAAGTTGATGTATCGTCGTGACAAGATCGAGTCGCTCCAGCACCGGATTCAGGATCTGAGAGACCAGCTTTGTACTCGAATGATATTCAGTTTGCAGTAAGGCTAACATAAATTGCTGCACAAAGGGAGCTGACCGTGGCATAGCAATCAGAAATCGGAAGTCTTCCAAAAACTCGAAGACATCATCGAGGCAAGCCGCAAAGTTGATATTCATACTAGCGAACAGCTCCGTGAGACCAAAAGGAGGTGCGAATACTATTTGAACATCAGAAACAGCAAGCAAAAGATACGAAGTTCTCACTCCAAAGTACCGCAGTTAGCCAGCAAGATATGCAACTCGTGCTTAGCAGGATCGAGACACTATCACAACAAGCTGCGGTCACGAAGACTTCGACAGAGATTCTCAAGAGCCTTCGATTTTCCAGAATGCACGACCGACACAGTACGATTCATGAAAGACATCAGCAAACCTTCTCGTGGATTTTCGAGGCCAGTGCAAGCCCGTTCAAGACGTGGCTCGCAGAAGGCAGCGGCGCTTTTTGGGTCAGCGGCAAGGCAGGCTCTGGTAAATCAACACTGATGAAGTATATCAACAATTCTCCAACCACCATGAACCTATTGCGGACATGGTCCGAAGCCAGACAGCTCATCACCGCCAGCTTCTATTTCTGGAACACCGGCACAGAAATGCAAAAGTCACAAGAGGGGCTGCTGCAGAGTATCCTGTACGAGATCCTCCGGCACGAACCCAACCTCATACCCACCGTCTTGCCATCGAGATGGCAGCAGGATGAGCTCTTCCACCAGCATCCTCCTCCGTGGAAACTTGCAGAACTCTACGAGGCCCTCGATGTTTTGATACAAGCCAAGCCAGCGGCGTGCTTTTGTTTCTTCATCGATGGGCTCGACGAATACTCCGGGGACGCCGGCGAGCAAGGCCAGTTTGCTGAACAAATTCTGAAACTCTCTCAGTCCAAAGCGGTTAAGATATGCGTTGCCAGTCGACCGTGGCTTCAATTTGGCAACGTTTTTGGTCAATGCAAGCAGCGAATGCTAACGCTGGAGAGCTTGACGCGGAGAGACATGGAGATCTACGTGCGTGATCTGCTTCAAAGGGATCCCAAATTCGCGGCATTGCTTGTACGACAGCCAAGAGCTATAGACTTGGTTCATGACATTCAGGACAAAGCGCGCGGAGTATTCCTCTGGGTGGTTCTAGTGGTGAAGTCTCTTCGCTCTGGGCTGACCCTGAACGACAGTCTGGAGGATCTGAGGCGTAGACTGGACCTTCTGCCGGCGGACCTGGAAGAATTCTTCCGCCGCATGATTGATACCATAGACGAGAATTACAAGCTATATGCCTGTCGGATCCTGTGTCTGGCTCGTTCTGCGGCGCCGCTGCCGCTACGAACCATATACTGGGTGCCGCTCGAGTCGACTGAGGAGAACTATGCGATAAATACACCTGTCAAATCAGATATTGGCACCGGCCGCCAAATAGAAACAGCCCGGAACGTTTTGAACAAATGGACAAAAGACTTGCTTGAAGTGTATCACTCCGATAAAGACTCCAGCAGCGGTAGGAACATTGCCAACCTTCAGATTGGCTTCATTCACCGCACAGTCGGGGATTTTTTATCCGAGCCTGAGGTCCGTCAGATACTTGAGGCAGAGTCAGGTGAAGGCTTCGATCCCAACTTGTCGATGTGTCGTGTGCTCCTCGCTGAAGCCAAGAGTGTCACACACGGGAGCCGCGAATCCGATCTCGATGGGTTCTACGAGATTGCAGGCCGCGCGATGTGTCACGCGCGCCTTTACGAGACACAGCACCAACGAGGCCTAACAGAACTTCTACGAGGTTTGGATAACGTCATCTCATCAAGAACCAGTGGCCCATCGTCTGCCCACTGGACTGCCTCGCTAAAAGTGAGCCATCCCAGCAAAGTTGCGAGACATCGGGCGACCGTCTCGAATGAGAGCAGCAACTTTGTCGCATACGCTACCAGCAATAATCTAGTAGAGTTCGTTCGAGAGACTCTGAATTCCTTGCCCAAAGCCGTGCACAAAAGGGGTCGACCTCTGCTGGACTTCGCGATCTACCCGACCTTCTCCAATCACACGCAAGCTCAGTCGCCGAAAAATGATGGCTATAGCGTTGATATGATCGCTCTGTTGCTGGAAAGAGGAGCTCTCGCTGACCAACATGCCGGAGGACTCGGAGTAATGACAGCATGGCAGATGTTTCTGCTCGACATATGTACATCCAGCAGAAGCAACCAGTCATTCGACAAGTCTGGAGCCTGGCAGGTGGCACAGTCGTTCTTGAAACACAGAGCCGATAGGCAGGTAAAGATCCCGTTGGCCAAGATCGTGGCGGATATCAGTGTCGAAGGCAACTTTGGTGTCGAGATAACCCGCGAGTACGAAAGAACCACCACGCCGGTCTCGCAGAATGCTTGGGTTATATTGAGCAACCCGAATACGTCGAAGAACTTTTGGCGGGATTACCTGAAGTTGCGGCTCGAACGTGGACAGTTTGGAGGCCATGGTCATGGTGGGCCACGTAGGTGGGATACATCGGTGCGGGCGAATATGAGCTCAGGGTTTCAAGGACCCAAACGTCTTCCAGATGTCCGTTTCGTGGAATGGGGTATCTCAGCGGTTGCTCAGCAGTGACGTGCGTCTGGAGTCGTTCATTTCGGCAGCCGATACGGCCATAGTCAAGCCCAGCAATATCAAGAAAGTGAGCAAGTAGCTCACGATAGTATCTGCGGATGCGCCGTCCCTAGTTTGAACGTGTCAGGAGCATGCAAAACGTGGAATTCCAGATATATACTAACTCTCGAGTGATGAATCTGTAAGCGGTGATGTAGAGACCTATTGGTAGAGCCACAAACAACCACCGGTACCATCGATCTAGCAACCAAAAGATACCAATTTCGAGAAACAGCACGAGATCGCGAAGCATTTGTGCCGCGATCCTGATCGGCTTGCAAGAGTACTCAAAACGTGACAGTTCGTCCTCGGTCGAGACATCCGCATAGTCTGGTGCATTTCTGCTGTCCTCGCCTGTCCGGTCTCGTGTGGGTTTCGATGCATTACTGCGGTTTTGATCTGGGATGTCGCCGAATAATGGGGTTTCCTCTCCTGCCTGTGCATCATCTGCGTAGGATCTTAGCTGTCGCTCCAGTGCATCAATCTTGTCTATGAGATCAGGGCCCTTCTTGAAAGATCTGGAGGGCCAGAATGTCCGAAAGACCTCAAGCACCATCTCTGGATGCAATGGCTGAACAGATGAGACAGCCTAGCCGTGGGGATGGTTTGTGGAACCACAGTACCAAGGCGCCGTAGGTCGAGCTGTCGGCAGGTGTGTCAAAGACCTGATGTCAGCTATAGCGGAAGAGAAAGCTCGGGCATTAGGCAAGAGACAAGACTTGCGAAGACTCGGGCACTTTGATGTTCTAGTGTCTTGAATCCTGGTCTTACAGCTGGTGCAATATGACAAGCGATGCCCCGTCTTGGCCAACAGCTCTTCGAAGATCACGTGATGTTATCACGCGAGGCGAAGAAAGTGGCATTGATGAAGCTTGCTGATCAAGAAGTAAGGTACTTGTAGGTTTAGGATTTTGCATAGATGAGTAGAACAAGAAGCAGGGGTTTGTACGAGGGCACAATTCTGGCACTTTGAATCTCTGTCGTTATCAATTATGCTAGTGGTATAAAGCTCAATACGGTCGGCGGATGCAACCGGCATCTCAACGCCGCCGCAATCTTGAAACAATCGCTGAAATACATCGAATGCATGATGATGGCTTCTCTAAAGCCTCGTGCTGGAGCTCTATGCTCCCTGTGTCCTAATGTGTTCGTCACATTCCCGTCCCAAAAGATATCCAGAACTCCTTGCGAAAAAATGATGACTATCGCCGCTTGCCGCATTTGTCGTTGTTCAAGCTTTTGGCACAACTTGGTGCTGATCCTCAGGTGTGTGGGCAGTAGGCTCGACTTGGGCGACAGCGGTATGCGCGATAGGCTTCTCTGAAGGCTCTTCGGCCTCCTTCTCCATAAGTGGCTGTTGCTGTTGGTGTTGAACGTGAGGGGCCTTGTGAGAGAAGTATTCGGCGTCGGCAGGGTTGGGCGAGCGGTGGAAAGCGTCAGGAGAGTGGTCATAGGCGCTTTGGCGACGGCTGACTGGCTTGGAGTCCCAGCCAGGGGTGTACGCATCGTCGTATCCGTAGTCGCTCATGCCAGACCTAGCCATGTACGACGAAGGTTGGCTCATTGGGGGGTTGGCAGCAGCAGCCATGGTGAAGCGTTTTGTTCCAGTGAGTGTGTCCCGGTTGCGGTTTCTGGCTTCGCGCATGTAGACTTGTTGTTCTGGGTCCAGGTCTCCGGCATCAACCCTCTCTTGGCCCTTCTTTCTCCTCATGTTGACTGCGCATGCGACAACCATCAACATGACGAATCCAGCGACACCGATTGTAATGGCCGTAATGGCTTCATAGCTGAGGCCTCCCTCTCCGCCGTTGTTTCGTTTCTCCAAAGACATGGCTTGGATCGAGTGTGGGTAGTACGGAAGTAGTTGAGGTGCCGGTATGTCGTTGCGTCTGGGAGTGCAAGCTTGATAGTGAGTGTACTGCTATGATATGATATCCGCAAAGAAGAATGAATGCGAAAGAGATACTCCCGTAAACGTGCGAGCCATGCCTGTTGTACTATCTACCTCCTAGCGGCTGTTGGCATCTTGCTCCACAGAAGCCATGGGCTCGGACGATAGTGCGAGGTTGGAAAATAGCGTCCATTGAGAATCGTGATTGTTGACCTCATCCTTCGACGCAGTGACCAGGAGTAGTGGCTGAGAGTAATAACACAGAGAGTACCGGAGGCCTAGCGGCCAGCCAAGACTGAAGTCGGAAGCGCTGGATGCTCAGAGCACTGGAACACCAGCGGCACGTGGAACGTGGCCTTGACTCTCGCCCGCTTGACGATGCTGGTCGATATCACTTATTTTGGCTTCAGGAAATCCTTCCAAATCGCCAGTGTAAGATAATTCATCCTAATCGTGTTGTATCTGTGCGTTCAAGACGTTTACCGAGCGCCTTCCCCTAAGAATAGCCAGCTGTAGAAATCCCTTGGATGCTTTCGGGGGACAGTTTCCGGGTTTGAGATCTGCCAGCGCCACCGACGTCCGAGAATTATGGACTCTCAATTAAAGCTTAGACCTCACTACTTCCCGTCACCGACCCTTTCTCCCGCACCTTTAGAGAAGCAGAAGATCACCCGTGCGAGTCTTGAACGTTCGCTCTGCCGAATACCGTTGGCCGGTGTCAAGACAAGCTCTGGGACCTCTGAAGAACTACGTGATTCCAGAACAGTGAATACACGAACATTCGCTTTGACACTGATCTGATCAATACGAGCTACGAAGCTGCGCCGGGCACATGGCGCAGCATTGTACATAGACAACATTGGCAACAACACAGCCTGAAAATCAAGATCCTGCGAGAAGCGAGCGAGCCACCCCTGTTGCCTTATCGGACTTACTCGCGCATTGGTGTTGGTTTTGAGGCCGGCTACCGGTATGATCGAATAGCTGCGCCAACTCCGAGCTTTGACAAGTGCTGTATCTGGTGTCTCACTCTCGCTTGTATGTGCCGCGCTCACCGCAGCCCTGCTTGTCCTGTTCAGCCGCCTGGCCCACAACTCTACCGTTAGAGCCTACCTGTCGCACACTTGCACGCGCCGTCATTGGCCTGATGCGTTCAAGCCTGCAAGGCGATCACGGCGGTTCCGCGTTTGGAAACGTCTTAAATTTGATTCAGGGCATACCGCGGCCGTATCCTCGGATTTTTCCCTGGCTTACATACATACTGAGGGCGCTCCTCCCCTACTCTGCATGTCCGGTTATGCATAACACTCAAGCTATAGCGACGATATCGAAAGCGCACGGCGTTCATGCAGAGATAAGCATGGATTGCGACATGCTGTAGATAACCTTGCAGGCAGGTTTCGGCAATTGAACAATAGACCGAACTTGATATAAGGGCCTAAGTTTCACGTGCGATCACGCCAGCTGCGTTTGATCTTCAAGAAAGCCACTCTGCCTGGTCCGACCCCAGAGGCTTGGGCATGATCTCCCATCCAACTTCCATGCCCTTTATGCTGGCAGAATGCGTGACAGCTTTGATCAGACCGAATCCAGACTCTCGTTCCTCTAACCATTCCGCTGGCACATCGTCCTGTGTCTTGAATTGTTCGCACTGAAAGCCACTTGAACCCTCGTGCTGCCCAAGGCTACGCAAGAAGTTCATCGTGCCAGCAAGGCTGACATTGACCTCATAAGAACCACCCTCTGTCGCTTGCTTGTAAAGTGCCGCGGAGATGCCAGCAGCTAAGAAGAATCCTGAGGCACTATCCAGAGCCTGGAAGGGGAGTGTGCGAGCTGTTTCACCGGCACCGTAGTGCTCAGCTTCAGAAACGTTCATGCCTGAACACGTCTGCACTAGAGAATCGAACCCTCGCCGGTCACTCCAGGGGCCAGTAGGGCCGTATGCGGACAAATTGGCACATATGATGGCGTTTCTGGACTTGGCTGACAGTTGTTCAGGCGACAGACCTCTACGAGCGAGCGAACCTGGTCTGTAGCTTTGCAAGAAGACATCCGCGTCTGACAGTAGCTCGTCCAATTTCTGCCGATCACGCTCGTCGTCGATGTTGAGACGAACGGTTCGCTTGCCACGCGCGAAGTCGCAATCGAGCGAGGGTTGATCCTCCAGGTCTGGGCTCGTTACCCATAATATGTCTGCACCATGTGCAGCGAGTGTTCTGCCAGCGACGGGTGCTGCTATAACGCGGTCCATCTCTACTATACGCAGCCCTTCCAAACACTTTCTGCTGCCCAGTCCCAAGCTCTCAGGTCGAAGTGGACGCCCGTCAGCGATCTTGCGTATATTGATTGGGAAGTCAGAGATCGCGCTGGCCTGTGGGAGGCGATCCCACTCTTCATAAGACCGTAAGCCAGCCACAGCCAAACCAGCTTTGATTGCTGTCGTCTCCAGATCTAGCGTTGTCCACTTTGCGACAGCAGCAGCTATTCTTGCCCGATCGTCCGCCCCAGGACAGCCAAGTAGCTTCTTTAGACCTTCCCGATGAACAAGGAAACCATCGTGTATACGAATGTGTCCGTCGGAAGTTTCATGAAGTCCTCCGATTGGAGGCCGAGACGAAGACAATGGCTCTCCATCGATAGTCAAAAATGTATGAGAGTCGGACTCGACGATCGCGTGCTGTAGTGGGACTTCTACTTTGGAGATACTTGTGTTGTTGATCTGGCTGTGAACCAGTGTTGCGGCTAACGCTGAGAGTGTAATTGACGTCTGGGCCAGTATGCCGAGCTTGAAAGATGACGGAGCTCCAAGACCAGTCCCTGGGAGTGAGATACTATCCAGAGCATGTTCTGGCAACTCGAGGTGGCGCCAGATCAGTTTTACTGCATCGTTCGAACTGAACAGCGTGCGATCGATACTCTCCGTGGTGTTGGTGTCGACCATGATGTAGCGCAAAACTTAGACCTGCCGTGGAGCAATATGCAATAGTTTAGAGCAAGTTGTTTTGACCAGGACGACCGACTCTCGTTAGGTGTACTGGCCAAGGATGCTTCATACTTATTTGATCAGAAGTCAGCTCGTGTTCGCAAATGTTAAGTTCGTGAGCAGCATTGCCGAGGTCGGAGCTGGCTGGCGGTTCGGGTGATGGATGATGTCGATCCGATCACTATGTATTCGGTCCAAGACTATCATTTGTTCGAAAGCTGCATAAATAATACTGATTGCCATACTGAAATACATGGAGCAGTACGTAGTTGTCACATCACAGCGGACGTCACAGCAAAACAACCAGACTTCCTCCACACTTTACAAAGTGTAGATAAAGAACGGGCTCTTGTCGCCCATATCCAACAGCTCCTGCTCTGAATACCTTGCCCTAACAGCTTGCTCGCCTTCTTCGTCGAGCATCTTCCTTCTAGCTTTGTTCTCACGGTCACATGCCCTGCGTAGGACGTACGCCATAATAATTGCTGCGATGCTCATACCTAAGCCCGTTCCGAACCCAGTCGGGTACTTGGGAGCTTGAGATGCGATGTATATGTTGGAACCAGCAATACCGCCCATATTGCCCACCGAGATCAGCAGACCCATACCCACTGCACGCTTAGAAGATGGGGCTAGGTTATTGGCTGTGTTGTTGTCAGCTGCAAAGCTCAAAGAATTGGGGTACTGAGTAAGCATACCAGTCCAGCAGACAATGTGAATGAATGGACAGTACAGGCCTGCTGCCACCGGGAATAGGAATCCGTACGTCAAACCTGGCAGGCGCGTATGCGGAATTGCAAGCTGACCGATAAAGCCCGCTGCTGCGATGGAGAAGCCGACCATGATGAACGGAGACCGCTGCTGTACCCGGTCTGACCAGAAGGCGAATATGATCGTCATAATCATCGCGAATACATAGATCGGTATCGTCAAAAGCTGGGCGTTGGCTGACGAGTAGCCAAGCTGTTGGATGACTGCAGGGACAGTAGCCGTGAATCTTGGACGTTGTTAATCAGACGTTACTTGATAGAGCGGACAGATGTTGCTTACCCATAGACTCCAATGGTGTTTGCCCAAAACATGACCCAAGATCCCCAGATCTTGTACTCCTTGAACGCTGCCCAAATGTGATGCATGCGGATTCTGTCATTGTTGGTCACTCGCCCGTGCCCAGATCCCGTCTCTAATGCCAAACGGTTGATGATGTATTCTTTCTCCTGTTTATCCAGGAAACTTGCAGTCTCGGGACTGTCTGGCAAGATCTTCCAAATGACAAAGGATAGAGCCACAGGCACGAGACCTTCGAGGATGAATCTGGTTCCAGGTCAGTGAGTTCTGGCGCAGCCTTACAGAGTAGCACGTACATCCATTGCCAGCCGGAACGACCTGATTTGATCGAGACGTTAGTTGTCAGCCAGGCTCAACAAGTTCCATAGATTATACTAACCAGCAATTCCATCCATCTTTTCGATACCGAATGCCAACAAGCCGGAGAAAGCACCTGATAAGCTAGCTGCAGTGTAGAAAACTGCCATTCGGCTTTGAACTTCGTATCTCTTGTACCAAAGAGTGAGTAAGAACGTAGCCCCTGTCACAAGTCTTTAGCTCTACACAACAGGTATGCCAACATATGTCGACTATGGCAAAATGGGGACCGTTTGCAGAGCTTACCTGGAAAGAAGCCCTGTATAGGCGGTGCCATTCATGTTAGCGCAGTTCTTGTAATGTAAGAAGGAGATTGTGTGCAAGTCACAACCAACGGATGCTGTGATTGCAAAGATGAAGGCATCAGGAGTTGCCATGTGGCCCAGACATACTATAATGCGTCAGCTGCTGTACCTTGAGAGTTATGGCAAGAAGCAGATACCCGCTTCAGCTATCCCAAGAAACCATCTTGCGGCATACAACCCTTGTCTGTTGACGATCAATCCCATCAGAGTCATAACAGTACCTAGGCGATATAATCAGCTTTGTCTGGGCTCGATATAACAGTGAAGTCGTTACCCCAAGAGAACAGGAGAATCGAGAGCCATAGCGAAGGCCGGATGATCTTGAGCACTATATTTGACGGCACTTCGAACAGGCAATAAGGCGGAAAGAACAATGTGACAGCGGTATTGTACTGCAGACCAGCAAGATGGAGATCTTCCGTCAGACCTGCGATTCTTGCGTTACCGCTGGTCGGAGATATGTCAGTAGTCTTTACTCTTCGGATTATTTCAACAAGTGCAACTTACATGTTCGATCTATCGATAAATGCAACGAGATATAGCACAGCCAGTAGGGGTACTAGCCGGTGGTCAACCTTTCTCAAAGCGCGTAGACCTTCAGCTGGAGGCAGATCGGCAATCACATCTGACTCTGTGTAACCGGCATCCAGAGTAGCAAGCTCGCCCTTGGCAGTCGACTCATCTGTATGAATGGCTTCGTGAGCATCGTGCCCGGTTATTCCGTTCTTGATCATGCCAGACTCTGGTGAGACATCACTCTTCTCTGCCATAGTGTATGAAGTTGGAATATATTCGACAGGAACGATACAGGTGAATACAAGAGGAATGGCTCTCGTATATCTTATGTCTAGGCGATTACTCAAGCTGTCCCGACATACCCGGCCACGCACACGGCATTTACAGGTCATCGACCATCCCGTATGATGTGGCTTGCCTGCACATGAGCGATATGCTGCGGGGAAGCCTGTTCACGATGCAAGCAGTATAGGCTGTAAGTGGTTGAGGCGTCCTAGGTACCAGTGAGCTGGCATGAAGACATCTCGGACTCCGCCCGAAACCGAGGCTAGTGATGGATGATCTTTTGTCCTTGTTTGATGAGTTCGGTTCTGCGAAGGATCAAACTATACTTGAGGGGTGACCACGCTGCATACTGATCTTCCCATTTGACCGCCAAACGCAATCGCTGCCTGGATACTCATAATCTCGGCCTGTCGTAGGTCATGAAAAATCCAAGATATCGTACTAACGATGGGACAACGAGAGGAACTCCATGCATGGAAGTGTTCAAGTGCATACATGCATATGCATGCGTACATGTACATGTAAGCAGAGGAGTTGGTGATATACTTAGGGTTAAGATTGAAGCTTAGGGTCAAGCTCACCAGGCTACATGTACATGTAGCCTAACTGCATCCAGACACTCGCCGCCAGCGCGACACAAACCCCCGAGAGCGACTTGTTGGTATAGTAGAGGACCAGGCGCAAGGACAACGATGCCCAAAGATGACACCCCATCTCGCGCCTCCATGACGCAAAACGCTGGTGGCCCTCCTGCGGTCTCATGGACCCAACAACAACAAAGCAGCATCTTCCGCATTCCTACACCACTCAAGCGTGTATTCGACAAGTTCCCACTCGTCCAGTACGATGAGAACGAGCTTCCATTGCGAGCGCCGAAAGACAAGAGCCAGCATGTGTTACATGTCTTCACAACAGATAAGGATGCAAGAGAAGGAAAGCCAAGCTTCAATCCAGGATGCTTGAAGTGGCAGGTATGGTTAATGGTCAATGGAGGCGCATAAGAGCAACACTAAACGATATGCTTTCTAGGCCTACCTCAACTTCTCTGGTGTCGCATACAAACTGGTTCCGTCGAGCAACCATGGATCGCCCTCGGGCGTGCTACCGTTCCTACAACCTGCCATCACCGCGAAAGACTCGGTCAATGCGCCGAGCGCGGTCACAACTAGCAAGCTAAGGAAGTGGACACAAACACAATCGTCGACGTCCATTGAAGAGTCGGAGGATTTGCGATACGAAGCGTATGCATCGCTAGTCAGCAATGCTTTGCGCAGAGCTTGGGTTGGTTGGAGAATACATCAGGCTGAAGTATCACGACTAACGCAAAGCAGTTATACCAATTATACCTCAATCCCGCCAACTCCGCTCTTGTCCACAGCCTCTATGTTGCGCCGTGCTCTTCGAGCTCATTCGTCCAGCTCGCAATATCACAGCAGCTACAATCTGCAGCAGCGAGTGAGCTCGCCAAGTCGTCATACTCGTCCACCATCACTGAGGCAGACGTTATGCGCGACGCTGCCAACGCTCTGTCGGCGTTGTCGGAACTACTTGCCGAGGACCAGTGGTTCTTCGGGCAGAAACAGCCAAGCATGCTTGATGCCAGCGTATTCGCATACACTCAGCTCATCTTAGACGGAAGTCTGCAATGGGGCGAGAATGAGCTTGCGAAACACACATCCCAACATCAGAATCTTGTAAATCACAGAGACAGAATACTAAACCAGTTCTTTTGAAGCATCATAACCTTTGATCTTTGCACTGCATGATTCATGATTACATATCAAACCCCTAGATTAGCACCATCCAACGGCGACGTCAACTGCGCCCAATCAACCCACTCTAGACCATCTGCAAGCAGTTCCGTAAAGTCCAGGTCCTCCGCTTGCGGCCACTCGTTCCAATCGTCCAGCAAGTCGCCTGAGAGAAACGCATCCACACCATCAAACTCATCCGGCATCCACGATTCTAACCCCTGCTCAGCAACATCTTTGACTTCCTTCTCAATCATCGTCTTCCGCCATGCAGCTATAATGCCACAAAGACTCCTGATGAGTTTGGCACCAGAAGCAAAGATACTGCCTCTGGCAATTGCATTCGCCCCGCCGCCCATACCATCCATTCTGTCGAGCCGCTTCGCCACGTCTTGCAAAAGAATCAGGTGAACGTCGATGTTGGCATTCATGCCGCCCCAGCCTTTCAGACGAGTGCTATTGTTCTCTACAATCTCCCTACAGCTTTGCAATAGAAAGCTGACGGTGGGTACTGAAGGCGGCGAGAACGGTATTCCGTTAAGACTCAACGAGTCTGCGTTGGAGATGAAGTCCTTCAGAAGCTGCTCTTCCCTGGAGAAGCGCGGATCGCCGTATTTGGAAATGAATGACGCGATCGAAGTAGGGTCCCTTAGTGTATCGTGTTTGGTCTTCAGATTGGTGATGATCTCCGAGCTGATTTGCACAGCTTCGTCTGGTGTTATTTCCCGATTGTTGATACCTGGTGGCCGCAAGCCAGACATCAGTCCGTAGAACATGCTCAGTCCAGATATGCGTACGTGAGAAGCGTTCAGATCGGTCTTGCGAAGTTGCTTGATGGCGTTGATCTCTTCTTCGGCGCGTGGGCTGCTGTTCCGATCACTGCTCGCAAGCAGTTGGTCGATGTAATCTTTGTACGCCTCACATCGTCGGTCATGGGCATCGATCAGATTTGACAAAGCCGCCAAGTCGACCCAATGGCGCTTTGCTGTCACAGCTGCGTGCATCTCTATATTAGCACTGCTGAGGTGGTGATACATGAAGAGAACGGCTGGCATCAATGAGAACCGATCCACAGCCATTTTGACCACCGCGACTATCTTCTCTGCTTCAGGCAGAGGCCCGCTTTGCTCCGTGGTGGACTTCATCACATAGCCGTCCACGATTGACTCGAGCATTAGCCATCTGCACCACAGGAGCGCCTCGAGGACTAGGTCCTGCACTTTCACTGCATCCATGATGGTTGACTGTTGGAGGAGAGACTGTAGGCGGTCAACCGAAGTGTCAAACCCGAGTTTCTGTGCCGTGCGCTTTGCCAACGTTCTGCTCAGACTGCCTTTCAGAGATAGTGCAGCGACGCTCTGCAAGCCTGCCAACGCAAAAGGCTTGTACGAGTCGATAAGCTCGAGGACGAAGAGTGCATGCTTGTGAATCGGAATGTTGAACAGCAGCCTCTGGCAGTCAGAGTGTGACAGGCTCTGGAGCTGCTGATACAGTGCTGCTGGAGCTCGGAGTCGCTTCGAAGGAACCTCCAGCGCTATGAGGCAGAGCAGAAGAAAGAGTGCTCTTGTCGGAGATCCGGTTTGCCTTTCGTTGCCTACCAACAACTCATGGCGGAGCTCTGTCAACGTGGGAATATGTGGAGAATGTAAGCGCACCCAGACTAGGCTACGGAGTCGTCAGCATACTATAGAAGCACCGGTCATCGCTTGGTCATCGTTCGCTGTATATCACTTACTGTTCATCCAAAAGGATCGTCAAATCATTATCGACAAGCCTCGACACATCCACAGCTACGTCTGCCGTTCGCTCGAAAACAAGGCTTGCGAAATTCGCATCTCGCGCCATCAAGGCAGAAAGCAAGTGTGCAGAATCCGTCAGCGACTCAAAAATGTCTCGTTTACTTGGTCTCGCCCTTGCATGAGCTTTACTCTGCACATCAATATCGCGAACTTCGTCCCTCAAGTCAGACAACACGAAGTCCTCCACGTTGGGATCGAGCTCTTCGTCATCTTCGGCACCTTCGCCGACGAGGCTTTCCTCTTCGCCTCTCAGCTGCTCTGGTCGTCTGCGTTTCTGTGCGGGTCGTCCGAGGACAGTCTTGTCAACAACACAGTCCAGGCCTTGTTGTTGGCAGCGTGTACAGGCACGCTCAGGCGACTGAGCATGTTCCGAAGGCTCGATTTGTACGTCAGTGGGTAGGTTGCATTTGATCTTGCGAGCACGGCAGTTGAGACAAATCAGTTTAGCGTAGCTACCACGTGGTTGCCGGGTGGAGTGCTCGCTGGTCGAGTGAGAAACGGGTTCCGACATAATTTTAGTGGCTCATCTAGTAGGGAAGCAGATATGGACAAGTATCGTGCCAACGATAATCTTTCAGGCTGAGTAGCGTGGGGGCTTGTATCGCATGGACGCGTGGGAATCTGAAACCTGAGAAAAATATATATGTTCAGCTGCTCGTGCGATTTTGCAAGTAGTAGAGAGCTGCGCCTCGCAGCCAAGTACAAGCTTCGCGAGATGGAGGTGGGACGATCACCTGAAAAAGCTGAGTCAACAAGACCGGTCAAGAGTATAGCCTTGGCGTGCGTTGTGTTAACCATGGCTATGACCTTGCGGCGGTCACGATGGCAGCCGTGGCCGAGATTCTCGCAGAAGTATTTGACGTAGATGGTACATGGATCACAGCAGCACTAAAGTGTCAAAGCTATGCTACGGTCACTAATTTACCACAATCGCTATCTACAATGCTTTTCAGCGATGCCATCCTCACAACTCGCCAACAGGATACTCATCAGGAATATTACCCACGTTAGGCGTCACGCTCGGCACACTGTCATAAGCTCTAGCGCTGACTCGCTGCTTCGCCCAAGAAGGTGTCTTCCTCACCCTACCAAGCTGCTGAATCTGCCACGCAATTCGCAAAAGCTTCTCCTCTGTCCACTGCCTTCCCAAGATCTCCATGCCAATTGGCACGCCATCCGGCGCATTCTCAGAGGCAGGACTGAAGCCAACAGGGACGGTGACCACAGGTGTGCCTGTCAGAGCCGCAAGAATTCCATTGCGGCCGCTTTGAGAAGGCGAGCCAATTTTCACGACGAGATTCTTTTGCTCGGGGTAGATGATAGCGTCTAGATTGTTGGTGGCGAAAGTCTTTTCCAATGCTAGTGAGAGGTTCTGGATACCGACCTGCCTGGTGGCATAGGTCGCATTTGAAGTTGAAGAAACAAGCGATGTCGTGACATACTCGTAGCCTGAGGGGAGGACTAGAAACTTGTCGCTGGCGTACAGCTCATTGGTAGAGTTAGGGTGTTCGCCAGATAGGGTCGGTCGTTGCAGGTATTCTGTGAGAAGTTCTCGGTACTCGTAACGTTGTACATCCAGCGCTGCAATGATCTTGTTGGCATCATAGATAGTCTCGTTGATGGGCACGATGGTTGCGCCAGCAAGACGCAGCTTTGCGACATGCTTGCTCATCGCGTCATTTACGGGTGTCGTCTCGTTGGAGGTAGTGCGGTTGAAGAAACCCTCCAACAAACCGAGGCGCAAGCCTTGCAGAGAGCCTGTCGTCACCGAAGCAGCATAGTCAGTTCCCTGCAAGCCTGCCGGAACCGAAGCGGTAGCGTTGTCGTCCGAATCATAACCAATCCCAGTCATGACGGTGAGAGCGGTAGCAACATCTTCCACACATCGTGCAATTGGACCGATAGTGTCTTGCGTGTACGAGATAGGGATGATGCCAGCCCGGCTGATAAGACCACGTGTTGGGCGAAGACTCCACAGGCTATTGGCACTGGCTGGACTACGCAGACTGTTCACGGTATCGGTACCCGTTCCCCATACCGCGAACGAAGCTGCAATCGCCGCGCCAGTACCACCAGAGCTACCACCAGGTGTGCGAGTAGAGTCGTAAGGATTGATTGTTTGGCCGCCGAGAGAGGACACGCTGATGCCCTCGAGAGCAAGTTCATGGAGGTTGGTTTTTACGAGTATAATGGCGCCAGCTTTTTTGAATGCCTTGACAGCAGGTGCGTCGACCGTCGGCTGTGACCGAGCCATATCAGCGTTAGCACCGGTTGTAGGCATGAAAGACGTGTCGAAGTTGTCTTTCAGAAGAATCGGAATGCCGAACAACGGACCAAAAGTGGCGCTGTTCGAAGCGAGTGCCTTGTCGCGGGCATCGGCGTCACTGAGGGCGTAGGGGTTGAGAGCCAAGATGGCGTTGGTGTGATTGTTCAGAGCTTCAATGCGAGCCAGGAAAGATTCGACGACTTCTCGACAGGTCACCAAGCCAGTATAGAGATCATGATGGGTGGAAGCAATCGTAGCTTCTCTAGGATCGAACGCTGTGGCTGCACCCACAAGGCAGAGCACCTTGCTTGCTATCTGGGTGTAACGCATGTTGGAGAGGTTTTTATAGTTTCACTTACCGCATAATTTTCAGAGTAGGAAATTGGTGTATTTTAGTATTTTCAAATGCCAATGCAGATACATGAAGGTATGATGTAGTTTCCGCTTTCGGCGGCGAAGATCTGCAATGACACACCACTTTGCAGATAAGAGGTGGAGATTGCATGCCGCTCTTACATTAGCCCAATTTCTGACCTGCGCAGTCTACTGTCGCTTGATTGTATCGCTATTGCGTTCGGGTTCCGCCGGAAGCGATGCTGTCAGGTTGGAATGACATCCAAAAGAGCTGGGCTTGGCAGCCTGCAGAATACTGAGGCGGCGGACGGACAATGGCCGCATAACAGCAATGCTACTGGGTTCGTCTGCGATGGACATGTTTCCAGTAGCGAGGTGCAGTTTGTGACTTGGCTTTGCCCTGCAAGACACCACCAACAGTTCGCGAAGCGGCGAGTCTTGTCGAGCTTCTTGGAGTGTTCGGTCGTGTGTTGGCTCCCCAGCGAAAGGCCATCTGGTGTTTATCCATTCGGTCCAGCTCTTCCATATGCCAGTCTTAAATGAGGCAGGATGTGGCGACCTTAAGTGCCCTTCGCGCAGCCCTCAAGTGCCTCCAACAGTAGATCCGATCATGCCCTGCTCGACGCCTTGCACACCCTTCAAGTCCTCCAGCCCATTCTCGTGCAGCACATCCACGTCCAACTCTTCCATGACCTGGACCACGACGTTGAGAGATTCGAAGAAGCCGTTCACAGCAACGCGCAGCATGCGGTTTGTCGTGGCTTTGTACTCGGTCCTCAAGACCGTCTTCTCCTCGTCACTTCCAGCATCTTCACCAGAAGTGTTGACGAGAGAGAAGGAGCGACGAACAAGAGGCGAGAGCTCTTCGTCAACGGACAGCGAATTGAGAGTTGCTTCCGCTAGGCGGTGGGTAGGGAAAGGTGTGTTAATGGTGCTGGTGATGAGTCAATACATGCTACTCCAGAGGGCGAGTGCGATGAAAGTACAGTGTGCAAGGAAACTCAGCCCCGGTACCAGCCATTTTGTCAATGTGTTGTTTGAGAGTGTGTAGATCTTATCTTACTGTCCCTCCTCAGCGATGACATCGACTTCGAATCGCGAGAAATCAACTGCGAGCTCCAGCCACACAGCGGCACTTCACCTGGAGTGCAGCCCGCATCCGTAGGGCTGCCAAGAGGCTTCAGCCGCATGTTCGATGCCGGAAGTCGGGTGCTGCCCTATTTTGTGTTCAATACACTTCGACAGAAGAGAGGAACACCTAGCACTCGGTGCGACAGAACCATGGTACACATGTACTTTGAGACGAGCGTAACATGGTCTCACCGACGGCCACACAAGCAGAGCCTGCGAGACCAAGTGAGACGGTAGGCTGGCGAGGAGCGATTGCAAACGCTAGTAACATCCTACACCTCAAGCCCAGACTAAATGCTATCCGCGGCAGTACCCTCCGAGGCGTCCTCCTCGATTGATGTTTTCAAACAGTTGTAAGAGGCTGTCTGGAACCAAGACTTCCATCCGAGCTGTCCGTTCAATGTCATACCTCCAACCTTCTCCAGCACACGTCCCCACAGTGCCGTGTGTGTTCACTGGCAATCCGTTCGCTCATTTCATTTCAGAGCCAACACTGCTTGCCACCAAGCAGTTTCTGTTGCCAATGTGGGCCGTTCCCTTCCTGGAGAGAGTCTGAGTGAAGGTAGGCTTCGTGTAGACCGACCAGATCGTCCTGATTTGCCTTCATTGATGTGATCCGCAGCACGCAATACCGACTTGATCCAGTGAAACAATGCGCTCTCTATCCCAACTGACCTTTGTCAGTACATCATCCCTTCTCTGCCTACTGCTCGTCGGCTTCTTGCTTCGCTCTGCCATGTCGCAATTCCACACATCCCAGCTGGTGACTGTACACTCCTTCGAGCCACATTTCCAGCTTGGCCATGATGAGCAGGATACAGGAAGTTGGCATCACCTGGAGTTCAAAAGCTCACCACTTCGTCCGCCCCAGCTCAACATCACCGGAAAAGCTTCAGTAAACGCTGGCAAATACCTCTTCATGACGCCGAAGGGGCCTCACAGGGAAAGCGGCAAGCCTGCGATATACACTTTGCACGGCGATCTGGTCTTCATCGATGAGACGCATGAACACACTTCGGACTTCAAACCTCAAACTTTCCGGAATGAGAAACACTTGACTTTTTCACACGGCTTCTCGACTGGCGCTCCAAATCCAGGTCACGGCTACGGCAAAGCTGTATTTCTAAATCATGAATACCAGCAAATCGAGTTCGATCTGAACGAGACCATCACCTCACTCATCGAGGACCAACCGGGTAACATGGACTTCCATGAGCATATCATGGCCAGCTCGGACACACTTTTCGTCACAGCATACAACAACACACCTCACGACCTGTCTCCGATTGGTGGACCCAGAGATGGTTGGCTTGCGAACAGCATGTTCTTCGAAATCGAGCCATTTACCGGCCGCGTCGTCTCATCCTGGAGCGCAGTCGACCATATCCTTCTCTCAGACTCTCGCCTCCCACTCCCATCTTACATGGGTGACGGCACGAAAAGAGCTCCGTACGATCATTTCCACATCAACTCAATCCAACCACTCGGTGATGATCGCCTTTTGGTCAACAGTCGACACACCTGGTGCACCTACGTGTTAGATCGCGCGACTGGCAAAGTTTTGCAGACCATCGATGGCTACGAGCATGGTATCAGCTGGGCACATCACGCGAGAGCGCACAATTTGACCGAGGATGGAGACTTCACCATGACTCTTTTCGACAATCACAACATGAAAGACGATATGGGCGGCAATTTTACACGAGGTCTACTGTTTCAAGTCAGCCAGAAGAACGACGATGCTAAATGGTTGCAAACCTTCGAGACCGACTTCTATGCCGATAGCCAAGGCTCGCTACAGGCGCTCGAGAACGGGAATTTCCTACTTGGTGGCGGTAGTGTACCGATAATCATCGAGTACGATGCAGCAGGTAACGCAGTGTGGCAAGCCCAGTTCGAAGCAGAAGAGCGCGGCTACAGCTATCGAACTTTCAGAGGCAACTGGAGCGGTACGCCGAGAGATTGGGACCCCAGTCTTGTGATCGAGGGCAACACGGCGTATGTGAGCTGGAATGGCGCGACGGACGTCGAAAAGTGGAATGTGTACGTGAATGGGAGTCTTCGCGGTAGCGTGAAGAGAGCAGGCTTCGAGACTATGGTGCGCCTAAGAGGGTTGGGTAACCAAGATTGTGTCAGTGTAGCTGCTGTGCAGGGTGGGGAGGAAGTCAGGTCGTCGAATACGGTGTGTTAGACAAATTCCAGCGTACGCTTCAGCGTGCGATACTCTAGTAATCACGACTGCCCACATGACACGCCAGGCCACTGCACTCCTCTTGCTGTCAACTTAAAGCTATACCCTAGTTCCGTTATAGTCCAGAGCCACAGAATGGATGCAAGCAAGGAACAGAATGGACGTGGCCATTGAGAAAAAGCAAAACGGCTAGTGGGTGTAGGAAGCAGGAAAGACACGTGGTTAGCCTTAGTGACTTTTGGTGCAGAGCATCTCTATGCAGACCTCTGAGGCTTCGCACACGGCGTCTTAGGAAGCGGCAGAGATTGAGGGCAGGGTTCGTGTCGCCGATACAGGACCAGTCTTGCTTTTGCCTAGGAGTGCATCAGACATACCACTGACATTTCCCTCATCAACCAATGAACTTTCTGCTTAGATGAAAACTCCACCGCAGAATCCTTTCTATTGTAGCCATCCGTTCAGCTTATCGTGAGGTGCGGTTGCAACGTCCTGTGGTGGAAAAAACGCAGATTGACGAGGGATCATAATCAGATTTCTACGTGATTCACTCATCGAATGGCGTTGTAGCAAAGTGGTTAATGCGATTGACTAGAAATCAATTCCCTTCGGGGGCGTAGGTTCGAGTCCTGCCAACGTCGAGATCATCTTTTGTCTTTTTGCCCGAAAGCTATGGATAGGTTTGAGGTACTGTAATTGTTAGGAT
This sequence comes from Cladosporium velox, assembly GCA_024604135.1. Lineage (NCBI taxonomy): Eukaryota > Fungi > Ascomycota > Dothideomycetes > Cladosporiales > Cladosporiaceae > Cladosporium > Cladosporium velox. The sequence goes on from JANIIF010000015.1 coordinate 96,232, forward strand.
TCCTATGCTACAGGTAAGCGTAGTACACATTGTTGACTGCTGTATGGGTCAAACTGAACTGAACACAAGTTAATCAAACATTGGACAAACTTCAAAGGCAAGCCGGACTCTAGCATAGATGACATTGCTGATGTGTATCTCCTTCTATTCATTATCATTAGGTCATAAGATGCAGTATGGCTGAAATGCAGTAGTCTCGCGCCGAAGAAAGCCAAAGAGCCTTTGATGTATGCATGAGTACGCATGAGTGTTCAGCTACCCTCATGCATCGAGGCTGGACTCCAGTATTCCGTCTCGGAAGCCTGTAAGTCAACCCAAACCAGACTGTCTGACACCAGATCGTCCATCACTGCCACAGCTCTCGCTCGCTCCCATGCAAGGTTGTCTTGCAACATGGAGACAGTAACATAGCCCAGAACCTGGATGACCTCCAGTACTGTGGACTGATCTAGGTTCAACTCTTTTGGTACTGAGCGAATAAATCTGTGCGATCCCAGAGGTACAACCTTGAATCCACCCTCGAGTGGTGCAAGTGAATCAAGAGCCCTCTCAACATCGTCGTCGGTGACGTCGATGCCGCCACCGATGATGCCACGACCCTTCTCGATTCTTTTGCGCATTTCAGACACGGCAATCATGCCACCATTCTCAGCTCTGGTCTCGCGACACACTTCGACAACACGAACGGCAAGCTCAAAGTAGAAGTCATTGACGCTACTTCCAAGCATCTTCGCCCACACGCTACTCGCCTTGCCGTTCGAGTTGGAGGCACCCTTAACATTACTGCCAGCTAGAGGATCGACGCCGATGGCATTGCACATGCGAGCGAACTCGGCTCGAAATTGTGGATTTTGCCTGATGTCTTTCGCATGCGTGAGACTGAAGTTATGGAGGGCTGCTTGGAAGACTGAGAGCTGGTTTGCCAGGGCTTCGGCGTGGTTGGAGCGTAGAGCTTGTCCATGGCGAGCATATTGGTCGGCGCTGATGGCAGAGTTGGAGAATGCGCCTAGGCCCACTCCACGACGATTCGATGACATTGTGGTGGTAGCAGGAGTAGCGGGATGTGTAATGTGTGCGCGAGAGGCGGAGGGCGTGCCTATCACGAACGCTTCAGGGCTCACGCTAGGGTTAGCTACTCAGGCACAAAGTGTTGATGCCCGAACTTGCACGACCCTCGCTTCGAGACCGAATCCCACCGAACACGGGCCGACGCCAAGGCCACAACTAGTTCGAGTGGGTCGCATTTTGTTAGAGAAGTTCTCTTGTCTCTCGTCGACGCCGCTCTCTCTCTACTCACGACTAACCCCAGCAGCCACCGTCAAGATGCCCGCCACCTCCGTTGTCAAGACGTACGTCGCACCCTGCAATGCCCACCCTTGCGCCGGGTGAAGAATTGCGACGCAGTCGGTCCGCTCAGATGGAATATGCCCGGAAGCCAGCACTCTTGCCTCAGTCCTGCGCGGTGTCAGAAATGGCCCGTCAGAATGTGAGGCAGTAAGAGAAGGAACACCATGCTCGGGGAAACCCAGCATAGCCGCCGTCGATCAATGATCGCACACAGGCAACACAAAGTGCTTAGCGGAGAATGCATCAGAGCCAGACCACTGCGCCGCAATTCTTCGCTCGGAGCCAAACTGCCCATGTGGCATGCTCCAAGCGGACCGACTAACACATCACTATAGTAGCATCCCCACCAAGGACCAGATCCTGGTCCCGGAGACCCTTCTCAAGAAGCGCAAGTCCGCTGAGAAGGAGGCTGCCGACAAGGCTGCCCAGCGTGAGACCCGCAAGAAGGTTAGTCCTCACCATTCCCTTTCACCAGCCATACGGTGATGAAACCTACCCACAACACCTCGACTAGCTTAACTGCAATGTTGTCGTAACGTTAACCATCTTTCGGATCTGAGATACCCTCAATCTACTCACATACTTTCAGCATGGCACAACATGAACCATTACTGACTGTCATAAATAGGAGTCCAAGACCAAGCGTGAGCAGATCTTCAAGCGCGCCGAGTCCTACGTCAAGGAGTACCGCGACTACGAGCGTGAGCAGATCCGTCTTGCTCGCGTCGCCAAGGCCGAGGGCAGCTACTATGTTCCCGCCCAGCCCAAGCTCGTCTTCGTTACCCGCATCAAGGGTATCAACAAGATCGACCCCAAGAAGCGCAAGACTCTCCAGCTCCTCCGTCTTCTCCAGATCAACAACGGTGTCTTCATCCGCCTGACCAAGGCCACCTCTGAGATGCTCAAGATCGTCGAGCCCTTCATTGCCTACGGTTACCCCAACCTGAAGTCCGTCCGTGAGCTTGTCTACAAGCGCGGATACGCCAAGGTCAACAAGCAGCGCATTCCCCTCACCGACAACTCCATCATCGAGGAGAACCTTGCCCAGTACGGCATTGTCTGCATGGAGGACCTGATCCACGAGATCTACACCGTTGGCCCCAACTTCAAGCAGGCCGCCAACTTCCTCTGGCCCTTCAAGCTCTCCAACCCCACTGGTGGCTTCCGTACCCGCAAGTTCAAGCACTACGTTGAGGGTGGTGACCTTGGCAACCGTGAGGAGCACATCAACGCCCTCATCCGCCAGATGAACTAGACGTTTCCACCTTCTGATCGACGGTAGGGGAAATGTTGGGCTTCAGGCGTGCTAGGCTTCACGATACCTTTTGAATTTTTTTGGCAGGCGGGTGTAACGGCGTTGGGGATGACAAAAGGGTCAATCCAAAAATTTGATGATTATTGTCGATATCCAGCGAGACAAGCAATTTCCAGATATGCATTCACTTGCCCTGCCAACATCATGTGCCACTTTCTTTTCCAATGTCTATCTTTATGTCTGTGTGCCTCCATGGTGTAGAGGAGAAGTTCGTTCGTTCATCAACGTTCATTGTTGTCTTGTCGTAGATCATGGTGAACACTTCGTTTCATCCCACCCATCCAGGATCCTCGTCCACTTCCTATAGTTTCCTTCGAGCTTTCCAGTGCTAGATACCGACGTATCACAAGAACACAATCCACAACAAACTCTTACTCACATCCTCACGCAATCGCCTCCCCAATCGCCCTAGCCAACCGCCTATACTCCGCCAACAACTCCTCCACCTCCCCAATCTTCAGCTCCGAAGCACCACCGACTTCCAAGAACCTCTTCCGAGGAGGTTTGATGCGACGTAGCTCCGCCAGCGCTTCGACGGCACTGAGGTCGTCTTCGGCTCGCGCTTCGCTGACGTGGCTGTTCACGCGCTCAAGAGCTGGAGGAATGTTTGTTGTGGGTGATTCGGTGATGTGCTCGAGGTGTCGCGGTTTTTGCTGCGCGGGCTGCTGTGAGTCTGGTGGGTTGGAAGGAGGAGTGTGAGAAGCAGTGGCGGCAGGGGACGCTCCTGTGCTTGCGGCGCGGCCGAAGCGAGGGATAGCGTTGGAAAAGTTGGAAGTAAAGCGGTTGCCTAGGCTGAGGGGGTTCATGGCGCTGATGAAGTTTGTGGCGGCGGCGAGGGGCTCGTTGTGGGAGTCGCTTGCGTTCGCGGGAGAGGATTTGGTATTGTTAGTGGTGGTTTGGGGTTTGCGTTTGATGCTGCTGGTTGTGCTGCTGGCACTGTCTACACTGCGGTCGCGAACTGGGCCTCGGCCGGCGAGGATTTCGAGGGTGCGGTTACTGCTGTTTGTTGTTTTCGGGTTGGCGATGGGGGCTAGAGGGTCGTCTGGGGATGAGCGGCCGGATCCAGCCAGGAGGGTGTCGTCTTCTGCTGGTGAAGGAGTAGAGACTAGTTTCCGGGCTTCTTCGAGGGTCTTGGGTAATGCCACTGGGTTTGAGCCTGGTGTGACTTGATCCTTCAAACGACCGAAGAGTGAATTCAGGCTGTTTTCCAGCGTACCGTTGATCGAGTCGTAAACTTTGTCGGCAGCTTGAAGCAAGTCGTTTCGGCCAGCCTCGAAGCGATCGGCCTGAGCTTGTACCATGCTGGACATACGGCGGTAAGGAGCTCCTGGCCTCACAGCACTGTTGTTGACAGCAGCTACAGCTGGTAAGGCCTTATCAGTGGGAGCAGGCGTAGCAATGTCGTGAGAAGTTGCAGTTACAGAAGAGGTCGCCGGTTTCAAGGTATGCATCGCGGATGGCTGAGGGGCTCCCAAGTTATCCTTGTTGGGTGTCGACGGACGACTGTTTGTCTTGGGTGGTCCTTCTGGTAGCTCGTCTGCACGTAGGGAGGACAGATCGACAGTCTCTAGGAACGAGATGGCGGCTTCAAGGTTGACGAGACAGTACGCCGACTCGCCATCAACCTTGTTAGACGCTCGGAAACGCTGGATAAAGTTGAGGTTGCTCACTACGTTGAGCTCCATATCGGCCGAAGTGATCAATGTATAAATCAGAGTTGGCAAGATCTCATCCGCTGAAGATGAAGATGGGAACAGCTGCGACAGCGTCTCGACAATGCTCTTGTGCGCTGCAGTCAAATGTTGCAGCTTGCCCAATGGACAGTGTTCATCATCCATCTTTAGCAATGACTCTCTTGCAGAGGCCAGGGATGTATAAATCTCGTTCTCCTTTTCTTCGGCGGATTTTGGTGTTGGTCCCGAGCTCGGATCGATATCGACATGCAGTTCTTTCAACCCAATGCCCACCAACGACAGAGCTGCTGTCCGCGAGCGGAGCTTCTCGTCTCTAGCATCATCATCTGTAGTCCTGTGCTTCCAAAGTTTCTCATAAATCTTCTCACATACTGCACGCTCCACAGCCTCTTCCAAAGCCAGGCGTTTGAGCTCCAACATTTTCCTCGCCTTCTTGCGGTCAGAGACTTCGGAAACTGTGAGCATTTCTCCACCACTAGTGGTACTAGCCGGGCTTCCATTCCTCTTCGCTGACGATCCTGCTCTTGCTCTTCCTTTGCTGGTGCGTACAGTAGCCGATGGTGACGTCTCTTTCCTCCCCAACCGGGATGCCAGCGTCGCAATGTGAACGGAGATCTGCGAGGCCGCACGCTCGTAGAAGTCCTGGAACATGTCCGAGAGTGTATCCGCATTCAGAGGAGCTGGGTGGACCTTTGCGGACAGGCTTTCAAGAAAGCGCTCTGTCAGGCTCCTTATCTCTATGGGTAGCTCATCGAGAGTGTTGGGCAGCTTGAGCTCTGGAGCAGGCGTGTCGGGCTCAGAGGGCTCATTTTCGTCATCTTCGCGGTTCTCAAAGACATCCTTTTTCTCGTCCTTGCCAAAGGCTTCGGTGTCAGGGTCGATTGACCTGGCTTCCGGGATGGAGGGAATGCCGGCGACCTGGGTGGTGTTGGCGCGTTTGCGAGGAGAAGAAGCTGTCGAGGGTGGTGACTCCATTCTTGTGAAGGAGCGGGAGGTGTGTAGAGCTCTGGGCCTGCTCTCGCGAGAGATGGCAGGGCTTTCGGAAGACATGGCGTGGTTGTTGCTTCAGCGTTGGCCAAAGCACAAATGGTGGGTGTCGTCGTTATGATGCAGCGTGTGCAGCAGCGCGGGGAGTCTTTAGTACGGTGGTCGGTGGTATACAAGACAGGCAGAGGTAGAAGCGAGTGGTAGGATGTGGTGTCAGCATGAGGCGGAGGGAATGAATCGCGTGCTAACGAGGTGCGGTGGAGTTGCAGAATGGCCTTGCTGCCTCGTGAGTTTGCGGTAGCTTATGGATGGCGAGCTTGGTTACGTATGCTCAAGCCGAGTGAGGGGGATCATGCAGAGTGGCTGGTTACTTTCTATTGCCTCGAAGACAGCCCTGGATTGACAGAGAAATAAAATAAGACTGTATCGCATAAATAGCATGTATATCTCGATGTAACTGCCACATCTCCCCCTCCATCCGTCAACGATGGACGATCGGCGCTGCGGCTCCGTCACATGCGCCACAGCTGCTGCTTGGACCTTGAGCTGGACCCCAGACTGACCGACTGGACCCCAAACAATGACATCGACGCCGGCCACTGAGTCGCCCGTCCGATCACGCTGCAACTCGCATCTCCACTCTCGCTCCGTCTGGACTATCACAGTCCCTCTATCACCACACGCGCTCAATAATCCTGCTGCCTGACATACCCTTAGCCATCTCGTGACCTCTCGCTCCTGTAGGGCCTTCCCTCTCTTCAATTCTCCCCATGCGATGCCTCACCAGTCCCTCATCTTCTCGCGCCACACCTCCCAGCCCATTCGCCGCCATCATGCATGGTAGCCTATTGCTATCAACCTTACTGCTCCTTGCATCCTCCGCCGAGGCTGCTCGTTCGCCACGACAGAGAGCCGAACAGAGAAATCCCTACTTGGTATTGCCGCCTGGCCTTGGAGACGATGTCGGAGAGAGCAGTCCTCCCAAAGGACTGGGCGAGAAGGAGTTTGTAGGTCACTCGCCATAGTCAACCTTCACCCGTCCACCAACTGACACATCTCTCAGACCCTAAGACACATATACCACCATGGATCGCATGACTATCCAGACCTACATCGCTACATGGACATACCCAAAGATGCGGCTATGAGGGTCACCGCCGACTTTGGCGCCACATACGAGGCGGCACCACAAGTCCTACGCGCCAAAGCATCTTCAACAACTATTCAACGACTAGCAGATCGACGAAAGTCCAGCATAGATCGCCTGTTCGACCATGCCGCCATCCACGGAGAGGCCGCGACACTACCATCGTCCGCCTGGACGTATGACGAGATAGCCGGACCAAATGTAACGGATAAAGAGACAGTCTTGAGCTTCGCAAGGATGGCGAATAATGCATACACGCACGAGTATGGTACAGGAGAGTGGCAAGATGTCGGAGGTGGATTCAACTACACCGAAGACTTTGGCTGGGAGCAGGACGGCTTGCGCGGTCACATCTTTGCGGACAAGGAGAATAAGACGGTTGTCATTGGTTTGAAGGGCACCTCGATGGCCATCTTCGACGGCGCAGAGACCACCGGCAACGACAAACTGAACGACAACTTGTTCGGCTCGTGTTGCTGCGCCCAAGGCGGACATTATGGCTGGAAGCAGGTCTGCGATTGCATGACCGATGCCTATACCTGCAACTCGACCTGCCTGGTCAAGAGTCTTCGCCAAAAGAGTCACTACTACTTTGCCGCTCGCGATCTGTATCACAATGTCACCGAGCGCTATCCGGACTCTGACGTCTGGATGTCAGGCCACTCTCTCGGTGGCGTTGTTGGCTCGCTCCTGGGTCTGACCTATGGCCTCCCTGTCATGACTTTCGAAGCCTACCCAGACGCCATGGCTGCTGGTCGCCTCGGCCTACCTACACCGCCAGGCTACCGAATCGGAGGTCATCAATCCAGATCAAGCACGGGCATCCACCATTACGGCCACACTGCTGATCCCATATTCATGGGCACATGCAACTCAGCCGCCTCCTTGTGTACAGTTGCAGGCTACGCTCTGCAGTCTCAGTGCCACACTGGCCGCACTTGCATCTACGACACCGTCGGTGATCTCGGATGGCGGTCAGGCATCGGCACCCACCGCATCGTGAATGTGATTAAAGATGTTCTTGAAAAGTACGACACGGTTCCTACATGCGAAGAGGACGTGGATTGTCAAGACTGCTTCAACTGGAAATTCTTCGAAAGCAATAGCAGCGAAACAACCACAAGTAAAACCAGCAAGCCAACAAGCACCACTTCGCAGACACGTACAGAAACTTGCAAGACACCTGGCTGGTGGGGTTGCCTCGACGAGTCGACCACGACCACCTCTACAACAACCATGACAAGCACTATCACCACCTCTTCTTGCAAATCACCAGGCTGGTTCGGCTGCAATGATCCCACGACGATGACTTTGACAACCACGATCACATCACCTAGTGCTGAGCCTGCGTCTACTCTCACCACGACTTCCGACACAAGTGCAACCAGCAGCGCTGAGCCTAGCAGCTCGATCGTCAGCTCAACAATCAGTTCGACAGTCAGTTCTTCAGCATTGTCCTCTTCGACTTCGACCTCTACCTCCTGTGCGACACCTGGTTGGTGGGGTTGCAAAGACAAGTCTACTACGTCTACGGCGACCTCAACTTCGGTGACTCAGCCGAATAAGCAGGGTTTGTGATTCTATGTACAGTTTGGTGTGTTTCTGGGCGTTAGGCATGGGTGGGTTATCAAGAAGGAACGACTTCTCAACGAATCTGGGTTTGGACAACATTGGGTTAAAGATTGAATCATAGGATGGTCAATATATTTATGTGTTCATAATTTCTCTGAGCTGCTTTCCTACAAACCATCACATCTCGTCTTACATCTGTCATGTTGACACGCTTCAATATTCGTATATATCGTCCACAGTAAACCCATCCCATCAGCCTCCAAAGGGCCCAAAAAAAAAAGAGAAACCACACTACTCTATTCAAGAAGAAGAAGAACTCTCCGGGCCAACGAAACAAACAGCCTCCATCTCCGCCTCCCTCCCCTCCCCGTCACGATACGCAAACATCTTCCTCCCGAACTCCCGCCACCCGTTGCGCTCATACAACCTCATCGCCCCCTCGTCTTTCACCAGCGCAAACAACACCACCCGCAACCCCCGCTTCCCTGCCTCTTCGCTCGCCGCGAGCAGCAGCTTCGCTGCTAATCTTTGGCCTCGCGCTTCGGGGTCGACGAAGAGCCGCTCCAGCACCGCGATGGGTTCGCTGGGATGTTGCGAGCGCCAGAGGGCGACGGCGGGGTCACTGGAGGAGGTGGTGGAGGAGGTGGTGGAGGGGGACGTGAGGGAGACGTGGCCGAGGATTTTTCTGGGTGTGGGTGAGGGTCGGTTGGGGGAGTCGTTGGTGTCCCCGTTGGTGGCGATGGTGGTTGAGGCGGTTTCGGTCTCTTCTGCTACCCATGCTTCGAGCGTGGAGGGCGACGAGAGGAATTCGATGGCGTGAGAGACGCCTTGGACTGGGTAGCCGTCGCGGGCGTGGACGCGGGTGAGGAGGGAGGCGCAGGAGGGGAGGTCGGAGGGGTTGCGGGGACGGATGATGGTGGTTGTTGTTGTCATGTTTACAGATAGTACTTGGGGGAAGGCCTATGTTGTACTCTATGTTTTTTTTTTGGATCTTTTTTTTTATCTTTGGTGAATCCGTGTCGTATGTTTATTTTCTGGCCGTATTGGTCCTTGTCCTGTGGATAGATTGGATGTAGACTCTAATGTGTCGTTTGCGAGTTGTGATGCCTACATGTACATGTATTTGCTTTCGATATAAAGTTGGATATGGGATTGGTATGCTGACCGGCTTACGTAATAAGCTTCATGCTGCCCATCCCTACACCAGTCTCATATACACCGTCGAGCTATTGAGTTCTCACGTTCTAGCTTACATATCTGTCTCGCAAGTTCTTACTGGACTAACATTCGAGGTCATGGTTTATTTCCGATTTTCGAGTGGCCCTGATGCTGCTATCGTAACTATATAGTGATTGCGCTACAAGTATATATCTCTGCCATGCAACATCTGAACTACAATCTCTTCTCCTTATATTTCTCTCCCACAGAACGAACGTACAATCTAGCGCCTCCTCTCACCTTCACACCACAACACCTACGAGCAAATCCCGACAACTCCAACTCCAACCCACCAACATGCTCTCCACCAAATCCCTCCTCGCCTGCCTCGCCGCAGCCGCAGCCCAACCCATCGACCCCTCAGCGCGCACTCTCGAAGCCAGAGGCTACGGCTGGCTCGAGAACAGCTTCGGCACCGAAGCCTACCGCTGCGAATACTGGACAAACCCCTTCTTCGACAAAATCCACCTCGCGGGCCGCAACTCGACGCACACCGAGCACGAGATCAAGGGGGCGGCGAAAGAAGCCGGCGCAGTGACGGGGTGGAAATGGGAGGATTTGGGAGGGGGTTCGTTTGATGTTAAGGTAAGTTTTCCACTTGATTTTTATGGTGGTGGTGGTGGTGGTGGTGGTGGTTGGAAAGGTTGGTTGGCCTAGAGAGTTGTGGTGCTGACTTTGGCGTATTTTTAGTTCAACTTGCCTGTTCTGGCACACAACTGGTTGGAGAACACTCTCCAGGATGTGGTTCATGTTTCGCGCATCTGTGCCTCTGATCCTTGACCTGGCGTGCCCGGCCGAGGGACAATCAGTGCGAAAGATGAGTGGACAAGGGCGGTCGTGGTTGGTTTTTATACCTATTCGATAGCACTTGGCTGAATCCGAGGCTGTTGGTCAGAACTTTTATGATCAGTCGAATGGTTGGGTAATGCATGGCTGGGAAGATTCAAGAAAATCACTTTTTGCGCCTAAGGATAAAGACAATTAATTTACACTCGCACTCCAGGAATCCAAAAGACAGTGAGGCCTTTCATCTCCCTTTTTGTCCCTGTCGATTCCCGAACCCCCATGCCAGACGGCAGCCGTTCGCGCCAAAACCAAAAAACACATTCCGCCCAGACCCATTCGTGTTGCCGTCTCTCTCGATGTCGTGAATCAGGCGCGAAGTCTCTGGCCTGGAAGCCAACTCGCGAGTGAGCTAAAAAGAGAGACTGCAGAGAGTGTTGATGGTGACTATTTATCTGTTGCGACCAGAGCGTCTAGGCTCGCCAGTCTCGGTGGCGGCCTTCTTGGGCTCCTTCTTCGGCTTGGGAGGCGCGTTGGGGTTCTTCGCGGGCCTGCCCTTCTTCTTGGGTGGCGGCTTGTCACCGTTCTCCTTGGGCTCATCGGCTTTGTCGTCTTTCTTTGCGTCGTCAGCCTTTTTGTCGTCGGCCTTTTCGTCGCTCTTCTCCTCGCCATCGTCCTCGGCCTTGCGCTTGTCGCCAGCTTTGGCATCGCCGTTGGTCTCTTCTTCGGCATGATCCTTCTTGTCGTCGCGGTTCTCTTTGTCATCGGACTTCTCCTCGTCCTTCTTCTCGTCGGACTTCTTCTCAGCCTCGTCATCCTTCTTGTCGGCCTCGGCGTCCTTCTTCTCGTCATCTTTCTTCTCGTCCTTGGAGTCGTCCTTGGAGTCGCCCTTCTCCTTGACCTCGAGCTCGCTCGCGCGCTTCACGGCATCATGGCCGCTTCGCTCGACGTAGACAGCGGGGTTCTCGGGATCGGCATTCTTCTTGACTTCGTTGCCATTCTTGGTCTCCATTGTGATTTCACCTTCAGTGGCGACTTCTTTGGCAACACCATCGGGCTTTCCGCCTCCCCATTGCCAGGCGACTAGATACGTGTCAGTGAGAGTGTTGCAAGTCACGCGACATGTGAGACGATATGTGAGGATTCGATGAGCTGATCGATGAACGTCGTCACGTCGGCAATGTTTCAATCACATCGAGTTACGCGTCGATCATCGACGACTCGTCTCGTGCTCGTTCAAGTGATGGATCGTGCCAACGACTCGGGAGTCAATGGACGCGCATTGCAAGCTTTGAACGACCTCGGCACCGGCCGACGCGTGTCGAACGAAGTGTTGGACGGAGGCAGTAGGATGCGCCAAACGTAACGAAGCTCTCGCAGTGATCGCGCAGACGCCGCGACGGGATAGAAGTGGGAAAACACGTACCCTTGTCACCCTCTTTGATCTCGGTATCAGTCATTGTAATGGTCGAGTCGCGGTCTTGGCGCTAAGCTGGAAGTAGTGCGGCGCGTGAGCTGCGCAATGATAATAAGTATGCGAGGTGAGTCGCGAAGCTGGTGTGAGGATCGCGGTGTGAATGGATGGAGAGATGGAGTGGGATGGAGTGAAGAAGAAGGTCAGGCGCAAAGCTGAGGGCGAGGTGAAGTGGGTGCTGCTCTGGAGCTGGCTGGATGCAGCTTAACCAATGTTACGTCAATGCATGCTGGACTGGAGAAAGAGCCCGTGCGAAACACGCGCGCCTTCTCCACTCGCTCCCTTCTCCTCACGCTGTGCTGAACCGATCCCGAGACACGCAATCGAGCGCTTGGGGCGAGTGTTCCATTTGTTGCCATGAGCGACGAGATGTGAAGCTGCGGTGTTTTGATGTTATCTTTTCTGCTGTCTAACTCACTGAATTAAATTGATCCAATCCAGATGAAATCTCCGGTAGCTATTTGTTGACATCAAATGATTCAGGACGGAAGGGGCAGTAGCAGTGGGCTTTCCCTCTATCGTAAAGGTTTGTCATAAATCACTTTGACCATCAAAAAAATCTTTCCCAGGGGGTCTTGATCACCACAGTAAACAGCAGGGCAGTCAAACCCGCATTGCCACGCATTTGTGACTTTCTCCATAACGTAAATGTTCACAGAAGACTTGTACGCTTATACATGCTCGGGTGGACCACTCGCGTAATGTTGGAGTGTTCATCTGTGATGGGCATTTAAAATCTGAAAACCACACAAAAATACCAGCATCGGCACATCAGTAGCCACAGAGATATGCCAAATGCTTTATGACCATTGACCAGCCTAAGTCATGTACCTGCAATGCTCAGACAGTGCGATCTGATATGAAGGTGATAGATTATCACTACCCCAACCCTGACCAAACCCTAATACGTGCATAAAGTGAAGCCTAAAATTGGCGCCTCGAAATCCGGAGCCAACGCCATCTGAACAACTTCACTTCTGCAGATCGATGCCATCACTTCGGGCTCTCTTACTTCATCAGACAAGCATGCTCGGTTGATCCCCACACCCACTTGCAACAATGAGCGACGAAGCCTGGATCACGATAGAGCTGACAGATCGCCAACTGATAGATGGCGCACTCCTCATCCTCTATCTCGTTGCGATTCAAATCCACTCACTGCTAGGATGGCGCAAAGTCTATCGCGTACAACGCTTCAGCGAGCGCAATCAAAGAGTCTACGTCGTCTTTTCGCTCCGCAAAGTCTTTCGCCTAATTAAGGAAATCATCCTGGACCACATGGTCTTTTGCGCCTGCCTCTTGCTCTGGGTGAATGGAATCATGACATCGGCTCTGACTGACAATGAAATCGCTATGCTGGAGGATGCCGCACTGGGCGATGGAGAGCTCGAAATGGCAAAGATCATCTTTGTCTGACCTCTTTCTGGATCTCTCCCTCGAGGAGACTCTACAACAACTTATTCTTGCCACGACGCATCCGAGGGCGGTAAGCACACGCCCATCATGTACCACCACAGACCACATATTCTTGGCCACAGAGACCACCATCTTGGGGATGAGTACGATCTCTTGAGGTACACAGCACATCGACTGCCGCAAGTGGGACAGCTAGCGAGAGCCGTTCGCAACCAGTCGACACAAGGCTTTCAGCAGTCCTATTGGACCAGATACCACGACAACACTGGCTTCACCTACAGCAAATACCACATGACAGATGCAGACGTCTCCCGCGACGCTGCTAATGAACGCCATCGGATGTTATGTTTTGCCAGGTTTCAGCGCGGAAGGCAGAGAAGTGTGTGTGTGTGTGAGAGAGAGAGGGTGGAAAGTTTTGGCCATGATGAAGGTCCTGAACTGTCGCAAGAATGAAGCATGCGACGAAGTTGAAGAAGGAACTGTGCGCAGGTTCGCTCAAAATCATTGAATGTTACTTGGGCAGCACACGGGTTAGTATTGCGGGAGATAGAGTCGCAATGAGTATCAGGTGATTACTGTTTGTATCTGCCCTCACTTTCATTAGACATGAGAAGTTTGCGTTTGCCGCTTTGTTCGCCTTCAGACCGTTTCCAACATTAAAATTATCTAGTCGCTCCTTCCTCGAGATGGAAGCCACGGGCTCGTCACTGCTTCGTGGCAAGCGTACACGAAGCTCCTTACCCCGAGTAGCCGATTTGACCTACACCACCACTCATCATACTCACGCCGACCTTCACACCCACTATCTCCAACCACCAAGCACCGAATGGCACGAAAATGCCATCCCGCAAATCCCTTTCGAGCGATGTGGCTCCTTCATCCGAGTCGCGCCGTAGCTCAATGAAGCGCCTCAGCTCCATCGCCTCTCTCGCACATCTCAACCCATTCCATCGCCGCCGTTCCAATAATGCATCTGACAGCATAACTTCCCTCTCTAGCGAAGTTTCTCTCCCGTCGGCTCTCACGACGACTGTCGCCATCCCAAGCTCACGCAAACCGTCGGAATCCTTGTCGACGGTGTTCTCAGAGAACCCGCCGCCAGCAGCACCCACAATTGCAATTGAGAGCCAAGCCAGCTTCCTCCGCCGCAGCAGTTACATATGTCTTCCAGACGATCCCATCGGAGGCATGCCTCGGAGCCGGACTTTCAGCAACCTGCCATTACCGACCCGCAACAGAAAATCAGACGCTCGCATGCCCTCCGATTCACACACACGCAATCTTTCCAACCTCACCCCGGCGACCCGACTGCCCACCCCACCAGCGTCGACCAGAAGGCACTTGATAGGTAATATACCAGTGGCTTCTTCGCGGTACCAGAGTGTTCGGAACAGAATGAAGCGGTCGGATACTATGCCTTTGCTACCTCTCGACCCTGATCAAATGAGCAACTTGCCTCGTTCCACAGCCTTCAAGGAGAATATCTCACTCAGTCCAATCAAGCCGCTGCCAGGGCTTGAATCATTCGAAGAAGCCGACTTCAGCTCCCCATTACCAGCAGGCTCATACATGGAAGATCAGCTTTGGGACCAGACGTCTTCCGCCACCTTGCCACGAGAATCGAGTACCTACGGCAATGCAACTGCAAATGCTTATTCTAGCGACTCGCCGTCTCGAGAGAAGTTCAACTTTTATAGCAGTCCGACATACCAAACCAGACAACGCTTCCCGCCACGCTCGAGCTCGTTCTCTAGACCTGTTCCCGTACAGCGCTGGAACTCCCAGCCTGTGTTGGCTAACACAACAAACGTGCGCGCTGCCGCACACCATGAGATCAGACAGACCCGACTGCTTTCAGCCAGGCAAGCGCCCACTCCGCCGTTGTCGCAGACTCCTTTGAGCGTCCAAGCAATAGGTGCTCCAGCGACTCGCGTGAGAGGAAACTCAGTCTCCAGCTCGGTCCACCACCTCCGCCGGTCATCCACGCAGACTCTCTTGAATATCTCGACTGTGAAACAACCTTCTTCAGGTCAAGTCGTCGCCGCGGAGCCATCGGCATACTGGTGCGGACGCATGTCTGGCCTTCTCGATCGCTACCGCAATGAAGAACTCGCCGTCGCCCTCTCCAACACCGGCTCCAAAACAGAGAGCGACAGGTTCCACTCCATGGCAGCCAACACCACACGCATGCGCCGGGCTTTGGAGCATTTGCATTCCATTTGTGTCACCGAGGAAGCCAGAGACAGCTTTGTCAGGTTCCAAATACACTATGCGTCAGTGCAGAACTTGCCCGAGCTGAGTCGACCGATCACGACGAGCAAACCAATCGTCTTGAGCAAATCCTTGAACGCTGCGCCACAGGTCACTGGGAGCACGGTTGGAACAGGTTCACTTGTGGGTAATGGCAATACGCCGAAGAGCGAGAGCCGTAAGATCAGCCTGTTCAATCGGATGCTGGGTAGGCGCGAGAAACGTGAAAGTCACGGATAGGTTTAGTGACATGGGCTTGACGAATTGTAAGCAGGTGGTGGAGGTAATGTAACGACGGCGCACCAGTGTCTCGCAGTCCGGGAAGAAAAGCTAGTCTTGAACATCTGCAAAGCCGGAAGAGATAGGAAAGCAACAACGAAGCACATGATGGAAAAGCGGTCAAATGCTCCATAGCGTGTAAGAAAAAATGGTTGTTGTGGTATGCTCGCCTGCAACTCTACTATCGTAGCACCTATCACTCCGTCCAGTCCAAATCCGAACGCCTCGCTATAATATTCCAATGATTTCGTTTACCAGCCCATGCTGATGCTTACCTAGTTTTACAATCCCGCACGATCTTGTTTTCTTTTCTTTATCAAGCAGACTTTCCCGCCATCTGCGCCTCACGCTTCCGAATGCTCAAATTCTTGAAGTATGCGCTCATCTGATCCATGCGACTCACAAAAAACCACCCTTTATTTTTGAATTCTTTCTTCAGCACGCCCAGTGCTTCTGCGTAACGCACAGCTTTCTCGTAATCCTCGGCACTGCCCACGTCTTTGATCAAGAAGCCACTGTGCGTGGTCATGCGCTCGCCCTCAAGCTGCCACAGGCGGATTTGGTCGACCACCGTAGGCGGCAGGATGGGCGTTGCGTGCCGCAGGACGGGGTGGGCGTGTGTGGTGAGGTAGGAGATGATTTGCTCTGAGGTGATGCCGGCGGTGATTGCTTGCTGGATGGAGCGTTTGCCAAGCTTGGCGGTAATGAGGTTCGGGTAGCGGGTTTTGAGGTCGGCGAAGAGCGAGATGATGGAGATGAGGAGGGGCGAGGAGGTGTAGGCGTATAAGCGGTAGTTGGTCTCGACGATGATGAAGCCTTTCTCGTCGGAGCCTGTGGCGGGGTTCGTGCCTGCTGTTTCTCCTGTGGCGGCGGGCATGGAATTGTTTGGCAGCGCGGGAGAGTCGGAGGTGAGGGTTGTGGCAAGGCGGGTTGGGTAGTAGTGTGTTGAGCTCGGTGACGGGCGGTACACAAGACCGAAGTCGGTCAGATCCTCCAGCATCTGTAGCTGGGTGGGAGTCAGGTTGGATGTGCTGTATGAAACTCCGAGCTCGAGAGAGCCAAGGGTAAAGAGGAAAGACAGTACGTCCACAGAGTCCATCTGCAGCTCGGCAGACACTTCGAGATAGACAATGAGCAGAGTCCAGACCTGCGCATTGATCTCTTGCAACAAGAACTCGAAGCCTTGCTTGGTGATGTATGTGTGTTTGGCTTTTGTTGCAACGAACATGCCCTTCTGCAGCAGTTGCTTCGTGCCAGCGCTGATGTCCACCTCACCAGAGAGGCTAGTATTCGCACTTCCCACCACGTAGTACAAGATAGCCTCCCACTGCCTGCGCGCAAACGTATCCAGGAAATCCACCGTGACATGCGCCTTCTCAGGCTCTGTGCTCGGCACGCCAAAACTCCTGTGATTTCCGCCGCCTGTGAGCGCCAGTCTCAGCGCTTTGGCAAACGCAGGCGCAAGCACATACGCAGGCTTGCCGTCTTTGCCTGGCTGCTCGGACATGATGCGCAGACGCGCCAGGATGGACACAGCTTTGTCTCGCGCCTGCGTGCTCTCGCCATCCGGCTTCACCCATGTTTCTAGATCTTTTGCGGCGAACGGCGTGGGCATGTAGAGCATTCCCATCACAATGGTTTTGGCGAGATGGGGCAGCATGCGGCGGAAGACGGCCAGGGCGGTTGAGGGTTGTTGATACAGTTTGGTGAAGGTGGTGCCTGGCAGGCCTTCGAGGTAGTCGAGCGCACGCTGTGAGGCGGTAGAAGACATGATGGCTGAGTGGATGGTGGCGAGATGTTTGTCGATGGCTGGTGTGTAGTAATTTTGTGCCCTTGCGGGCGGCTGTGCAGAGCGTTCAAGGCATGTTTGGATTGTCGAAAGTGAAGTTGTATGTACGTCGGGAAAGTCGACGAGATGGTCATGGAGTCCGTGCACCATTGCAAGTGCTTCGTCATACTGTCTTGACTGCGGCGCCAGAAACACAGTCAATCCAATGAGTTGAGAAGTCACATGGATTTAATGAATCATGATGACCTTTGAACGAGAATCACGGGAGTAAACGCAGATATATGAACGACGGTTGCTGTGCTATATAGATGACTTTGCGTGTCGGAAATACTTTAGACCAACCCAGGCTACAGTTATCCATATCCATGACACTACTCCTCCTGTCAACACAATCAACGCTGGATAGTAGCCAACAATAGGCAGCGTTGGATCGTCCTCCAATTCGGGTGGCGCATACGGTTTCCCGCCAACGTCCCATGCCCAGCTCCAAACATCCAAGCACGAGCCCATCCCAACCGTGAAGACTATCCACGTCGTCGCCAAAAGGACCCAACCCCAATACTCCGTTTCGGCGTATGTGTAGACAGGATCGTCTTGCGAGTGAGAAGAAGGTATCGGCGTGCGGGTCAGTGGGGATGGTCTGTGCGGTCGCGAACGGTGAGGCCGACTAGCAGACCGAGATGATGGTTGCAAATGTGAGCCTGGAAAGTAGGAGGTTGCCACAGGCGGAGGGGCCAAACGAGCTGTCGAAGAGCCCACAGCAGGTCGATCAAAGGTCAGAGCATCATCGTCGTCAGTCGTGCTAGCATAGCTAGTTTGAGAGACAGGAGATTTGAGATCCAGAGGACTGGAGAGCGTCGCCTCGCCAGCCGTAGCTTGTGCATCAGATTTGGGACCCGTGTCTGTCAGAATCGACAAACGGTTTGCAGTCACCCCGACTGGCTCAGACCAGGTACTGGACCCGCTGATCGAGGACTCGTAGCTGAACTGCCTGCGGAGAGATTCAGGTTGAAGAGGCTGAATCGGTCGATTGAAGTCGTTCGTGGGCGGCAGTGATACCTCTGATGCTATTTGGTCCAGGGAGGTGTCTGGGAGTGTTGATTGTGTTGCAGCTTTGGAAGGGTTGCGCTGGAGAAGGCTGTTCTTCCTCTCCCTGCCCTCCGTAGCGAAGCGTCGCCCACCCAGCAACGCCGTTTTCCTCAATGACCCTTTGCGTTTGCGCGCTGTCTTGCTCTGCGATGGATTCGACGAGGCATTCTCTTCCTTCAAGTCTTTTGCTGGCGGGACAACAGCGGCCTCGTCTTCTACACTCCTTCTGGGGCTCTTGAGCTCTTTCTCCCGAGAAGGAGGTCTTCCAGGTTCACCGCCAGAACGCAGGAAATTGAGCTTCGAGAATATGCTTCCAGAAACGCTGCGTCGGTGTCCAGACGGTCGAGGCGGCGTAATGTTGGGGATAGGAGGAGGAGCGCCGGTGAGCGATGTTGGCGACGAGGGCGAGCTCCAAGGGAACTTCATCTTTTCGAATGGTGGGAACTCATCGTTTTCGTCTTCGCGGTCCCGTGCCAGTCTGGGCTTCTTGTCTACTACGGCAATGGTGTTGCGACGTGCGCCGCTGCTTCCAGGCTGACCATTGCCTGCCATGTGGGCGGTGGCTGCATGTTGTCCAGCAGGTGCTGCGGGAGTCTCCGAGTCCGGCATTCACAGCATCGTGGTCTGTGGTCAAGCAATGCGCCAGGTCCAAGATATGCCTGACGGTGATATATATGAAGATGACGTTAGGCGGCTCAGTGGTTGCGCTCTGGATGAAAGGCCAACGGCGGTGGGGGCGCGTAGCCAACCAACGGGGCGCTCAAGTTCACTCGGCAACAAAGGCCAACAACCCCAATGGTCAACCCTGAGGCCTGCATACACCATCTACATGCGACACTCTTTCACCGAGACGATAGCACACCAACATGGCTTCGCACAGCCATGACCACGGGCATGATCACTCCCACGACCACAGCCACGACCACAGTCACAGTCACAGCCATGAACACAACCACTCCCACGACCACCGCCCACAGACCCCACCTACCAACCCTCTTCACAAGCGCTTGGGATCTCATGCCTCGAATACGCACTCCAGGAACCTGAGCGTGGAAACAGACAGGTCGTTCCCGTCGCCTATAAAGATTGATCTGGACTATGACATTCGACACAACCTCAACGAGTCGCCGCGACCGGGGGGAGGGATCGAGTCGCCTCTGCGCAGCGCCAGTACGGCTAGCAGCATGCTATCGCCCATGAAACAGCCGCCATTCTCAGCAACATCGCCTGGAAGTCAGTGGAGTCCATGGACACCCAACACGCCCCAGACGGGCACCACGGACGGCGGGTTCCAGACTCTTGACTCTGCAGTCGGCGATGAAGGAGCTCGCAATCCGTTCAACTTCACAACTCAGCAATACGTTTCCGATGCCAACGGACTGAAGCGACCTTCAAATGAAAACCTCCCTGGAAAACGTCGTGGTCACAAGTACAGGCACAGTAGTATCCACACTGCACACCAGATCTTCCAACCGCCCACGCAGCGCACTCCGCTTGCTGTCCCAGCCCACCTCCCAATGCCGACACGCAAGGAAGCCTGGTGGAGCATGACCCCAAACCAGACCATGCGACTCATCTGGTGTGCTTGCCACTTCCTCGTTTCTGGCTACGTGCAGTACTCAGCCTCGGGCTCACTTTCAATGACTGCTCTGTCTCGACTACTACTCTTCGATGCGGCCGGCGCCACTGTCTGCGTCGCGGTAGACGTCATGTCCAACTTTGAAGTCTGGCAGCGAGGCAGCTTGAAGCATCCATTCGGTCTTGAGCGAGCAGATGTGCTGGCAGGCTTTGCCCTGGCGGTCTTCATTGGCTTCATGGGACTTGACGTCGTGAGCCACGGTGTGCAACATGCACTCGAGAATTTAGGCGACCATGTTCCTCACAACGCTCACTCGCATTCACGTGCATCTGCCGGCGCTGTTGACCTTGATTGCTTGCTTGCCATCGGTGTGACACTCATCTCAGCTATCGGACTGAAGAATCATTCACGCATTGGCCGTGCTATGCGCATGCCATGGCTTGCGAACTGGGGTCGTGTACTTGGCAACCCGTCGCACTTCCTAACGCTGTCCTGCTCTGTTTTGTTGTTCTTTCTGCCGCTGTTCAGCGAGAAGACATACAACGCAGTTGACATCGTTCTCTCCTTCTGCATCGCCGCGGTGATGATCACTTTCGGCACGAGACTGGGAACCTCGCTCGCCTCCATGCTACTCATGAGCTACAAACATCCTACGGATTCAAACGCTGTGCGCAATGTCATCAAGGGCCTGGAAAGCGATCCCGGTGTCAGTGTGATCGAAGAAGTGCGCGTTTGGCAAGTCCACTACGGACTTTGTATGGCGAACTTGAAGCTCAAGTACCGACCCGCAAGTGGTTACGGAGACGAGGTCCTGAGGATCCGACAACGAGTCGCGAGTCTTGTTCGCAGCCATCTCGGTAGCGTCTATGGAGAAGGCAAAGGACCGCGATGGGACGTCAGTGTGCAGATGTCCGTGGAAAAGGACTAGGATCCCCTTCTTGCCGCTTGCTACGATATTCTTGCCAGATGTCGTAGCTTTCACATACTTCAGACTTTTTCTTGTGTAAACTTATGTACAGATGTACTAAAAATTTTCTTGTCGACTGCATTACGCAGCCTTGTACAAGTGACTCAGAAAATTGCCAGGATATTCGGCGGAGAAGCGACGCCGCCAGGTACGTTGACCGGCTCGCTGACAACGAAGAACTCATACCTTTTCGTTTCCTTGCAATGCTTTCCCAGCGCTTCAAGGTCGAAGAGCTCTCCGATGGGCATACCCCAGCCAGCAAGCATGACCTCATGACACGACCACTCTTTCTGCGTTGGCCAGGCCTCCCTGGAACCCAGTCAGCAAGATCTCTAACAGCACTCACACACTGAAGCCTCTAGCAAGATGCCAACTCACCAACTCGGATGGTCCCCTGCGCACGCCGCGAAGTTCTCCCACATAAACTGCAGCATCTCCTCGCTCTGCTCCACGCCCGCGAAACTCGGTGGCTGCTTCTCCCTCAGCGCCGATACTTTCTCCTTGTCGAGCTGATTGTAAGCGTGCATGTACCCCGACCTCACAAGCAGAATATCGCCAAACCGGATCTCAGTCCCCTGCGCCTTCGCCACAGCCTTCAGATCACCCAGCGAAATCGACGACGTGGCAAAAGCATCGTGCTCGCGGCCCTGCGCCAGTCGCCACTCGTGGTAATCGAGCAGCACTCCGCGCCCAACAATCCCCTGCTCGCTCCACGCACCAATACCATTAACATTACTGCACGGCTTGCCATTCGTCCCATGGATATCATCCAGCGTGACGCCATTATAGAATACTTTCTCCTTCTGGTAGCCAAAGTGGCGCAAGCCGTCCCACTGCGACGACGACTGCGTGTTGAAGGTCCAGACGTCGTCGTTGACGATGCGCGGCGGTTTCTGGTACAGTTCCTGGTGGAAAGCTTGCCGGCCGAAGAAGGGCAGAGGGCCTTGGGCGTCCAGCGGCCAGTTGAGGCTGATGCGGGTGCCGGTGCGGATTTCTTTGGCGGCGGCGGTGACGATGGGGTTGGTTAGGCGGTTGAGGGTGCCGAGTTGGTCGTGGGCGCCGTACAGGCCCCAGGCGTTGTGGTGAGGGCCGGATTTGTCTAGGGCTAAGTGGGAGGGAGGGTGTTAGTTTATTTGTTATCCAAAAGAGTAACTCGTGTGCATTCATATCACGTACGAAGATCGGAGAACTTGGGGATACTCATGTTGGTGTGAATGGGCGATGTCAGCGTTGGTGATTGGGAATGGAGGTAGCGATTTTGTTGAATGCTATGTCTGAGAAATGATCACGCAAACATATGTATAGGCACTTGAGGCTATAGGAAAGATGAGGAGCAGGTGATGCGGAGCTCTACAGCTCCCTCGGCTCATATGCGACCTATCTCCACCGAGAGGATAGATGCAGATAGATCGACGTGCGTCGATTCGAAATGCAGCAAAGAATAAGCGTGCAGCTTCTTGTCGGAGAAAAGTGTTATGAAGATATGACGTGGTATCTGGCCATACCCAACATTGCTTCGTACAAAGCAGGTGTGTTAAGTGAATGTTGAACAAATATACATGTATTTGATCAATGCAGAGAAGTCCAATCGGTTGTGTCGGCACAATGACGTCCGAAGGTAGAAACAGCTCCCGTCAAGCTTCGCGGACGAGGCCGATCGCGAGATTATATTCGCTGCCGCGCTGGTGCGCACTATTGTCCTATTGTTGTTGAGCACAATCACACAACGCACTCAAACTCTTCCTCATTCACGACCCTTCACGACCCATTTCCCACTTCGCGACGCAACTTCACTTCCATCCATTGCATTCGCACATTGCAGCGCGCATCAGCATCATCAGCTCAAGCAAATCCCATCGCGAGCTTCTCTTCCCGCATACCACACCCCCAGCTTAAAGGCCATCACCAGCCTCCTCGCAAACATTTGTTTTCAAGAACACCTCAACTCCAACTCACCTCATCCTACATCCCTCGCGCCACGCGACTAACCTCCACCCTGGCGCGCATCAAGACCATCAAAAAACCCTCGTCCGCCATGCCTCCTAAACGCGCCGCCGCAGCCACAAAGGCCGCCGCAAAAGACGCGCCGGCCGCCGCAGCTAAGAACAAAGCCAACACTGCTGCTAAAGTCACCAAGCCCAAGCCCGAGCCCGCGACCAAAAAGACTACCGCAAAGACCAAGGCTGCCGAGAAGGCCCCTGCAAAGGCTCGTGGTCGCCCCAAGAAGCAGCCTGCCGCTGAAGTCGAAGCCGAACCTGAGTCTGAGGCTGAGTCTGGTTCAGAGGCCGACTCTGAGGAGGAGAAGGCAGAGGGAGAGGGAGAGACGAAGCCCAAGAAGGCAACTAAGACAAAGGCAAATGGTGAGCATACCCTCCTTTGTGTGTTTCATATGGACATGTTGGGTCGCATTCGGATCGTGCAGCAGAGAGCACTGCAGCTACATCGCAAAGATGATAGATTCGAAAGGAAGCCGGCGACCACTCGGGTACTTTGACGCGAACAACCGCTTACACATTGCTATAGGTACTAAGAAGACTGCCACCAAGGCCGCACCCAAAGCCGCCGCAAAGAAGGCCGACGCCCCAGCTCCTGCAAAGAGAGGCACAAAGCGCAAGGCTGAAGACGACGCACCCAAGGCTGCGCCTGTGAAGAAGGTCAAGGCCCTCGTCAAGGGACCTGTCATCAACGAGCCGCCCACCGACCGCCTGCAGGTCTTCGTCTTCGGTGAGGGTACCGCCGGCGAGCTCGGTCTCGGCACTGACAAGAAGTGCATCGATGTCAAGCGTCCTCGTCTCAATGCAAACCTCGACGCTGACAAGGTCGGCGTTGTTCAGATCGTTGCTGGTGGCATGCACAACGTCGCTCTGACCCACGACAACAAGATCTTGACATGGGGTGTCAACGACCAGGGCGCGCTCGGTCGCGACACTACCTGGGATGGTGGTGTCAAGGACATTGACGCCGACGACTCCGATTCCGACGACGACGACACCGGCATGAACCCACACGAGGTTGCACCTACAGAGGTCGACTTCTCCAAGACAGACATTCCCGAGGGCACTCGTTGGGTCGATGTCGCTGCTGGCGACAGCTGCTCGTTTGCTCTGACCGATGATGGAAAGGTGTACGGTTGGGGTACCTTCCGTAGCAATGAGGGTATCTTCGGCTTCACACACGATACCTTCATCGCACAACGCCCGCTTCACATCCCTGAGCTGAAGAACATCACAAGCATTAAGGCCGGCGCTAACCACGCACTCGCTCTGGACACCAAGGGAGCTGTCTTCGCATGGGGCTCTGGTCAGCAGAACCAGCTTGGTCGTCGCGTTATCGAGCGCACAAAGATTGAGGGCTTGAAGCCGCGTGAGTTTGGTCTTCCCAAGGGCAAGAAGGCCATCGCTTCGATCGAAACTGGTGGCTACCACAGCTTCGCCATCTCCAAGACTGGCGATGTCTACTCATGGGGTCTGAACAACTTCGGCGAGACCGGTGTCATGAACAACGCTGGCCAGGACGACGCCGTCATCCTCAAACCGCAGGTCGTCGAAGGCCTCAAGGGCAAGACCGTCATCTCCATCAAGGGCGGTGGACACCACTCCGTCTGCGCCACCGAAGACGGTGACTGCCTTGTCTGGGGTCGTCTCGACGGCAACCAGTGCGGTCTGAGCAAAGACTTCATCGCCTCCCTCCCCGAAGACGCCACCATCAAGGACGAGCGCGACCAGCCCCGTATCCTCGCCGTCCCCACCAAGGTCCCCACCATCAAGGGCAAGGCCGTCAAGGTCACAACCTGCTCGGACCACAACATCATCGTCACCGAAGAGGGCAGAGCTTACAGCTGGGGCTTCTCGGCCAACTACCAGACCGGCCAGGGCGTCATCGACGACATCGTCGAGGCAACTGTCATCGACAACACTGCTGTCAGGGAGAAGAAGCTCAACGGCTGCACCAGCGGTGGCCAGTTCAGCATCCTGACCGCCAAGGCCAGCGATGCGCCGACCACCAACGGTGCCTAAAGAAGGACAGACGAGAGAATGCGTCGTTGGAGCGAGAAGAAGAAGAGATCTTTGGACATGAAACGAGAATGTGTTTTTTGCATTTTGATTTTTGAAAGCGGGAGTAATCATACTCTGCTTTCGTGTGACTATACGCGCTGCCCGTCATTGATCTCTCCCGGAAGACAGGAAAAAAGAGAGAAAAGATCTGCATGAAGAGATGTGTTTCTTGCTTTTTTTTTCTTTTCTTAATACTAGTACTACTACCTTTCGAAGACACGACCAACTTTTTGTTTGTTTGTTTGTGTGACGTTACTGGCGAAGGGCATCGGGGACTTTTCTGTACTATGAAATGGAAAAAGGCTTGATTTTTGTGTTTAAACATTGACTTTCTCGGTGTCCATTTCGATCCATGACTTCTTGTTTCATCAGAGTATGAACTGTTTGATATTTGAGTTTGTTACATGTAACCTTTGGCAAAAGCTTATGCAGCCTACAACTCACGGCTGGTACATGTGGTTTTGTGAGAGCGCGTTTTCTTGTGACATCAGAATCGAAGCATCAACTCCTGACGCGTGTGTTGTGCTTTTTTTTTCCGTGTCACATTGAGACAGCGTGCGGTGGCTCTGTCACGTGTCTGGTATCCCGTATTGCCTCTTAGTCGCGTTGGTCAGATGTGCGCAACGGCTGACTGCAGCGCAGTCAGTCAACCGCCATCAGGCCGCCCGAAATAGTAGATAGGGCTGTGCACGTGAGCGGAGATACAATTGGGTAGGCTTGAGACAAGAAGTTGCACATGAGATTTCGATCGCCTGGGCAAAAGCTTGGCTCGCAGATGGTTTTTATTGAGAAACGACATTGTCAAGAAGAAGAGAAGGGAAGTAGAGAGATATCGCCTGAGACAGAGTCCGCTCCGATGACTAGAAAGACTCGAGAGAGCTCTGTGGCCAGCACATTCTCAAGCCCGCTGCCTGTTCGTCTCCTGATTTTCCGGCCGTTATCCATTTAGTAGACGACCCGTTCGTTCGGGTGCTGTTCTCTGCCCGAGAGCGGAGGGAAGAAAACGCTGCAGAATAAGAATGCTAAAACGCAAGAACGCTGCAAAAGAGGAAACCAGAAAAGTTGGGTATATGATCCGACCGAGAGAAAGAAACAAAGCGCCCGAGGTCCTCATCTCTTTCGTTAAGACCAGAATGGGGCAAACCAGATACTCGCTCGCAAAGATTTCGAGGAAGAAGGGAAAAGGGAAGAAGCAAGACGCTTTTTCTCCTTAACACAAGCCGAGAAAGAAGAATTCTCCCAAGAGGGAAGATGATGGTAATGGAAAAGGACATTCAAGAAGCGAACATGCTCCTTCCGAAGCGCACGCTCTTTCGCCAGCCTGCGCCGAAGAGCTTGCGGCTGCCTCTGATGCTCGCAGAGTCAGAAGACATCGGTCTGGCGCACGACGTCGGTGCAACGTACCCGGGGTAGTTCTTCTTCGCGCTCGGGAGGACTTCGTGAGGTAGTGTGGTCAGGTAGAGGTTGAACCGATCGTTCATCTCGCGGTGCCTTTGGCCTCGCTCGCTGCCGTTTGTTGAGAAGCTGCCGGTCCGGGTGAGCGAGCTGAGGGTGCTGTCGGTGTCGCAGCGCTTCAGCTGGGGCTTGCCCATTGCTGAGATTACGGGCGAGGAGGAAGTCGAGCCGCTGGCAGAGGATGTGCTGCCGAAGAGGCGGTGCGTGGTGCTGGGGATGAGGTCCTCGTAGTCGCCACTGCTGTCGCACCACGGGCAGACTTCTTTGCGAGTCTCCCAGCCTTCGAGCTGCAGTTTTGACGGGCAGTTGGCGAGGTTGTGCTCGTCGCTGCAGGATCTGATGAGCTCGTACCACCGGTGGCGGCACGGTTGTGTGGACACGTTCAAGCCGGCAACGCACATGGTCGCTGTGTTGTGATGGAGGTCGAGTCGCCTTTGATCGATCGTTGTTTGAGTGACAGGGCTGAATGCAGGGCAAATGGGACGGACGTCCTCAGAGCGAGCAAGGACGGGCAGCGGTCTTATGGCACTGGCACGAGGGATGAGATGGATGTCGTCAGTCCGTTTATGTTTCGATGGTCGCGGCCGTTGCCAATATTGCTTGAGATATGCTTGTGATGAGCTTGAGTGAGGAGAACGACGAGGCTATTGGCGGGCGCAATGCTTGGTGAATGGTAGAGACGAGACGTTATGGCCTGCGCCGTGGGTGAAGTGGCGGGTAGAGGTTTGAGAGTGCGCGGACGGTCAGGGCGTGAGACAGGCAGAGGTCAACAGGGCTGAGGGAGGGCGAGTGATACGTCGAGCCAGCAACGCGCGCGTCAGGAGCTGCTGTGAGGGTGGCGAGATTATTGGGAGAAAGCAGCAGCGCAGTCGTGCTCCCCGAAACAGCGTATGTGAGGACTCTATATAAGCAGTCTGGAGGTAATAATATAATAATAACAAGAACCAGGCCGACGATCGTTTGCATCCCGCGACAACCGTCGTACAGCACGCCATGAGTCAGCCATGCGCTTATCTGCCACGTCGTACACGCACACACGCGCGCATCGCACACACACCCAAGCCTTTCGCAGCAGCGCTCACATCAGAGCAGTCTCCTTGCTCGCATCGTCGACCTGTCAGCGTGCTTGTTCACGTTACCAACAACAAGGATCCTCAGCCGCCTCCACGCCACTAACTTCGCGCACCGCTGCTCCGACGCACTAGACTCGCTAAGCGACGACCAAGGTTGCATTCATCCGACAAGCCGGCATTAGCTCCCCTGCTCTGCCGTGCCTTTGGGTTCGCAGGAGTGCAAGGCCTGTCGAAGGCCTGTCCCCGGCTTGGGCAGCAGTCGAAGGCCTCATGCCTGGCAGAGGAACGTGTACCACGGGACGTGTCGTCCTCCAATCTTGCATCCAAGCGAGCCCTCTCTCCCAGAGATGAGAGATCTTGCAGCAAGCCACGCCGCTCCTGATGCGCGCTACCGTGTGACATCTGTTCCTTTTCGCTTCTCTTCTCTTCCCCATCCTCGTTCAACCTCCTGCACCGCCCTCCGTCTATCTTCCCTCCCTATCCCAGTCTGCCTAGCGTCCGCGGTGCTTGTCAATGTCTCAAACCGCTATCGACCACGACGCACCTCGGACGCCCGCTTCCCAGCTTCCTGGTCGCTTCCAGCTGCGCCTGCGTCACCGCCTCACACCGTCTTCTCTCGCATGAAGAGTCTGTCGGATTCCTTCGTGCACGTGGGCCCAGCTAAGGGCGAGACCACACGCCTGTCAAAGCTCGGTGACCGTGTTCACCAGACCACGACAGGCCCAGCAGCTAGGATCTCTCGGGGATTACTCCCGATCCTCGTGCGGCCGCGTGGGACAAGGATGCCAGTGTGCCACTCACTGCTCGCCCGAGTCAAATCCCGACCTCGTTTTGCGTCTGTGATATATCAGGCTTCCATCCTTCTATTACAGAATACAGGTTTAATGTCACTCTTGGCAAGCGATGAAGTCTTGCAGAAGCGCCGCATGGCAGGCGCGCGATCGGAGATATGTGGCGACGACATATGTTGATCTCGAGGTCGAGACACTCTACGGTCCAGCCATCGTGACGATATTTTTTGCTTGGCGCCTTGTGTATAGTGATGGTGGATTTTTGCTAGTCGCTTTGTTCACCGATTGTTTGCTGTGCTTTGTCCGGCCGATAAGCACGACAAAGCCAAAGCTCTTGTAAGATAGCCGAGGACAATCCTTCCAACCACGGAGCACGGCGCGTTCCATGCTCATAAGGCGGAAAAGGTGAGTACAGTATACAGTATGTAAATACAAGAAGGACATTGCAAAAAGGAAACCAAAAAGACGATAAGTTGTCATTTCGAGGCACACAATCTACATTGCTGAAGTGTTGCTGATGTATCAAACTTGTAGGGACTTCGAGTCCACTAGAAACATAGGTCCTTGCCATCGGAGCTGATCATTTCGTGACCCGAAACCCAAGATCTCTGTTTACTCTTCAACGTCCATGGTTGATAGATCTCACTCCTCAAGCATGAACATGGACAAGCCAGTGACTGTATCAATGTTGCAACTAGGCATTGCATCACCAGTGAAAGTTGTGATGGATAGACAACCCCTCGCGACCTTTCACATATGGCTGTGAAAGACCACGCGACAATGGCTTTACTCCTAACGAGACCATCATTCTTATGCACCCACTCACACCCAGTGTAATGGCTTCCGTAACTTCGCACCACTCACTCGCCATCCAGCCATCATGGACATCACTTACACGCTACAACGTCTGTGCCTGCAGCCAACAACGCAACCTTACGTGCACGTGATGTTTCTAGAATATCCCGCCACAAGCCTCCTACCAAACCGACCTGGTCTCGGTCTTCGCATGGAGCCGCCGAAAGCTGCACTGTATCGAGAAGCTCCCAACTCAGATAAGTACTTCCTCGGCGAGCAGGGTTTCGACTTTTTCGTTCGGTTCCCAGTCAAGAACTTGACTTCCACCAGCCCTTGCTCATCCGAAACGATAGACACTGCCATCGATCGCCTCTCTCATCACGCTGGTCGAAGCATCCTGGAAGCTGTCACGGTCTCCGACGACAATTACAGCGAAGGCGGACTCCTCTTCCGCTTGACCACAAAACATGGCACAACAGTCACAAGAAGGACGTCAAGCATTTCCAAATGAGCGAGAGTGAATGGAGAGACATTCTCAACCAAGACGCCTCCAAACAATGGACGCACCTCCTCCAAGATCTCTTCTCCCGCGCCTCAGACCGCGCATATCTGCACGTCCAACGCCAGCCTCAAGGATCCGCATACTCCCCCGTCGATGCTCTCAAATGGAACGCTTACGAAATACTAGACGCCAATAGACTCCTCGCACTCAACATGAGGAAAGTCCGCGAGCAGGGCACTCTCCTCTGTCTGGAGCCGATTCGCGACTTTTACGGTGACGATAACCGAGTCTTCACTGTTCGTCTACCCTGCGAGCACGAGACTAAAATCTGCGTCGCAGATCTCAAGACCCTATCGCGAGCAGCGTGCATAGATGCGACTTGTCCAAGTTGCGGCCGAGTCATCCTACCCAATAGGGACATCACGCACGCGATTCAAAGCGTAGAGCGACGCCGAAGACAACGCAAAGCTCTCGACGAGACGCTGTGGAAACACCTCGAAGCTCGCCAGTTCGACCGCGAAGTCAAGATCGAGACTTCCGGAACGATCTTGTGTCAAGCTCTGACGCATGCTCTGAAATCGATGCGCGTTCCGGAGTCAGTCTCGCCTCGCTCAGTAGGTCCTGCGTGGTCTGACGAGACGGCTGTTTTTATCAAGCAGGTGAGACTTGAGCATGGTGGTGAACGGGGTGGGATGTCTTTGATAACGATGGGGGACCTATACGATTACCTTGTGCGGACTATTGATGCAGTCACATGGAATTGTAATGGTATTGCGATTGCTGATATGTCGGACCAGTTGTTCCCTGGCTGGCAGGATTTCGTTCGTCGATGGATAAAGAGGACGATGGCGCTTATGGCGATACCGGGATATGCTGGAGAAGACATATGGCAGGTTTCGGGCGAGGTGCCGGATGATGATATTTGTTTTGACGATGAAGAGGAGGTGCTTGGCGGGGAGACTGATATCGGAGCACTTTTGGGTGGCGTTTCCTTGCTGTAATTGAACTGTACAATGAATAAATGCATGACAGCCACACGCCGAAATTACAACTAATGTCTTTCAGTCCTTGAGAAATTGGCTTTCCTTGCACTCGGGACGTTTTGGGAAATATGATCGATAGTGCTACACTTCGCAAGTTAGCAACATCTCAATGAAGTCTACATACCACTCCAAAATCCTCTAAATGCCTCAATTGTGCCATTCGCTAACGTTCTTACTTCTCATTCGATGTCAGACTCAAACATGTCGGCATATCTGATCGATAGTGCTACCCCCAGCCCGGCCAGTGATTTCTGGGCCGTCGCATCGTTCCCAATTCGACTCAATGTGTCAACAAAGCCTTTGTTCACTGGCTTTTGTCTGTAGTATAAGTCTAGGCCCAGATGTGCGTTATGGCCGATAGCGCCCCCCGAGCGATAATCAGTGAAGTCCACGCTACCTTCTACCAGCTCTTTTTCACTAGAAGATGTTGACAAAGGCATTCACGAAGCCTTCGTGAAGCCCATTATGACAACACTCCAACGCTTGACGGCACAAGCAGCATGCTCGATCTTTCACCAATGGCGTATCAAAAGCCTGCTATTTCCCGTTCGTCTTCCTCTTTCCTCAGCACCACCCAGCCACCAACATCAGAAAATAACATCAACATCCAACACTTACTACTACAACACAACAACCAGAAAACAACAGAGCCCCCTCAGAAAGGAGCTACCAGGATCCGAGAACAAAGAAGCACCTTCAGAGAGGAGAAGCCACAATGTCGAACTTCGCAGACCTCAATAACAGCTCCCAGCACATGGGCTTCGAGGAGAAGAAGCAGGCCAACTACCATGAGTTGCAGATCGAGTACCCCGTTCTCGACCTGTTGCCGGTCGAGGGCTCCGTCACGCCCTTGTTAAAGCCACCGTCCTTCAGCGGCTATCGAGAGAAGCCAGACCCGTCCGAGTATCATCTGCCATTGTCCGGCACGGACTTCATCGTCAGACTCCCTCTCACGGTCGAGATGCCTTCGAAGGCCCTGAACCGAGTGTTTACCACGCTCATGAGGCTCCTCGCAGCCCCCGGCCGCAGTCTCCTGCAGTTCGCCTCCTACTCCGACCCCGAAGGCGGCCAACACTACCGCTTCCGCCTTCAGACCGAACACAACGGTCAATTCCAGATCATTGCGGAGAGCGAGCTGGAGAAGACCACCTTCACCGCCGAGCGTTGTTCTCTTCGACACGAGATCTGGATGCGTCTCATCTCACACCTCATCCACAGGATCTCCAACAGGGCCTACTTCCACGTCCATGAGCGCCTGAAGCACTACCGCTGGTACACCAAGCAAATCGCCGAGGAGCAGTGGAACTTCAAGGACAGTTTCGACCCTAAGCGTTTCTTCGCCGCTCATCTCCAAGTCGTTGTGGGATTTGACATGGGTAAGCGTTACGCTGAAGCTGTGATCGAGCGCGATCTCGAGTGCGAAGGCGAGTGTATTTTCGTACTCCCCTGTGGCCATGAGCAAGATCTGTCGATCCAGGAGCTGAGAACTTCGTCGATCCGCGAGTGTCTGCTCTTCGAGTGCGACCACTGCGGTGAGCGACTGGCACGCAGCGGCGATCAGTGGCGCTACTGGCTCCTGGCCCACCGCCAATCAGTGAGGCGTGCGCGCTTCTCTGTCCGCGAACTGGTCTGGAAGCGGATCGCAGACGAGTTCCCCATCGGAGGCCAACAAGTCAGCGTCCACTCTTCTGTGCTATACAAGGCTCTACAATACGCCGCCGACTCCGTCATGCCCCCGGAGTCGACCTCGCCAGTCGCGCTGCACCCGGCCAACTCTGCCGACTTCCCTGACATTGTCAGCGGGTTCTGGAGCCAGCTTCGAGGCGAGTTTGAGGTGAGATGCACTTCCGACATATCTTCGCTGGTCTTCTGGACAAGCTTGACAGGGCGGTTGGTTGTGCGCAAAGCTCTGAAAGCGAGCTTGGCAACCTGAAATACCTGCCCCATGCTTGGGAGGGTCTGGTGCTTATGTGGTTCACGAGGGCGACCCAGCTGGCGGGAATTCCGGGCTATGATGGTAGAGAGCCGCTCACGGTGTTTGAGAGTCAGATGATCGAGGACGAGGGCTCCGTCCATGAAGATGAAGAGGATGAGGAGATCGACGAGCTGGAACAGATGATGAAGGGTGCGACATTGGGTTGAGCGGATAAGCCTTGTGTCTTGCTGTCAGCGCGAACGTTATGAGCTTGAGAACAATGGCTGGTGACGAAATCAGGGGAATTTGGGCTGGTATTGGCGAGGACTTCCAAGGATTGCATATCGGGGACGATGTCCTCAACCTGTTGTATGCGGAGGAGTCCCTCGCACTGTTGTCAAGGCCGCCAGCCCATGGATAGAAGAGAATTAGTTTCACTCGGAGGTGTCGTCTTAGATCAAGTATCCCAAATTTTCCTGAATGAACTACATCTTTTTAGCAAACAAGAGCCCTTTCTGATCCCATTCGTCCGCCAAAGTCGCATAGTACACAGTAGTAATGGTTTGTAGAGCCTTGCCGATAGCATGATAGCTCCAAATGTATGATGATACAGGTCCAGTCACGACTGGCTAGGCCTGGGTCTTACCCGGACCATGACAGCTCGCCACCTCATCCTCGGGCTCCGCTTCTCCAAACTCCTTGCCAGCTTCATCGCAGAACTTAGCCATAACCGTGTCTTTCGTACTAAGACCCTCAGGGTTATGCGTTGTCCAGCGGATATGCGTCTTGTTGAACACATTCGACCATTCCGGGTGGTGTTTTTGCTTCTTGCACTCAGCCGCCACCTTGTTCATGAAGTCCTTGCATACATGTCAGCAGCCGCCATGAAAGTACAGAGGGGACACAATGAGATACCCAAGTAGCCTTAAACGTTCGGAACTTGAACTGTCTTTCCAATCCCTTTCCATTGTTGCAGAGCTTCCAGCGGCCGGAATCGACGAGAGCTGTTGTCTGTGAGACAAGCGTGTCTATGCTTTCCCCTTGCGATGGCGAGATTTCTGAGGCTTGGACCATGGCCTTTCGGCTTACGGCGAAGCTGCGCGATGATGTTGTGCGAAGTGTGGAAGCTAACGATAGAGTGCGGCACTGAATGCGGGACTGTAAAAGGTAGGACATATTGATGATGCCTTAGTCGATGTTGATGGCGACGCGGTACTTTCTTATCAATCGTCGGGGAACAAGGAACGCGCTAAGTTAAGTTGTCGTCCAAGAACAATTGATGATTGGACGTAAATTCAAGCAGGGACACAGGGAAAAAGATATTGCAAGAGTGTCGGAATATAGGATTGAGATATAACTGTAATGGGTATTTTGTTCATCGGAGTCCGACAACTTCCACCAACCGTCTGTTCAACGGCTGCGCCAAGCGTCTGTGCTGGAACAGCATTGACTGATTCAAGAAAATGCAAACAGATTTTACGGACATGAAGACATATATGGGCGTGGGGAATATTGTTGGATTTCTCTGCCCGTGTCGAAACGGATGGAGCGTCTGCGTATTCGTACTGTGGCCACTCTTTGTTGGTGCCTTTCCCATTACCAGAACGCTATCAACCCATCCTTCGAACGCCGGACGCACTAAGATAACCCATTTTTCATGAAGCAGATGTACACGCTCTACATCTATTTCTTCTTCTCGGCCTCCTCGTCGGCCTTGGCCTTGGCGCGCTTCTCGCGGACACCAACAAGGCGAGCCTCGGAGCGGGCGTCGCGGAGCTTGCGGTAGGCGTTCTCGGTGGAGGGGTTCTCGGAGATCTTCTCCTCGGTGACAACAGCCTTGTTGTTGATGGGGAGAGCAGAGTTGGTGAAGAGAACGTGGTCGCCGTCGCGGACAGCCTTGACCTCCTCGGCGCTGGCCTCGCCCTTCTTGGGGGCCTTGGAGTTGCGGGGGAAGAGGATGAGGCGCTGCTGGTAGGCCTTCAGGCGCTCAACGTTGGCCTTGAGGGACTCCTCGGAGAGGTTCTGGCGACGGGGGTCGACAGAGATACCGATGGTGCGCGCAAGCTTGCGGGGGATGTTGGCCTCCTTCAGCTCAGCGAGGGAGAAACCACGGCCAGCACGAACACGGCGGTTGTACTTGACGGTGGGGCAGCGAACGATGGGGCGGAGCTTGTCGACGGGCTTAGGAGCGACACGGGCGGCCTTCTCCTTGCGCGTGTTGCGACGGCTGGCCTTCTTGCCGGGCTATGATTGCTGGGTCAGGACAATGCGATTTATACACTGCAGGCGCCGCAGCTCTCAAGGTGAGAGGGGAATTACCTGGTCGAAGTGCACGCGGACGCGACGCTGCCAATCCTTGCGGAAGTCTGCAAAAAGAGTCAGATTTTGCTGCGGTTCGGTATGTCTCTCAAGGAGCGGAATTGCATGATCGTACGGTTCTTCAAGATGGGGTTGTTGCCCTTGACTGCCATTGTGCCGGTATTTGATCAAGGATCTGGTCGTGTCGAAAGTCGTCGGTGTCGTTCGTTCGTCGTCGCAAAGCCAGAGCAAAACTTGGTGTAGGCCAATTCTCTCGTCGAATGTGCGCGGGCCGCAGCCGAGTAATCTTGGCACGTGAAGAAAAGTGGACCTCAAGCGGCTACTTCCGCCAGCTTCGACGCGAGCGCGAGGAAAGCGCGTGCGGCGTGAGATGAAGCGCGACTTTCCCCTCGAAACAGCGCGTTACCGTGTATATTGATTTGTTGCCGTCCAACTCTATCAAGGACGAACACACCACACACTCGCAACATTGCAGCATACTTCGGACATACTTGGGTGTCGGTCTTCACACACACACGACCACATGAGAATACGAACTTAATACCCAACCACAATGGCTCCCTCAAAAGCCGAGCAGAGGGCTGCGTCTCTCGCACAAATTCGCGCTCTGCGTGCTTCCGGTAAAACGGCATTCGACACATACAAGGTCGAGGAAGCGGAGGATCTGTACGAGACTGTTGACGAAGAAGGCTACAAGAAAGTCGTGAGGAACAGACTCGACCAGGATGACTTTGTTGTAGACGACAACGGAGAAGGATACGCAGATGATGGCCGTGAGGACTGGCAGAATGAGCGACAAGCATACGACGACAGTGAGAGTGATGGTGATCTGCCAAAGCACAGCAAAGCAGGTGAGTTTGAACATTACCTGAACTGATCTCTCACATCATGATCCGTCCACTAACGTCAGTATAGCAAAGCGAAAGCGCGAGGAGGACGCAGATCGACAAGAGAAGCTCAACAAGGGCATCAACAAATACTTTAGCAAGAACACTGCCACAAACGCCCCGAAGCCCAAGCCTGTACGAACAGCCGACGACGATGCATTCATGGCAAGCTTGCTCGGCGAGGTCGATTCGAATATCCCCAGCAAGGCACCCTCATACAGCAAATCTGTCAAGAGCAGCGATCGTCGAAAGACAAGGGTACTCTCACCTCCCGTCCAGGATAGAGCACCTGCGAGAAGAAGTCGCAATGAGGACTTGCCCGAGAACCTCAACACCGACGCCGTCGCTTCTCTTGGTGCTCAGGACGATGATGATGCATACTTTGTTCCACAATACAACGACGACGTTCCTATGAGCGACCCTCCACTTCCGTCTTCGCCTGCTGTCAAAGCAGTTGAGAGACGAGAACAGGCACAAGTCAAAGAAGAGCCCGCCGAAGAGGACGACCTGATGGAGGTTGCAGAAGTCGCAGCACACTCCAACGTCAGAGTCCAAAAGGTCAACTTCAAAGGCAGCAGGCCAGCGCCAAAACTTGCGCAACCGTACCCGACTCCTGCCAGCTCTTCGCCAACACGAATGCCGATTGATGACATTGATATGGCCAACGTCAACAGGGTCACAGAGCAGCTCAACATACTCAGTAGCCCTGAAAAAGGCACTGTCTCTGCCGGCAAAGTTAGCGAAAAAGACACTCTTGAGGACGACGGGTCACTGCGCTTCTTCTGGACGGATTACACTGAGGTCAACGGCAGTCTTTGTCTCTTCGGAAAGGTCAAGAACAGGACAACAGGCTCGTACGTTTCTTGTTTCGTCAAAGTCGACAACATCCTACGAAAGCTTTACTTCCTGCCACGCGAGTACCGCCGCCGTCATGGTCGCGACACGACTGAAGAAGTTGAGATGGGCGACGTTTATGGTGAAGTGGACGAACTCATGTCAAAATCTAACGTCACGATGCACAAGATCAAGCCATGCACGAGAAATTATGCATTCGAGCTGGCTGAGGTCCCCAAAGAGGCTGAATACCTCAAGCTCTTGTATCCATACACCAAGCCAACGTTGTCGATGGATCTCAGCGGTCAGACGTTCTCGCACGTATTTGGAACGAACACAGCACTGTTCGAACAATTCGTGATGTGGAAGAACATCATGGGCCCATGCTGGCTCAAAATTGAGGGTGGCAACTTCAACGCAGTCAACAATGCATCATGGTGCAAGCTCGAACTTCAGGTTGACAAGCCAAACAATATCACCACCCTCGGCGACACCGACAATCTGGATGCTCCGCCACTCACATTGATGTCCCTAGCGCTCCGGACTACAATGAACACGAAAGAAAACAAGAATGAGATTCTCGTGGCCAACGTTCGATTCTACGAAGATGTTTCGCTCACTGACGTTACACCACCCGAGAAGATGGCATCTCGATCATTTACAATTATGCGACCGAACGGGGAATACCCGATTGGTTTCAAGCTGGAGGTCGACAAGCACAAGGGCTCAGCCATCAGCATGGAAAGGAACGAGGGCGCTTTGCTCAGCAAGCTACTGGCGATTTTCGCAAAGTACGACCCCGATGCAATCATCGGTCACAAACTGGATGACGTAGACTTCAACGTTCTTCTTACCAGGATGAGGGATCGTAAAACACCCGGATGGCACCGCATTGGTAGACTGAAGCGTAGCGAGTGGCCTAAGAACATAGGTAAAGGAGGCGCCAGCTTCTTCGCCGAGCGACATCTTGCAGCCGGTCGACTTCTTTGTGACATCTCCAACGACATGGGCAAGTCTGTCATGACTGGATGTCAAAGCTGGAGCTTGGACGAAATGGTTGCACTTCACTTGGGCGGCAACAACAAGCGGAGAGAGATCGACAGCGACAAAGCGCTTGCTATGGCGACCTCAAGCGCAGGCTTGATCAACTATGTGAAGCTCTGCGAGGCCGATACGTACTTCATTGCAGCCCTTGCATTGAAGCGCCAACTGCTTCCTCTGACCAAGGTGTTGACTAACTTGGCTGGTAATTCATGGGCGCGAACACTGAGCGGCACAAGGGCGGAGCGTAACGAATTCATTCTGCTCCACGAATTCTATCGCAACAAGTACATCTGCCCTGACAAGGTGTACGGCAAGGGCGCATCCAACAAAAAGCTCGAGGAAGCCAATCCGGAGGGCGAAGAAGGCGGCGAAAGCAAGAAGAAGGACAAATTCAAGGGTGGTCTGGTCTTTGAGCCCGAGAAGGGCCTCTACGACAAGTTCATCCTTGTCATGGACTTCAACTCTCTTTATCCCAGTATCATCCAGGAGTTCAACATTTGCTTCACGACTGTCGAGCGAGGCGATATTGGCGAAGATGATGAGAAGATTCCTGAAGTCCCTGGTAATACCACCGACAAAGGTATCCTTCCGAGACTTATTCGTGGCCTTGTCAGCAGAAGAAGAGAGGTCAAGAAATTGATGAAGGCCAAGGATGCCACTCCGGATCAGATTGCGACATGGGATGTCAAGCAACAAGCTCTGAAGCTGACGGCCAACTCCATGTACGGATGTTTGGGTTACACCAAATCACGATTCTATGCTCGCCCTCTAGCAGCCCTCACTACAAGCAAGGGTCGTGAGATTCTGCGGTCGACTAAGGAGCTTGCCGAAGGCCAACATGCGCTTCGTGTCATCTATGGTGATACTGATTCCGTCATGGTTAACACCAATCTCGACAACATCGCAGACGCTGTCAAGCTTGGCAAGGAATTCCAACGTAGTGTGAACGATCAGTATGAGCTGCTGGAGATTGAGATTGATCATATCTTCCGCAGGCTTTTGCTGCACGCGAAGAAAAAGTATGCAGCAATCACAATGACGGAGAGCGGGGGTGTCTGGAAGGAGAAGCTGGACGTCAAGGGTTTGGACATGAGGCGCAGAGAGTACTGTCAGTTGTCGAAGGACACCTCTGAGTAAGTTTTACATTGCATTCGTCAAGATACATCAGGCTAACACTCTGCCAGGGACCTCCTGAAGCATCTGCTATCTGGTGAAGACCCGGAGAAGGTTGTCTCACAAATTCACGACTACCTCAGAGACCTCGGCGACAGGATGCGTAACAACGCCATCCCTGCTTACAAATATACGATCTACACACAGCTCGGCAAGAATCCTCAAGACTACCCCAATGGAGGATCAATGCCCTCCGTACAGGTCGCCCTCAAGCTGATGGCGAAGGGCAAGACGATTAAAGCCAAGGACGTTATGAGCTTTGTGATTTGCGGCAACAGTGCAAACTCTGCAGAGCATGCTGCGAAGAACGCCTACCCTATGGACGAAGTACTTGCAAAAGGCTCCGAGCTTGTGCCAGATGTTGACTACTACCTTCACAAGCAGATCCTGCCGCCTGTGGAGCGTCTGTGCGCCCCTATCAGTGGCACCAACGTCAGTCTACTGGCGGAGTGTTTGGGTCTGGACACGTCCAAATATCGCGTTTCCAGCGCTTCAAAATCTGGCGAGCAGACTAACGAGATCACAACACTGGAAAGCCAGGTCCCCGATCACATCCGCTTCAAAGACTGCGAACCACTGAACTTGCTTTGCTTGGGATGTAAACAGCACTTCGAGTACCGTGGCTTGAACTACACAGCTCCGGCGAACGAAGAGCCTCTGGTACCCGTCAGCGTTCTTACGAACAACGGCATCACCTGCCCTCGTGCTGAGTGCAAGAAGACCATGTCCACACTCACTCTCTCTGCACAGCTGGAGACAGCCATTCGGCAGCACACTTCACGCTACTACGCTGCATGGCTTGTGTGCGATGATGCGGCATGCAGCACCCGTACGCGCCAGATGTCGGTGTACGGTCATCGCTGCTTGGGTCCCAAAGGCCTCGCCTACGGTTGTTCGGGTCGAATGTCATTCGAGTACTCTGAGAAGGCGCTGTACAACCAGCTCTTATACTTGCAAGGCATATTCGACGTCGACAAGACGATGGAGAAGATGGCGAAGAACGTCGTCAAGAACGAGGAGAACGAGAAGGTGAAGATTCTTGCCGGCATGAACAGGGAGCGGTTTGCGGTTTGTGGCGAGGTGGTCAAGGCATTTTTGGATAAGAGCGGTTGGGGCTGGGTTAGCATGGGTGGACTCTTTGGTTATGCTCTGAAGCAATTGGTCTGATTGAGTTTGGTAAATGTTTGGTCATGACGCTTGAGGCGCAGTTACGGTTAATGCATTTGGTATATATTTCACGTTTTCATCTCAAGGTTCCATCCTTCTCGCATGCAACAAACAAACGATAGAGACGGTTTCTGTTCAGATCACAAGCGGGTCAAAAGTACAATACGACAATGATTGTATAACAAATGGAGATCCAGCATACAAGAACCTTCTCAACAAACACAAGCACAAGAATATCGTTATACCCCAACAATTGGAATCAACGCAACTTCTCAAGAGACTCTGCGACCACGGCTCTCGCATCCGCAGGTAACCCAGCGACCAGAGCGCTCGCAATCTGAGCTCCATAGAGTAGCAACAGGTAAGTGCTCAACACCGAAACGACTGCAACAAGAAGCAAATGCTCGGCGCCGAATCTCGCACTTGGATATCCATAGTGCTTAGGCGCGAGAGGTCCCACCATCTTTTTTAGAGGTGTGATGTTCTCCGCTTTCATGGTAAGCTGCGCGTTCTTGGTACCTGGGAGTCCGTCCATGGACCATGCGTTCTTGCTGGCCCAGTATCTGCATACCCGTCAGTCTGTTCGTCGAGAGCGGAAGGAAGGGGGAAATTGGGTTACCTTGGCATGCTATCTGATG
The DNA here is from genome assembly GCA_024604135.1 of Cladosporium velox. Taxonomy (NCBI): domain Eukaryota; kingdom Fungi; phylum Ascomycota; class Dothideomycetes; order Cladosporiales; family Cladosporiaceae; genus Cladosporium; species Cladosporium velox. Next base: position 136,829 of record JANIIF010000015.1, read on the forward strand.
CATGGCCGGCTGCTTCTCTCTCTGCTTTCTTCTTGAAGAAGTCATTGAGAATAGGCCTGTAATCCTTGAAATCATAATACGGCACGGAGAACCCGCACGAGGTGCCGACCTGGTGAATGTCGACGATGATAATGCTACGAGTACCAGGAATGCAGTCCACTTTCTGCGCTTTGACGAACTCATCGAAGCCAGGCGCACCGTTCTCGATCACGCGGCCGTGGCCGAAAAGCCTCATGATCCTGGGCGGGCCTTCGAAAGCGTTTAGCATAATGGTCACACGGTTGTTGCCCGGCTCGTAGATGTGGGAGATGGTCTCGTTGCCGCTACCGGTGAGCTCTTGATACCAGAACGTCTTGCGGTCGAGCACGCCGAAGTACTTGCCGCCTTTGGGCGAGACGTTGACGTGGCCGTCGCCTGAGAGAGGCGCGGTGCTGACGAAGAACATTTTTTGCTCCAGAACCCATTGTATGAGGGACTGCGTTTGGTGTCAGTGCGTGGAGATGGAGCGATAAGTGGGGCTGGGATGGATGTATGTACTGACTTCTGGGATCTGTTCGAAGAATTGACCCATCTTTGTGATGAATTGATATATGAAGATAACGAAAGGGATAGGCCGCTCTATAATACTCAAATACTAGCTGCCCAGTACGAGTCAGAGATGAAGGTGGCCAGTCACTGTGTCCGGGTTCGGCGACACATGGCGGCGGCCTGCGGGGTCGGTTGTCCAGCCCTGGGATCTTCACTCCTTCGATGTCTACGTTAAGTACCTCCTACCAGACTCCGTCTATCCCCGCCGGACCTCTAAGAACATCTGAGTCCGTGTTCGACTAGTCTGCATATTTGCGATGGAGTAACACCATGCGATCCTGGGGCTGAACGATTGAACTACACACTAGATCGTTGGCTGACTCTGATTGTGTGACGTCGGCGCAAACGCTCGCCACTCCACCTCGTTCCCATTGACAAACATCAACCCGGAGAACATCGACAATCATCCTTTTCAGTGGTACTCATCTCACCAGCCAACATGAGTGCCACAGACATCCAAGCCTTGCTTCGCTTTCTAAGCCAAGACGCAAAAGTCCCCCTAGCAACGGCCATCAGCAAAGTAAAACAACTCCAACAAGCCAACCTCTCAACCATCGAAGCCATATCAAAAGTTAAAATCGACGAAGTGCAAAAAATCTTCGAAGACGAGAAACTCTCGAAACAAGTCCTCAACGCAGCAAAACGCGTATCCAAGAAACGCGTGGCCGGCGACGATGCCACTCCCTCATCACCCCGGAAGAAGCGAAACGAGGGTAGCATGTTTTCGCTACAGAAGGAGCTGACTCCTGCTGAGCTGGAAGCATCGCTCAAACTGCCAGAGAGCGATCTTTCGGCTGAAGAGCTTGCAGATGTGGTGGTGTTCACTAATAGAGCGCCACTGGTGCTTGCTTTCGTCGTGGTATTGCTCAAGTATACCATGCCCGAGCAGCCCTTGTCGAGCCGACTGAGCTTGGCCCAGACCTACGTGAGTGTGACGAGCAGAGCCCGAGCCGTCAGTCTTGGGATTGAGAACGGCCAGAGTGCAGAAGAATTGGGCATGGGAGTTGGACAAGCAACAGTGAAAATCATGGGTAAAGAGCTAAGAGTGCTGAAGCGCTGGGGCTACGATTGGAAAGATGATGGTGTACAACCGAAGCCCGAACCATCGATTGAAACCCAGCAGGATCTGACACAAATCAAACCCGAACCACCAACAGAAGAAGACGAGAACCAACACCAAGACCAAGACCAAGAAGAAACCACCCCACCCCTCTGGGGCCTCGACCTCGAATCCCTCAAAAAAGCCTCCACCTCCTCAGACTCCATCCCAACCCTCGCCAGAGCCCAAACCCCCAGCACAACCAACATGCCCATCCACACCCCCCAAGCCGCTCGCGCCTACCTCCTCAAATCCTTCGACAACCCTCCGCCACCACCCTTGGACCAAGCCTCCACCACCACCACCACCACCACCACCAGCAAAAAGCCCTCTGCAGCAAGCAAAGCCGCCGACAAAGAGCGAAATCTAGGAATGCTTCTGCGAGCGCTGGATCTGCTATATCAGTCTTGGATCGGGACTGTAGGTCCTGCGGACCTGGATAGGCGAGTTTGGGGCTGGTATATTCGCGTGCGACCTGCGGTGGAGCAGGGGGTGGCGGGGTGGGGTGGGAAGAATGAGGTTAAGTTGGGTGAGATTTTGGGTCTGCGGCGTGAGGGTTGATGAGCAAAATCGAATGACCATAGATCGGTTGCGTGTTTTACAAAAAGGTCTACATGTGTGGGCAGGTTGACAGCATTAGCGTTACACCACAATCAGACCACTCGGATGCTACTTCCACGTCCTGCAAGGGTGTGGAATCCAGGAAAGACAAGGGACGAGAAAAGTAATACAAGACCAATTAAAAAACAAACAGTCTCTCAAACCCGAAAAGGAAACGACATTGTTTTACCACAATACACACAACGGTAGTATACCCCTATGATACAGCGAGTAAAAAAACACCGCCCCAGCTCAGCAAACCCCAGAAAACCAGCAGAGAAAAGGCTCACCATAGAATAGCCTCTCTCGCTATCCCATAGCCTGCGAACAAAGAGTCTAGTAGTAGTATGTAGCACCCTGGCTGATGTCCCATGAGCCCATACCCCTTCCCGTAATGAATCGTAAGAAGAAAGAAAACTCGTTCAATTGTAATGGCAAAAGTCCTGCAGTCCAGGAATCCAAGAAACCAGGTCTGTTCCGCTGTTGCTGGTATGGAGTACGGGCAAAAGGAAATGAATTGGGAACTTTGAAACGCATGCAACAAATGAAATGAGGAGGGAAACGATCTATTCGCGCTTTGGTGAAGGATTTGGTAAGCTCTCAGGTCGCCGTTCACGCTTACATGTGCGTGCGTCGACGGGAGCTTCAAAGGCTATTCTCAAGGTCCGGATCGCGCCATAGACTGTGCTCTGTGTCGGACGAATTGATGGACCGCTCGCTACGACCAGATATGTGGCGCGCACCATCAGAGACAAATGCGTTCTGAGGCCCTTGAGCCTGCTCCTGGAAAGTCTGTGAAGACGTTGGGGTTTGCCGGGATGCTGTCATCATGTGGAGAACCAAGTCCGGACCAGGTACGATTGCATTTCGGCGCCTCAGATTAGCAGGGAGAGAACTGTTTAGACCCGAAACGCTACAGAGTTTTCCGGTCAGCACGGCTGCAACAATGAACAAATTGAGGAGGTGGAATCAAATAATCACAACTCCTCGTCATCATCCAACGCAGGTGCTTGAGCGGCACTGCCTGCCTGTGACTGCGGCCCAACATTGTTTGAAGCAGTAGCGTCGTTCAGTGAAGACATCATTGCACCGTCCAGGCCTGGAAGGCTAGCTCTCTGCTTCTTAAATGGAGAGCCAACAGCCTCGGAAGCGCCGTTGATGTTGTTGAAGGGCTTGCCATCCAGGGGAGGCGTGCCAGAGGTTGTGTTTCCAGCGCTCAAGGACTGCGGGGTGTCTGCAGACGGAGAGCCAGGTGTCGACTTCTTCGTGGAGTTGTCTGACATCGGCTCTGCCGAATGTTGCCGCTTAAGCTGTGGGAATGTCAGTATGGCTCAGATCTGTGTGGCCTTTGACTGTAACTTACCTTGATCTTCTGCACACCCTCGGCGATCTCGCCCTGCCTCCTGGCATCCTCTGGTGACAGCAACTTGCCGTTCTCTTGCTTGGCGTCAGTCTCGTCATCCTGTTCCATGCTTGGGCCATCATCGTTGTCTTCCGCATCACTATCCATGGCATCAATGTTGGCGGCCTTGTCTTTTGACTTTTTCCTGGCACTGGCATTGTCACGGTATCCCGAAAAGCCAACGGTTCCAAACTTGTTGAGAGGGCCCAGGTTGGAGAAGTCCGGACCTGATGACTTGCGCTTGGTGCTAACAGGCGTCTTCTCAGGCTCAGGAGTTTCCAAAATGCCCATCTTCCTAAGCTGCTTCTCACCACGGTAGAAGAATGTGAAGGTCGCGTATGGCCGCTCCGGAGGGTCAAGACCGGTGACTGTTTGAGTGCTGATGCTCTTGGGATCTAGAGTCTTGGGCTTGGCGAACGAGGTTGTGTGGTCAATGTCTTCGTCGCCGCCACCGTTGCCATTTCCATTCTGGTCGCCACCTTCGTCATCGTCGTGTGCGTCGAACTGCGGTGAGTACTCACCCTTCTTGATCTCACCGCTTGCAAGAACACGGAAGAGAGCAACCTTGATTTGTCCAGCAGCTTCTGGCATGGGCGGCTCGTCGTCCGAGTCCGAGCTTGACAGGTTGGCATCGTCGTGCATGACATCCTCACCATCCTCGCGCTTGATCTTGAGATTATCATCGTCGCTGTCAAGCTGCTCAGACTTCTTCCGTCTCTTCTTCTCGAGCTTGCGTTGTCTCTTCTCAATACGCGCAGCCTTGTCTTTGCTGCCCTCGAGATCCAAGCCGTTCAACCATCTCTCCAGTCCGACCTCCCGGAACAAGAACTCCCGCTCGGCAAGCCCACCTCCTTCTGACTCGGGCACGCTGACCCATCTTGAGTTGACCCATGTTTCCTCGCCACGTCTTAAAAGTGTCGCGACCTCTTCCTTGGGCCTGCCGTCGAAGTAGATGTAGGCAGCAATAGTCTCGTTTGGGCTTGTGGTCTGCGGAACGTAGGGCGGAATCACCGAGTCGTACCGGCCACGCTCGCTGGTGGAACCCGGCAGGCCGCCGACAATGCGTGATCTCGGGAAGGGATCTTCTGGGGTGGCCTCGGGTGCGGAGTAGGGGACATTGAGGCCCGGTGTGAGGAGGGTAATAGAAATGGCGAACGAGGGCTGTTCGAGCTTGGTGGAGTTTGGGTCTTTGGACAGCTTCGCAGGCGGGACGGCAATGTAAGAGGATATGCGTGACTGGCGGGCCTGCTTCTGAATGCCGTTCTCTTTCAAGGGGCCATCGGAATGGATGCTGACCGCAAGGCCCTTAAAGCAAGGCATCTTGCGGTCTGTGAGGGTGTGGCAGCGGTGCTGTTGTGCGGTGAGCGGTGTTTGTGTGGAGGGCGAGCGGCGGCGGAGGAGTTGTTGGTGCAGCGGCTAACAACAGGCAATGGGTCTGCTTTGTATGAGAAGACTTCAGGCAGGTGCAGCTCACGCTTGACGTGGTGTTTCGTGTTGGACGAGTTCACGTGTTCACGTGCCTCTGGTCTGGTGCTGGGGTGTTTGGCGGGTTTGGTGGTGCTTGGTTAATAAAGCGAGCGGTCGACTTGCAGGGATGAGGGGACCAAAGGGACCTGCGACGAGGCTCAAGCGGGACGTGAGACCTGTCTTGGGCGTGATGAGTGACGGGAGGCGTGTTTGTGTGCGTGATGGGAGGCAGCACTTGGATATGTGTGTGCTACCGCGAAAATACTGTCTGGCGCAGGCGGTGTATGTCTGGGAAACAGAGAAAGGCGAACTCCACAGTAGTCAACAAAAGTCGCCGCCGCCTGACTCGCTTGTTACATTCAAAGGTCGGTGTCCTGCTGCTGCTTGACGCTTTTGCTTCTGCCGCGGGGTGTCGCAGCTGAGAGTCCCGCCATCCAGGCTGCCTTGACCGCTGATTGGCCGTGCGCCGCTGCGTGGTATTGCCTCAGGGTGCACGTCTATAAGGCATGCATCTTATGCATCACTTCTTGTGAGTTAAAATGTGAGCTATCACTTCTTTGTATATAGTCAATGGTAGATAGATACTGTTCTGTAATGTACGTATCATATCACGAGCGTGACTAACCACAAACACAAACAATCATCGCATGGCCTGTGTAACTTTCACTTCTTCTTCCTATCTTGACATCTTCTCCCATCCAACACCTATCACATAATGTCCAAAAAGAACCTCTTCATTTGTTTCGACGCGTTCGGCACGCTGTTCACGCCCCGCAAACCTGTCGCCCAGCAATACAGCGAAGTGGCGAGGTCTTTCGGCCTTGCTGGCTTCAGTGACGATGACATAGCCAAGTCATTCAAGGATGGTAAGTGATCACTGTACACGCGGAATGAAGTGAATGATGAGCTGACTTGAGATATCGTGCTTGCAGCTTTCAAACAAGAGTCTAAGCAGAACCCAAACTATGGCAAAGCTACAGGCCTGGGAGCAGAGAAGTGGTGGAGCAATGTAAGTTGGATGGCCGTGTCTTGGAGCCATATCTGGGCTCGATCGTGATTCTTGAACCATCAATTTCATTACGATGATATATGGACCAAGATATGGGATGCAATCTAACAACATCGGCGCAGATCATCCACAACACCTTCAAACCCTACTACCAACCCGGCCAACACCAAGCCCCAGCAAACCTCATCCCAAGCCTAATCCACCGTTTCCACTCCAAAGAAGGTAAGTTACCTGTCAACACTCCATCTCTACATCCCTATATCAACAACACCGAACTAACACCCAACCCCAGGCTACACCCTCTACCCCGACGTTCTCCCCCTCCTCAAACAACTAAAAGGCCCCAACCACCAACAAACCCAGCCACGCGTCGTAATCGGCATAATCACCAACTCCGACAACCGCACAGCCGACATCCTAACCTCCATGGGCGTCCGCGTCAACCCTCTGCACTACGGCGACAAGCCATCCCCCTCCTCGGCCACCCAGACTGAGCAGGGACACATCGACATCGACTTCACCGTCCTGTCCTACGACGTCGGCTTCGAGAAGCCCTCCAGACAAATATTCGCCGCCGCGGACGAAATGCTGACGTCTTTGCTGAGTGCTGATCGGCAGGAGGAGGGAGTAGATCATGACGAGTGGAGGAAAGTCTACGTGGGGGATGAGTATGAGAAAGACGTCGTTGGGGCGACGCAGGCGGGTTGGAAAGCTGTGCTGATCGATCGCGAAAGTGCTGGGGAGTGTGAGGGGGTGGAGTGGTTGCATGAGGATGAGCCTGCTTCGGTGTTCGCTGTGCTGGATAGGACGAAGGCGGTTGGGTTTAGTAGTTTGAAGCAGTTGGGGGAGTGGTTGCCTAGGGGAGATTGAGGACATGTAGGTGTTTTCGTATAGATTAGGATAGGAACTTTGGCATTTTTCTTTTCTCTCCGGTAACGCCAGCGCTAAAAAGTACATGATAGAAACAATGCAACGGACGGTCATCCATGACTGACTGACCGCCCCAAGGATGCCATGATTAGAACACTTCAACCCTCATCAGCATCCATGTTCTCCCTCCTGCCACCTTTCTTCGCGCGACCACCGCTGATACCCTTGGTCCTGCTTCCGCTTCCCTTCTTGCCACCTTCGTGCATGTTCTTCATCTCCTGCACAGCAACGCGCTGCGCCTCGCCCACCCTCTGTGCAAACACCATCACCTCGTCACGCTCAGTGGGGTACTCCTCGAGCTTCTTGCCCAATGCCTTCTCGATACGCTGGAAGATCTCGATGTCGTACTGCGTGACAATGGAAATTGCCACACCACTCTTGCCGGCACGCGCTGTACGACCGACTCTGTGCACGTACGTCTTGGAATCAGGCGGCAGGTCGAAGTTGACGACCAGGTCGACGGAGGGGATATCGAGACCACGTGCGGCAACGTCGGTGGCGACCAGAAGTTCTTTGCCGCCGGTGCGGAATTTGTTTAGAGCACCCAGACGAGCTGACTGGTTCATTTGGCCGTGCAGAGGAATGGCGGAGCGGCCAAGGGCGCGGAGCAGGAAGGCAATACGAGCGGCCTCGTTGACTGTGCGGGTGAAGATGATGCCGGTCTGGCCAGCGTGGTTGTGGAGGAGAGAGATCAGGTAGATGTCCTTGTACTTGTGGGGAATGAAGAGGTAGTTCTGGACAAGGTTCTTCACGGTCTGGTAGGAGGATGAAGAGATGTTGACGCGGACTGGGTTGCGCAGGGCGGCACGGGTCAGGTTGTCCAGCTTCGTGTTCATTGTAGCGGAGAAAAGCATGGTGTGGCGCTCAAAGGGCAACACACGAATGATCTTGTCGAGAATAGGGCCGAAGTCGAGATCGAGAAGACGATCAGCCTCGTCCATGACGAGATATTTGAGCTGGCGCAGCGAGAAGCCCTTGGTGTTTTCGAGGTGATCCAGGAGACGTCCAGGGGTGGCAACCACGATGTGAGGACGCTTGCCGAGCGCTATGGCTTGAGGGACCATGTCCATACCTCCGACAAGAACCGCGCACTTGACGTTGATCAGGCTGCCTAGTGCCTCAAACTGCTGGCTGATCTGGTATGCCAATTCACGGGTAGGAGCAATGACCAGGCCGAACAGAGGTTGGGGCTTGTCGAGCAGTGCTTGCAGCATGGGAAGTGCGAATGCAGCGGTCTTTCCTGATCCAGTCTCGGCCAGACCGATGAGATCCTTTCCAGACAGTGCCACGGGCAGCGATTCGCGCTGAATGGGCGTAGGCTTCTTGAAACCGAGAGTCGCACAAGCGTCGCATAGCGACTCAGTGAGACCAAGATCGGCGAATGTCTTCTCTGCTTCGGCTTCTTCTTCTGCGACATCCTCTCCTTCTTCTACCTGCTCTTGTCCATCGTCTGAAGCACTCCCGCTATCCTGGTCGACTGGTTCCTCTTGGACTTTCTTCGGTGGTGCTGCTGCTTTCGTGGGCTTTGCAGATTTCTTCTTATGTAAGACAGTACGGTCGGTGGCATCGTTGGAGAGTTTCCTCTTCTTCTGAACAGGATAGGCCGGCATGTTTGCGATGTGTGATGTCTGCGCAACTCGTCCGGTCGCAACTTCCATATCAAAAAGTTCTGGCGGGCCGCGGTAGAACAAGGTTATCATGCGCCGGATCTATCCGGACCCAGCTAATTCTCAGCTGGAGAAAGGCTAATTCTAATAAAGTCTCAATCGATAGTTGCCAAAAATTCCAGCAACCCAATCAACGACAACAACAACCACATATCCGCAAACATGGTGAAGAAGAGAGTCAAGAAGCGCACACATCTCGGAGCTCCCGGGCGGCCGCCAGTCCCTGGCAGCGCGCCTGTCAGGGCTGGCAAACCCGGCGACAGAACACCCAAATCTATGGTCATTCGCATTGGCGCATCCGATGTTGGACCTTCAGTGTCCCAGCTGGTCAAGGACGTCAGATCGATGATGGAGCCTGCTACTGCGACGAGGCTGAAGGAGCAAAAGAGCAACAGACTGCGCGACTACGTTTCTATGGCTGGACCTCTCGGTGTATCACATCTGCTTCTCTTCAGTCGCAGCGAGAACGGCAACGTGCAACTGCGAATGGCTGTCACTCCCAGAGGCCCAACACTCTGCTTCAGAGTGGAGAAATACAGTCTTTGCAAGGACGTACACAAGAGCATGAAGAGGCCGAAGAGCGGAGGCAGCGAGTACCTTTCGTCGCCGCTGCTCGTCATGAACAACTTCAGCTCGGCACAAGGCGAAACCGAGGAGACCAAGGACAAGAAGAACATCCCCAAGCACCTCGAGAGCCTGACCACGACCATCTTCCAATCACTCTTCCCTCCAATTAACCCTACAACCACACCTCTCAAATCGATCAAGCGCATCATGCTTTTGGACCGCTCACCACAAGACGCCAACACAGAGAACCCCAGCTACGTACTCAACCTGCGACACTACGCGATTGAAACCAAGACCGCAAAATCTGTGCCCAAAGCACTGCGCAAATTGGATGCAGCTGAGAAGCTGAAGGCCCAGGGCAAGCGCAACCGTGGTGGACTGCCCAACCTTGGTAAACTGGACGACGTAGCAGACTACCTCCTGGATCCCAACGGAGGAGACGATGGTTTCACAAGCGGTAGCGACAGCGAGCCCGAGACCGACGCCGAAGTTGACATTCTGGAGGACGACACACGCCGCGTGATGAACAAGGCCCAGCACAAGAAGCGCCAAGAAGATCTCAGTGATCGTCGTGACCCGACAAGAAAGGTCGAGCGTAGGGGTATCAAGATGCATGAGCTTGGTCCGCGTATGCGATTACGCTTGACCAAGGTTGAGGAGGGCTTGTGCACAGGCAAGGTCATGTGGCACGAGTACATTCACAAGTCTGCGGAAGAGCTCAAGGAGATGGATCGTGTGCACGCAAAGAGAAGGCAGGAGAAGGAGAGGCGCAAGGCGGAGCAGAAGGCCAACGTTGAGAGGAAGAAGGCTGAGAAGAAGGCCAGCGGCAAACACAATGAGGAGGATGATGATGAAGACGAGATTGTCGGAGAGGCTTACGACTCCGATGAGGATCAGTGGCAGGATGATGATATGGAGAATGCGGAGGAGGACTATGATGAGGACGAGGAGATGGAAGATGAGGAAGAGGAGTGATGTAAAAATATGTATACCCTTTCTAGCTGGGATATGAAAAGCCAGCATTCCACCCGGGCTATCATCACTGATAGCGCGGTACTCAAAATCCTTTTTGGTTCGATGCAAACTCCGCGATACTATCTTATGCATGTCCCTCTCTAACCAAGCTACAAGAATCATGCGAAGCTGGCCTGATCTGACGTCACGTGATTGACTGAAACATCCGCGATACTGGGGGTATACTATCAATGATCGGCATGGTCTCATCGCGGGTTCAACGAGTTCTTGACAAATCTTACCTCACCGCGAGCCTTTTCTCCACGCTGGATCCACGAAGCTTATTAATTGCTACGCCAACAACCTCGAAGGCACAATGGGCCAAGTCGACGAAGGCGCTGAGCCTGTGCAGCGCATCACGGACAAAGATGCTCGTAGCATCGATGAGGATGCGACATTCCAAAAGGACTGGTCAGAGGACGAAGAGCGACGGGCAAAACGAAAGTTAGTATAAGCCGCTGGATTTACAGCACATTGGATGAATGTACACCACTGTCATTTCTGAATTTCCTGCTTTGTCTCTAATGATTCTGATGCCATGTCCCTACCAGATTAGACCTTATTCTCATGCCACTTCTCGTGCTCGGCTTCTTTTGCTTGCGTGAGTATCGCGCGTTTGCCCTCAAAGTCGTTCAAGCATTCTAACAAAAAGCACAGAACTGGATCGCGGCAACATCGCCAACGCAATCACAGACTCAATGATGGAAGACGTCGGCATAACGCAGTTCCAATTCAACATCGGTCAGCAACTATTGTACGCCGGCATCGTTCTATTCGAAGTCCCTTCGAACATGATCCTCTACAAAGTCGGCCCCGGCAAATGGCTGTCGTTCCAACTGTTTCTCTTCGGTCTCGTCAGCACTTTTCAAACTTTCCAGACCAACTACGCCGGTTATCTAACCACTCGGTTCCTGCTAGGTGCGGCAGAGTCCGGGTATATTCCTGGTGGCCTTTGGACAGTATCGACCTGGTACACTAAAAAGGAAACGGCTAAGAGGATCATGGTATTCTCGATCGGGAGCCAGTTGGGACAAGCATCGGCCAAATTGATCGCTTACGGAATACTACATATGAGAGGAGTTGCTGGCTACCCCGGCTGGTTCTGGCTGTTCGTGCTCATGGGCGCTTTCACGGTTGCCTGTGGTATACTATTGGGCTTCTGCTTGCCTGATTCGTTGTTCCGGCCACAGAGCTGGTTCCTTCCGAACCATAGCTTTTTCAGTCCAAGGGAGATCCACATCTTGCGTACGCGAGTGCTTGTCGATGACCCGCAGAAGAACTGGAAGAAGAAGAGCATTGGTGTTGCGACTTTCAAGCGCACAGTAGGTGAGACACTGATCGTTTCAAGAAGTTATGTCTGACGTTGCTGTTTAGCTTTCGAATTGGCTGCTCTGGGTCCATGTCATGATCAGCATAATTAACTGTGGACCGTCGCGCGGTTTCGATACCTACAGTCCGACTATAATCAAGAGCTTCGGCTATCCAGGTCTGGCTAGCAACGCTCTTGCGTCTGTTGGCTTGTTCATCCAGATCCCTGTGGCTTTTGGGTTCAGCTGGGTATCTGATCGATAGTGAGTATTGTCGATCCATTGTCATCAGAATACCACTCCCTGGAGCTAACGTGTGACAGTGATATGCGAGGTGAGACTGTGATCGCAAGCATAGGTCTACACCTCTCAGGCCACATATTCAATCGCATCTTTACCGAACTCTCAAACCGTAACGTGCGCTACTTTGGCGTTGTCTGGACTCAGATCTTCGCTTCGTTTCCTCATCCATTGAACGTAGCCTGGATGGCACTCGTGTGCCGGGACTCGGAAGAACGATCACTTGCGATGGCAATGTACGTTCAAAGGCACTTTTGCTGCCTGCAAATCTCTCTGCTCTGTGGACCAGTTAACTGACGATGACCAGGATTGCAATGAGTGCCAACATCGGCGCCATATACGGAGCCCAGATCTTCCAGAGTGACGACGCGCCCAAATATCGCCGGGGTTTTGCGACAAACATTGGCCTTCTTGCTGCTGCGTTGAGTCTTGCGGTGGGAAGGTACTGCTGGGAGAGACGTCGCATCAATAGACAGACGTCCGCGATGGCAGATGAATGAAATCGGCTGGGGAGAGACGATCGACTCCTAGCCTATAGCATGATGACAGATCGACAACTCTGTCAACGTAACGAGTATGGCTGTACTGCCACTACAACTTAATCATTGACTACAACTGCGCTTGTGCTCGCACTTGTTCCAACAGCTCGAGCACTGTCCATTAAGCTTCCGTTACTCTGATGACTTCTAGTACTTCCGACAACAGTCCTCGTCACGTCAGAAAGCATGATCTGCTCGCCACTCCCTCCATGGGGATCTCTCACAATGCTTGCGACATCGGCAGCTCTTGTGCTCAATTGATGTTGCAATTCCGCTCTGATAACAGCGAGCTCGACCTGCACCACAATCTGACACAATGCTATACTCAGTGCAAATCGCGCGAACACCTGCACACTTTCGAGCGCGCTGATGAAGACCAAACTGGAAAGCTCGAAGATTCCAAAAATCATGTGAACAAGTGCGCTGGCTTGCGCGATCCAGAAGATGAACTCTGACCAAAGCGTAGGCCGCGCATTCGGTAGCTGGATGTAGAAGTCCGAGGCGAACAGAGATCGTAGCCAGGAATGGATGTAGAAGTCCGAGGCGAACAGAGATCGGCGATGACACCGCTTGACGGTGCCATTAGAATCGACCACAATTGCATTCCCGGAGTATCTTTTGGTCAAGTATTCTCCCAGCGTGGTCCCAATGATGCTTCGGTCTGTGGGCATCAAGGGTTCACCGATATCCACGCGTCGAAAAACTCTCACAAGATAACTCGTCGGACAACCCAGTGCAATCAGGACCGCCAAAAGCGGGCGTCGCGTAGATATGACGGCGACCTCAGCGATACTCGGACCAATCAAGAGCAACACAGCAGGAACCAGACCGAGAACCACTTGCGCCGAAGCATAATTAGACTCCAGAGTCCCAGGGATGTCGTTGAGTATACAATCCGCAGCACACGAGCAAGGCGTTGGACAGACTTCGGTGCGATTGTTGGTAAGGTAGGCGCTAATCTCAGCCTCGCACTTGGAGGCAGCGTTGATCCAATAGTCTGAATCATCTGGAAACCATCTCTGCAGTTTGAGTCTGAGGATAGCAGTGGCTGGTAGTGGGAGTAGAAAGATCGCCCAAAGGATCATAAGCGAATTCATGCTGGAGCAACAACAAGGACGGTTGTTCTTAGTGGAAATAGCATGCTTACGGGGACGAAGAATTTGAACAGTACATGTATATCAGCCCTAAGTCGCGACTTCGAGAGAAATCATGAGGCGCCTGCAGGTATGCTCCGTTCGTTATCGTTGAGCGTGCGGCTGAGGGCGAAGCGAGGGCGGCTAGGCGGTACATCGTCTGGTCTGCCCGGTATTAGCACGCATATGCTAGCACATGTGCTGACCTGTATATTGGTAGTGGTTTCTGGTGGTACGGTCAACGACATAAACGGCAAGATGCCGACTAAAAGGGCGAAATATCTACCACGTTGCGCCTTGAAGGCGTTCGGTCTTGTATCATCAAAGGAGTCTGAGGAGTCTGCGGTGCAGTATTATCGTCCATGTTCAAAACGATGCATGGCTTGTCGATGTCTTGGTTCAGCGCGGCATTGTCGCAGTCGACCTGCACAAGATTAGAGAAGGGTGGTGAGCGTTGTGGTCTATCTGGTCCGCTCTCTGGGAATTTCGGTATGGAACTCTGGAAATGAGATAAGGTCCTAGATAGTGCAGCTGGGCAGCCCGTATTGAGCGAGAATTGACGCACTGAGCCTCAAATGACCATCATGAGCGACTGACTGCCATACCATAGCTGCAGAATGGCCGTTAAGGTATGATCAGACAACAAATGGTGCGAGAAACAAACCCAACCCTAACCCGCAATATTCATACCTGTCAACATTTATATTCATGCCATGATGAAGACGTCGATGAGAAAACCTTCAGTGCGATGCGCCTGTAGTTGGCCATATTATGCCAAAGATCGATTCGATTTTGTGTATACCTCATAACAGCATTTTCCAACTCGTGATCTCATCCTCCCCCTAAAGCGATCGCACAACCTTGAGGAGGTCACCAGTGACACCCATAGCAGTCACATCCGCGCCAGCGCCAGCACCCTGGATGATAAGCGGGTTGCCGCCGTACCTCTCAGTGTAGAAGTTGATGATGTTGTCGCTGCCCTTGAGCGCGGCAATCGGGTGGCTGGCATCGAACTTCTCCAGACCGACCTTGACCTCCTTCTTGGCCACGTCGATGCTGCCGACGAAACGCACCACCTTGCCCTCCTTGCGCGCGGACTCCTTCAGCTCCTCCATGCGCGAGTCGAACTCGGGGAGGCGCTGCAGGAACTCGTCGCCGCTGCTGCAGCTCTCCAGCTCGGCTGGGATGAGCGACTGCACGGGGAACGATGTGGGCGATTCGACGGGCAGTCCGGCGAGACGGGCGAGGATGGTCAGCTTGCGGGCGACGTCCAAGCCGTTGAGGTCGTCGCGAGGGTCGGGCTCGGTGTATCCCAGGTTCTTCGCCTTTGTCACTTCCGCAGCGAAAGATCCTCCGCCGCCGGCCACGGGCATGAAAGCGTTGAACAGGAAGCTCATGGTGCCGCTGAAGACACCCTCGATCTTGGTGACCTTGTCTCCAGTGTCGACCAACTCATTCAAGGTGCTGAGGACGGGCAGGCCGGCTCCGACGGTGCTCTCGTGGAAGACAAGGCCAGCGCTTGCGGGACCGGAGCCATTGGCGGCGGCGGTGTGGATCTGCTGCCACAGATCGTATGTGTGGGAGAAAGCCTTCTTGTTCGGTGTGACGATGCTGAGGCCCTTGGAGAGGATGCTAGGGTAGGATTCGGCGAGGGTCTGATCGGAAGTGTTGTCGACGAGGATTACGCGGCCTGGAGCTTTGGCAAGCTCGTCAATGGTTGCAGGGAAAGGCTGCTGAGGCTCAGAAGACTGGTCGAGCTGTGAGAGAGCAGAGGAGATGTCCAATGGCTTGAAGTCGCGGCTGAAGAGCTGTTTGGTGCTGCGGCGGACAAGCACAAGAGAGAGGTTGACTGGCACAGGCTGCTTGGAAAGGCGTTGGCGGATGTGGTCGAGCTGGGACAAAAAGGCTTTGCCGACGCCACCGACACCGACGACTGCGACGAAAATTTGCTTGGGACCAGACATTGTGTTGATTGTAGAGATATGTGTATGTTGTATCTTGGGCCAGTACCTAGATGCTAGGCCATTGACTCGTAGATTTTTGAGACCTGATGGCGGGGTCGAGGAGGGTTTGATGGACCGACATCGCTGTTGCCATTGCGTCATTTGGCCAGATACGTTGCAAGGTCTGACAGATGTCTACATACGGATAGACTTGGTTCTCAGGTCGTATGCACCGTCAAGTATGCGAGTGTCCTTTGGGCGATAACAGATCTGCTGCGAGAGGTGAAATATATGCTGTATTTCGTCTTCTTATCTAGTACACGTGAAGCGAACAGCGCAACACAGAATATCGTTTGCATCGTCATCCATTATTCTCCTCCGTATTTTGAGCCCTGTCGCTTTTATAAATTGCCGGTAGACATCAGCTTGTTCTGCTGATTACGGTAGTGATCCAGCACCACGTCTCTCATCAGCTTCCTGGGCGCTCGGCGACCTGTGAAGAGCTCGAACTGTGCAAATGCCTGCTCGGGCAAGTGGTCAAAGCCGTCCATCAAGATCCAGCCTCGTTTGGCCTGTGGTCGCATTTGTAGCACGAACGATGTGACCATAGGGTTGTAGGAAAGCTGTACGAGACTGTTAGCAAGTCTGGATCAAACAATAAGATGTGTTTGATGCTCACCTCAACTGCGACTCCGCCTGTTGGACTCCTTAGCCAACTGTCCGGAACTCTGAAACTGGTTGGCGCAGTGCCATCTTGCTTTTGTGCTGGAATCGTGCAGACTACCATAGTGGGGTAGCTGTATTCTTGCGGCCATGGGTCTGTGAAGTTCTCGATCACCCGGACACGCGCCACAGTGCCGTCGCTCTCTCGTGCGTCTTTGATGATGTCCTCGTCGATGAGATGATTGTAGTGCTCTGCGAGTGCATGCGCAGTGGCGACTGTGCGATTACAGACGAAGATGTGACGCACGCCCATGGAGAGCATTGCATATACAGCGGAACGAGCTTGGCCACCTGCTCCACAAACGATGCCCGTGCTGTTTGGACGAATTGTATTTGCAGGAGAAAGTCCCCGGCGGACACAGGCGCGAAGGCCAATCCAATCTATCAGATGTTAGCGATACGCCAACATTAAAGTGACTAAGCTTTTGTCAAAGGAGAACCAAACTTACCAGTATTATCACCCCAAAGTGCTTTGACAGGACCACTCCTGTTCCTTGATGACATGATCCTCAGCTCATCTGGCACGCTGCCATCGTCCAGGAGCTCTCGAATAGGAATGATCGAGTTAACTGCCCCAATTGCCTTCGCGTGCGCGCTAAGAACAGTCATCAACGGCACAACGCTGGTCTTATATGGCTGCACAACGGCGGATCCGCCAAAGTTGTGCTCGTGTATGAGGCGTTCCAGCTCGTCCAGTGAGGGCGATGAGAACGTTGTAAATTCGTGCGACATGCCACAGGCAGCGTATGCAGCGTTGTGCATAGCCGGAGAAAGCGACCAACTGACATCGCGGCCGTAAATGTGGTAGCGCATGGGCTCGTGTTTGAATATGGCGAACAGCGCATGTGTCAGCTCCTTGGCCGTCACTAGAGGCAGACAGTCGCCAGACCTAGGGGCTGAGATCATATCTTTGCGTGGCCGTACTGGAGACAAGACATAATTAAAACAAAGCGAAGTGCGTCCGGTCAGGCCAGTATTGTAACATATGAGCCTTGGCATAGTGCTGTCTTCGCGTATTCGCCGCTTGAATTGCTTGACTTCGAAGTTGTCCATCTCTCTGGTGGTCATCATAGAGATCTTGACAAGATCGCAGCCCAAGCGATGCATGTTGTGATATGTGAACACTAGCTCCGAGTCGTTCCAACCGTTCAGTAACCGAGTGGGGAAGTGTTTGTATCCAATGAGTTTGGTACGTCCCTTGCCAGAGGCGATCTTGCCGATGGTTGCATCGCCAAGATGCATGTCGACTGTGCAGTACTCTGGTCCGAGCCTCAGGAATATCTGGCCTAGTTCGAGCCTCCGTGATCGATCGGCTTCGCTTTCTCCCTCTGCTTTTGCTACCGTGAGAATGATAGGAAGGATGCTTGCTCTGCGTACCATGGCAAACGCTTTGGCAATCAAATTAGGATCCCCGACAGGCTCAGATGATGACGACTCTCCCTCGATCCCGGTTACTGGTACAACAACTTCGATAGCATCTGCTCCAATTTGTGCGTCCTCAAGTTCAACCTCGCCTCGAAGAACACGGTTCATGTCAACGATGACGCCGTAGGTGTATGTCCGACGTTCGACTGGTATCTGTGAAAGCGGGTATGCTGACTGATGTGATGGTCCTCGGTCATGGTCGCCAATGATGTTGCGGAGAAGCCTCAGAAAATCTCTTTCAGCTCGCTTCAAGGTGAGGAAAGGACCATTGGGCGATCGCGCTGAATGTGCATTTTCGTCTGAATCCTCGAGCTTACCACCGTCTTCACCCGGCTCCTCGGCAGAAAGGTTAAAGAAGTCATAGTTGGCACATGACCGTAGAAGCGGTCCACCCAGGCGCAGAAGTTGCTTCACTCGGTCTTCTGCCCAAAGATTCAAGTACTGCGATACACTCTTCGCATCTCGCATGACATGAATTACCGGATGCGTTTGAGCGTATGCACGCAGGATATCTGCACCGCTGTTCTCAAGGTCGGCAAAGTTCAATACGATGATGGCGTTTTTGGGGTGCTGGTCAAGAAGTTGTCCGAGGATCTCATGGTGGCGTCTGTGGTACTCTGCAGATCCTCTGAGCTTGCGATATGCTGCCGCTGTATGACCTGTGTTGTCAAAGAATACTCGCTCTGATTCTAAGAGGCGTCGGCGATATGCGCTGGCGGCAAGGACACCGAGCGAACTTTTGCCCACGCCCTTGACACCGACGAGAACGACAGAAGCATCTGGTTCGAATGAAGATTGGCGTGGAAGTACAGTCGGGGTGACTTGGGCGAAGTTCCCAAGGCTCTCCAATCCATCCGTAGGGCGGTGGGCCTGGGGCGTCCGGGAGCGTGGTGAAGTCTCTCGCGACGTCGCCGCCGAAGGCACGCGACCTGGCGAGCCCTCTTTATTGTGCATCTGCTGGTACGAGCGTTTGACGCCCGCGTGCGTGGTCGTCATGTCCAGAATATGATACGGCGCATCCGTTCCCAGGCGGCGTTGCAGTAATGGACGTGTCGTTGCCGTGGAGTTGCGATGCCCGTGTCGGTCTGGCTGGCCTGGGCCCGGATGAATCCTTTGCGTCGGGAGTTGACTTCAGCCTGCGCAGCCAATGAAATGCGGGTATCGTCGGCCTCGGTATGCGATCCCCTGCGGTGTGCTGGTGTTGTGCTGGGCTATTACCTATTATTCGGATTGGGGATCTTGCAGTCTGGCCAGTGCTGTCAGTTCGACGCTTTGCAGCTGTAGATATAACTTGATTATTGTGTCAATGCCTTCCAGATTCGATGGCAGTGGTGATGGAGCCCTCATCCCAAGAATTGGCGACGCTCGAGCGCTGCGGGTCTCCCGAGATGGCTGGATGCTTCTCCGCGCGTGTGCGAGGTCGCCTCTTTGCCATCCAGCGAGTTGACATGGCTTAGTCGCCGGGATGCCGCATACCTCGACGCTGACCACCGACCTCATCTTGACCGCAGAGGGCCATGAGAGACGAATCTGAGCATCATGGTTGACGGCAGGCTTGCGGCGGCGGAGCATAATGGTCATGATCATGATGCGCCATCGCAGCCGAGGCCCTCGAAAAGAGGCAGAGGCACCTCTCCTCCCCCAAATGGCACGGATTCGACACCAGCAAAGAGATCGCGCGTGTCGCGAGCTTGCGACCAATGTCGAGCAAGCCGTGAGAAATGCGACGGCGTAAAGCCGGTATGTCACACTTGCGACTCCCAGAAACGGTCCTGCACCTACGACGAACCTCCAAAGAAGCGCGGTATTCAGCCAAATTACATCCGGACTCTCGAGCTCACGCTTGCCTGGTTGTTCCAAACGGTCCCAGAAACTCAGGCAGCCCTTTCGAGAAGTTTGCCTGTTCTAAACGGGCCGGCGCAAAGGTGTGTTCTTCCCTCAAGATAGTTCTAGATTATCTGTGGCATTTTACTTTGTATTTTGGATGTTCTGCTGCGATGTCAGAATATTCATGAAGCTTTGGAATTTAAGCCTGACCCCCCGTTGAGCGAACGTGTGGCGTTTGAGGCGCGTACCGGGATATCGACTGGAACGAACATATTACTGACTTAGACCAGATTGATTGGTAGCAAAGATGGTGCTGGAGCAGAAACGTTGCATCAAGCGTGGCGTAACAGTTTGGTGTGCCGACAGATTGACCAGATGCTATCTGGAGCTGTAGTAGAAAAGGGCGACGTGGAGGCTGTTGACCCAGTACTCTCAGGTCTGCTCTCTGATCCTGTGGATGATCCTTCATCGAGGCCCAATCGTGCGAGGGCTGCATCAGGAGCCGCAACCATCTCACATCGCTCACAAAGCAGCGCAAGTGCAGCCTATCCACCAGACTTGCATCGCGACCAGTCACTCTCTGTCAGTGTACCCGATTTTGGACCACAGAAGCGGTATGGGAGTACCACTGGACTCGACCGCTCCAAGAAATTGATACTTCCTCAAAATGCGTGGAACCTCTTGGAGTACTATTTTGCATTTACGCAATCTTGGCTGCCAATGACAGAGAAACATGGTATCCTGAAGACAATGTACGCCTATCCCACGGAAGGTCTGACTTACCAAGACGCTCTGGCATCCGGCGAGCATGCAGAGCTTTGGAGCATAATGGCATTGGCAGCTTTCCAGCTGTCCCGCGCCAATCCTACAGACAACAATTTTATTCTATTACGAAATACAGCGAGGGCCCTCATTCCCGACGAGCGCCAGGTCAATGTCGGTGCCGTGCAGTCGAAACCTGCCGATGCATTCGAAAAGGGACACATCCGAGCCTTGCTTGTGCTGGCACTCTTGAGCATCTCGAGCCACGCATGGCAATCAGCGTGGCTCGAAGTTGGCCTCGCAGTGCGCTTGACGTTATATCGACTCGCGCAGACGGATCGAAATACCGGAGACAGGGCGGAGAAGCCTATATTACAGCTTGCAGCGTTTGTCATTGAACACACGGTGGCCCATCAGCTTGCATTGTTACCGCACATGCGTTCTGACAGCATACAAGCATTCAATACTCTGGACGAGGATGGCCTTGAAGAATGGGCGCCATGGACAGATCCGACATCTCCTTTGAGTGGATCTGCCAAAGCACCCTCCAAAGCCTATAGCACTTTCAACGCTCTTGTGCACGAGTTGCGCGTCGCAGACGAATTCCAAACACCTGGAAATCACGCCAAAAACCACCCACGCACCGTCATAGCTCTGTTGGACAATGCTTGCAAGAAAGACCACAGAACCCAGCCATCGAAGCTGGCTGCCAACATGCGCTCACCAGAGCTCCGTACCGCCATGCCTCCAAACGGCTTCCAACCACAGGATCTCTTGAACATCACCAACAACACAGTGTCATCTGGCGCAAGCGGACAGCTAGAACAACCCGGGCTCTCACATCAAGATGTAACACGATTCGGGTCTGGCAATCCACCCGCAGATTTTCTCACAATACCTACAGGACCCGGCGACTTTGCCTTCTCACCAAATACTACAGAAGCATCAAACGCTATTGCCAACGCCGGCTGGCCAAGTTTCGGTGCACAAATGGACGGCCAAGGCGGAGGCGACATTTTCGAGGAGCTGGCGATGCTCGATTCGGTCGAGCCCGTGGGCGAACACCCGCAATTCATGCAAAACTTGGGCTTCGGACCCGATCTCGACTTGGCAGAGTTCTTCGGCCCGGATTATCAGCCCTCGAATCCGCTGCTAGCCTACATGCAGCCATCGCAGGGCGGAAGCAAACAAGCTGGAGATCTTGGTTGAGGACGAGAAAAGTACTGGCTGGAGCTCATCCTGCAGCCGTTTCAACACATAAGCTGTGCCCCAGCATCACACGCCCCGAAGGCATCGCACAATGGACCAGCATCTCCCTTATGCCACCAGATTTTCTGAACTTTGAGCTGCCGAGGACGAAAATACGCAGCGCGCTGTCACGCTGCCCACGAAGGGACTCGCGGCGCGTTACAGACTGAACGATCACCGATGTTTCCAGAACATTGGAACCTTGGAAAACCCCCTCAGAGAGGTGGCGAGTCCAAACGCGACACATTTGTTTGGCAAGATGTAGAAATTGTTTAGGAGACACGATATCAATTGAACTGGAGCTCTTGGACATGGAGACACGGATGGTTTGTATAGGTAAATGAAGCGCTGCTGGAAGCGGCCTCAATATTGTTATGTACGAATTAAGTATCTAGGTACATCATGGGTATCATACAGTATGCTCAAGAACGCCACAAAGAAAAAGCCAACACTGAGTGTGTATGGTGTTGTCAAAAAAAAAAAAAAAAAAAAAACCTGGACGATAAGGAAAAAAGAAAAAAACTCCTCTCAAAGACGAGCAACCTGCTCAGACTGCATCAGACTGGAACGACGCTTCTGCGCGCCCATGCCCAAGTCACGGAGCAGCTTCTCCCACGACTCGGAAGCGCGCCTCGCGTGCTCTAGCGGAACATCGGCGCCCTCCTCGACCAAGCTGGCGCTAAACAGCTCCGCTGAAATACGGCCTCGCCACCCGAGACCCACGAGGATGGTCTCGAGGACTTGCTTGACGGGCAGATACGCGCCACGCTCGCTCTCGCCGTAGAACAGACGGCAGTTGCGCGACCAGCTCATGCGCGCGGGCTGCGCTTCGTTGTAGTACTTGTGGCCCTCGACGAGCGGCTCATCGAGGTACTCGCCGTCGACGACCTGCACGAAGACGATCTTCTTAGGGTCGACGGTCTTGACCATGCGCTCCATGGACGCCTTGAAGATGGCGTCCGCGTCGGCGGTCTTGCGGTTCGGCGCTTCGGGGTCGGCGTAGATGCGCGCGGTGATGTTGAAGGTGTCGAGGCAGATGCCGAAGTTGGCGCGGTCGACGCGCTGCACGATGTCGTACGCCTGCTCCCAGGTGTCGACGTACGTGCCCCAGGCCAGGTTCTCGTAGGCGAACTGGATGCCCTCGGGCGCGCCCAGGTCGGCGACTTCGCGCAGGTCGGCGGTGATGAGGTCGAGGTCGCCGCTGGTGACGTCGGCGGGCAGGAAGGTCGAGGGGATGGCGATGATGTTGGTGCCGAGGATGTGGGCCATCTGGATCCAGAGCTTCATTTCCTCGACGCGCTCGGCGTGCCATTTGCGGTCGCGCAGGCCCTCGTAGTGCATGAAGGGCTGCAGGCAGATGATGCTGAGGTCGCGGGCGTCGCACATGGAGCGGACGGTTTGGGCGGCGATGAGGTGGTTGGCGTTGGTGGCGCCGCCGGGGAGCGACTTGGCGACGTACATCAGGTCCTCGTAGAAGAGCTCAATGTCCATGTTATACTTGGCGGCGGCATCGAGTTTCTCTGGGAGGTTGTGGACCCAGGCGCGGCCGAGGGAGTGGGAAGAGATGGCGGCGCGAGGAAGCATGTTTGCGGTTGATGTGGTGGCGTAGCGGTAGTAGCTCGTTTGGAGAGAAGAAGACCAGTTGACTAGGCGTTGCCACAGGTAGTTGAGGATGTCGAAGTGAGGCTTAAAGTGATGGAGAACCGAGAATGAGTTGTACATTGCAAACGCGGAAGGATAGATAGAGACAGACACTCGCTTGAGTCGAAGAATGAACAACGAAAGAGCCACGGAGTGAAGTGTATATCATAAACAACTCAAGAGACAACCAGGACCCCTCGTGCCTGATATCTTTAGAAGCAGAAGAAACAAGTAAAGCACCGTTGTCGTTGAACGACCCACTATCGTAAATGGCCCGGATCACGTCGTGGTGTTCATCCCCGGAGGATCTCATAAACAGACGATTCGCCCAGCCCTATCTCCTAATCGCTGCAGGCTAGGGGCGGCGGTACGGTGGTGAGACTTGTTCCTGGCACGCGAACACGAGCCGTTAGTACAATCTTCCGCCGTGGCACAGCCCGGGAAGAACAGAGTTCCGCTGCCAAAATGCGCTCAGGGGGGTTGCAAAGAGTTCAACCGTGCAGCTGTAGTGGGTCTCACGCTCTCTCAACGCGTTCCGGGAGAAGTCTTCCGAAATTTGATGTCACAGATCAACCAAGCAAGAGTTATTTTGGGATGAGTCTCCTTCCGCGTTTGGCTCCGACCGATGTGGAAATGAGTTTAACAGGCCTCATCTTCCTGCTCGTGTTGCGGGATGCTTTGCTAATCGCTCGTCACTGATCGTGTACGGTAGGGTCAATTTGCTTGAGTTCGCCGTGTGGTGATGAAGCTATGTATAATGCAAGTGCACTCTCTCGCGTGTGCTGGGTGGGCAATCACGCTTTGATATCATTTAACCATCATCACGAATGTCTAGCAGGGTCAGTGTTGCTATTGTTGGCGCTGGTCTGATAGGACCGCGGCACGCCGACAGCGTTGTCTGCTGCCCTGACGCTTCGCTTGCTGCTTTCGTGGATCCCAGCCCGCAGGCAGAGAGCGTCGCACAGAGATACGGCGTGCCGCTGTACAAAGACGTTGATGCCCTGCTGGCATCGGGGAACGTACCGGCCGCGGCCATCGTGTGCTCGCCAAACAGCACACACGTCTCGCTGAGCAAGCAGCTGCTGGATGCAGGCGTCCACGTTCTGGTGGAGAAGCCTGTGGCTATCGACGTTGCCTCCGGTCAGGAGCTAGTTCGACACGTCAAGAAATCTAAACAGACCGCGCTCGCAGGCCATCACAGGAGGTTTAATCCGTACGTGGTAGCGGCCAAACAAGCTCTTTCTACGAAAGCCATTGGCACGCCTGTAGCCGTATCGGGCCTCTGGGCGCTTCGCAAACCCAAATCATATTACCAGGCTCCTACAGCATGGCGAGCGTCATCTGAAGGCGGTGGACCCATCCTTATCAACCTCGTGCATGAGATTGACATCCTGCACTATCTACTCGGGCCCATTGTACGCGTCTACGCCGAGCAAACCGCTTCGCAACGTGGACACGAAGCCGAAGAGGGAGCAGCCATCGTGATGAGATTTGAGTCCGGCGTCGTTGGGACTTTCTTACTATCAGATGCCACTCCTTCAGCGCACAGCTTCGAAGCCGGCACAGGAGAGAACCCCATCATCCCGAAGACGGGAAAGGACTTCTACCGAATCTTTGGCAGCGAGGGGACGCTGAGCGTTGGGGACATGAAAGTGGAGAGGTATAAGACCGGCGGTGAAGGTGCGTGGCACGACGAGATTGCTGAAGAAAGATTGACGGTGGGCACGGAGGTGCCGTTTGACGAGCAGATCAAACACCTCGTGCGAGTCGTCAGGGGCGAAGAACAGCCTCGCTGCACGGTCGAGGATGGCTTGCAAGCGGTGGTTGTGGCTGATGCCGTGGTTCGAGCGATGAAGACCGGTCAGCCTGTAGATATAACGCGTGAATCAAAATTGTAAATCACTTTTGACACATTTCTGGAATGTCAATTTAATGTGAGCAGTACTGTAAAAGTATTTTGAGACATATATCACATGATCAAATTACAACGACCTAGTGCCGCGCCTTTGCAAGCTCTACCGCAATGACCTCCTTCGTCACCTTGACAGGCAGCTCTTCAAGTTCCTTGCCCGTCCAGAAGCGATCCTGCTCGAAGCCCTGGTAGAGCATAGCTTCTGTGCCGAGAATGACTTGCCAGCCCGCCTTCTCAGCCAAGTTGCCGACCTCAGTGTAGGGAGTCGGGTGGTAGCACATCTCCAGGATAGCACCCTTGTGGGGTTTGGCGAGGAAGATCTCTATGATTTTCCTGGCTTCAATCTCAGCCTGTGTGACTGGAGGGAAATTGGGCACACATGCCACGATCGCTCCCGCGCCCTCTAAAGTCTCTGCCTCGGCGGCGGTAGAGACGTGGCGGAGACCTTCGCCGTAGCCCTGGGATTTGCACCAGGACATGACGGCTTCGACTTCTGAGGGGTCTCGGTTGACGAGGTAGATGGTTTTGCAGCCCATGAATGCGTGCAAAGCGTAGACGGCTGATCGAGCGGCACCGCCACCACCGATCACAAGGCCAGGGCGACCACGGTAGACTTGGTCAGGTGCAGCAACGTTCTGTACAAAGGATTCGCGGACGCCAATGGTGTCTGTGTTGGTGCCGACGAGTTTGTCGCCACGTCGGAAGATGGTGTTGCAAGCGCCAACCGCACGGCCCTCTGGAGTGATTTCATCCAGATGGGGAATGATGTTGACCTTGTGAGGCATTGTCACGCTTGAGCCTGTACGCTGATGTGAGTAGGAGCCAGAAGAGCAGGAGAAAGGACTGGAGCTTACCGTAGCATCGTGGATCACGGACGAGTTTGAGGAATGATTCGACGTCAGTGGACGGAAGAGGGAAGTAGTCCCAGTTCAGGCCTAGGTTTTGGAAGACCGTTTGGTGTAATAGAGGGCTGAGTGAATGTGCGATGGGGTAGCCGAAGAGGAATCCAAAACGCTCCAAATGGTCGGTCGCAGGTGCAGGACACCTGATGATTTCTTGTTGGACTGCCATTGTGTCGGTCTTGTCGTGCAAAGCTATATCACAGTCGGATCTCTGTGATCTCAAGTGGTGCAATAATAATGATTCGAGATAGACGTTGTTGTTGCAGCTCGACAAGTGATTCTCCGGTCGTTAGTGCTTGAGAGAGAGGGTCGAAAATTTGTTGGAGGCTTTGTTGACTGTGACAAAATCGATATTCGCTCCTTCGAACCGTCCAACAGCTTCTTCTTTACAAGGCCACGCAACAAGTCATTCCCATCGGCAATCTTCCATCTCGGATATCTCTGGGCGGCCGCAAACACATATCCACAGTGCAGCCTGAGGTTCCAAGGTCACGGAAGATGACTCTGCCCTGATTCGAGAAGCTGGCGCGGACTCTTCGGCGACGCCATTCTGGGAAGTGCCGCTGTAGCGCCGGCAAAGTCGTGTCAGATCGCTGCCCGTCCGCACAAGGCCAATGCTTGGCGTGTGTATCCGAGTCCCTCTCTGCCGGTCTTTGTTGAGGACTATGGAAGAACTATGGCCTATGGTCTCCAGAGTGGACTACACGCCCGGGCCCCAAGCATGCGGAGGAGCCCATCTGCGTGTGCAAAAATAGCTGGGCATCGGGCACGGCCGGTGTGACTCTTTGCCGTGTACAAAAGGTCTTAGCAGCCAGGACTTCCAGGATGAACACAGATCCGCGCCTCCCCTCTGCAAACTCTACCCGGCAATCGTCTGCAAACCGCCACGGCGTCACGCAAGGATCAATTCGCACGCGGCTGTGACGTTTCTGGTCTCTATCTCCGCACTCGCCCACACGCCCACACGTGCACACGTGGAGAGTCGTGGAGTCCCGCAATCGGAGCTCGGGGATCCAGAGTGCAAAAGGCCAAGATCTCCATTGGAAAACTCTTTACCGGCCATTTGGGCCAAGAGACAGCACTGACAAACTAACCTGCTCTGTCTGGCTTGGAGAAAGACCGGAGAATCGTCTGTGTGTACCCCGTGGGGTCCCTCGTTCGACACGTTCTTTCAAATACGACCTGCAGATCCGCAGATTTGTCTGGATCTTTCGTCACTCAAACTCCTCTCCACTTCAGTTTGACCTCACTCATCCACAAGGTCGACAATATGGGTCTTCTCACAGTCGTAGAGGATAGGCCAACGCCTAAGGCCGTCTACAATTGGCGAGTCTGGGCATGTGCTTGTGTGGCTTCTTTCGCCAGTTGCATGATTGGCTACGACAGGTAAGCAATGCCAGAGACGCCACGCGAGATACCAAGCAATGGCTTGCTGACACAACGCAGTGCCTTCATTGGAACGACATTGTCTCTGCCCAGCTTCGTGGCTGAGTTCGGTTTCAAGGAGATGAGCACCCATGAATTGAGCACAACTAAGGAAACTATCGTCTCGCTATACCAAGCTGGTGCTTTCTTCGGAAGCTTGTTTGCGTATGTGTCGGCGTACTTCCTAGGCCGCAAGAAGAGTCTTATGATCTTCTCTGTTCTGTTCATCCTCGGAGCTGGACTCATGCTGGGTGCCAATGGCGATCGCGGTTTGGGCCTCATTCTAGGAGGTCGCGTGCTCGCCGGAATCGGTGTCGGTGCCTGCTCCATGATTGTACCAATCTACATCAGTGAAATCTCACCTCCCGCCGTCAGAGGCCGCCTTGTCGGCATCTACGAGCTTGGCTGGCAAGTTGGAGGCCTTGTTGGTTTCGTAAGTCCATCTCATCATCGTTGCCAGCAGAACAGAGTGCTAATTACTTCTACAGTGGATCAACTACGGCATTGAGCAGACTCTTCCTTCCAACCACGCACAGTGGCTTATTCCCTTCGCTGTTCAACTCATCCCTGCCGGCCTCCTTCTCATCGGCGCTTTCTGGATCAAGGAGAGCCCTCGCTGGCTGCTATCTAAGCACCGCCGTGATGAAGCCCTCAACAACCTTTCCTGGATTCGCAAGTTGCCCGCAGACGATCTCTACATGATTGAGGAGGTTGCCTCTCTCGACTCTGTCCTCGAAGCGCAAGCTGCTGCCATTGGCGAAGGCTTCTGGCAACCTTTCAAGGCCGCAGCTCGCGACCGCAAGGTTCAATGGCGTCTCTTCCTCGGATCTATCATGTTCATGTGGCAGAACGGCTCTGGGATCAACGCTATCAACTACTACAGCCCTCGCGTCTTCGCTTCGATCGGCATTCGTGGTACTAGCACCTCCTTCCTCACAACCGGCATTTTCGGTGTTGTGAAGACTGTAATGACCGTCGTCTGGATCTTGGTCTTGATCGATCACCTTGGTCGCAGGAAGCTTTTGATGATCGGTGCCGGAGGCGGTGCAGTCTGCATGTTCATCATCGGAGCTTACATCCTCCACAACCCAGTTGACCCGAACTCCACTGCTTCGCTTTCCTCCGGAGGCATTGCCGCTGTCTTCTTCTTCTACCTCTGGACCGTCTTCTACACACCCTCGTGGAACGGCACCCCGTGGGTCATCAACAGCGAGATCTTCGACAACAACACTCGCGCGCTGGGCCAGGCAACTGCAGCAGCATCCAACTGGTTCTGGAACTTCATCATCTCCCGCTTCACACAGCAGATGTTTGACACCATGGGTCCTTCGGGCTGCGGTGTCTACTTCTTCTTCGCCTCCATGATGATCTGCTCCATCGTCTTCGTCTTCTTCCTCCTGCCAGAGACCAAGGGCATTCCCCTCGAAAGCATGGATCGTCTCTTTGAGGTCAAGCCCGTGTGGAAGGCGAACAACATCATCCTCGAAGAGGACCGCCTGCGCGAGGAAGATTTCAGACACGACGCCGAAGTGGTTGGCGTCGACATTGCGAAGGACAAGCACATTCACAACGAGAATGTAAGAGCTGGCAGCGTCTGAGTGTGCTTCCGGGAATTTGTTTTTAAATGTTAATTATATATATGTGCACGAGGTTACGAACAGGATCAGCACTTTTTCTTATTCTAGATCGCTTGCATTGCGAGATATGCATATAGACCAAAGGGAAAGAAACCTTGATCTGTGATCCACGTCTTTACTCCTCTCATTCTCCTATTCGCCTTGTTTCGTGTCTGGCATAATGCCCTTATATCGGCTTTTGGACAAGTCTTAACGTGGCACGGCACACGAACATGGTCATCTCTGCAATCTGCTTGGGGCGCCCCTAATGTCAAACAGATGCTCGTTGTCACTACTACGATAGGGATCGGTCGATTACGGCTGCGTCTGCTTAATGAAATTACAGAATCACAAGTATGTCAATAGCATTGCAGAATGTTACAAACGAGAATCCCGAAAAGGGCGGTCCTAACTCCCACGCTTTTGCGCGCGCAGTGAGTGCCCAAGTGAAAACCCCCTCAGCAATACCAGAGCATTCTACACAATATCCAAGTCGTCATCGTCGTCATCGTCATCAATCACCCGGCCACCAGCGGCCATTGTACCTAAAGACTCCCGCCCAGGCTCCCGAATGCCTCTTTCCAGAGCGAACCGAGCCCGTTTCCTAGGGCTAGTACTACTGTCCTGGCTCGTGGGCCGGATGGCGCTGCGTGAAGGCTGAGGCGGCTGGGGTTTCAGCGTCGTTTGCCCGCGCTCTGGGCTGCCAATTCTATTTGGCTTTGGAAGTAGAAGACCGTATTTCTTTGCGCCACCCCAGCCCAAGGCTTCAGTGCCGGCTGAAGAGATGGCGGCGGTGCCGAAGTGGCGTTTACGGTCTTTGGCTGGCGAGAGTCGGATGGAGGTTGCTTTGTTGCCGAGGAGGCCGAGCTCAGACGCAGAGGGTTTGTCGAACACAGTTTTCTCCTGCGAAGAGCGCGTGGAGGATACGGTTGTTGTTGTGGTGGTCTGTCGCGCACGTAGGTAATCGGCGCCTACACTGCCGCCCATGCTTTCCAGCTTCTTGGCCAAGTCTCGCTCGCGTTGAGCGGCAGCTATGCGCTTGCGAGAGGCCTCTTCCGCCGTTAGGCTCTCGATAGAAGCCCTGTCTTCGCCGTCGAAGATGTTCGCCGCGCTTTTGCCAAAGCCCGTGTCTACACTCCAGACTCGGCCATGTTCTCCAGCGTGTTGGCCAGGGATTTTCTTTCTCAGCTGTGCAGGGTCTTGTTTCTTCCTTCCTGCTTGTTTCTCGTCCAGACTCCCACTCCGCCACATTGTGTTGACTTCCATCCTACCCTTTCTGCTCTTGTCGATCATTAGGTTCAAGTGGTAGTCGCAGACTTGTGTACTTCGCTTGTCGATCCACGCACCACACTTCTCGCCGTCTTTCTTAACACTGACGCAGTAGCCAAGATCTCGGGCAACGCCCATCTCCATCACTCGATCTTCAGATGAGCCAAGTTTGAGAGAAAAGCGGCCGTTATTCTGATTTCCCTTCGGCGGAAGTATAGCGGGATTTTGGATGGCGAGAAGAGTGCCCTCGGTCAATTTCCAGAACTGGTCAAAAGCAGTACCAAAGAGAAACAAGTCGATCTCCCATTTCAAATCTACCAACGTCATGACCATGAATTTATTGCGCGGCGCTGCTGCGTCTTCCTGCGGATTATTCTGATCATTTGTTCGATGCGTCTGCTTGTGGCTGTAGGGTGTAGACTTCTTGGCCAGAATACCGAACACAATATAATCGGACTCGCAATCGGGTGGATCGTACTCAGGAGCTTTCACTTCCTTCAATAGTCGCGGCAACGGATACAGTTCCGAGCCTTCCATTGCTCTTGCAGCGTCGACATGTGCTATATGTCGTTTAGAGAGATGGATGCCGGAAAATGGATCGTAGCCGTTGCCATCCTGCTTTTTATCCCAAAGCAGATTCGCGTCACTTTCGTCGACGGTTGGATTTTGATCGTGTCCGTCGCTTGTTGACTTCGGCTGGGTTTGAGAGCGAGCAGTCATGAATGGGTTGTTTTGCTGTGGCGCTGAAGACGAAGGCGGTCCAAGTCTGCTTCTAGACTCCGCAGCGTTGACGCTCTTGGTCGGAGAAGGTAATCGTTCGCCTGCAGAGCGGTATGAACGTGCACTGTTTGTCGCTCCGGCACCCCTCGACATTTGACTGTCAAAACTTCCACCCTGCAGGCCAAATCCGTTGCTGCGTGACCTCTCAATGCGATCGTTCCTCGCTTGCTGTTCCTGCTGCTCTTGCCTTGACTTTGCCAAGCGCTCGCTGAATGAAGAGACGGGTCGAATTGTTTCCTCCCTCGCGCGAGCAACAGGCGCTCGCTGCACGCTTGAGGGCTTGATAGTACCATCCCGTGCGCGCTTCAGAGATACATCCTGCGCTTTGGGGGCAGCGCTGAGGCCGAGTCGAGCTCGCGCAGGCGAGACTGGGTCGAGGAGCTGCCGGCGCTCTCGTGTTGGAGACACAGGAACTTCGATGTCCGGACGGCGGAACAATGGCTGGGATATGGGTGCTTGCAATGACTTCGTCGGGGAGCGCCTTGAGCTGTCCGTCAAAGCTGAGGAACTGCGCGCGGTGTTCGAGTCTGGGCTCTTCTTCTTTCCTTTGAGTCTCTTCAACTTCAGCTTCATCTCGATCTGCTGTAGCTTCAATTGTAGTGTTTCCTCGTCCTCGTCCTCAACACCATCCTCGTCATCGTCGTCGTCGGCCATTGCGACATCCTGCAGCGCTTTCGAGCTGCTCATGGGACGCCTTAACGGCGAAGGTGACGGCGACCTCTCCTGATCGCGTCGTCTGTCGTCCTCCCACCGCTTCTTTCCGGTGGGCGAGGCCAT
This sequence comes from Cladosporium velox, assembly GCA_024604135.1. NCBI lineage: Eukaryota > Fungi > Ascomycota > Dothideomycetes > Cladosporiales > Cladosporiaceae > Cladosporium > Cladosporium velox. The sequence continues at coordinate 168,701 of JANIIF010000015.1, forward strand.
GAGGGCTTCGAAAGGCGAGCGCGGCGGCCATGCTGTGCGGTTCTTGTCGGGGGAGATCCTCGCGCGGGGCGACTCACGCACGACGACCATGTTGAGTGATGCGCCGTTGTTTGGCCGAGGGCATAGCAATGCAATGCGCGGTGTTATGGCATGCTCCACGTGATCTCGTGCTAGACCGCATCAACGTGAAACCAGACCGGGATGGTTGAGTTGAGAGCTGGGCAGCTCTTTCCAGCCGCTCGCTGTTTTGGACCCTGAAAACACGAACAACACGACTCCATCGCGACCGACGCGCTGCACTTTAGCAACTTTGGATACATCGACATTTGGAGCATTTGCATAACATATCTTTCTTTGGGAGAATTCATCGGCCATCGGATATTCAACGATCGCGTGCATAATTTATAGGCAGCTTTCATACATCCAGTCAGCTATATCGACAACACAAGATGAAGACGCGATCAAAGAAGACCACGAAAGCGACAGCCACAAAGAAGGAGACGCCTGAGCAAGACTCGATTACAGCAAAAGAACTGGCAGCCAGTGTTGCTACACCACCACATGTCTTTGTGCTTCCCAAAGGCGCTTCCTCTGAAGCTCGAATAATCACGCTTCCCGACCCAGCATCCTCTTCGCCGAGTCGATACTTGGTGTGCCCCGAGAAGGGCTTCTACGAATTTACCAAAGTCGCTGCACCAAAGAAAGCATGTCGGAGTTGGCTTTTGGCACCTCAGAACAACGGAGATGCGAAGATTGAGAATAGCGAGAGGCAAGAAGATTCGGAAGAACAGGAACCGGAGGGCTACGTGCTTGAGAAACCCGACATGTTCGTGGCAACACCCATCGACCCTCTCTTCGTTCTTCTACCTTTGCTAGTTGGTGGAGAGGCCGGCAGCTATCTGACATTCTCGGACTTTGTCTTCACAACCGAGAAAGAGGGCCTCGCACAATTACAGCAGCTGCTCCGACAGAATACGTTCGCCAAGCTGGAGAAAAGCATGGAGGCACGGATTGGCGTGATATGTGATTGCCTTGATATGGGTGATGGTGAGGACAAGATGTACAAGTTGTCGGCCTCGAAGCTTGCCACGGTTTTGCTATCCAAAGCAAACAACATGGTCAACAGAGGACTCCCTATCAGCATGGAAGAACGCTTTGTCAAGCAGGCTCTTGAAGTGCCAGTATTGAGCATCAGAAGAGAGGAGAGCAGTGTCAGCATAGCACCGGAAGACGCCACATCTGTCCCCTCAAGCGACAACACTGCCACTGGAACATCACAAGAATCCTCCACATCAACGAGTACGGTAACTAGTAACAACACCACCACATCGACCGCCGCGTCCTCAGTCGCAACCACACCAGTGGAAGCTCAGCCTGCGGATGACATCGCAAACCTACTGAGAGTACGAACGGGCCTCGACTTTCTCGTCACCTCTTACGTGCCTCCATCGCTTCACACGGCTATACAGGATGTCTGTAAGAGCTCCGTCTCATCAGTTGACTTTGCTCCTCTCGACAAACATCTGGAGCACGTTGCGGGACTCAAGAAACAAGCACAGGTCCTACGTTCTCTCAGCGACAATATCAGCAGAAAGCGTGGCGCCGATGACGATGAAGAAGCTTTGGACAAAGCAGAGGCTAAGAGGAAGAAAAAGGAGGAAGATGAAATCAAGAAGAAGAATATGTCACGAGGTGTACAGCAGCTCGCAAAAGCCGACACTTCTGGCATGAAGAAGCTGAGCTCGTTCTTCACAAAGGCGCCGCCAAAGAAAAAGGCGTAAACATTATTCTGTACAACAAATACATGCATGCAACGATGATTGCCATCAATCGGCAAAGCTACGCGCAACGCGAAATCCACACGCTGAGTCCCGAAGTTTTTCCGCTTTTGATGAACTTCGAATCTTGGGAAAAGTGATTTGACATACTTGATCAAAGCCAACAAGTCAAAACACATTCAAGATGGCTGACCAAAAGATCTACGCTTGCATCGACTATGAGGACAAATACGTGCAGCCACTCCTGCTCAACGCCATAAAAGCTCGGCTGCCCTCGGAACTTCTTGTCCTGGTCAAAGATGCGTCAGAGCTCCCTTCGAACGACTGCAAGTTCCTGCAATGGCGACAGTACGAGTCCCTGGACTTTGATCGCTTGATGAGCGGATCCGACTCCTCTTTTTCAAATAGCTACGTTATTCGCAAGGCCTTGATTCGCAAACACTACCTGTCAATGACCGTTTCCCATTGGCTCACGAAGTACCCCGAAAGCGCCCTGAAACGCCATGTGAAGTCAGGTGTAGAGTTCGAAGTCGACTTCGCCGAATTCTTGGATGAAGCTTTGATTGAAGCATTCGAACTTCATGAAAGTTGGCAGCGCAACGAATCCAAGGAGCCTTCCGAGAAGGAGTGGTGGATTCTGAAGCCTGGAATGAGCGACAGAGGCCAAGGCATTCGCTTGTTCAGTTCTGAGGAGGAGCTCACAGAGATCTTCGAGGAGTGGGATCCTCCTTCAGACGATGAGGAAGAGGACGAAGACGAAGCTGCGCACTCTGGCGATGAAGCCGACGACTCCGGGCCCAAATTTGAGGACAACGACGACGATGCGACCGGCATCATGACCTCCCAACTTCGCCACTTTGTCGCACAGCCCTACATCGACCCGCCGTTACTCATGCCGTCCGACCATCCTTCAGCAGGCCGCAAATTCCATATTCGCACCTACGTGCTCGCTGTTGGTGCGCTCAAGGTCTTTGTCTACAAGCCCATGCTTGCTCTCTTCGCTGGCAGACCCTACTCGCCACCATCCACTGAAGAGACTCAACCAGACCTGAGCGCTCACCTGACGAACACATGCCTTCAGACTGGCGAGCGCGAAGGCAGCGTGCACGCTTTTTGGTCTTTGCCGTCCACTCTTCCTAATCTGCAAACGCAAGCGTCCGACTGGCGGGAAGATGTGTTCAAGCAGATCTGCGACGCTACAGGCCAAGTCTTCGAAGCTGCGGCGCGGAGCATGAGCATCCACTTCCAGCCTTTGCCTAACGCTTTCGAGCTGTTCGGACTTGATTTCATGGTGGACGCCGAGGGCACGACTTGGCTGATGGAAGTCAACGCTTTCCCCGACTTCGCGCAGACAGGCAGCGAATTGCAGGATCTGGTCAAGAATCTCATGGAAGATGTGGTGGATGTTGCCATCAAGCCTTTCTTTGGAGTTGAGGAAGGCAGCAAGGGTGCAGGTGATAAGGATGGGTTGGTCGAAGTTCTAAACATCGATCTAGGCAAGAACTAAGCTACAAAAGATCACGGTATGGATGCGAGGAAGACTGTACGCTATGGACGCTTCCTCCCTGCTCTAAAATTCAAAGAAAAAGACAATTATCATCCAAGCGCCGACACCAGTTCAAAAATTTCCGACCGCCGTTTTCATCCCTTGCTGCCTATGCCGCGCATGCTCCTCTTGTAAGAACTTCTCGACAGCAGGGAGGATACCACAAACTACTGGTGGGCCCGTGTACGGCAGACTCGAGCGACGCAGCCAGTTCCCAGGCCCCTTAAGATGTGACAGTGTTCTCTCGACCAAGCGTACATCTCGGCGAAAATCCCAACGACAAGCATGACGAGGGAGGAACGTTCTAATCATGTAGTTGGCCACGCTCGCCGGCAGCAACTCTGCCATCAGCGCCCAGAGCCTTCGGATCAACAGTGCATCGTGCTTCGTCGACGCCGTCATCAGTTCGTGCGCGTGGTTGCGATTCATTATGCGATGATACTCCCCACTAGCAGCGCTGACGAAGTGAAGAGGAACATGCGGTGGGGTCGGGGCCAGGTGCTCGAGCGCGAACGCCAGCTGAAAGGCCTCTGCTATCGACATGTGGCCAGCTGTGACAGTCTGTGTCGTTGTTCTGAACCTCTCGAGCCCCATACGGCACATGATGTCGTGTGGCATTCCCTGCCTCTCGAGCTCTACAAGGACAGCGACGAGCCCCTCGGCTCCAACGCAGTTTATGCTGTGGTAGCTTAGCTGCAGCGACACACTCAGCCTGCTGCCACCGCCGCCGGTTTGCATAGCGTGCTGCCAGCGCTGGTGCACGTCGTAGCATGTGCCATCGGAAATCGGCAAGTCTTGGATGGCATCCATCAGGTTTTTCCGGACGCCTCCGGCGAATTTCAGGAACACGGTTGGAAAGTTCGGGTCTCTGGGCAAGCCGTCGAGGAGAGCGAATGCGGAGACTTCGATTGTGAGTGCATTCAGACGTTCGAGGATGGATTGGCCTTCGCTGTGGCACTTTCTGCTGGCGCGGAGGATTTGCGAGTGGCGCGAAATGGCGACCGGGCAGTCTTTGGTTGGTCTGATGGTGAGGAGGTCTTCGTAAACTTTGATTCGGAGCTCGGCTGGCAGGTCGAAGAAGCGAAAGGGAGCGACGGGTGCTGGCTCGTTGGCATTGCGCAAGGAGCCTAGGATCATGCCCATAGCGCTCTGCTGTTGCAGGGTGCTGTATATTGGTGAGGACTTTTGGTTAGTTCAGACAGTTCTAATAGAAAAATTTACAGGCATTTTGAATAGTTGTTACGCCTAATCTTAATCAGGCACCGATCTTCTACACCCAATCAAACACATAGACAAAATCATGACCACGATCCAATTCACAATACGATGTTGTTATTTAAGCTTTGGTCAGCGTCTCTACCTCATACTTACTCAGCCAGGACGAGGCCAACCACATCGCAGTAAAAACAAATCAGTCCAACATCGCAGTAACGTGTCTCCCCTTATGTGTTGACCTTCGTTCAATAGATTGGCCCGAATATACGGGCGATGTAGGCAGCAAATGCACCTAGGGAAACTGCAGTGTTTGAAGGAGCCATTATGGATGATATTGACTGCTCATGTATGAGCTTGACTTCTTGTAGAAGTACGGATGTCAAGTAAGACTTTGACTGTCGTTCCCAAGTAGTGTTGTGAATTTGCACACAAGCAGAGGTGGGCACAAGCAAGTCAAGTCAAGTAATCCTAATATTTTTCTTGCTTGATCACTTACTTGTCAAGTAATTCAGAAGGTGTTTCTTGCTTGATTCAAAAAGGACTATTTTGTCAAGTTACTTGACTTGATCAAGCGGGTATAGCCGATTGGCCTCGGAGGCCTCGGAGGCCTCGGAGATCAGATAATAGGAGGTATAAGCGAGATTATCTAAATTAGGGTTAGGGTCGGAATGATCTGAGCCGCGTAAACTTAGAAATATATGACGTACCTCTAAATTCAGGCCAATCATAAGCACCCGGAGTGAACTCCGGGTGCCTTAGGGTTAGGGTTAGGGCTATCTTAGAAGTAGTCAAGTACTTGACAAGTAATAATTCACTTATATTACTTGCTTGATCTAATCAAGAAATTCAGAGGTCATTCCTTGATTGATTACGTAAAGCCTTTACTTGTCAAGTAACTTGATTACTTGCTTGCTTGTGCCCACCTCTGCACACAAGGACGTCAGTAACGACAATAAATGTCAGTAGCAGGGGTATTTTGCACTGACACCAGTGCAGATTGTCGGTACCGACATCAAATGTCGTTAGCAAGGGTAAGTTGCACTGCCACCAGTGCAGATTGTCTTTGTCGACATTGAATGTCGGTAGAAGGGGTAATCTGCACTGACACCAGTGCAAATTGTCGGTACTGACATTGAATATCGTTCTCAAGGATAAGTTGCACTGACATCAGTGCAGATTGTTGTCACCGACATCAGGCCTCTTCTGATGTTGAGAGATAAAGAGACAACAGAGTACGCACATATGTTCTTTCTAGCACATCGCAGAGAGAGGAAGAAAACTCAAGGAGAATTCATGATTGCTTACTGTAGGGACAATGTCGAGAAACCTTATGCTTGGAGTCACACGTGACGTTGAAGGCTACCAACGAACATCTATACTAGCGACCTCGGCTGTGGTTTTCAAGTACATTTTGCTTTTGCATCCACGTGGATGCAGAATGTCGCCAACGGGACGTTCTTGCAATATGCCGTTGACGACAGAACATGATACTTCCACACCTGGCCGAGCGCAAAGGGCATGAAAGTATCGTTAAAGACAGAGTGTGACGCCTTTGCGCTCGGCGAGGCGCGAGGGGCTTGAAAGTGTTGTTAACGACAGAATATAATGTTCCGGCACCCGGCCTGGCGCTGGGAGCGTGAAAGTGTCGTTAACAACATTTACACATCGCTAGATAAGCAGTGTGACTCTAGGCTGCATCCACCTCGACGTAAAATGTCGCTAACGACATTCGATGTCATTACCGACAAGACCTACATGTACCTTCCTGTACTTAGAGGCAGGGTTTGTACATCATCAGCGGGCTAAAGAAGCAGGCGGAAGGAGAATCCATATCTTTTATCACAGAGAGGAAACATATACGGTGTTATGCGTGACGAAAGAAAGGGATTTCCCAATGTGTGCGGAATTCCGACTTTTAGTCACGTATAACATAAAGTCTCAGAAAATGTTGGTGCGGCCGAGGATGGAAGTGAAAGGAAAGTTCAAGTCTTCCGTCGTCGAGGAAACAGATTGTCATGCGTGACGAACATTACAACTTTTGCATCAGCTTGCAAAATACATCATTCGCGTCACACATGACACATCGAGTCTTGAGAGTTCTGGCTGCAGTAGAGAAAGATATCAAATTGTGTTCCAGTTTTAGCTCTGCACACTAAATCCACATAAGTACTACAGTGGCCCTACTTGCAGCCATACGGTTACACTGTTACTACTGATGAGACACTCGGCGATCGTCTGTTTCCAAAGTATCTTCTTGTTATACGCTAATCAATTATCTGCTGTTCTGTCTAACTCAAATGCCTGAAGGGTATCCTAATGTCCGAGTCCGTTTACTCCAGTGATGAGTTCTTTCCAATCCTACTCTCATGCGGCATAGCAAAGGCCGATCGAGTCTCAAACCGTGAACGCCGTTTCTGAGAATGGTAAATCGGAAGACTTTAGCCTTCTTCCGGGTGTGTGTGTAGAGTAAGAAATAAAACAATGGACGCCGTCATGCAATTCCTTTTCGAGAGATTTGTGGTGTTCGATAACACCTGCCGGTGCTGTACCGGTGCCGGATCGGTGCCGGATCGGTGCCGTATCGGTGGCAACCCGCCGCCGTCCTTTAATCCATGGGTCACTTCGATGCTTTGTGTGCTTAGCTCTAAAGTAATGCAAGCAAATATGCAAGCGCAAGACAGGTTCAAGCGAAACCCATAATCGCTCAGCTCCTGGTGCGCTTGTTGCTGCCCTCGGCATGGTCCAGCGCCTCTGGGGCCTCGCGCTTCCTGCTGACACGTGCAGAACTGCTCTTGGAGCGGGGCCAGTCGTCGAAAGGGCTGCGGTTCTTAGCCTTGACAGCCTTACGCTCAACTGGTGACACCGGCATCTCCTCGGGCTCCTCAGCAACCATTGAAAGTGGAATCGCATCAGATGGGTGGTTGACAACGCGGTTAGTGCGCTTGGTAGAGGGCGGGGTGGCGAGGTGAGCGAAGCGCAATGCGGAAGGCTTGACGGGAGTGCCAGACTTCTTCTGCTTTGTAGGGGCTGGTGCCTCGATGTCGGTCAAGGCTTCTTCATCAACCTCGTCGTCGAGAATCTCAGCCTCGTCGCGCTCGCGAAGCTGCTCCTCGCTGGGGAAGAGCAAGCGTGGCTTGATGGAGCTGCGAGTGAGAGGGCGTTCAGCAGCGAGTCCGGCTTGGCGTCTGAGTGAGCGCTGGCCCAGGTCAGACACAGGGGAGGCGGCGCGCTGATCGTCCTCGGAGTCGTCACGGAAGCGACGGAAGATCTTTTTGCCACGGCTGTGAATGCGATGTTAGTGAAGGCTCGATGTAGCAGAAATGAATAGGTGTCACACTTACAAAACATACATGACGCCCTCGTCTCTCTCGGCACTCTCGTCCATCTGCTCCTCCTCGTGGGTTCTAACACGCCTCTGTGGTCTGCTGCTGCGGGTCTGCCTCGGGCCGACGAAGGGGTTGTCGTCTGAGCCATCCAGCTCCGGAATGCGGGCATTTGTGTCGGTGAAGATCTGGATTTGCTCCTGGCTGCTACCTGCACCAGCCTCGAAAAGGTCGAAGCCACGTGAGGACTGGCCGCGACTCGACTTCTTCATCTTGCGTGGCGAAGGCATGACGTCGTTTGGCGAGTAAGGCTGGAAGTTGAGAATGCGTGCGGTGCTGTTCATGGTCGCTGCGTTGCGCTTTTTTGGCGTTTTGCTGGGAGTGGGAAGCAAAGATAGTGGTGTTGGCAATTGGCGGTGTGAAGTGTTGTCGGAGTCGCTGAGCACGTCGGCCAATGCGCGGCTGGCAGGTGTCTTCCGAGGTGTCTTGTGCAAGAGAGGTTGTGGGAGTGGTGAAGCTGGTGACGAAGGCGGAGATGAAAGATGTGTGTTGGCAAAGCGAGCTCTCTTGCCGGTGGTTGGTGGGGTGGTCGCGCGTTGAAGGTGCGCCTTTGGCGGGCGGTCAGAGTGAGTCGAGGCGTAGGGATTGCTTTGCGCGGTGCTACGCTTGGAGCGACGTGTGGGATATGGCTCGTAGGTGTCGTGCAATGGACCGTGCATAGGCGTAGGGGGTGTTTGCGCGCGGAGCGACGTGGGCGGCGGTGTCGAAGCCATTGTTGTGATTGCGTTGAGCCGGTGCGCTGTGCAGGGGCGGGAGCGGGGCGCGGCGGCGGGTGAGGTCAGGTCGCGAGTGAAAGCAGACGACGATGAGGATGAGGAGTTGTAGTTGTCGTTGTAGTGTGAGGGTGTGAGAGTTCGGATTGTGCTGTGATGTTCACTTGAGGCGGAAATGCGCCAGGCGCAAACAGGCGGTGACCTTTCTCCTTCTGATGGGCGGCCCAGGAAATTACAAATGCGTCCAGTAATTTTTTCCAGTATGTGTATCCAGTTTTGGCGACTCAATTGTGGTTCGAGGATGGATGTTGAGAATTTCGTGTTGTTGTTGTGTTTGTGGTTGTGATGATGATGATGATGTTGCGACAACACGAAACGGAAACGAAGTCGGGCGCAGGGCAGAGAGAGTTGGCGCGTAAAGGCGTAAAGTGGCTGGGCATGAATCAACGTCTATACTGGCTGTAATCTATCTTCAGACGTCTGTGCTTCACAGGCATATCTCGCTCCACAGACACGCTAAACGACTTCTAGCGGTCGGCATTCTAAACAATCTCATGCCAGCGCCAGCCATCCGTCCTCCGCACCAAGCTCCCAAGGTTTCCGTCGACCCTGAGCCAGTCCATCCTTTGCCAGACTGCCGCCCGAAACACAACACCACGTCACCCTGCAGCAAAATATACAAACAATAAAGTCCGCCGATCAAGGGCCCACCAGCAGCAACGCGAAAAGACGCGTCTGAAAATATCCAATCGCCCTCCTAGCAGCCATGCCAAAGCCCTCAGAAGCACCCGACATAGCTCGTCTGCGCCTGCAAGACGATGAAGAAGACATCTTCGCCAGCCCACAAAACCACACATCCAACACCGATGATCCTTCAGCAACCAAACCCGCTCGCTCAGAAAACCGCCATGACGCCCAAGAAGCGCGAGACGCCCGCCTGCAAGCCGAGCTCGAGCGCGTGCGCGAGGTCAACAAAGTGATCGAAGGCGTCACAGCCTCGCTCGAAAAGGCCAAAGCCAACATGGGCACCGTACACCAAACAGTCAACAACGCCTCCACACTGCTGGCGACATGGACACGCATTCTAGGCCAGACAGAGCACAACCAACGCTTGATCCTGAACCCTCAATGGCAGGGCGCTACGCAGGATTTGGAAGAGCTCGAGAACGAGGAAATTAGAAGACAGGCCGAGGCAGAGCGCAGAGCGGCCGAAGAACAGAGACGGCGTGAAGAGGCACAGAGGAAGGCTGAGGAGGAGGAGAGGAAGAGAGCTGCGGCGGCGGCGGCGCCTACGAGGGGCGTGAGCCGCGCTCGCAGCACGAGGGGAGTGCCTTCTTCGTCAACGACTTCTCGCTACACTGCTGCTGGCACGTCTGTGGGAAGAGGACGAGGAACCATCCCGTCTGCGAGAGGCAGCAGTATTGGCAGAGGCACAAGCGCTGCTGCTAGAGGCCGTGGTCGAGGCTTGGGTTGATCGAGTGTAGGATGCAAAGTTCTCAACGAGCCATTGAAGAGTGTCCAGGCGTTCGATAACGAGGGACCTGAATGTGGCGCGAAACGTCTCACAATTTCGTTAGACGCTGCATGAATGCCGCAACTGCTGGAATACCAATTGATCACGCTCGCAGCAACACGTTGCGTACACAGTAGCATATTCCACGCCGCTCGACATGATAAATGTCACGCAATGCGAAAGCTACGGCGTATAACGCATCGGATTAGCAATGGCATTGCTCACTCCGCCTGCGCCTCCATGCGTGCAAGCCTGTCCGGGGTGGGACATGAGCTTTTTGGAATCTTGGTGCATCTATCAGATTTGGTGGGCATTACCTTGCCTCTTGATTGATGAGGAGCGACCAAGGTAGGCAGTCACAGGAGAAATGCCAAGGCTCAACACCTGGCACATACCACCGGGCCATCATTACCACACACAAAGAAGGTCCGAGGCAACGAAGCACTGTACATAGTTTGTGTGCAAGTAAAGTCTGGGCTCCTCACGCAGCAACCACAATAGCACACAGAAATGAAAGAAGAGCACGATCAGAAATGTTCGAAGACTCAAAATCACATAATTAAAACAGCTTTCATTTCTTCCATTTGTAGTTTTTCGTAATCTCATGCAGCCGCCACACAGAACCAACCTAATGGTCGGTCCAAGGCAAGCACTAACATCAAAAATCCCTCGAGACGCAACAGTCTCTCATCTCATCATCGCACCCCTCCGGCAGTGAACAACATTTCTACTGAGCACCGCTCTCATTGCCAGTGCCCTTGGAGCGAGCGGCTTTAGCGTGGTCCTCGAGGGCGCCCTTGGGGTTGGAGCTGAGGTTCTTGAGCGAGTCCTCGGAGGAGTTCTTGGTCTCCTCGGCGCTGCCGGCGACGCCCTGGTCGTTGGGGTTGTTGGAGGTTGAGCCGGTCTGGGCGCCGGACTGGCGCTCGGGCTCGGGGGACTGGCGGCCTTGGTTGGGGGCGGACATTTTGTGGTTTGTGGTGTTTGAGGTGGAGGTTCGGGGTTTCTGAGGGGAGAGTGTTAGTTAGGTGGAGTTTTGTTTGGTGTGAGTGAGGCTGGGGAGTAGTACGGGTTGTGAGGGTGGGGAGGTGGAGGGTGAGGGTGTTGATTGTTTGTGATTTGAAGTGTTTTGGTTGGGTGAGGTTGAGGATGATGCTCTTGTGAGGAGGGGATGCAAGAGGTAGTGAACGGAAGGTGCGACTTACGAAGTGGCGAAGATGTAGTTCTGTTTTGTGATTGTCGAGAAAGTTGTTGTGAGTGGTAGAAAGAGTTTCAGGTTCAGGTTCCAGAGAGGTGAGGACAGCAAAGTAACCTCGAGACGCATCATAGCATATCCAGTCCGTTCACCTCATCCATCAACGATCATCTCACACCCCACCACGACGCGCCCCACTATTTGATGTCATGCTCGCTCGCTTCGGCGATTGAGTGAGATGGGCGGCGGCATATTCAGGCACCTCGCTCCGTGACATTCAACACTTGCAGAGCCAATGGCACAATCTACCGGCTGAATGCACATGCGTGTGTTGCTGAGCCATCATCTTAGTCTGGTTTCAGTCATCAAAGCACGCGTTCTCGATGAGAGCGAGGCGTTTAGCTGGTCACGTGTCGATGACGATGCATAGCATCACTACTATGCATGATTTCGGAAGCGTTTCTAGAGCACGACAGAAAGTGTATTTCACCGCGATAGCACCAGCCTAGCAGGAGGGTCAACAAGGTAGTTTGTTCTTCAGTGCAGGCATGCCAGTATGGCGAAGCATTTCATCTATTTCTTCCGTGGCTCGGAGAGCAACTCCGGCGTTGCCAGACACATGTTGTACCGTGGACATTGCTGCCTCCAGGAGAATCTTGAGGTCAACGAAGCAGAAACGTATGGACGCTATCATGAGGCAGGCGATACTTGGCTAGATGCCTTGCGATGTATTCCGGCAAGTCAAAGTGCGGCGTTTCTAGAGGTAGCGATTTGCGAGCGGGCAACATCAACGTTGTCAAGTCTTGCAATCCGGCGACCATGACTGAAGAATCATCTGCCACCAAGTGCGGAGATGCAACATGTTGCAGACAATTAATACGCGGGCGACTGACGGCATATTGTAAGAACGCAACGTGTTGCATACCGGGAGGTCCATCTTCCGAATACACAGGCCGTTCGAGATTAACGACTGAGTTGCCATCTCACAGGCGCAAGACTTTCTGACGAGTTCAGACCTTGCTTGCGAGGCACTCTTGGTTTGACTCGGCTATAACTGAATGATGACACGTACCATCGGGACCAGGGTGAACAGTCACACGGAAGCTTTTTCGCATCGCCAGGAGTGTTTCTGATTTGTTCAGAATATATTGTAATGTACATTTGGTTTACTATTATACAGATGCCTGCTTGCTTTGCGCATGCATGACTGAAGAGAGCTGGTCGACCATAGCGATAGCACCTTCGGGGTCGTCTTTGTTGTACAGGAAAACACCTTGCAGCTGCGCTGTGCTGACCTTATCCACCAATCCAAACTCCTTGGCCCTCTGCACAAATCGCTGCTTGCCACTGCCGTCCAAGTCATACGGAGCGTAGAAGCGATCCCAGAGTTGCCCAATCTGCCACTCCGTAGCGTTGCCAAGATGTACAGTCATATCAACTCTGCCCGGACGGATCAAGGCGTCATCAAGATTTTCAATGTGGTTCGTCGTCATAAACAAGATACGCTCTTCTGCACTTGCGACACCGTCGAGTGCGTTGAGGAGACCAGAGAATGTGACGGTTGATCCGCTGTAGCCATCAGAGTCTGTTTGTCGTCTGTTGCTGAAGGCAGCATCGGCATCTTCCAGGAGAACAATGGTGCGCGAAGGCACCTCTTCCAGAAGCTTGTTCAAGAGGTCATCCGTGAGTCCGCGCTTACTAAGGCTCAACATCGCAATATTGAAGTCCAGAGCGCCAGCAAGAGCCTGTACAAATGATGTCTTGCCAGTACCAGGAGGCCCGAACAGTAAGTAGCCTCTTCTGTAAGGAATACCTCGGTCAAGATACCATTCGCGTGTGTCGATGAACTCTTGCACGTCGTCCTTGATCTTGTCTGCCAGACCTTCCTCCAGGATCACCGAGTCAAATGGACGCCGCCTTTTAGGCTCAGCTGAAGCATCCCAGCCCATGTTGCGCGACGTGTAAATGACGGTTTTGCCTTCGGCGTGCTGGTTTGCTGCTACATGAGCTTCCTGGAATATGTCTTCGAAAATCTTGCGCTGATGGTACAAGGTGGTCATGGTAATAGTTTCGAAAGGTCGACCCTTGTCGTCAAAGCTTTTCCCAACGCGCTCGCGGTTGACGGCAATGAAGGCGTTTTTGTAGCGCAGAATGTGCTTTCCTTGACCAGGGACCAACGAGAACATTGTCTGCTCTGAACCGCCCGCGGTCTTGATGCGGGCAGTGTCAATTTGCAGATGATGCAATCCCGGCGTGAAACGTTGTAGAAGATATTCCATGGTGCCGAGATCCTTGCGCGCTCCTGTAGGCTTCAATTGGCTTTGAAACTGCGCAGTCATCCAATTCAAGACCCAGGGATATGAAGGGTCATGTCTTGTGACTTCCAGATCCACCAGTAGTCGACGCTTTGCCAGCTCAGCAGCTCTCCTGAGGCCTTGAGATCCATATCTGACGGCGGCACCCAGAGCTGCGAGACCAAATCCCGCGGTAAAGAAAGGGTTGCTGGTCAGCTGTGAGAAGATTGTTCCATCGCCCTTTACACCGGCGTCAGCCAGCTGGCGTAGTGCATCCTCCTTGTTGCCTTTAGCCGGGCTCAAGGCTTGAGAGGGCGCCCCATTTAATGGTGTCGCATCCATGAAGGTGAAAGTCGCCTTACGACGTGGGAAGAAAGTTGAGGCGAAGGAGGCCGGCTTCGCTCTGTCCAATCACGCCAGAGCTCCCGGCGTTAGCGCCTTCTTAGCGCGTTTTGGCCTGTGCAACCACCGTCTTATCGAACACTCCAAACACTCACACCGTCACAATTACCTGCTACAACTTGCTTTGCGACAGTTTTTCAGAATGGCTACTCCACCTGGTCTTGCCTATGTCGGGAACACGGACAGAGTCACCGTAGACAGAGGCTACCTCAATGCTTTGGTTCGCAGGCGAGTTTATCTATTGCTCACTCAAGTAAACGTACAGTTGGCTGACTTTTCACATTAGAGCTAATCTGGTATGGCTAGTCCTACACTCGGTGTACCTCAAGGCGTGACTGACAACAAAATAGCATGATGCCACTCCCCTTGATCCTGCCAGTATTACCATCTCCCGAGTTGAATACGATAACCTTGTGGGTATCTGGATAGTAGCACAAACAGTCTTCATCTCATCCACTAACAATCATCTTAGCTCCGTCTGGCCGGCGATTACCAGTCTCTTCGAAATGCTTTGATCATGGGCGGTGCTGACATTGACACTCTCGACATACTTGTCAATGCTCCAAACCCCGATGTGCGCAAGGATTCTGTGCTTGCAGACGAGAAAGGCAGGCCGGAGAGGCCAAAGAGCCAGACCAACCAGTACGTCAAGTCAGCCGCTGTGGCACCTCTAAGGCATACACAGATCCTAAGCAAGGTCACCAGCACACCAACGAGCTCCAAAGACCGCACCACCTCCAACAGCCATGGACAACCTCGTCAATCGACAGCCTGGCGCCCAATCACCTACGACACCTCCATTCCCAACGTGGCGATGGATCATGATGACGAGGATGATGTTCTTGACGAGAGTATGCCTACCACGGGAAACTTTGAGCATCAATCGAGTCCCCAGTCGCAAGGAACGCTCTTCTTCTCTGGTCTCTCAGAACGTACGACTTACAAAGACCTCATGTCTATCGTCAAGGGCGGCAAGATCATCAGCAGTGTCCTTCGCAGCAATAGCGCACTTGTGACCCTTGCTACTGGTGCCGCAGAGTTCCTCGCTTGGAGCAAGCGTAACGATATCTATCTGCAAGGCAAGCGGGTAAGCAGCATATACCTCGAGCTGACGTTGACGTTACTGCGCTAATACCTTATTGTCAGATCGAAGTCAGCTGGGCTGAGCATCAGTTCCGGATCCAAAACCACATCACCGACAAGATTTCTCGCGGGATCACTCGCAACATCTTGGTCCACAACGCTGTTTCCAAAGGCTTGACAGAGAAGCGCATCCGTGAAGACATGGAGCACATCTCGAATCTTGTCATCATTGACGTCAAGCTCCATGGAGGCAACGCCTACATTTATACCAACTCGATCGGCTACGCCACGTTCGCCCGCACCTGCATGATGTCTCGAATGGAGTACAAAGGCTGCAGGGTCTGGTTCTTCGACGACGATTGCGATGTTGCCCTACCTCAGCGTAAGGCTAAGTCGATCGCGCCACCCTCGACGGCTGCCAAACAGAAGTCTCAGAAGCCTTTGGTTCCCAATCGTTTCGGCCTGCTCAACACCGAGGGAACTGAAGCTGGAAGCGATGAGGAGAACCAGGATCCTGACACTGTGGCCAGCGAGTACGAGGACACTTCGTACGCTTACTCTGAGTTTGGTGTCCGTCTCGACTTCCTGGATTCCGAGGCCTGATCCAAGACGGCGTTACAGCATTCAGGGCTTCATCCCGCGTCGTACGAGACGTAGCCAGATCAATCAAATCGCATATGTGGTTGTGATTGCCACCATACGCGATAGCATAGCTTAAAGCGTGCAGGAGCCCTGTTACGATTCATTTCGGAGAGCATAGGCGTTGGAGCCTCACACGAGCAGCCGACAAAACTACCGAGATACCCTTATTAGACATGATTAACGATCAGTGATAAAACGAGTTAGCATATCCTTCCATTTTCAAACCTCAAGCTGGAGTGTTGTCTTTCGTTTTCTGTCCAAGAAAAGGCGATGGCCCGCAGCAATGCCACTATTGGAGGTTTGTAACTTGAGTGCAAGATGCATAAGATCGATTAGTGTACATGTCGCGAATGTAATATATGTACAGAGCCTGGTTTTACAGACTTACATCTCCTCCGAAGCCGACCGGTCTCCTTCTGGGCTCGCCCTGCTTCGTAGGCTTGTAAGGCAAAATTGCCATGACTTGGTACAGCTTGCCCATACCTTCAGGGCTGCTGTCAACCAATCTCTTCCAGCCGCCGTCGATCCTCTTGACAACTTCCGTGAGCTCGCTCTTGTCCGCGCCTGTGCTTCCGCCTCTCTCCTTGTCCACGGCTCGCTTGACAAGTTGTGCCGCGCGCTCTTCGATGCCCATGGATGTCAGGAAGCGCGCTTGGTCGACAGGGCCGTGGACTTCGACACCAGGAGAGCCATTGATAGCACTCTCAGCAAGAGCAATGAAGTCTACGTCGGCGCTGAGATCTGTCACGCCGGCTGACTCGAAGGGCGAGACGAACTTGTGGGCGCGGATGCCGCGGAAGGAGTTGGCTGGGATCTTGGATGCTGGGCCGTAGTCGATGATCAGCGCGGCGCCGGAGGGCTCTGGTTTCACGAACGGCTCTATCGCTGGTCCTGAGGGAACTGTACGACCAGAGGCTTGGGCTGGCTGTTGCTTTTGGGCAGCGGGGTCGACTGGATTGGAACCACCGAGGCGTTCTGCAAAATCGCGAGTGTATGCCTGGCTCTCTGGGCTGATTTCGATGGTAGCGTCTGTGGTGTCTTTCAGGGCCTGGTATCTGGGCGAGGTCTCTGGAAGATACATCGAGTGTGGCGTGGCGGCTTTTGCCATGCTCAGCTCGAACTCTGGCTCGCCCTCAATCAGCTTGTGAGGTGCCTTTGGTGACACCATAAGCTCTCGCCATTGATGCTGCTTCGAAGCTTGTGGTAGGCGTTGTGGCATTGGTATGGGTCCAGTGGGTGTTTGGATAGTGTTGTCGCCCTGTTCGCTAGGAGGTGCCGGAGGCACGGATTGGAAGATGTGGATGGGGAGGGCATCGAAGAACTCGTGCGCAATGATGAAAGGTGTCTTGCTTGCCTCTTTGGGCACGAATCGAATGTCTTCGGTCCAGATGATCTTCAAATCAGGAGAGTACTTGCTCACGCTTTGCCAGCCTAGCTTCGTCTCCTCAAGCTTGTTGTCGCCGCATAGCAACTTGTGTTGGGCCGTCCTGAGGTTGGGACTTGCTTCTACCATGTAGACTGCCTCTACTGCCTTTGCAAGAGGCGGGAAGTTCCTTATTGTGCGCAGCATGTCATCCATGAGTGTACCTCTGCCCGGGCCGACCTCCATGAGGTAGACTCCCTCGCTCTTCCTGCCTTGTGCAATCCATTCTGCCACGACCCACACTCCTATCAACTCGCCAAACACTTGACTGATCTCTGGTGATGTTACAAAGTCGCCTTTTGCGCCGAACTGGTCTTTCTCTGGGGGTGAAGATGTGTAATAGCCGCCGAGGTCACTGGTAAGGCACTGTCGCATGAAGGAGGCTACAGGAAGTGGACCAGTCGTCTGTACAGCACATCAGTCAATTACTCTCTATAGTAATTCTTTGCACCATCACCATACCGTTATGACCTCGGCTAGTTGCTTAGCCAATGGTGTAGAATATTTATGTCCTCCCTCGTCGGTCGAGCTCCATCTTGCGCCGGAGACTCTGCATGGCCGAGCGCTTAGCCTGTTGACATTGCGTGAGAGGTTTCTTGCCGTTCGCGGCAAGCTAGTCCTCATGATTTAAAACCGAGCGAATTTTGTGTATAAAGCAAAAGGTTTATGTTCCGAAAGGACAAAACATCGAGACAGCATATCAGACCAATCTCCAAAAAGTCAAGACGTCACTTCGGATTTCCCAAACGAACCGCTTCTCCGCAGCACACTCCCGCATCAACCCTCCACCACGAACACAGTCAGCGCGAGAGACTATGTCCTCTCGATGGGCAGATACAGCAGAGGATGCAGCCGAAGATGCGCGCAGAAAGGCTGAGAAAGAGGAGAAGAAGCGGTTGAAGGCCGAGAAACAGCGCCTCGCGGAGGAAGCTCAACGAGCTGAAGCAGCAAAAGCGAATGGACACGCGAACGAAGGTGCAGAGAGGCCCTCGAAGAGAAGGCGACTATCAGGAGAAGATGCGCAGAACAATGGACCCTCCACGCCACTCGAGCGTAAACTCTTGCGATTCGAAGCACCCGCGTGGCAACCCTGCCGTTCTGTTGAACGCTTCGACCGGCTGAATCACATTGAAGAAGGAAGCTATGGGTTCGTGTCGCGCGCAAAAGAGGAAGCTACAGGAGAAATCGTGGCGATCAAGAAATTGAAACTCGATCCTGCGCGGGATGCTGGTTTCCCAGTGACCGCGCTGCGGGAGATTCAGACCTTGAACGCGGCGAAGCACAGGCATATTGTCGAGCTGCGAGAAATCGTCACGGGAGAAGGAGATGCAAAAGGCGACGTGTACATTGTTATGGAGTTCCTTGAGCATGACCTAAAGACGTTGCAAGAAGACATGGACGAGCCATTCGTGCCATCTGAGGTTAAGACGCTCATGCTTCAGCTTGGAAGCGCTGTCGAGTTCTTGCATGCGCATTGGATTATGCACCGCGATCTCAAAACGAGCAACATTCTCATGAACAACCGGGGCGAAATCAAGCTGGCAGACTTTGGCATGGCTCGCTTCTGCGGCGATCCTCCTCCGCAGAACCTGACACAATTGGTGGTGACGCTCTGGTATAGATCACCGGAGCTCTTACTAGGCGCAACAACTTACAACTCTTCGGTCGACATCTGGAGCTTGGGTTGTATCTTCGGTGAGCTTCTCACTAGGAATCCGCTTCTGCAGGGCAAGAACGAAGTCGACCAATTGAGCAAGGTGAGTTTCACACCCAGTCTGTACAGACTGGACAGAACAGGTACGCGTGTCGTGTGGTGTAATTAACGAGCATGCAGATTTTTGAACTCTGCGGCATTCCTACGGAGGACACATGGCCTGGCTTCAAGCGTCTGCCAAATGCGCGCTCGCTCCGTCTACCTAGCAACCAACGAGGAGCAACAGGTAGCGTGGTCCGATCAAAGTTTCCAATATTGACCAATGCTGGAGCATCTCTACTTGACAGTCTACTGTCCCTGAACCCTGCGGACCGTCCTTCGGCAAGCGAGATCTTGAGTCACAAATACTTCAAGGAGGATCCACGCCCCAAGCCTACCGCCATGTTCCCTACGTTCCCATCGAAGGCAGGCCAGGAGAAGAAGCGACGACATGCTAGTCCCAATGCACCTGTTCGCGGTGCTGCACCAGGTCTCGGAGAACTCGACTACAGCTCCATATTCAGAGGCAGAGAAGAGGAAGAGAGAGGTGGTGGCTTCCAGCTCAAAGTCGTGTAATGAACAACAAACAAATATCATCAAGCTCTTGGTTCGAAGGAAGCGTCTTTTGGTATTATACGTAAACTTCGTCATTAGGTTCGGAAAGCTATGTCATCATGGCTTTCCTGAACTTTCGTTCCATCATCCCTGGGGTATAATTGTTTCCCTTACTTGGCGGTCTTGTCCTCGGTGATCTCGTGACCCTTGCCAGAGCCTAGAAGTATGTCAGTCGAATGCCCTGCAGAATGTGAATCATCGGCTCATCTTACCAGCGACCTTGTTTCCACCACCAGAGGCGTCCATGCCCTCAATGGCCTCACCCTTCTCAAGAGTGGGAGCGGGGGCGGCCTGTAAGAGGATGTGTTAGTCTTGTGGCTCCAATACAAAAGTGTAACCCTCATTCGAGCCATACCTTGTTGCTGCGGTCGACAGAGGAGTCCTCTCCGACGCCGTGAACCTGGTTGCCGGCGCTGTTGTCGACAACGTTGTCAGATGATCCGTCTCCGTTGCGAGGCATGTTTGATGAATGTGTGGGGTTGTTTTGGTGGTTTTTTTGGTGATAGATTGATGGTAATGTGAGTGAGTGAGTAGCTAAACTAAGAAACTGAGCTGCATTGAGTTTTATAGATGTACTGAGGGGCACGAGATCACGATCGCGTTGACGTCAATTGACGTCAGATTTGGAGGTTGTAAAACTGTAAGAGTGGAACCAGAGCCAGAGCACCGACTTCTAGAGAATTCGAACGTAGCGTGCAGAAAGAGCCTTGTCACAGATCGAAGATTCACGATCTCGACTTGGCCATTGTACGTTGTTGGTACTGTTGCTGTGAGCACGCAGTTTCCCATACATTCTAGATATCGAGGCGGCTTCGCAATACTACCACACTACCTATGCAAGGCCCTTGTCGATCATGTTGCCGAAGACTTGGGCTTTCGCAGCATCGAATTCAGCGTATACTCTGCGTCCAGCCACTGCAGCATCGACAGCTCCCCAAGCACTTCAAAGCCGCCCTTCTTGTACAAGCTCAGTCCGGCAGTGGTGCTTTCAAGATAGACGTCTTGTCCAGCTTCGTCCGCGAACTCGCAGATCTTCTGCAACAACCGCTTCGCAATCCCGTTGCCTTGATAGTCTGGGTGGACTGCCATTGACGGCACATCTTCGGAGATAGTCAGCTACAGGCGATCCGCGTGGTAAGTAATAGGGCAAAGAAGTGGCCTGAACTCACACCAGTAGTCATCTCTCTCGCCCAGATGCTGCTTCCTCAGCGCCTTGCCCTTCTCTCCGATGATCGCATACAGCTCCTTGTTCAACGTGGCCGGCATGGCCGTGTCATCAGTGTCGAGTCCTTTCGGCTTTCCTTTCTCTGGTGCAAGGATACCACAGTACCCTACTGGCTTTCCTGTCGCGGTCTCAATGGCTTTGAACCAGTGGCTTCCGGCGCTATGCATGCGGCGGTCGTTACGGCCGATGCGCCATTGCAAGTCTTCCTCTACTTGCTCGGGCGTGGGATCAACCAGGTTGTAGAGACGTTTGTTGAGTAGGTCATCAGCAAAAGCTTGGTAGCCAATGCGTGTGAGGGGGTCAGCGTCCCCTTGATCAATGGGCACGATATCAAATGATGCCATGTTGTTGTCTGTGTTCAGATTGGTTGATGCGGGTGTACAAAAGTGGTGTAGACGTGAATGTTGTCGGCAAACTGTATGCTGAATGCTGCACAGAACTGTGGTAACAGGACTGAATCTTTATACATGAAGTTTATTTCGGTGCCTGAATGTCCCTATCGCTTGCTCGTTGCTATGTAGCTGCCTGATACATCTAGCTCCGACGAGCTGAAAAGTAGCGGATTTCGGCGTCCGGATACGGCATTTGATATATTACAAATGACGTAATATCATGGTGTTTGAGGAAATGTAGATAGGAGATAGACGCAAATCAAAGCTCATACTGTGGCGTGGCATTTTACAGAGTAACGTCCCGAATGCTTGGCTATCCATCATTCAGAGACAGTGTCCTGTGACCATTTACAGATCCACCTTAGACTTAAGACCCGGTGACTTCTCATACTGGCTCTTGATCACATCCTTCTTCGCACTCTCGACGACCTTCGCAAACTTCTCGCCGGACTTGCGGTCATGCTGGAACAAGTGGTCCTGTACCAGACGCTTGGGTGTCTCGCCCATCCATTGGAAAAGAGAGAAGTCTTGGAATTCGTCTAAGGTGAGAATGTTAGCTACTGACACATGATTCGGACCATCGCAAATGCAGTGGGCTTTCTTACCGGCGCGGAAAATCTCCAGAACTTCGAGTGGCTCGTCATCGCTGAGGTTTTCGATGAAGTGACCCATGTTGCGCGGCACGATACCGACATCGCCAGCCATGTAGTCGAATGTGCGTGCGTTGCCTTCCGCGGCGAAAATGGTGACTCTGGCACGACCCTTGATGAAGAATGACCTGTTCCAAACGTGTCAGTGTACAAAGTCAGGTAACGGCTTCTAGTGGCCCATACCATTCATCGGCATTTGGGTGCCAGTGCATCTCGCGCATTGCGCCAGGCTCGATATCCAGGTGGCCGGCGGCGATCGTCTTGGAGATAGGGAAGTTCTTGCTGTCCACAATACGCGCTTTGCCGCCGCTGCCCTCGTCCGCTGGGGTGTCGAGCATGTGGTGGGTGTATTGGTGCTTCGACTTCTTGAACGCAGGCGGCTTCTCCTCGTCAATGCTCTTAGGGACAGAGCCTGGAAGCCTTGTGTCAGCTAAACATTCTTCGTAACCAGAGCAGCTCCCGACATACCTTGGAAAATGTACTTGTCCTTCTCGTGGATGTTCTCGAAAATCTCCGGAGGTAAGCGGAAATTCTCTGCTACAACAGCCTTGGGTGTGTGCTCAATCCACTCGTTCAGGAGGAAAGTCGAATCCTCAGAAAAGTCGCCGCTGTCAAAGACTAGCAGGAACTCGGTTCCGTTCTCGCCCAAGCCCTGGAGGGAGTGAGGGTGGCCAGATGGGAAGTACCACAGATCGCCCTCTTTCAAGTCGTCGATGAATGAGCCACCATCAGTGTCGAGTGCTGTAACGCGGACCTCGCCTTTGTAAAGTTAGTAACCATCTATTCCGTTTCGTTCCCAGCTAGCTCACCTGACAGGACATAGGCCCACTCAGCCTCTTTATGCCAGTGAAGCTCACGAATGACACCGGGCTCAAGTCGCATGTTCACGCCTGCGATCTCTTTCGACGCCGGCAATTCTCGCACTGTTGTCTGCCTTGTCCAACCTCCCTCCTCGATACGGATGTGTGAATCAGAAAAGCTCCTACACAGGATTTAGCTCATATCGTCATCATGTTCACTGAGAAAGATTTTACCATCGCAGATTAGGCAAAATACCGTGATCGGTGCTTGGTGGGCGAACCAGATCAGGATTCTGGCGATCTCTGTCTTTGTTGACTGGTCCTAGCACGCTGGTGCCATGGCCATTACGCTGAAGGCTATTAGTGTCAAGATCAATATGAGCCAGCGGATGATGGGAACTTACGACCGGCAATGGTTGCACACCATCGCCGTATGTATCGTGTTTGCGATCGTACGGATCGTTTTTGAATGGGTAGCCTGCAGCTTCCTTCGTTTCGAGCGGTAGCTGTTCGATTGGAGCTGCTGAGCAAGTCGACAGAAGCAAAGCCGCCGAAAGCAACACGTTTGAGTTGTACATCGTTGCAGTTGTACGTCCACTATACGAACAAGATCAATGCCTGATGGGTAGAGTGGAAGTATAGAAAACAGAAACAATGGTCAATGGGCAAACCTAAGCTCAGAGCTATAGCTTCGTCTGCGCCGAGACGAGTGCTGACATCATCTCGAGACATCAATCAATCAAGGAGCGTCCATCACCTGTTTCCCGTCGTAGCCGGTACCAGTAAGCGCATCACCTCCAATCATGGCGCACGTGAAACGGCAACAACCCCGATCTCTCTCATGCCGTCGTAGCCGCACGCTCAATCCAAGCGCTTAAGCAATCTGGCAGCGGACAGGCGGGTATTGCGGTCAAATGGCTCCCTTACCAAGTTAATGCCCTCTACCGGAACTCGCTCGGCTCGCTTATGAACATGAATAGTAATGCTTGACACTTCCCCGCTCGCTCTTTGACAAGCATTGCCAAGGGGGCTTCCCCGCCAACGGTTTGTGCTAGTGGAACTGCCTATTGCTATCTTCAGGTCAGGCCAGACCAGGCCAAAGAGAGGATATCACACCAGGGCAGACTCCAAGGCTGTCGTATCGCTAGGCCGCTATGGCCGCCGTGTCCGCACAACACTCACTAACTTACTACAGGGCGCGCTGGGAAGCATAGCCCAGGCCTATTAGAAACAGCACGTGAGGCCTCGCGATTCCGCCATGGCCGCCACAACCATCCTTCGCCCAGCTCTTTGAATTCGATGAACGACCGCACCATCCGAGGCGGATAATGCAAAGTCCCGGAGCAAACGAAGACGAGCCGGCTACAGCGGACTTATCTTGAGCCTACTTATCCGCCCATACAGGGGCCTTCGCGAAGAGAAATCGGAGCGTGCGGAAGGGATAGAAAACGCGCAACTACTATATATGAGTTTGTCGTCTCCATGACTTCGGCGTGGGAATTGATGCCACCATCCATTCACGTTATGCGCCTGCACCACGATCACTCAACCGCCTGGAACGCCTGTCACGTCTTTGGGATCTACAGCAAACTAACTATTCTTGACCCTGTGCGTCACATTGGTGCCATTCTTAACGCAAAAGAGCTCAGAACTCGTGGCACGCCGAGTGCTTGACATGAGCTTCCGTGAAGCTTGTTGCGAAACATCTTCAGCTTTCTGCTATCACAACCTCATGTCCGCAGCAACCGCAGCACCCAGCTGTGACCAAGATGTGCACACTAGATAGCTAGAACCTTAGGGCCCCTGAGGCTATCCTAGATCTAAGCAACAGCACACGCGGGGTATGTTGTGTGGTAGTCTCGAGGCTTCGGAGGTAAGCTTAGACGGCCAGCACTATTGCCAAAAGGCCGACTTTGAAGCACTGCTTACGACGAGCACTATGATGAGCGATTGACACTCTTTCCTACGAGCCTGCTCGTTCGATGCCATGTTGGTAATATGGTGACGTGTATATCAACTTGTGGTGCACTAGGATATATGGAACGTTCAACGTCTAAGCTGCTGCCCAATCGGACGAGCGTCAAGTAGCTCCTCCAGTTACGGCAGATGAGGCTTACACATGGCACATGTACGAGGTACTTTTGACAGCCACGGGAGGACTGCATGTCACCATGTATCTTGCAGCAGTCAATCAGAGTTGATGGAAGGAGCTGGGGTGGTTCCAGCACCACCTCTCTTCGCTAAGCGACATATCTGAGGCCTAACATATCAAGTCTCACTGTCTCGCCGACTCACTTATCTCTCAGTGCTCTTGGGATTTTCCCATCCAATCTGTATACAGACATACACGCTTTATTTGGTTCATCATGAAGTTCGTCGACGAGGCGATCAAAGACGTTCGAACGGACTATACGTGGAACCGGGTTGGCCGGCTCACGAAGAGAGGCTTGAAAGCAACGCCAACAACAGCAGCACATTATGTTATCGACAAAGCACCAATAATCGGATGGCTGCCTCGTTACAATCCGAGATGGATCGTCAACGATGTGATTGCTGGCTTGACGATTGGGTAAGCCCAGATAACAGTTTCATACAGCAGAACTACTACTAACGACTGGCATAGCCTGATGTTGATCCCACAAAGCCTGTCATACGCAAAGATCGCGACGATTCCTGTCGAATATGGCCTCATGTCGAGTTGGTTGCCTCCGACCATCTACGCAATCATGGGTTCTACGAAAGGTGAGTGAGAGAACAAGAGCCAAAGGACAAACGGATGGAGCGGCCACTGACCACCAGATCAGATCTATCGACTGGACCTACATCGCTACTAGGCCTTACTACAGCCGAAGTGGTGCACGACTTCACAGCTGACGGCGAATACACACCGGAGCAGATCTCGTCTGCAGTGGCCATGTGCATCGGACTGTACGGCATCATCGTTGGATTCCTGAACCTGGGCTTCCTCCTCGAGTTTATCTCGCTTCC
Organism: Cladosporium velox; assembly: GCA_024604135.1. Lineage (NCBI taxonomy): Eukaryota > Fungi > Ascomycota > Dothideomycetes > Cladosporiales > Cladosporiaceae > Cladosporium > Cladosporium velox. The sequence continues at coordinate 194,248 of JANIIF010000015.1, forward strand.
CATTCTCTCCGGTTTCATCTCGGCAGTCGCTATTGTGATCGGTCTTGGCCAGGTTCCGTCTCTACTAGGCGAGGATGGTGGCAGTGACAGCACCGCTGGCAAGATTCACGACATGTTTGCCCAATTACCGGATGCCAACGGATATGCTTGCGGTATCGGCTTCGGCGGTTTGGTCTTCTTGACTATACTGGACAAGGCTGGCAAGCGCTGGGGAGACAAATACAAGGCTGTATGGCTGCTTTCAATCACTCGTGCCTTCCTGTGTCTGGTCCTATTCACTGGTATCAGCTACGCCGTCAACGGCAAGTACGGCAAAGACGATGACAGTTACCTCTTTGAAGTCGTCAAGGTCTCTGGCAAGGGCATCGTGCCCCCTAAAATGCCGCCTTCATCACTCATCTCCAAGGCTTTCCCACGCAGCATCGCCGCATTCATCGGTCCCGTCCTTGAGCACATCGCCATTGCACGTGCTTTTGGCGTCAAGAACAACTACGTCAGCGACCAAACACAGGAGCTCTGCTATTTCGGTGTGACCAACTTTGTCAACTCCTTCTTCCACGTGATGGGGGTTGGTGGGGCCATGTCTCGAACATCAGTCAACTCCGCTTGCAAAGTCAAGTCGCCACTCTCAGGCATCGTCACTACGGCAGTACTTCTCGTTTGCATCTTCAAACTCACCGACGTACTGTACTGGATCCCGAAGGCAACATTGGCAGCTATCATCATCTCTGCCGTTTGGCCCTTGATCAACCCTCCATCAGTATTCTACAAGTTCTGGAAGACTTCATTGGCCGATTTCATCTCATCTATGCTTGCCTTTTGGGTATGTCTCTTTGTCAACACAGAGGCAGGCCTAGGCGCAGCTGTCGGCTTCAACATCGTCTACGTTTTGTTGCGACAGACTTTCACCAGCGTCAAATCGATCTCCAGTGGCGACCACAAGGAACTGTCCGAGCTTCAGAAGAGTCTCGACTCAACACATGGCATGCCAGCCACTATCCCCGATGACCTTCGCATCTTCCGCTTCCATGAATCATTCTTCTTCCCCAATGCTTATGGAGTAAAGACGACCATCTTGAACAACATCAAGACCCATCACTCGCCTTCCTACAGCTCACGTAACGGTGCTGAAGCTGAACGCATCTGGTCCGTCCAAGGCGAACGCCAAGTCGCGCGTCTGCGCAAGAAGATGAAGATTACCGATGTCGACAGCCTGCCGCCCGCCAACGTGATCGTGTTCGATCTCACCAAGTGCAACCACTTAGACACTACAGCTTGCACGCAGCTGAAGCAGCTGATCGCAGAACTGCGACTGTACAGTGGCAAGCAAGTAGAGCTGCGTGCACGTTCGCACTTCACTTAGACACTACAGCTTGCACGCAGCTGAAGCAGCTGATCGCAGAACTGCGACTGTACAGTGGCAAGCAAGTAGAGCTGCGCTTCACAGGCGCATCAGAGTACGTTCGCACCAGGATGTGGCGGTCTGGCTTCGCGCTTGTGGACCATGTTGATGTCACACGTGAGGATCAAGAGAACGGCGTTCCTCAGCATTTTCCCAACATTGCTCAAGCAATCTCTGCGCCTAGACTAGACGGAGATCAATTGTGGAAGGAGACTCTGGATGAGAAGAAGGGTGCCACTGTGGAGCGAGTGGAGCACATTGAAGAGAAGGTTTGATCGAATGAACTTATGCAACGGCCTGTTTGATGGATTGGCGCTGGACGTAATCTGAGGACTTGCTTTCTACGTACATAACGGATAATGATTATTATATACGAGGGTATCTGAAACTTCATATCACGCAGAGTCCGCCATGTACATTTAACCTACGATTCCAAGTAGCGAAATATCATATACAGACGTCAAATCGATCTTGCAATACTTCGGACACTGGTTACCATCGATAAATTTGATCGATCAGCTTCGTCACACAGTCCTGTCGTTACACTGAGGTCATGTCCAGCCCGACAGCATGGCTCACTCCTAAGCTCTTAGCCTTGTAACCTCGGTACTGTAACCTTGTACCTCCACTTTCTAAAACATCACGTTGCTCCCACGCGACAATCAAGACATATGTTAGCGCAGGCCAAGCCTAGGCGATCTGCTTGGAACTTGGGGCTGGGGTTGGCGGCAAGAGCGGAGGCAGAGTCGATCAGGATACACTTCAAGTGAGGAGAAGGTCGCCTCGATAGCCGCAATCCCCGATCTAGCCGTCCTGAACATCACGCCCAATGGCTCCAGCTCCGATCAGAGTTGGCAGGTGCGGTTCGGGTGGAAGTATCTCTTGTCGTCTCGTCGAGGATAGCAGAAGCTGTTCACCGCGAGAACCGCATCCGCCGGGATAGCCGTCGATACATCTTTCAGTCCTCTTGCTGACACTCCTCGAATCCAATGGCCATTCCCGAACCAGAGTCTGGCACAATGTCATCTCAGAATGGATACAGCACGATCACGCAGAATGGCTTTGCTGCGAATGAGGCTGACGCGGAAGGCGCATCGCTGCTCAGGAAGCCTTCTCAGAACGACAGTACTGGATCTTCGATAGTCACTCGGTTACACAAACACTTCGCAGCTGATATCAGCAAATCATGGGCTGATATCGCGCTGCTGGGATGCTATATTATCACGGGATTGCTCGACAGCAGCAGTGTGTTCATCTGGGGTAGTTTCGTGAGCATGCAGACAGGTAGGATTCGAGAAGAAACACCGCAAGCTATTTCAATTCATCTGCTAACATCATGAAAAAAAGGCAACACAGTATATCTCGGTCTCGGCGTCGTGGCTCCAAACGACAACGACCGATGGATGCGCTCAGGAATCTCAATTCTCTTCTTCTGCCTAGGCAGTCTATTCTTCAGCCTCTACCACCGCACGCTCTCGCCCCGGAAACGCTGGGTCCTAGTCTCATCGCACGTAATCCAACTACTATTGATCATAGCCGCCGCCTCAATGGTCACCTTCGGCCCGCCGACCAGCAAAGAATCGCCTTTCAGCATCTTCATCGCCGCGCCGATCGCTCTGATCGCCTTCCAGGCTGCCGGTCAGGCTGTCACTTCGCGAGTGCTGCAATACAATGGCCTCACCAGTGTTGTTCTCACTTCGATTTACTGCGATCTTTTCTCGGATCCTAGCTTGCTCGCGGGCTTCCAGGCTAACCCGGAGCGGAACAGGAGGGCTGCTGCGCCTGTTCTGTTGCTTTTTGGTGCAATTCTGGGAGGGCTGTGGGCTCACAGTAGCGTTGGACTGGCTGGTGCTCTGTGGACGGCAGTCGCGTTGAAGTCGCTTGTTGTTATGGCCTGGATGTTGTGGGCAGCAGATACTAAAGCGTGAGGCGATGAAGACATATGTGGCGGTGCCCACCTCTACAGATATAGTTGTACTTGTTTGGAACACATAGGTATACCTATCAAGGTGAATGAAGTCAGTGATGACTTTACTGATGTATAAACTTCTAAAATCCCCTCCACAAAGGAGTTCTAAGAACAATTTTATGGCCGAGCAGGTACAAACCTGCAGCTCGCTCGCAAAAGTAAAAGTACAAAACGCCCTGTATCCTGTATCTATCTTTCCCAAAAACGTTAATTCGTACACTTCGCAGCCCGTCCGCATGCAAGCAAGACGATAGCTCGAAGCTCTTACAATCCCCTTCCACGCCTGAAGTAATCATAGCTTGTGTCTTCGTCAGTCTGGTTGCCAGGAGTCGTCACGTCACTGCCTGGCATATGGATCGGACCATAGCCTGCGCCAGGAGTAGGCGCAGGGATTACAGGTGCTCCCGGCGATGGGGAACGCGCCATGCGAGCAGCACTGTGGACCAGACGGGCTCTGTCGACGGAGCGCTCGCTGCCGGAGGGGCTGGCGTCACGACCCAGTGCTGGCGTCTTGTGGTAGCCGCGAGGGTATTCGGTCGATGGGTCGTCGTTGACATGCGTGAAGTCAGAGTCATTAGAGTCGTCGCGGTTGTGGCGAGTGCGAGACTCGCTGCGCGAGCGGCTTTCGTTTGTCTGCCAGGTATCCGTGCGAGTGATGCCAGTCATCATAGTGCCGGGAGTGCCGGGACGCATCAGATCCGCAGGGTTACCATAAAGCTCGCCATCACCACCAGCTTGCTCACGGAATTCAGGCCTGTTCTTGTAGTTCTCGAAGTCCATGTTGTGCTCGTCCACGATCTCAAAGCCAGGAATAGCTTCCGAGGTCTTGCCGGGGTGGCTTGTGTCCATGCTATCCATGTACACGTCGCTGTAGCCGGTGGCGTATCTGTTGTCGTCGAGGGATGTGCGGCCGCCATAGACTTGCTTGAGCATATGCTGTGCTTTCTTGCTAACCATGGGCGTCATGAGTGGTTGATAGAGTACCGGGTGCCCGAAACGTGTTCCAACCTTATCGCCCTTGCGGCTCTTGCGCTCGCCGCCAGCGATCTCCGCGTCGGTCATGGCCTTGCCTTTCTGGTACCAGTGAATGGCATCGTCAAACTGGCGGGCGCAATAAAACTTGAATCCAACGATGGCAAGAAGCAGTGGACCCATCGCAACAAGCATGCCCCAGTGGACGTCGTACGGCCCTTTGGCGAAAAGCATCAAGATCACAACGCCGTTGCTGAGCAGCGTAGCGAAAATGACGCGATTAAATATGGTGCGCCAAAACATACCACCGGACTCATACTTCGTGATGAAGACGTAAAGTAGAAGATACTTCTTCAAGTATGAGTCGAGCCAGAAGTAGAAAGCAGCGACAGGCAGAACCAGAGGCTGGATGGTGCCAAAGCAAAGGGCGACGGTGCTGTAGAACAGGAAGTAGTTGTAGTACGCCGCATAGTCAAAAGGCTGTGGCGCAGAGAGCTCGATCAGTTCACGAGGTGTAGGTGACAGGAACCTTTTCGAGAAGGATCGCCATGCCAGGTTGACCAGCTGACCGAGATCAATAGCTGCGCCCAAGTTACGCTGCAGGAGCCATGAGATCCAGTATGGGGATATGTAGATGAGTTTATCAATGATCGTTTGGCCGAATTCTGCTTGCGTGATAGCGTCCCACGCATCAGTAGTCTCACTCAGCGTGATCACTCGCGCCACGAAGCCCCAGAGCGCGGCAAATAGCGAGAACAAAACCAGGTTGTTAAATACGAAGAACGTGTAGAGTTTTGAGGTGACATGGCGCTCTCTGCTGGTCTTAGTCATGTCACCAGCGTTGATGCACAGCTTTCGGAAAATTCTGGGTAAGAAGTAGAAGAACAAGGTAGTAACAGCCGGGGCGGCGACACCTTGAACGATGGCCCACCCTTTAGGATGGCCATTGTAGTTGTCTCTGAAGCCAGGCCAAATTAAGGCCAGGTTGGACAAGTTGGAAAGGAAGATGGCAATGAAAATATTGGGCCCAGTCCAAAAGAATGTCAGAACGGCGATCCAAAGGTTGTTGATGAAGTTTTTCCATTTCCGGTCCTTCCTCAGCAAGCTTAAGTTTCTCCAAACGAGATCGTGAGGCCGTGGCGCGAGACGAATGTTGGTGCCATGGGGGCCTCCTTTCCTTGCAACGTAGGCGAGACCATGGGCTTCTGAAATCTTCTCGTAGCTCGCAAATCCAAAAGGTAATGCATTTCGTTTGTCGACGGTTTCCCGCACCTCTTTGATCTGGATTTCGAGCTCCTTGATTCGGCTTGTCAGGTACTCAATCGCATCCACTTTCTGTCCTTTGCTGTAAGAACTGTCTTTCTGCGACGCCTTGCACGTCGGTCGTTTTGCGGGCAGTTTGTCCGGGTTCTTCAGGTATTTTGCCAGATAACCTTCCAATCTGCGGACACTCTCTTCGTGTTCCTCAACGAGGTCTGGTAGGTCTTTCACGTTCCGACCGATTGCCGCTCTTGGAGTACCGTCATTAGCTTTCACGTCATCTGTTATGCGCGTGATGCCATCGTCTGTTCTGAACTCTTTTGGGATGTCGGTGATCAACAACGTCCGAGAATGCAAGCTACGCTGGTATTCCGGGCTGTCGAGATACGCACGTCGTAACCGAACGACAGCGCGGTAGTTGAGCCACAGAAAGTAGCAGACTATTCCACTGAATGCATAGGCACACAGCACCGTTGCCCAGAGTCCGCTACGCCCGTCCATCATGATAGGTGTAATTTTGATAAAGAACCCAGTGCCCGCTCCGCCCTCGTTTGAGCCTGTACTCACAGATCCTGCGGTAAGCAAGTACGTAGGTATCAAGACGCCACATCCGACCACAGACAATACGATGAATATGTTTCGTAGCATGCGTGCTGTGCGCATGAAGACAGCGGCATCCAATCCAACCTTGTCCACAAAATCTTGCTCTTTCGTCTTTGCGAGCGGCTCAATCCAGTCGAAGATGCCTTTGCCCATTTGTGGTGGAGCATGCTTGCTGTCGGCGTGTTTGGCGCGTGGGGCATAGACCACGTTGTTGTACGGACGTAGGAGGCAGAATGCAAGAGACACCAGAAGCGTCAGGCCCAGTGAGGTTCCCAGCGAAGCGTAAAAGGTGTCATCAGAGGTCTGTGGCACTCGTTAGTGTCGAGATAGCGTAGGATTGTACAGCAATTCCATGTCTTCGTACCTGGCTACCGAAGCCTTTCGATAGGAGTTCCACGAGCGTATCTGCTCCAGACTTTCCTTCATCCTGTCTTGGAAGTACCATGTGGCTCATTGAAGGCTCCATCATGATATGTGTAGGTGCGTCGTATGATGTCGGTAGCAAATGGGTGTGGGCCACCAGCCTGAGCGAAGAAGACCACCCAAACCCAGTTCCGAAGATGTTGATGAGGTAGCGACTGTGATGAAAATGCCGCCGTATCCAATGATCCGTGAATGAAGTAGGGAATAATGCAGAAAGAGCGTAACAATATTGTAGCAATTGATAGACAAACTTGGAAGTATCAGGAACAAGGAAAGATCTCCAGAAGAGTCCAAAGAGGCCCAGCAAACGAAGGAAGATCCCAACAAGGTTTCCCTCTGTCACACGCCCTCGGCCCACAAGCTATGATCAGTAGCACAAGCACAATACGTAGGAGTGGAGCAATACCAGTGCTCAGGTACCGCGGAGAGGCGACAAAACGCAGCAGAAGCAGAAAACCGCACAACCAACGATCGTGAAAGCCCGTGTTCTGCCAGGGCCGATGATGTCGTCGCAAGCAAAAATAGCCCGGAAACACGCGTCTGCTCGAGGCCCAGACCGGCGGGCGGTTGTCAAAACCGTTGGAAAGGGATTAGCCGACAGAAACGGGTGTCGTTAGCTTCAGGGCGATCCGCTTGCTGGCGTCGTGGGGTGGGTGAGGATCGGAAGTTTTTGGTGGCTTGCAGACGTTGTTGGGGTTCGTCTTTCTTCTTTTGGTAGTGATACTTCTATACATGTGAAGTGGAGGGATGCAGGCGAGTGGTGATTCATCCACCTTTTCTAGGCGAGCTCTTGAAGGCGACAATGGCTCGTGCTTGACACCGTTTCACGAGCGGTTCCGGCATGCGGCGGCCACGCATTCGAAACGACTTGTCCCGGGGAAGACTATTAACTGGCCAATTGTGAGACTTCTTTAATTCCACCAAGCGGCGGTAATGCCTGTGGGTGATCTCAAGGGCAATGGAGAAGCCCGTGTCAATCGTGCTATTGGGCGATGTTGTACAATAGCAGAACACGACGTCGTTGGGGCTATACTGATTGGCATGTAACAGGCGCAATTGATGTGGGAGGGGTCCAATCTCTTATCTACAGCCCATTGTTGATAATCTGTATAGTACTCTATACATGGAAAACGGACATGTGATATGGCTACATGGAAGCATCTTGGCGAGATACAATTACTACCCCAAGTCGGTATGAGCTCAAGGAATGAGCAATCCCAAGCAAGAATGTTAACATGAGAGACATCGCCTGGAAGTCCAGCTTAGCTTCAAAGAACGCACTGCTCGCCTTGCCCTCTGGCATTCAGTACGGAGTTTGAAGCTAGACCTCGACATGCGGAGTGCTTCCGGTGTCGACGGGTTAGGGTTGGGGTGATGGAAATATCGCCAAATATGCATTTCATGGTGTATGCGTGTTCTTTTGGAGCCGAGTCAATCATGATGATATCTCGGCGGACGTGCTCTTATGGTCTGGAGTAGACTGGTTTATCCATTGACCATGTTGTGGTCATTCAATACTATAATTTCACATTTAGTCGAGCGTGTTTTTCGATACGTGCATCATCAAGCAAGTCATGTATGTCATTAATCAAACCAAGAATAATTGACCAACACCATAACACGTGCAAATGCGTATTCGTTGTGACCGATAGGCAGGGGAGCGTCTGAAGGGACAACGATTATTGCCGTATGGACCTCAGAGGGAACGAACAATAGATTATCCGCATCTGTACACGCTATGCACAACACCACGTCTACACTGTGCGACAATGCCGATCGCGATGAATGGTCATCGACAGCTTTTACCATTGAAATTATATGACAATACAACTTGGAGTGGTCCCGCGTTACATCTCAACGATATCATAAGCACAGCGTTGTTGCGTGGATGCCGAACGCGAAATCAACACGATAGCTGGACGCCCACGTTTGCACGGACGATGACACCAGCAGAGTTGGCGACACACAGACAGTGTAGTGTAGACCAAGAACATCGACGAACCTAAGGACGAACACTCGAGACGGTGGCCAACACATCAGAGCCACATCAACAACGGTGAATCAACAAATGAACAGGCGACGGCAAGGTAGCTTAGAAAAATCTGCATTCGCGTAACACTATGGTACACACCCTCAAGACCAGCCCTCTGAATCGGAAATGAAGCTCATGCGCAAGAACCACCATCGCGAGACGACGGCAGCAGAAAGCGTCTTGGGGCACGCGCATTTAGAAAAGCCGATTTGTTGGTATCATATCATTTCGCCCCTCCGGGAGTTCGATGTGCGCCTTTGAAAAAAGTGGTGACTTTCAAGAGGCGTTGGATCGACCGTGACCCTCCCGTGTAGAAAAACCCCGAGCTAGCATGAAGAAAGAGAAAAAGCAATTAAACAGACGCCGTCCGAGAGCCATTGAGCGATGTTGGAGACATGCGCTTACTCGTCGTCCTCATCGTCATCGACGCCACCCTGGATGAATGTTAGTCATGGTGGTCAATGGCAACGGTAAAGGTCAACTTACGGCAGTGTAGGCAGCCTTCTCCTCCTCGTAACGCTGCTTGTCGGCCTTGGCCTTGGCGTCGTAGGGCTCCTTCTGCTTGTCGCTGAGGGCCTTCCACTGCTCACCGAGCTTCTTGCCAACCTCGCCTGGGAGATGTCAGTAATGTCAATTGAAAAACAGATGCGACATAACGTACCGAACTTGATGCCGGGGTTGTCCTCGCGGACCTTGTCGCGCTGCTCGTTGGCGAAGAACATGTAGGCAGAAAGACCGCGCTTGGGCTGGTTGGGATCTGGCAGAGAGGTTAGCATTAATTTAGAATGACGGTAAGGTAGTCGGCAGCGACGTGAGAAACGTACCCTTCTTCTTACGACCTCCCTCAGCCTTGCCGGCGCGCTTGGCGCGACCAGTGGTGGCTTTCTCGGACTTGGGCATGGTGGCGAGTGTTGTGGAAAAGTGGCTAAAGCAAGCGACGCGTCGTTAGCACGGTGTTTCGAGGACAGGTACGCGACCGATACTGTCGGATCAGTTTGATCGCGACGGCGTGGTTGCGATGTTGCGATCGATGAGTGTCAAGCAGCTGGCTGTTGGTGGGCAGGCTGCTTGCGCGTTGCTCTTGCAGCCGCCACTCGCAAGTTGCGCGTGACGCGCCAAAGGACAAGTGAAGGAGGACGAGCAGACTTACTATTGAGAGGTGAAGTTGAATGTGCTGAATGTGACAGGCGTGGATGTGTGACTGTGAGAGTGGTGGTTAGTCGATGAATCGCGCTGCTGTCAATCAACGACGACAACAACAATCGAGGTCGGTTGCTTGAGGCCGCAGTGGAATGCGACGGGCGACAACAATCGACGACGAGGCCAGAAACGCGTAAGAATCGCGCGATGTTGGCAGCGTATTGACGATGCGATGATATCGAGGGTTGTTTTGGCTTGGATGTATGGGGATTTGGGACTGGGGCCGGCGCTCACCTTTCGTGTGTGGTTTCTGGTGGTGGGAAACAGCAGAGAGAGAGAAGCTGGCGCAGGCAAATAGTACTGAGCAGCGGAGGGCGCGCCTCCCTGAGGGAAGAGCCACCGCCAGACCCCGCAAAGAGAGACAGCCTTGAGAGCGCGCGCGCGCCTGCCTGCCACACGCACAACACGGCTTGCAGCGCCCACGACTTCATCTCCTTCGCAGCCAGCGCTCAATACATGCAGGTCACAGTCATGTGGTTTGCATGCACGTGAGCTACGCGGCTTCAATACATACAAAAAAATACTGCATCTTGCATTACAAACATCATAGGTTCTTCTTCCTTACACGCCCGCAGAGAGCCAAGCGCCCTCACAGTACTCCAGTATGATTTCATAGCCGTCGTGACCATAACTCTCAGCACGCTAAACACCAAAACCACGCAGGCGCTCGACCACAAGCAACAGCAGCAGCACAGCTCTTAGCAATCAGCCCGAGCTCTCTGCGAGCCGAGACTCTCCGTTCAAGGTGGGAGGTCTACCCCAAGCCCGTCTCACTTTGTTTTGTCTCCTCTCCTCGCCTCACTTTCTTATGTCCCAGCGGTCTGCACGTGTTCACGCGTGCAAAGGGGCCGAGCAGCGAAAGCACGCGTTCGAGGGTCCGAGATACCAGCAGCCCTCTTCAGGGTCCCTGTCTGCCCTGCCGACTGCTTAGGTTAAGCCGACCGTATATGTCAGCGACGCGTTATCGTGTCATGGTTCAGTACCTTAGCTAAGTGTTCAAAAACGGTTCTTGCGCATGAACCTGCGTACAGTCTACCAGCCATCTCTCAGTGGCAAGTGTACTTGTTCTTGAATCTCAGTCCAACAGTATTTGCATACACGACCGTGAGATGTGCGTCGAGCTCTAACCGTGTCTCACCGGTAGTTCGAGCCCAAGAGAAGGCCACGCCTGTCAATGCTACCATAATAGCTATTGAGAATGCTGTACGTAGACTCATGCGCAGCAACTAGAACTCCGATGAATCCCGAGGCATTTCGAAATAAATAACGTATAAAATGTATGTCTCTTTGTAGCTCCGCCACAAAATGACACCCAGAGAAACTTCGAAAGGTCCTACTACGTGCAACCGACCCAACAATACCCAGATGGGGTCTTGAAGTCCAGAGCATCTGTCTCCTCCAACTAGGAAGCGAAGCACAATACTTTATGTATCTGCCTAGTAAAACTGACGCAGGGTCTGATCAAGCATCTGATGTACGAGGTAGAAACAAACAGGTTGATCTGAGGACCTGTACTAGAGTCCGAGAGGCTGTCACGTCTAATAATAGTGCTGGAGGATATGGATAAGCTTGACTGCGATGATGCTGTGCTCATGGTCATCTTTCGAGCACAAGAGATGAAAGTGGTATCTTGTCGCGTTCTTGCACACCTTGCCGGTCAGGGCACCTCGCGGTCTAGTTGCAAACTCCGTACTGATCCCTCGACGGCACCGTCAACAATACGGACTTTGAAGGCAGACAGTGAGAGCACCAACAGACGCCGAAGCGAACCTGAAGTCTCCCCACATTATTGATGACGAAGAAAGCCAATACAAAAGCCGCTCTCCCAACCTTGATGGTCTCCTCCACTCAATGCTCTACCTGATGTAGGCTACCTCTTTTCAGCCTCTTTCCTAAAAATGTCGTCTTCCAAGGATGCCGCACTCTACGGCCTCCAGCGCCCGAAGCGCATGAAAGGCGACAAGGAAATCTCCTCCAACACCACATCCTCTTTCACCAGCCAACTGAGCTCTCTCATCAACTCTTCCAAAGGCGCTGGCACAGACACGCGCGTGAAAGCAAGCCGCACCAAAGCCAAGAAAGAAGACATATTTGCGACACACAATCGGAATGCCGCTGCTCGCGCCCAACGGGATCTTGACAATGCGGCTAGCCCGGCGTTTGCACAGAAGCACACGACCAATGGAGAGGGCTTAGATCGGGCAGTATGGGAGCGCAGCAAGAGGAAGATGGAAGAGAAGGCGCGCTTGTATGCTGCCATGAAGCGTGGAGATGTAGAGGACGATGCCGAGAGGTTTGCGGTCGACTTTGATCGCAAGTGGGCTGAGAAATACGGGGACGCGCAAAGCGGCGAGGAGGACATGTCTGACGAAGGTGAAGAAGATGAGGAAGAAGACGGTAGTGGCATGGTTGAGTATGTGGATGAGTTTGGGCGTACAAGACAAGGCACTCGTGCGGATGCGGCCAGAGCTGCAAGACAAGAGCGTGGACGGGCAGACATGGCTGGGGACAGATTCACTGCGCGACCTTCTGCTCCCAGTGGTGTTATCTACGGCGACACTATTCAGCACCAGGCTTTCAATCCTGATATGCCTATTGCTATGCAGATGGAAGAGCTGGCCCGGAAAAGGGACAAGAGCTTGACGCCACCACCGGACATGCACTTTGACGCTTCGAGAGAGGTCAGGCAAAAGGGTACAGGCTTCTTTCAATTCAGCGAGGACGCCGAAGAGAGGAAGAAGCAAATGGAGGGGCTTGAGCGTGAGCGGATACAGACAGAGAGGGCTCGCAGTGAAAAGCGCAAGGCAGAGGAGACGGACAGAGACAAGGACCATTCAACAGTGCTACCACAGGACGTGCCCACACAGGAAGCACAGGACAAGCGAGGGTATAAGAGGAAAGCCGATGAATTCTTTGACGAGCTCACTGCAAGGATGGCCGGCGAGCTGCCTCCTGGTCCGCCAGCAGATGCGATGGACGCCATGCAGCGGATTGAGGCTGCTCTGGCGCGCGAGGCAGAATGAGCGGCATCTGAACGATACATGACTTGTTCACATAGATGCGAGTATTGGGGAGTCGGCTGTATCGATCGAAGCAACAAGCGACGCATGCGAAAGTAATGCAGAAGGCCAAGTGCACCAGAGCCGTCCATATTGGCTGCCCGCAGCCCAAGGCCATCGGCACGCGCCAGGGCCTGACTCGCTTCTTCACACTCACCGACAGAGTACCTCGAGGTACTCGAGTACCAGGAGGTACGGCAAGGATCGACATGAATTACTTTTTCCACATAGCTACATGTCTGGGTCGGCCAACAGCAAGCGACAGGATTGCGGTGTTTCTGCGCCTTGGCTGATGCAACGAGATACTTCTGCCCTTTTGCCGGAAACAGACGGCGCATCGCAGTCTAGGTTCAGACTCCACACTTGTATATCAGCGGCAGGGTGATGGGTACGGACTTTGAAGCTAGACCGCAAGTGCGCGAGGCTTGAAGGTCATCTGGAAACCGCACAAAAACCGCAGCCGCAGCCCAAGGTTGGTGGGGCGCACCTTCCCGACTTGTGAACCCCGCCCTCGATTATAAGTAGGGGCCCTCGGAGCTCACCTGCATCTATTCAACCAACAACTCAGCCTCAACAACACTTTCAAATACCACACACATACCCAAACACCCACCACCACCAAATCAATCTATCAATCAAAATGGGCGGCTGCGGAAACTCCGGATGCACCTGTGCCAGCTGCAGCTGTGCTCCTGGCGCCTGCTCTTGCAGCGTACGTTCTTATCGCTTATCGCTCTCAGTCACACCAGGCGCCGCATACTGACACTGCAATCACAGAAGTAAATCTCTCTACCAGAACATGACCGGACCTGAATTACATCTCCACCCTACACCACCATTGCGATTCTAAGAAGGATGGGCCACTCGCTCGATCATTTGGCAGGACAGGCAGTGAAGGGATGGAGGCGCATACGGCAAACAAGGGAAAGGCATGGATGTTGACAATGATGATGTGACGATCTGTGACGACGAGAATGTTAGCTTAACAGCTACAGAAATGGCAGTTTGAAACAACCTACTTGTTCGGATGATGTGCTCTTCCATACGTGCCTGAAAACTATACGAACCTCGCCAATGTTATGATATTCATGTTCATAGCTCATACACCTTGTAGCCTACTACCACACATACCTATGCTTTTCACGCCGCCCAGACTCTCTTTCCACGCTCGTTTCCTCGAACTCTTCAACCTCTGGCACACCCTCCCTGTCCATCTTCTTATTCTCATAGATCAGCCAGCAACTCAATACCACACTGAGCACTGCCACCAACAGACAAAACGCAGCCGAGATCCACATTCCCTTCCTGTAAAGCGGCTTTTCACTCTCAGGGAAAACATTTGTCCCAAGCAGCGGACCACACTGTCCCACCGTCGCCAAAACCGTATATCCACCCGCCCGCTTACTCTCCGTCGCATGGATGTTCGCCACCCACGCCAGGAGCAGAGCCACAGACGCGAAAATCTCCACCGACAAGAAGATACTGAAGTATCGCGGGCCGGTGGTGTCCGTCGTGGCGTTGATGATGAACCCGATGCCTGCGAGAGTGGCTGCGAGAGCGCAGAAGGGCCCGCGCATCTTGAACTTGTCCGACAGCCAGCAGAAGGAGATGATCGTGAAGAAGCACAGGATGTACGGCGGAGCCGAGAGGCCTTGGGACTGGATGCGGGTGAAGGTGCCCATTTCGGAGATGATGGTCGGCACGAAGAGGGGCAGAGAGGCGAAGGATACGTTGCTGGGAGTTAAGGTGTTAGCTATGCTTCCGTTGATAACCCTAGATATATGATGTACTCACCAGCCAAAGTAGCAGAGCGCTGGAATCCACGATTTAGGATCCCGAATGCCCTCCCACATCTCTCTGACGCGAACACCTTCCTGCTTCTCAACATCGACCCGCTGATTCCTCGCAGCCATATGCAGCGCAATCTCCTTCTCGCGCTCAGTCAAGAACTTAGCCTTGGTGATACTATCCGGAATGAGAAACCAGACCGGAATCGCAAACAAGCACGTCGGCACGCCCTCAATAATAAACAGAATCCGCCACGGCGCCACCGAGCCTCTGATCTGCGAAATGCCGTACGCGAGCGCGCCGCCGTAGGCATTCGCCATCGCCGCCCCGCTGAGGAACACACCGTGTCTGAACCCTACGCGCTCGCGAGGGTAGAAGAAGCTGAGGTATAGTGGCACGCCCGGTCCGAACATGGCTTCGGCGACTCCGAGGAAGAAACGGCAGGCCATCAGGCCGCCCCAGTTGAAAGCTGCGGCTTGGATGGTGGCGACGAAGCCCCAGAGGAAGACGCAGGAGGCGCACCAGATGTGTGGTGGGAACTGCTTCCAGCCCATGCATGTCCATCTGTGTTGAGGTCGAGGTCAGCGACTTTGAACTTGCTATGTGTGATCTGAGGGGTGATTGTGAGCCCACGTACTGACTAAGGATGTATGCGATGTAGAAGATGGTGCCGAGTAGGTTGTATCGGTTGCCGCTTAGGTCGATATCCTCCGTCTGTCATGCACAAGTCAGTATACTGCTATTATATCTTCAAGGAGAGACCCCTCTCTCGGTTAATGATCGACATATGAGAGCCTCCTCAAGATAGCGAAACATACTACACGACTCATCAGCATCATAATCACAGCTCCCTCAAATTGACAGAACACATACCCATGCCAGCAATGCGCGCATTTCCCAAATTGCTGCGATCCAGCACGGCCAAACTGTAGAGGACGAAGACCAAAGGCAGCAGTCTCCAATCCAGCTTCCGGATGACAGCCTCTTCTTCCTCAGATGTCGGGCGGACGAAGACATGCTGGCCTTCTTTGGTTTGTACGTGTTCGTGTTTCTCAGTGCCCGAGCCGTCGAACGAGGCTGTTTTCTCGATGTCGCTCATCCTGGGCAGGCAGTTGTGTATTAAGTGTTAGCAGGAGAAGAGGGGGCGCTGTCTCGAACGACCAGAGATCAGTAGCGGTCAGGCCTGGTGACGTGTATTGCCGACGGTAGTACAGCGAGTGCAGTCAGAAATCAATGTCCACTCTCGGACTGATATCTCCCCAAGAAAGAAACAGCAGAAGCAAGTCTTGGAAAGTCCACGAGTAACTCGATTAAGCTTCGACAGATATACCTTCCAACAAGCAACTCAAACGATACCTTTGAAGTGCCGCTACAGCTCTGACCTCCTCCTCCCTTGGGTCTTCAGTCATAATTGCCGTTGGCCGCGGAACATTACTCAACGGCTACAGCGGCCTGCCTGTGCGCGGATGCATGGCATGACATGGCATGACATGGCATGATGGAGGGAAAAGCACAAGGTCTGACCGAATGGCTTGTATGAGCTTGTCCACTTGGAGCCAAGATCGGCTCGAGGATGTGAGGGGAAGGTTGTGGGCTGTGGAGAACTCCAGGTCCGGAGATCATATTTCGGAGGATTGTAAGCACGAAGAAAATGGGTCTTACAATGAACTTGCCTGATCGTCTTGATAGGAAAGGTTAAGCCTGAATCTTGGATACTAGAACGCTCAGTATTGGATATGTTGGGCTGAGAACAGGATGTTTTCTTCGACACAACATAACATAGAGCCAATCAAATTCGATGAATCTATCTAACTCCTGGGGTATCCAACACCAACAATGCCACAACGCTGCAATGCTATTACAATGCAATAGACAAAATCGCGATCAGATACTCGCTCTCCTCGGCGCCATAGTCCTGCGCAAGTTCCTCTGCTTCTCCGTCTCCTCCATCACGGGCAGCACACCTTGCTCCCTCAACTCAGTCAAATACTTCTTACCAAACTGGTATCCGACCTGGTAAATCTCTTCGAACTTTCCGAACTCGAGTGTGCCATATTCTTCAATGGGTGGACGCATGTACCGACATCCCGGCGTGATCTTTGCGCGCTCCAAGTTGTCGTTGCTGCTGACGTACGCAAGGCGGGCTTGAATCTCTGACAACGTGGGCGGGTTAGGATAGGACGAGAAGGGGTTCCAGCGGTTCAGAGAGGCCCAGATACCCGAGAGCGAGTCACCGTAAGATTGCGGTACATCGTCGTCGAGGGCGCCCACGTCGATGGCAAAGATGATATCCGCACCCAATGACTTCATGTGCGAAACTGTCAAGTTGTCCACGTAGCCGCCGTCGAGAAGCATGTTTCCTTCGTCGCACATGGGAGGAAGCAGGCCGGCGAGCGACATCGATGCGCGGACATAGCGCCAGACGTAGCCAGAGGTGTGGATCTCCGAGCGAGATTTCGAGATGTTCGTGGTGTTGCAGTAGTACTCCAGCCAGAAGTCCTCGATCTGGGCATCGCCAAACGCCTTGAAGATGCCGCGGTTGAACTCATGTCCAGTCGTGTAAGATGCCGATGGGTAGGTCACATCAAGCGCAAAGCGCCACATGCTGCCCATACGACCAGCGAACTTCTTTGCTCTGCCATACATGGGAACAACGTCGGCGTCCCAAGCGTAGAGGGCGCCAATAAAAGCTCCAATCGATGTACCGCCAACAATGTCAATTGGTAAACCTGCTTCTTCCAGAGCTCGAATGATGCCCACATGTGCGATACCCCTTGCTCCACCACCGCCAAGGACGAGACCAACACTGCGACCGCAGAGACGACGGGCAAGACGATGGAAGTCGCCCTTGAAAGGAGTGTCAGGAGAGTAGAGCGGAGTCTGTCGCACTCGGCGAGATGTGTACTTCTGGATCTCAGCCTGAAGTACCTGGACACGTTGTTTGATGACATTGCCGAATTTGCGTGTAGGCGGGTGAGCAGGTTCAACAGTCGTGCGAAACGACATCTGGACGTGGTGGTGGCCGCCGTTGATCCATGGCCGGTTGCGCAACCATTCTCTGGTGAGACCGGGTGGACAGTAGCGCTCTGCATGCAGCAAGATGAGTTCTTTTCTCGCTGTGGTCTTCGTAGTAAGCAGGAAGCGCTCGTATTCTCCGATGCTGGCCGAGCCTTCTGCAAGGCCGACAAGGTAGATGCAATCAGCTTGATTGATACAAGTCTGTGTCCATGGCGACTTCACACTGGTGTCAGCGATGTAGAGCACGATGCCGTATTTCTCCTCAAGATCTGCAAGGTATTGAGACAGCTTCAGTTTACCCATCTTGCTGAAAGCATGACGGCCAAGGTGGTTGAGAATGGAGGCCTGGTTGAGGGATGTCACTCCGTTGAAAGTGCCAATTTGTTGCAGTGCAGCCTGCAGTCTGTGTCCGAAGTCCACAACAGGTACACCAGCTGTACAAGGTACTATGGCGACAGTGCGCAGATTGTGTGTTGAGTTGACCTTGTTTCGCGAGACAGACATCTTGCTTTCGTGAGAAGGCTCCGCCATTGGCCCTTCGATCAAAGCTCTCATCCTGGAAGCGATGATTTTCGAGACCTTAATCGTGATTCCAGGATGTTCTTGCGCAAGACTGTTGAAAAGAGTCTTCGGGAACTTTGCAAGCTCGGTGTCGCGGATCGCGTGTAAGGTACCCGGCCGCACAGATTCTGTCAAGACCTCCAGCTCACCGACACTGTCACCTTGACCGAATTCACCAATCGCCTTCATTTTGCCATCGGAACCCTCTTGAATAGCCCTCAGACGTCCGTTCAGCACGATGTAGATCGCATCGCTCTCCTCACCCTGATTGAAGATAGTCTGCCCTGCGCTGACTTGAACCCACTCGAGCGCAAAGTCGATGTGTAAGATCAGCCGCGGCAGGAGATTGGCAAGGCGTTTGGCCATGGTCAACAAGACAATAGGGTACCGCTCGACAACTTTTTCCACAACGCTACGAGGAAGGAAACCAACGTAGACATCTGTCTTGGCGGTGATGTCGATGAAAGACCGATATGATGACACAGTGCCCATGTAGCCAGCCATGCCGCCAGGTTTGATCAAGAACAGGCTTTTGCTGTTGGTTTGCTTTTTCCGCTTTGGGTTCTGTGTAGATCCGAAGGAATGCGAACGTCCCGAGCTGTCTCTCCGATCGTGCGGGTTCAACAGCTGTGACGCCTTTATCGCGCCTTGTTCTGCTGACGTCCCGAGCACACTCGAATCGGTATCGTCTTCTTGGATTGGCACGCTGACATCCAAGAAACCATCGATCACATAGTACAGGCCAGGGTTCCGCTCACCCGACTCAACTAAAACGGAGCCTTTGGGGAAGCAGACGATTTCTATCTCGTGCTTTAAATCCTCCAATATGTTTGAGGGTCCAGTGGCACTGTAAGCAGATGCAGAGGCCATGGAGTCCGAATCGCCATCGCCAGAACCATCGAAGTGGTCCATGAAGCCGAACGCACTGTTGAATACGGCAGTCTGTCGTTTGCTATCAAAGGAGACCAGGCGAGGCGACTGGGCGGCCGACTGAGGCTGGCGCATGCCGTCCTTTACGTTGTCCACGCCAATAGCTTTAAGCATGCAGTCCATGATTCCTTCACGGAATAGTACATCCTCATCGACAGATTCCTGGCGGTGCAAGGTCTGTCGAGGATTGATGTGCATCTTAAATGGATCCTGTGTGATTTGTGAAAGCGGCGTGATTGCAGGGAGCTCTGAGTGCTTTGGCGTGTGGTATGCTTGTGAGAAACTCGGCCTGTTCCTACGACCAGGATGTCTTGCCGCGTGGATGTTTGTCAGTAGATCGCCTGCGCTCACTTGTTCGTTTCCTGGGTCAGCAGAGCTGAGATCGCTACTCCGTGTTGACATGCGGGCTTGCATGACTGCGTCACGCCTCAAGCCACTGCTTGACCGCCTTCTTTGCGTTAGGATTGGGTTGTGCAATGCAATGCCTTTCATTCCCTCCTCGGGTGGTACCCTTTCTTGTTCCTTACGGAACTTGTCTTTCAATCTCTCCAGCGCATCACCACGGAGGAACCCAGGAAGATCATAGTTTGTGTACTTGTTCATCAGACGTTCAGTCCGCAGGACCTCACTTGTGAGACCGAGATAGGCATGTCCCGTCGCCAATGTCACTCTTTGCAAGCGAGTCAGGATTACTTGGACGATGTGGGCTGTCGCTTTGGGGTATATCCTGGTCAGCCTATGGAAAGCTGTAGCCGGTATGATGGCGATAGTTGTATCGACTGTTGCTCGCGCTACAATATCTGGGTGTGCAGAGGCAGACCTTGTGGGTCTGGCCCGTTTAGGTGGTGCACCTCCGGCAAAGCTGGGATACCTGCTCTGCTGTGGATGCTGGTGTTCACCAGAAGCATCGAGTGCAAGAGGTGGTGGTTCCTTGAATGCAGCACTACCTTGACGGTGATTCGTCGAAGATCGAGGCCTTGAGCCAGTGCGCGAGGAGCTTGGGTCCCAACCCATTGGACTGGTGGTCTCGTCGGATCCCGGTGTAGATGTGCCCTCTGGCGTGAAAGTAGCGAAGCTCGGCTGCTTTCTCAGGTCGGGCCGTGATACACTCGGGTCTGATGATTCGCCTTCGTCGTCATGCCGAAGTTTGACAGTCTCGGTAAACAGTGCAAGTATTGAGAACAGGGATGACATGGGCGCACCATTTTTCACTTCAGTAAGCAGTTGATAGGTACGATTGCCATTCGCAGCATCATCGCCAGTGTCGTCATCAATAGCAGACTCGTCGTTAGGGTCGTCTGCGGAGTCCGTACGGTTGGACTTGACAAAAATTTGGACTAGTCCATCCACCACCAGACAGAAACCCTTTTCTTCCTCGAGAAGCAATGTTTCACCAGCAATAAGCTTCCTCGTTTGCATAGTCCTAGTTAGCTCATGGAAGACTGGTCGCTCGAGATAGCCAAAGACTTTGATAGCACTTAGAAACTCATCGAAATAGTTCGACAGACCAGGCTTCGAGTCGTTCTCCTGCGTCTCAGGAAAGACCTCGACCTGGGGCTCCTTACGCTGTGGCTCTGGAGGAAGCCTCGAGTACATGTTGAGGAAACGATAGCGAACGAACCAGCTCACTGTGGAAGCAAAGGCCAGCAAGAGGATCAGCAGGGTGGTCATATTGAGTGTAAGTGTAAAGCTTCTCGAGAGGAATGAGAAGATCCATGTCGGCAGAGTGATAGTGATGAAGCTGACGATCCAGTACAGCAGACTCGGAACGATGGTGAAGACACCAAAGAGCAGACCTCCGAGCATGCCTGCCGTCGATTGGACACCAGCTGGGCCCGGGGCGTTGGGGGCGGTGGTCGAAGTGGTGTGGCTGGCCAGCGAGGTGAGCGACTCAGTCAATATGGAGGGCAGCGTGCCATCCACGCGCGAGGCGTCCATCTTCACTCGAGTCGAGCTCACGTGCACCGCAGCTGATTGTTCGTAGCTTGTCGTCCAATAATACCAGCAACGTGCAGCGGCCAAAGTCGCCGCCTGTGAGTGCATGTGGCTCTCCACTCTGTGAATGCCTGATGCCTGAGGCATGAACAAACTTCCACTACTTCGCGACTTCGCAAGCGGCGCATCGCATCGCGCGTCGGACAATTGTAGTATGAACTGCTAGAGCCACCCCTCGTCTACCTCATCCACTGATCCACCCTCTTCTTTCACCTCACAACACCCTCAATCACAGCGGCTGCGTCGCGCACAACCAGCCATCATGTCGTCGCAACCGCGCTCTTACCATCAAGACTACATCGCAAAAGTACGCTACTCGAACCAGCTCCCACCACCACCCGATCCTCCTAAACTTCTCGACATTCCTGGCACCGGCCTTGCGGGAGGACAGTACACAAGTGCGGGATATGCGTCGAGGCTGGCGAGAGAGCAACCTCTGAACATCGAGGCTGATGCAGAGCTGGGAATGCCCATTGATCTCGTGGGCATCCCTGGCGTATTCGAGGGCGATGAGAGAGGTAAGTGAATGAGTTCCAATGTTCACAGCAACTCATCGCTAATAAAATGAAGCTATCATGGCGCAACCTGGTTCGCGCGTCACCAACCCTCGCGACAAGGCGCTGCTCAAGCCTCTCAATGCATTGGGCAAGCCTGCTTCAGCATTAGAACAAGTCTCTTTCCTACGAAGAACCGAATACGCCGCCTCATCAAGTCCACAAATGTTTGCTTCCGGATCATCTAAGGACATCCTGCGGAAGAACGATGCCAAGCGTGCGAACAAAGCAAGGGACAAGGAAGACCCGATCAACATCCTGAAGAACATTGTTAAAGGCTTCGACATTGCATACCCGCAAGACGCATACACAGGCGAGGATTCGGCCGAGAATATTCGCGGTGCAGCAGCAACATACGAGGAGAAGAACGCTTGGAAAACCCCTAAGCATCCCACAAACCCGCAAGCCACGCTGGTGGACAGCTACCCATTACTTCCCGACCTCGAGGCGATACCGCAAATGGGCAGCTACATGATCATGAAGTTCACCACGAACCCCGTCACAACAGCCGACAAATACGATACCCGTCTGGATACTGCAATCTTCCGGCCATCTGCCGACCCCGACAAGGAAGCCACCTATGAGCAGAAGATGGCGGATTGGACACCAGAATCAGGCAGACCAAAGCCGCTTCCTGACTATGATTACGACTACTACCTTCCAGGCGACGCCGAGGCAGTGCCTGGAATCAAGCGAAAACTGGACATCAGCGATCCAGACAACGAGAGCCCGGATCTCTACACAGATGACCTTGGCGATGGCCAACGTGCGTTCAAGTTCCCACGCATCAGGACATACGAAACCTACGCCCAGACTGGCGATGACGAGGATGTCTACAACGACACAGTGGCAATTGCGTTGCACGACCCAGAAACTGGGACGAGCAGAAGGCTGGTAAAGGGCGCATACTTCTACCCCATCTCCACCCGCATGGTGATCAAGCCCAAGCGAAGAGTCGGAATGGCTATGCTCCAAGGCGAAGAGGAGAAGCCCGATGAGCTGAACCTGACGATTCGCGAGCCTGATGAGGAGGACGTTGGCCGGATCCGAGCCCACCAGGGCAACCTCGATTCGAGCTTGCAGGTCGAGGTGGCTGCTGAAGAATAGAGCGACCATCACAAGGTCTGGAATCTTGTAACTTTATTGCCATCTAGCAAGCGTTTCTGCATTTTGGACTGTGTAACACTAGACACCCCACAAGATAGGAAAAAATGCTCATGATGCAAGTCTGCCGTAACCGGCAAAGCATGTCTTAATCCATGGCTCGAACCACCTCCAGCGCCGTCGCTAAAACCTGTAAAATGGACATGCATGTCGCTAAACCCTGTAAAAATGACATGCATGTAATAGCTCGTCCGGGTCTCTCAGACCGCAATGCGATCTTCCCCTCCACACTCACAGCTCGAATCACAGCCAGTGATGAACTGCGGATCGTATCGCTGCGCGTACCAGCCGTTACGCACCGCGCCCGACGGGTCGTTTTCCTCGTTCGCCGTAGACGGATCGTTGACATCCAGCTGTCCAGACAAAGTCGCCGGGCCCGCCGTAGCCTCTGCATTTGACGAGCCGATAGTTCTGAACACCGGTTTCCGCTTGGGAGCATCGGGCTTCGCGACCGTCGTCGAAGTCGAGAGCTTGATGGGCTGGATCTCACTGTTGGCGGAAGATTTGGATTTGAGGCTGCCGCCGGTGTCTTTGGTTAGCTGCTTCATTTCTTTGAGGCGCTGTGGCGGAAGAGGATATATATTAGCTTAGGCTGTGGGGTTGTTTGGAGGGAGTCTACGGGTCAAGAAGGCGAACCATGCGGTGGGAGTGGTCGTAGGAGGACTCGTGGGCCTGGAACTCGTTCATGCGCGCGTAGCCTTTTTGGCACATTTCGCCTGTGGAGAGGTTTTGCCATTAGTTATCATGTTTGGGTTTGATGTTTTGAAGATGTCACCAGGTTACTCCTCACAGAAGAAGGACATTCGCGCGGCTCTTGCGCTCTCCGTCAGCGCTTGTGGCAAAGTGTTACCGTGCTGCAATGGCATCAGAAATACGGTCTTGGATGCTGTGCGCCTGTTCTTACTGGGGCCATGTTGTGTAGATGATGTTTTATATGTCACGGTGAGAAAGCTAGCGAAGTGACTAGATGATTGGCGGCGCTTGTGCCGAGATCTTTTGTTAGTTCGTGTAGTAGTGAGTGGTATCAAGTCATCACATGCTTGATGCGGCTCTGTTACTTTGACGTGAAGAGTGAAGGAGCCATGTGGCTCGTGCTAAACCTTAATCGCCGCGCCTGCTGATCAACTTGGCCAATCAGGTTGGAGAGGATTCGTCTCATCTTCCGACTCGTACGAAACGTATTCGATATATTGTTACCACCCTGCGCATGCAGTATTTCACTCTATTGTTAATTCGGTATCTAGAGTAGGCCCATCGTCTGTACTAGGAAGAGCACTCCATAATAGGCCACCATGGCCGACCGCGACTACCTAGCAGGCCTCCAAGAGGTCGAGCCCTCACCGGTCGAAGAGACGCCCTCAGACTCCAAGGACAACTACTTCCCCGACTCCTCTGGAACATCCTCACCAAAAAGCACAAATACCCTCGGACTCTCACAGCACTCGCCAGCATGGTACCTCACTCGGATACAAAAATACTCGTCATACGCCTTCTCCGCCTTCACCGTCGCACATATCGCCAACACATCGCTCATACCTCTCGCAACCGGCAGCGTGCATGCGAGTGAGGGCTCTTTGCTGCTCACAAGGCCTTACTACCAGAGCTGGCCTATCGCCGAGCCCTTCCTCATTATAATCCCTCTCATGGCGCACGTCGGCAGCGGCCTGCTCCTGCGATTGTACAGACGGAATGTGAACGCGCGGAGATACGGCGCCGAGACAAGATCAGAGAAGAAGCAATACAGAGACAAACTGTGGCCTGCTGTGTCTGGCATCAGCAAGTTGGGCTATCTTTCAATCCCGCTGCTGGCCGGACACGTATTCATCAACCGTGGAATTCCCGACCAATTCCCTGGCGGAAGCACAAACATCGGCCTCAGCTATGTCAGCCATGCGTTCGCAAAACACCCTCTCGTCTCGTTCTCTGGATTCGCGGCTCTGATCAGCGTCACGGTCTTCCACATGACGTGGGGCTGGGCGAAGTGGCTCGGACTCACTCCTAACCAGAGCACAGTCACGGGCTACGAGAGGCCAATCGCCAAGAAGCGCAGGTGGTACATCATCAACGGCGTTGCTACTGCGGTCACTGCGCTGTGGATGGCCGGCGGTTTCGGTGTCATCGGCAGAGGCGGCGAAGCGGGAGGCTGGGTCGGCAGGATGTACGACGAGATGTATCAGAGAATACCGCTGGTTGGCCAGTGGATGTAGGAGCATAGGAGCATTTGGCGGACGGCATTGTTAATGTTCTAGATACCCATCACGATTATCACAGCGCACGACATTTTCACCATCATCCTGGACCTGACGTATATGATGGGCGAAGTCGAAGCATAGCAAGCATTGTACAATACAGCGATCGCATAATTGGCGCATTAAAACTACGGCTACAAACTTGTACAAGACTCGAAAGCTGATTCATTCCGCCGCCGAGAGCTAAGCCTACGTAAAACACTCTGATCTAAACTATAGCAGTGTCCCAAGCCAGACAGTCAAGCCAGAAACCCTATTACCTTCGAGCGACATTATCCCCACTACCAGCCGCAACAATCGCCCACTCAGCCACAGTCGCACCCGTCCCATTAAACTCATCCGCCGTCCCCTCAGTCGCTCTATTCCCCAAAATAGTCAGCGTCGCATACCTCCCACTCCACACCGGACGTTCCAGAGTCACATTCGTCGTATTGCCCGAATACGGCACGATATCGCTCGCCTTGGAAGCATCATAAGCATCGCTAACAGCAACGCTCGCATCGCTCGTCACATTCACCGCCGCCGAAGAGGAGTTAGAGAATGTCACGGCGTAGCTGCGCGGCGGCGCCTGCGCCCAGTCGAAGCGGATCTCGCTGATTTCGACGAAAGGCTCGGGGAGCTGGACGGTCATCGACGAGGAGAGGTTCGACTGCGTCGGTTGCCACTTGGTGCTGATGGCGCCGTCGACGGCGCTGAGGGGGAATTGGCCGGGGGAATAGTCGCGGTCGGTGGTGACGGGTTGGCATTGCGCGACGTTGCCGGGGATTGTTTTGTTGAAGCCTGCGCGGCGGTTCGAGAGGACGACTGTGTTGTTGAAGTAGAGGTTGTGGATTGTTGGGTCGGATAGGCCTGAGGTTACGGGGATGGGTCCGGTGGCGAAAGTGCTGTTCGCGGAGGGTAAGGGGTTGGAAAGACGCTGGAGGGTTGTGTGCGTGCTGTTGGAGGTTGCGTTGACTGGCCAGCCTTGCCAGTAAATGGTTCTGTAGTTGAGGTTGGGGATCTGTGGTGGCAGATCAGGATAGACGTTCAGTGAGTCGAGATCCAGACGAAGGCCCAGGTAGCCGAATATCGCGACGCGATTTGCGCCGCCTATTCCTGTCAAGAACGGATACGCTGGGTGGGTGCCTCCGTTGGCATCCCAGTCATCTAGTAGCTGCTCGCTGAATTGATACCACGGTGCTCGTGTGTAAGGCTGGGAGCCGTACAGGTCGTAGGTGTACGACGAGCATCCTGAGGGCGAGATCTTGTTTGCCACGATGCTGAAGACTCCGTATGTCATGCCTGGGCCGTTGAGAGTCTGTTTGCCAGCGTAATAGTCCAAATCGCTTAGCGACTGCTTGTTAGGGTAGTCGAGGAAATCGTCGATGAGAACGATGTCGGCTTGCTTTACTGAAATCGAGCCGTTCATAGTCTGATACTCGAGAATGATGTTGGCTGGATCGTACACGGGCACAGTGATGTTGTCTGCAATGCTCGCCCAGGTCTCATTCGCTTCCTTGCCGAGGCGCTTCCGTACGTCGTTCGTGTTGTCGAGATGAGTCTTCATCAAGACCATGGTGAAGCCGACGTTGGTTTGGAAATTGGCGTACTCGTCTGGATCGGTGGCGTTGTACAGATCGTACATTGCCGAAGTCTCGTTGTAGGTGACAACATCGGCGTAGAATTGAGCAATCGCATTGTAGACAGGGAAGAGTTCGTCTTCGAAGAACTTGGTATCGCCGCTTGCAACCCAATAGCTGTGGAGCTGCAGCGCAATGTCGCCGTTGAGATGGTACTCGTAGTCGAAGCAAGGTCCGGTGCCCGTGCAGTTGCCGAATCGTCCAGAAGTCCAGCTGTAAACCGCACCGTCGGGTGAGAATTTTCCTGTCTCGTTTTGTGATGACTGGTAGGCGGTCAACACATTTGCCTGCGCTTGAGGGAATCGTTCTGATCGATAGCGTGCAATCTGTCTCGCTGATTCTGGGTAAGCGACTACCAGACCGGGTTGCATCCACACATCGCTGTCCCTACAATTGGTATGTCAGTGAAACGCACAAGACCGAGCCCTGGAGTGCAAGAAAGTTTACGCCCACATACCAGAAGATCATCCCTCCATAGCTATCGCTCCCCAAACCACCAACCGCAATGCTATTGACATCCAGTTTCGAGTTGTTCCCAGCAGCTACGATCGCGTTCGTACCAACAGTCTCCTTAAGCAAGTGAAATGGGTTCGTAACTGCAGTAATCTGCAACTCCAGAATATTCGGGTCGTCAGGAAGACTTCCATTCGGGAATCGATAACTATCGACACTGTCAGGAGTCATGATACTAGCCCACTCCGCAATGTGCGAAGAAAGCAGCTCGACGTAGCCTTGCTGCGCAGCAGACCATGACGCATTGAGAGCTGTCGACTGAGGGTCCTCGAAAGCGTCGGTTGAGGCGCCGCCGATGTACTTTGTAATGATGCTTGTCTTGCCGGCTTGCAGGCTCACGTCTATGCCTTGCGCGATCGAAGAGCTGTTTGCTCCGAGCACAGAGTCGTCCGTGATTTGTGTGCGACTGCTCTTGTCGCAGCTGTCGTCTCCCACCAATGCCGAGTAGATGTAAGCGGTGACATTTGAGATGCCCACAGGCCTGACCGCGGACCAAATGAAAGGCAGAACTGGCTCAAAGCTCTTGTCGACAAAGTCCGTCCTCAGTGCGCAATCGCCGTCGAGCAAGTCGATCACCGTAGCATTGACGTTTTGCGACGCTGTGAGCTTCAGCTGCACCGCGGCCTGGTTGACGTGCAGCTTGTGCACGAACATCTCGTACTCGACGTCGACCGCCGGGCCCGCGCTCGGACTCCACGTGTAAGACCACTGCATCGTTCCAGCATGGATATCGAGAGTCGAGGAGAACCCCGAGATCTGATCCCGAGGCACGCTTGCATCCAACACTTCATCGCCAACCTTGACGTGTAGACCGGACCAGTGCGGTACGCCGCTGATGACGCTCTCGCCGCCGTATTGATTGAGCCATTCGAAGTTGGTGCCGTTCGTAGTCGGCTGTTCGTCCCAGAAACCCGCGATGGTAGCAAAAGTCTGTCTACGGTCGAAGAGTGGCCATCCGTTGATGTTGTCTCCATCTACTGGCGTGTCGGCCTCGAAGAAAGGGCCAGCGGCTGCGACGTTTATCCCAAGGTACCCATTTGCGAGGGACATGCGGGATTGATAGTGACCTTGATCAAGAAGATTCGTGGTGATGCGCCAATTCTTGTCGTCCCATGTAGTGCCGTTGAAACGTGTATTGTATATCTTTCCATGTGATACGCTAGCTCCCGCGAGAAGCGACGCCATGTATGGGATCCGAAGTGTATGCATGATGTCTGACGAAAACGACCAGGTTAGCGGGTATGTCAGCAAAAGCCCGACGGCGCCAACGAAACACGACATCACGAGACCGGTTCTGATCATTCGCTGCGTGAACCGGAGGGGTTGTGCATCGTTACGCGGCATAGCACGCTTCACTGTACGCTCATACAACTCTTTCTCTCTCTTCAAACGAGCCGGGTAGCCACAGCGTGAGAGGAAAAAGTGGCTACATTCCAGGAAAAGGGAACTTACATCGATTTCCCACCTCTGGCATGTGAGCCTGCTTGTCTTGCAAACCCAGCAATCACGCAAGCCTCCAGTCAATCAGTCAAACGGAACGGTTCTGTTTGCGGTGAGACACGCAGCGCATGTGATTGTTTCGCTTCAGATACCTCACGAAACGGTCCAACGAAAAGTACCACGAGCGAGCCCGGAGCGTCGCCCAGCACCTATAACATGATGGAGGTGGCCGGCCACGTCGGTAGCTTGCTGATTTGACTCCGCCATAAGCCGCCGCTTGCAACATAGTGCATGATGGTAGCACGAAGCTTACCATGTTCACCGTCGGCTATCGGCGTGCTGATCCCTCTGCTGGACCGGTGGAACACGGGCGGGAGTGACTCCCTCTGGTCGTGAGCGCGTGGGCATGACGTGTGTTTGGGGTGGTTGGCACGTGTGGAGGCGTGGTTCTTGCGGGGTTGGCATAGGGCGAAGCCTGTTCAAGCATTTTTAAGCGAAAAGGCAATAAAGCAAGCAAGCAAAATCGGTGAATCTTGTCCGTGTGCCTGGCGATCGTTACGAGGTGCGTGGTTTGCTTTTGCCGGTCTTTGGTCTTAGACGAGGTCAAGCGCCTCAACATGCCGCCGAAACCGCAGAGGGACTTACATCTATCAACATCGGTTTGCTGAACCAGCGGAAGCCGGCTGGTTTAGGTATGAACGACCAGGTCGATAATCTGAAAGTTACACAATATCTTGAAATTCATAATGGAATCTAATGCCATCAATATGATCAATCCCATGCCCCCAATGTTGAATAATTGTCCCAGCACACGGCCCATGTGTTTTTCTCGGGCTGGCCACATTTTCCTTTCGGTATTCTCTGTTAAAACGCCTTGCTTGAACGCAGTATATGTTGAATGCATCACCCTCGCCTGTTGTTGTACTATTATTGCTCGGCCCTAATGTTCGTCGTTCCTCCTAGCCAGCCTGGATTTACGTAGGCATGGGAGCGTCCTTGCCGGTCAGACCGCCGACTGTGTCCTCTGGGGGAGCGCAGCTGTGATAGAGTCAGTATGAGTTTATATCAATAGGTGATTGGGAAAAATGGGAAACGTACCTGCAGAAGAGGTTCATGTCACCGTAGGCGTCATCCAATCTGGTGACGCTAGGCCAGAACTTCTTCTCCTTCAGCCATGGCAGAGGGTACGCGGCCAGTTCGCGAGAGTAGCTGCGGTCCCACTCGCCAACGATGAGGTCCTTCATTGTGTGAGGGGAGTTCTTCAGAGCGTTGCCCTCTCTGGGCTGCTCGCCAGACTCGATGGCGGCAATCTCCTTGCGGATAGAGATCAGAGCGTCGCAGAAGCGGTCGAGCTCGGCCTTGCTTTCGGATTCGGTGGGCTCGATCATGAGGGTGTTGGCCACAGGCCAGCTCATGGTCGGCGCGTGGAAGCCATAATCTTGCAGACGCTTGGCAATGTCGATGACTTCGATGCCAGCAGACTCCTTGAACTTGCGAGCATCGAGGATGAACTCGTGCGCGCAGCGACCGTTCTCGTTGGTGTAGAGAATGTCGTAGTGGGGCTTCAGGCGGGACAGGATGTAGTTTGCGTTGAGGAGAGTGATCTTGGTAGCGTGAGTGAGGCCGCGTGCGCCCATCATCTTGATGTAGGACCAGCTGATGGGGAGGATGCTAGCAGATCCCCAGGGTGCAGCGGAGATGGGTGCGATGGCCTTGTCACCACCGACGTTAGCAACGAGTGGGTGACCGGGGAGGAAAGGCGCAAGGTGCTCTGCGACGCCAATGGGTCCGACACCAGGGCCTCCACCACCATGAGGAATGCAGAAGGTCTTGTGCAGGTTGAGATGGCAGACATCAGCACCAATCTCACCAGGCGAGCAAAGGCCGATCTGTGCGTTCATGTTGGCACCATCCATGTAAACCTGGCCACCGTGCTCGTGGACAACTCTGCAAGCCTCCTTAACTTGCGGCTCGAAGACACCGAATGTGCTAGGGTAAGTAACCATGAAGGCGCCGAGCTCCTCGCTGTGCTTCTCACACTTGGCCTTGAGGTCAGCCATATCAAGGTTACCAGTGGTGGCATCGCACTTGATGGTAACGACACGCATACCGGCCATCGCAGCACTTGCAGGGTTGGTACCGTGAGCAGAGACGGGAATCAAGCAGATATCACGCTTCTTTCCAGGCTGTTGCTCGAGGTACTTGCGAATGACACGGAGGCCTGCAAATTCACCCTGGGCACCAGAGTTGGGCTGAAGCGAAACGGAGTGGAAGCCAGTGATCTCTGAGAGATCAGCCTCAAGCTCCCTGATCAGCTCAGCGTAACCCTTGGACTGCTCCGGCGGCGCGAATGGGTGAATGTTGGAGAATTCGGGCCAGGTGATGGGTGCCATCTCGGTAGCAGCGTTGAGCTTCATGGTGCATGATCCGAGGGGAATCATAGAGTGCACCAGAGAAAGATCCTTGGACTGGAGGTGATACATGTAACGCATGAGCTCAGTCTCGGAGTGGTAGCTGTTGAAGACAGGGTGGGTGAGGTATTCGGAGGTACGCTTCAGCGACTCTGGAACAGCAGGCACATTGGCAATGTTTGCAGCGAGCTCATCGACGTCGACAGTCTCGGTTGTGAAAGCTCGGAGAATCTCCTCGACTTGCTTCTTGCCAACAGTCTCGTCAAGAGAGATTCCAATGTGGTCGTTGTCAACAACCCTGAAGTTTGTGAGGAAGAGCTGAGCAGCCTTGGCAGCGAAAGCCGGAGCGTCCTTCTTCTTGACAACAACAGTGTCGAAAGCAACGGGCTTGCGAACCTCAAGACCAGCCTGCTCCAGACCAAGCGCAATGACCTGAGTCATCTTTGCTACCTTCTCAGCAATGCGCCTAAGACCTGCAGGGCCGTGGTACACAGCGTACATAGCAGACATGTTGGCGAGCAATGCCTGCGCGGTGCAGATGTTGCTGGTAGCCTTCTCACGTCTGATGTGCTGCTCACGCGTCTGCAAAGCAAGACGCGCGGCGTTGTCTCCAAGTCTATCCTTCGAAAGACCGATGATGCGGCCCGGAATCTTCCTCTTGTATGCATCGCTGACAGCGAAGAAGGCGGCGTGAGGGCCACCAAAACCGAAGGGTACACCGAAACGCTGAGCGTTACCGAATGCCACGTCGGCGCCGAACTCTCCAGGAGGAGTGAGGAGGGTAAGTGCCAGAAGGTCAGTACCCACAGAAAGCGTGCCCTTGAGCTTGTGTACCTTGTCGGCAAGACCCTTGTAGTCCTCGACGCCACCGTAAGTGTCTGGGTACTGCGCAAGCACACCAACAAGGTCCTCGCCGGTTGCATCGACACGCTCGCAGTTGTTCTTCAGAACGTCTGCGACTTCAATTGTAATGCCGAATCCCTGTGCTCTGCTCTCCAAGACCGCAATGGTCTGAGGGTGGCAAAGGTGTGAGACGAGGAAGACCTTCTTCGCACGCTTTTGCCTGGCCATGGGAAGTGCGTTGATCGAGAGGGTCATTGCCTCGGCGGCGGCAGTAGCCTCGTCCAGGACAGAGGCGTTGGAGAATGCAAGGCCAGTCAGGTCAGAGACCATGGTCTGGAAGTTGAGCAGCGACTCCAACCTACCCTGACTGATCTCAGGCTGGTATGGAGTGTAGCTGGTGTACCAACCAGGGTTCTCGAGAATGTTACGCTTGATAGCTTCAGGCGTCCTTGTACCAGAGTATCCGCAGCCAATGTAGCTCTTGTAAACTTTGTTCTCGCTGGCGATCTCGCGAAGTCGAGCAATCAATTGACTCTCCGAGTAGCCACCCTCGCTGGTCGCCATGGAACCAGACTCGAGCTTAGGGCCCTCAACCTTCAAGTCTTTTGCGGAGAGAATGTCAGCTGGGAGGACTGATCGGACAAAGTCGTCCAGGCTCTTCGCAGGCGGGTCCAATGCCTTGAGCATGGCCTCTGAGGATTCGGCGTTGGGGCCAATGTGTCGGCGAGGGAAAGTGTCGAGCGGGGTGAAAATGGACTCATTCTGAATCTTGGGATCGCTTCCACGAGTGTCGTCGGTTGTGCTCGAGTAGAATGGCCTGGCGGCAGTGCGAGAGAACTGCTGTGCCCTCGCGGCAGGACGGTTGAGCAAGACGCATCGGGGTGAGAGAGGACGGCGGGTGGCCAGCCACTGCGCACGCAGGCGCATAGCGACAGATGAAGCGCTCATGCTGTGCAAGAGACGCTCAATGCAGTCGACGCCACAGTTTTGTTAGAGGTAGCTTGCGATCAGAAGCTCTGCCCGAAGCTCTGTATGAGGGAGATGATGACGATTGTGAGCAGGCTCAACGAGAGAAAGTCCGCGTTACGCTCTCGATGGTGTGTACACAGCGTGAAAGGATACGAATGAGGATTGGAAGAGTGAGCAAGCTGCGACAAGAAAAAAGGCTATCAGAGTTTCGTGAACGACAGATACGCCTTTGACTAAAGTGATGATCGCCGGGTCGCTTTCCGAGCACATAGCCGCTCCAGAGGCCGAGAGTGGTTGCGTCTCTTATCCTATTCGGTCCAATAGTTCCACTTATTATTCGCGCCCTTTGGTCGGCATACCACCGGCCGACGGTTATCGCAGGCACAGTCTGTGCGTTGCCCGCTCTTGTTATCGCACTTATCGCCGCGCGCCAGCGTGCCAGGGTCCGCTCTATTTCTCCAGATTCTTGTCTTCTCCTCCACCCGACCTTGGGACTCGTTCGTAAGGCATTCATTCGTGCTATCAGGCATCTGTGAGGCATTCCACTGTTCGGGTTCCTGCATGAGCTGAGCCGTGTTCATTTGGAGCATTTACCTTAAGCTACCTCGAGCTTTGTCTGACCTCGTCGCGTGCCAGGCAGCAGCTGCTTTCACTGCATGCACGCCCTGTCCAAGCAAACAAAAGCACCTAGGTAGGTAGGTGAAATACTGCACAACCCCCCACTCGCCCTTCTTCGGCAACCATCTCCACTCTGCGGCAAGATGACCTCGCCACAAGCAACACACGCTCCCGGCGTGACCTTCAAGCCCAGCGGCCAGAAGGTCGTCATTCCACTGGAGAACAACCCAGAAGTGTTCACTCACCTCATCCACTCACTCGGAGTGTCTCCCGAGCTCGGCTTCTACGACATCTACAGCCTCGACCCCGAGTTGACCTCGTTCATTCCTCGTCCGGTGCACAGCATCATCTTCATCGCGCCTAGCCACGTCTACTACCAATTGTACGGCGCTTCGCCGGACGTTGCCATTGAGAACCTCACCTATGCAGGCAGCGGCGATGGCGAGCCTGTATTTTGGTGCTCTCAGACCATCGGCAACTCATGGTAAGTGTGAGATAGTACATCTCACATTCCAAAGACATCATACTAATTTGCCTTCTTTCACTCTTACAGTGGTCTGATGGCTCTCATTCACTGCATCAGCAACGGCAGTGCGAAACAGTACATTCAGCCAGGCTCTCTCATCGAGAAGCTTCTCAACGAAGCCATACCTAAAAAGCCCATCGCACGCGCAGACGTACTCTACAGTTCTTCCGAGCTGGAGCATGCCCACATGGCTGCTGCCGTCAAAGGCGACTCCCGAGCTCCCCAGTCGGACGAAGGCGTCGGCTTCCACTTCCTAGCTTTCGTGAAAGGCAAAGACGGGCATCTCTACGAGATGAACGGTGGCTGGGACGGCCCACTTGACCATGGAAAGCTGCCTGAAGGTGACGATCTGATGAGCGAGAAGGCTCTTGAGATGGGCGTTGGGAGGTACATGAAGCTTGCGGATGGCAGCATCGAGTACAGCATGGTGGCGTTGGCGACTAACCCGGAGGCATGACTTGATGAGTGATCGGCTCTGGGTGTGACGTTAGGGGCATTGATGTATGCTGCCTACCTATTTCCTCTACACAAGTAAGGTGCAACCTACGTGGATTGACCACTAGTGTAACGCGCTGTGGGCCAGTGTGATTGACTTTGATGAGCCCGGCGGCGAAAGCAGCAGGACCAGTTTTCCATAAAAATGGTCAAACCCGTTGATTCTTTGTGTAAGTATCCAGGTATGCATTGGGATCGGCGAGTCGGTGTCCAAACCTCCAAAATGTGCACAAGTTCCATTCTTATGCGACATGCATAAACTCTGGTGTGGGCTGAACGCATTTGGCGACTGCGCCCACATCATTTAGCAACCTCAGACCTCGGCATGAAGTCTTGAACATGTCTGCATATTTGAAGGTACAGCAGCAGCTATATGAAAGATGCTAACATGCTCTGTATAGCGCCGGCAAGCCGCGTGTCCGTTGCCGTCATTGGCGTACTGCAACAAACTATAAGATCGCTTGATCCATCCTCTTCAACAAGAAAGGAGATCAAATAGCTACTACCACAGCCAACACTCTACCACCAAACATGGCCGAACAGAACGCAAAAGTGCAATGCACTTTTTTCGGAACCAGTTCTGTATACCTCACCGACGGCGTCACAGGCATCTTCATCGACGCCTTCCTTACTCGTCCTTCACTTTCCAAACTGAAAGCAAACGAGGACATCAGCCCCGACGCCGAACTCATCCGTGAAACTCTGCAACGAGGCCACGTGAACATACTAGACGCAATCTTTGTCGCCCACTCGCACTTCGACCACGCCATGGACTCGCCCGAAGTCATCAGCCAACTAGGCGGTAAGCTTTTCGGCTCCGAATCAACCCTCAACATCGGCCGCGGCGCCAACCTCAGCGAAGAGCAAATGCAAGTCATCCACGACGGCGACGACTTCGTCCTTGGCGACTTCAAAGTGCGCATCTTCGAGGGAGAGCATTCCCCTGGAAACTTGTTCCCCGGCACCGTCGACGCGCCTCTCAAAGCGCCAGCCAAGCCCAGCGCGTACCTAGACGGCGGCTGCTACAATTTCCTCTTCACGCATCCAAGCGGAAGTATCTTGGTCCTCGCCAGCGCAAACTACACCCCTGGGAAATTCGCTGGTGTTTCCACTGACATCCTCTACTTTGGCATCGGCACCATGGGCTCAAAGGACGAAGAGTTCCGGCAGAATTACTGGCAGGAGACTGTGGAGATTATGCGACCGAAGGTCATCATACCAGTGCACTGGGACAATTTCGGCGAACCGCTTGCGAAGGGTCTGGAGCCGTTGCCGGATTTCATCGATAATATTACGGAGAGTAAGAAGTTTTTGGACAAGAAGCAGAAGGAGGCTGGGTTTGTGCTGAGGTGGCAGTATGCTTTTGAGACTATCTGTCCGTTTGATTTGTAAGAAACTGCTGTCGGCTCGGTGTATCTGACTTCGGATCATTGGGCCAGGTTTTCCAAATGCAGCTGGTCTACCAGATCGGTGGATTGTATAGACGCACCTCACGAGATGCGACATTGTCTGATTTCCGTTTCGTCGGGTCGTACGCAGATATCGAAACACAGGGTTTGGGTTCGATGGTAAGTGCACCCGTTTACCACACTATTGTCATACCAGCCCAGAACAAGGTCGATCTCATGTCTGTCCAACCGACTCCACTCGTCTTCCTGATGCGTCGCTGCCGCAATTCTATCGGTCAACAGGGTGCAATCGGCAATCTTAAACGTTCGCAACGAAAAAGCCCACGTCTCATCATCAACAGGGCTCATAATTGCATTTCCAGTCGTAAATGCCATTGCTGCACGAAGCATAAGTGTAGCAAGTCCCGTCGCCAACTGACATTTCACACCAGAGCCTCAAATCCACTCCATATCTCTCATTGCCGCGGACGCACACCCAATCGTTGCAACCGTTTCCGACGGCCTGGGCAGAGAAGTCGCTGCCGTGCTCGTACTTGCAGGCGTCGTTGACGCTGAGAGATGTAACGTCCGTTTCAGGCTGGAGGTCTTTGTCATTGTTGGCTGATTCGGCGGGCAGCGCGAGCGAGGTGGCGGAGTTGCTGAGGAGCAGCAAAAGGCTTGCGAGGGAGTTGACCACTGGTTTGGAGATGAGCATGGTTTTTGCGCTGCTTGGTTTGCTTTTTAGCTGCCTGGTGGGCTGGCTGAGATCGATGAGGCGCTGTTGTGAGCGACTGTCAAGGCTATGGTATATTGGAAGATGGCAATGGTGAGCAGTCTCATAAAGTATATAAATACTTTAGCAAGGACCCACTCGTGAACCCTCGCTATGTAGACGAATACGACAACATCCTAGCATATGGCGCATGACTCGTACACTAAAGAACAAGCGACCCGTCATTCTAGGGCAAAAATTGCTACCTGGGCGTTTAGTGCGTTCAATGTGCTTCGATGCAGCTCATTCTGATAGCTTGCTTCAGCGTGTTCTTGACTCTTCGACGCTGCATTCTGTTGTCTATGTGTTTGTTTAGCAGATTGATCGATGGTAGAGAACGTTGGAACGTCTTGATTGTTGGAATTTTTGATACTACTTCTAAGCGCAGGCTTGATAGTCCATCAGGCCTATCGATTGATGAAGGCAAAAGAGCCAAATCTAAGTACTATGGCCGGATGTATGAATAGCTCCTCGCTCGTACATCAAATCGAACTCGATTCCGTCTTCGATACCACCAAAGCGATCATCGTCGTCACTGCTGCGATACCGACGCTCACTTGACATCCGCTCCACGCCACCACCTTTTGCCCGACGCAGCATCAGACAAGAGCTTTGATATAACTACATATGTTTGCTGCACTTGGTCTCAAGATCAAGAAAGAGACAAAAAAAGCAAAAAGGAAAAACATACAACAGGCGGGATTCCCAGATGGTCACCCACTCTAGTACTAGTCGCCCGGTTCAGTGCTTATGTATGGCAGAGCGGACGGGATGCCCAGTTTTCACTGACCTATGGTCGTATGTGGTATAATAGAGATATAGGCAAAATATATTGTACAAACATTTTATGCGATTCGAGTTTGGGGGTGCCACCAACTCCCGTTAATGTTGCCTTTTAGCCACGCTCGCGAGCAACATCAAAGACAATGGACTAAACCACAAGCGACATCGTGACGGTCATTTCAATGCCAGTAATGATGCTACAGCAAACGATCAAGTCCGCAAACAATGCCAAAGCAATGCCAAAGCGAGAGGGATAATGCAGAAAGCGCATAAATGGATCATCGAGTGACATGTGTGAAAGCCTCACGAGAATGCCTTTCCATGGGCTTTATAGCAGGTCTCGTGCTGTGAGTCAAGGGTAAAGGCACGGCTAAATGCGGTGTCAATATCCGGATGTGCCCTAGGCAACATTGGAATCGCTAATGCAAAACACCTGTGACAGTTCGTCACGTTCTCCTGACCCGTGGGAGTCTCACATCGTCACATACTCTCTTGAATTGAACCCTCCAAAGTCTGCTAGCGGATGCGCACGCGAGGCGGAAATGATGTCGAACGAACTCCCGGTGGAAATCGTCGAACGAATATGCGACTACCTTGACCGCCACAGTCTCCTCCAACTTGCACTGGTCTCACGAAACTATCGCAACGGAGCGGTCTCGAGAATATTTCACACCGTATCTATTCGGTGCACATCGCAAGACACATTTCGCGAAAACTGTGAGTATGCAAACGGCGTTCTTGCGTCGCCTAAGAAGGCACGGCAGGTCCGCCACCTTCGAGTGTTGAGCCTCACGAAGCGCGATACATCGAGACTGGGTGACTGGAATCCCGGACTGTCCATAAGTAACCGCAACCTTGCGAGAGTCGGCAATATTATCACCAATGTCGCGGATTATGAGAGACTTCTCCGAATCATGGTACAGCTCACGGCCCTGCGGGACTTCACGTGGGGAGTCGCGGACCAGTTACCCCCGAGAGTACTTCATCTGTTGCACGAGTCTTCCCTTCGCATTCGATTACACATGCCGCTCTTCTGCCTGCAAAGCCTGATACTCTCTCCAAAAG
Source organism: Cladosporium velox (assembly GCA_024604135.1). NCBI lineage: Eukaryota > Fungi > Ascomycota > Dothideomycetes > Cladosporiales > Cladosporiaceae > Cladosporium > Cladosporium velox. The sequence continues at coordinate 232,869 of JANIIF010000015.1, forward strand.
ACCCTATCCGCATCGATCCACATGAACTGGAATTGGCTACTTCGCCTTGCCTGTACAGTATCGGACAGATAGACCTGGACGACACTCGAGATCGAGGTTTAGTGGACTATAATGCGAGTGCCGTCTTCGAAATAGTTGCAGGCGCTGCACCTAATCTGTGTGAGGCCGAGATACATATCAATCCGGTCGGGCCCTCTTTAGGCAGTGAATGGCTGCCAGGGATGATCTCAAAAGACTCTTCGGGATCCGCCTCGCATCTGGAACATTTATCGATCTCGACTTCGCACCATCATCTAGCGTACTCGACGCCCCTGTTAGACGTGGACAGAATGGGTAGCCTGGAAAAGCTGAGAACAATGATGGACTTCTCTGCGCTACGAACCCTCAAGATCGGCGATTCGCTCTCTGCATTCCACGTGCGGTGGTTGACGGAGGAGTGTCAATTCCCATCCCTCGACTCGCTCGATCTAGATTTGTGGGATGTCTATAATGCACATGAGATGGAGAACAGGTTCAACAGCTTTCTGCTTTCTCTTCGTCCCCTGCGGAGTCTAAAGTTACGCGGAAGATACTTCCCCAGCACTGTGTCTGTTGTACTTGACCATTCAGGACGCAAACTACAGTGCCTTTACCTGTTCATGCCAGGACAATACGACGATGCGGGATCCAATTCCGATCCTGACTTGTGGGCGTTTGCGGATGCGGATCTGATCCGGGCGATTCAGGAAAAAGCGCCTTTAATCGAAGACCTCGCCTTGTGCATCCAGCGCTCGGCAGGAGACGCGAAAGAAGTTGCTATCTATCGTGAACTCGGTAAGCTCACGTCGCTGCGACATTTGCACCTCAGTGTCTTCCATCCATTATACTACCTCTGGGATGGAACACGCATGCCGCAATTCGAACTGGCTTCAGACCTCTACATGGATGAGAGCGTCGAGCTCATCATTTCCCTGGCAGTTGACGAAGCGCTGGTGGAATCGATATTCCACGCAATTGCCTCCGCCAAACCTCCTCACGCCGTACCACTGCAGACCTTGGAATACCGAGTCGATGCCCTCGAATCGGAATGCGGCTTTTGCTCCGACAGAGATTGGATTAAACTACTCGCGTATATCGCTCGCTCATTTGATTGCACGCGCAATCTACGTGATGACGGGCCCCATGAATGCCTTATCGAGGAGTTCGTACCGTATGAGTACATATACCGCGACCGATCAGGTCTTGAAGAGGACGATGTATTTCACGAACGGGTGGACGAGTATTACATGCCGATTTTACAGAAGGTCTGGCCTGGTGTTGAGAGCAGAGATTGGATGAGAAAATGGCACAGTTTTCCGTTATCGACATAGTCATCAGGATATGAAGCCTTCAAGCAGACATTTCGTTCCCAAAATCACAGCACACGCTCTGAGAGCAGGACTGTACTTCAGATGATGGTTGGTGGCTTTTTTTAAAGGTTACATACATGTAGCGGCTATCTTATTCCCCCTCCAAGTGCCAGCTCACAAAGAGATGAGCCGACGAATTGATGGGGGAACCAAAGGCTAAGTGCTAATGATCGGTATGGTAACTAAGGCTAAGTGCCAGAGTCGATTATGTGAAGGAGGGTAACTCAGGCTAGGCGCCAGAGTTGATGTGAAGGATGGTAACTAAAGCTAAGTGCTAGAGTCAATTATGTGAAGAATGGCAACTAAGGCTAGGCGCCATAGCTGGATGTGTGAAGGATGGCAACTAAGGCTATGTGCCAAAGTCAAGTATGTGGGATGACTAAGAGCCAGGTCTAGTAGTCGGGTTGGTAGAGGGCAGGTCAGGCATGCCTCCTTAGAAATCGCCCGGGTCGATTCCAGTCATGCGTGATACGAGGCAGCGGGAGAAGGTATGGTGGAGGTGATGGTGATGAAGGCATGGCGAAGGTGAAGGCGGTGGTGAGAAGGCATGGTGAAGGTGATGGTGACGACGTTGGAGATCTTTGATCTTTGGACAGGTAGGTGGCAGGAAGATTGGTCAAAGTGAGTTCCTGTTCCAGTGAAAGTAAGCGAGTGGGGGCGATCAGTGAAGTGTGAGAGTGAGCTACGTAAACAATGCCAGATGTTCAAAGCCCACTCAAAACACATCCAAAACTATCAACACCAGTCATCTTCAACAACACCTCACCCGATCGCACCGAACACAGCAAAAATGGCGTCATCCGCCGTCCAAGGCAAGAAACTCTGCACCAATTTTACTATAGGAACCTGCTCTTACGGCGACAATTGTAAATACCGCCATGCCGACAACCTGAACCCCGACGTCCTCGACGAGTCGGGCTGGGAGCCACCGCCAGACGAGACATGTGCCAGATGCGCCAATAAGGCCTTGAGGTGCGACAAGGCAGGCCGTGATCCTGGACCCGAGGATCCCTGTTCTGAGTGCCGCCACTTCGCAGGCGACAAGGCCAAATGCGTCCGCCAGTCGGCCGTAACCATGAACTACGCACAATGGCAGCTTTTCATGTCTCGAGAGAAGCAGGAATTCACCCTCCCTGCATTCAGACCGCGCGACGAGACAATCGTTTCCCGCAGCGCCAGACCTTCGTTTGTCCCACAGGCTATGGCGTCCGATAGAATCAAGCCTGATTGGAGAGGTGCGACCAGAGAGGCGCTTCTCGCAACGCCCGATCTCCTGACGGAAGACATTCGCCGTCACCCGCGCAGATACTTCCACCCTCCCGGGCATTCCACGGTAAAAGCGAAGGCATCTGCGAAGAACGAGATGATACTAGGTCAGCTGGGCCAGACAGAATTCGACCGACGCAAGGCAGAGGGTACTCTGCATGATAGGTCAAAGGCACCGAGGACATTCGCAGCAGTGCCGCCCTCCCCTGCATTCGCCAACTTTCCTCCGGCTCTGGAGGGTCGTCCGTTGTTACTCGGCGTGGGAGGCAGTTATCCAGCGGAGACCATGACTTGGTCGTACATCAACCACAGCTGGACAACTGCTTGGTCTGGCAATCTGCTTCCTGGCAAGCATGCACCTGGAAGGCTTCCTCCGTCGCTCAAATTCCGTCCAGAGCCTCATGCTCAATCTGGCGAGGCTGTCTCTGCGACCTGGTCGTACGATACCCGGAGGTGGAAGATCACATGGGCAGACGACTTCAGCATGGAGAGCGCGAGTTTCAGAGAGAACACACAGGTAGTCTACTCATCTGTCCCACATATGGCTGATATACTGACGCCCGATGCGCAGCCGCAAACATTGCCGCAATTACCATCCCTCCCAGTCCAGCAAGCCTCAGTCACCGAAACCGATGACCTTGCAGACAAGCATCGCAACAAGAAGAGAATCCGAGATGAAGACGATGACCATGCAGACGGAGATCACGACAAGAAGAGGTTACGCGACTGACCTGGAAGCTCATTCTCCTATTGACTCCGCCGCTTCCTCCACCACCTCATTCCCCGTGCTGCCTCTCCTCCTCTTCCAGCTCACTGGTCTTCGCTTCATGAAAGCTCCCACCGCACCCAGGTAGCCCTCATGCCTAAGGAAAAACGCTTGCTTGCTGCCTTTACTCCAGAAGTTGATAGCATAAGATAGCGTGTGGATGGTCTGTTGGTGGCCGCGGATGAAAGAGCCGCCGAAGTAGATGCGTTTGAGGTCGTGTTTTTCGGATTGCAGGTAGGCGATTTGGCCGATGTTGTTACTGCGAGGAGAAATGAATTAGTACATGATTAAACTCCCACTTTTTTGGTTCCACGTTTCGTGGTTTTGAGAACCTTACCTTATAGCGTATAGCAGACTTCGTGAAATGTCTGCGGGCGCGAACATACGGCCGTCGCCAATGAGTCTGCTGCCACTGCCGTCGTTCTTGGCACCAGCTACTGGTTCTGAGATCTCGCCCTTTTCGCCAAAATTGCTGCCATCCTCAGCGTCTCGCTCTGCTTCACGCTTACGCTTCAGGACCTTGCCGAAACTACTCGCAATAGTTCGTTCGCTGAGTCCGATCTTCTCATAACCCATTCCCTCGCCGTAAATATCACCGACTAGCAGATCCACGGAGCTGTTGTCGCCTGAATCGGCCATGGCCAGCATATCGTCGAAAGTTCGTGCACCAGTAAGTAGCGAGAGCAGGCCCCAGAGTGTACCGCCACCGAGAGATGTACCGCCGATACGCTGGTATTGGGAGGGTCCAGAAACCTTGATCATGGAGACACCGCTGCCGATGTTGACAAGTAGGTAAGGGTAGACGTCCGATCTGGCTTCTTGGTAGTGCATGGGGTTTTCGACGTCGTTGTCGTGGTACGTAAAGACTTCCTTTGGGATCTCCGTGATGAAGAAGTCAAGACCTTTGATAAGACATTCCATCTCGTCTTCTTGCAGGACGTCCACGCCGAGTCGCTCCTTGATCCGGTCGTAGAATTTGAACGCTCCACCACCTGTAGCCATTACTGAGAGTTTTGTTGCTCTGGCGCCATTTGACTCGTGGTGCTTAGACTGCAAGCATCGCAGGTACTCGATGCAATTATCGATCTGATCCGTCTCGAAAGACAAAAAATGTAGTCGACCTCCAGATTCGGCATTGTCGTTTTCTCGCGAGAAGTACACAATCTTCGCGAGCGAGCCTCCAATGTCGGCCGCCACGTGACTCACGACGGATGTGTGGTTTGGTAAGCGGATATCACGCTTGTGGTGTTGGCAGGACTGGTCTTCGTCTTCGGAGTGGCTTCGAGGACTGCTGTGACTTGACTGTGGTGATCCGTCGTCGGTATCGAGGCGGTCGATGATATAGGCGCCTGTGACGTTGATCTTGATCGAGCCCGGTTGGGCAATTGCCGATTGCATGTCTGCTGCTGAGCTTGATACCCGGCGCCTCTTCGCTGCTGGCAGCTGGACTTCGGCCATGATAGTATCGCGTAGCTTGTTGCCGCAACGCAAGTTCCACCCAATGCCTGGCAATAGCACCTTCACACCCTCTCTGGTAAGGAGGCGATATCGACTTTCAGGGCACGTGCTTCCTTCCTAAAACGGCAATGTTGGGGTTGCGATAATAAATATTGTGTTTCTGGGCGGCGTGGAGATGGTGCAAACGCTGTAACGGCTAAGCAGAAACGCAACAAAATTGTCAGAGTCAGAGAGAGTCAAGCCAGGTGTTCGATTTATGATTGAGCCGAATGAGATGGAGAGTGATTTCCAATTGTCAGCAGAGTGGTCTCATGGCTGGCGCTCGGATAAAGGGTGAGATGAGCAGTGGTCCCACCCGCCCACGCCCACACGCATTCACCGAGGCCTTCGCCGGTTGAGCGGGCTCCATGGATTCACCGAGGGAATCCTGTGGAGGGGAAGTTTGAAATGGTTTGAGCGCTACCACTATGCTGTTTTCGTTCCAAACTTTTGTCACGTGTGGAGTCATTCCTTCCAGTCCATTTCCCTGCACTCCGGACCCCACGAGAGCATCGGCAGACACCAGCAACAGCACTGGCCAACTCGCGCCTGGAACGCGCGCGGATGCAACGAAAGTGAAGAAACGAACCCGCAGAGATTCTTCCACCTCTTGCGACTATCACAAATACACACCCATCGCCTTTCCAGGTTCTCCTCGCCATGGGTAACGACGGCGGCAGCATCCCTACCCGCCGCGAGCTGGTCAAGGAAGCCGCGCGCAATCCCTCCGCCGCCCAGGTCAAAGAGTCGCAACACGAGCAGCAAGAATACCAGTGGACCACCGATCCTATATCACGGCAGCCACTGGTGCAACCTGTCGTCTCAGATTCCTCCGGGAAACTCTACAACAAAGCCACGATCCTTGAGTACCTCGTCGAAGGCACACGCAAAGAAGACTTCGAGCGCGAAACCCAAGGCGCGGTGAAGAGCCTGAAGGACATCGTTGAGGTCAAATTCGAGCTCGACACCGACTCTACCGATGGCACGACGAAGAAGCAGGCGTGGAAGTGTCCTGTGACTGGCGACAAGTTGGGCGCGGATTCCAAGGCCGTCTACATCGTGCCTTGCGGCCACGCTTTTTCCGGCGCAGCGATCAAGGAAGTTTCTGGCGAAAAGTGCCTGACCTGCGATGTGGAATATGCTTCCAACGACATCATCCCCATCAACTCGCTCGTGGACACCGATATCGCCCGTCTGAGTCTGCGCGCAAAGATGCTGCAAGAGAAGGGCCTGTCACATTCGCTGAAGAAAGCTTCTGGCGGCGGCAAGAAGCGTAAAAAGAGGGACGAGCAGGCTGTCGATGCCGATGATACTACGACGAAAGTGAAGCCTGCTGCGCTGGCGAAAGAGGACAGCAACGGCAAGATCAACAACTCTGCGACGGCGTCTCTCACTGCCAAGGTGATGCAGCAGACGGAGCAATCCAAGAAGCGTAAGATGGACAACGAGAACGTCAAGAGTCTGTTCTCCAACCGTGATCAGACTGCCGCGTTGGGAAACAGTGCTGGATTCATGACAAGAGGATTCAGCCACGTCAAACGCTGAATCAAAGTCACAATGAAGATTTTATCCCGATCGGCACCAGATCTGGAAAATCTGGTACAACAAGCCTGTACGCGCTTGCGAGCAGTCCTCAGCAGATCGACGGCTGCCAAAGCATATCCTGGGCCTGTTGAAAGACCAGAGCCTAACGTACGCACGCATGGTAAACACTGTACTCGCGGAGCAGGAAGTAGCCTAACTGTCTGTTGTTCCCATAACATACACTCGGGATCGGTCAACGCTTTCGACCGAAGAGGGTCCCAGACACGCGCAACAAATAGGCCATGCATGACCTAAACTAGACAAGCAGTGTCATAAGCTACGCTTTGGAGGTAAATGCAACTGATTTCGGAGGAGTTGACGCGGTAAAGGCTCACGCGTCCGGGATACACGCTGAGTCATAGGGACACCATAGCAGCCACAGGTGTTCATATGAGCCTGCTCCCCATCGAGGAATCGCTGTGACTGCGGAGCGCGAGCAGCAAGGCTTGGATTGGGCAAGCACACTACTCTGTTCTCACAACATTGGAATTGAGTGACCTGGGATGTCAAAATATTGCCCCAGGCCTTTAGACAAGATCAATTTGACACAGATGCCATAAAAAACTCACTTTTTCAATCTCATCACAAAGAAAAACAAATTGGTATTTTGCTCGCATAACACTATATACACGTTACATAAATTTCTTCCCTCCTTCCCTTCCCACAGCTCGTCCGTCACACAAGCCAGCGAAAGACTTCACAAAATCCGAAACTTCAGTCAAGTCATCTACAACTTCGCGAAAACCGTACCCACAGCACCGTTCATCTCCACCAGGGTGCTCTTGTTCTGCACCCAGTTCTCCAATCCCCTCGGTCCGTTCTCAACGCCCAATCCGCTCATCTTCCACCCACCCACAGGCATCTCCGCCGGGCTCTCGCCCCACGTGTTGACCCAGTTGATACCCGCCTCAACGCGTCCAATAACCTTGTGCGCATTGTCGATGTTGCGCGTGAACACACCAGCGGCAAGACCCATGCGCGTGTCGTTCGCGCGTGCGATCAGCGCGTCGAGGAAGTTGGGCTCACTGTCGTCGTAGGGCAGGATGGTCATGATGGGGCCGAAAATTTCTTCGCGCGCGATGAGCATGTTGTCTGTGCAGTTCGTGAAGATGGTGGGCTTGACCCAGTAGCCGTTGGCGTTGGTGCCGGCGGGGAGGGCAGGAGCGCCGGTGCCGCCGTAGAGGAGCTTGGCTTTGTCGTTGTTGATGCCGTGGTTGATGAGCGAGGTGACTTTTTCCCAGTGGGGTTTGCTGACGAGGGGGCCGAAGTTGGTGGCTGGGTCCATGACGGGGCCGGGGCGGACGGAGGACATCTTCTCGAGGAGGCGGGATTCGAAGGCGGCTTGCAGGCTCTTGGGGACGAAGACGCGGGTGCCGTTGGTGCAGACTTGGCCGGTGGAGAAGAAGTTGGCCATCATGGCGCCGTCGACGGCGTTCTCGAGCTCGGCGTCGGGCAGGATGATGCAGGGCGATTTACCACCGAGCTCCATGGTCACGTACTTCATGCCGGCGGCGGCGGACGAGGCGACCTTGCAGCCTGTGGACACCTGGCCGGTGAAGGAGACCTTGGCGATGCTGGGGTGGGAGGTGAGCATGGCACCCACGTCGCCGGCACCTTGCACGACGTTGAAGACACCAGCAGGCACGCCGGCTTCTGCGTAGATTTCGGCCAGCTTGAGGGCGTGGAGGGGAGTGAATTCGGAGGGCTTGTAAACCATGCAGTTGCCGGCGGCGAGGCAGGGAGCAGACTTCCACAGGGCGATTTGGATGGGGTAGTTCCAGGCACCAATTCCGGCACAGACACCGAGAGGAGATTTAGTGGTGTAGAACCAGGCATCTGGGCGGAGCTGAGTCGTCTCGCCGTTCAGGCCACCAGCAGCGATCATGTTGGCGTAGTACTCGAGGACATCGGCGCCAGTGACGACATCGACAGTGCTGGTTTCGGTGAAAGGCTTGCCAGTATCTCTGGTCTCGATCTCGGCGAGCTCATCGTTGCGTTCGCGGAGGAGGGCGACAGCTCTGAGGAGGATGCGAGAACGCTCAATGGCGGGTGTGGCGGACCATGATGGGAAGGCAGCTTTTCCTGCTTTAACTGCTGCGTCGACGGAGTGACGGTCTGCTGTGCTCACGTCGGCGATTTTCTCGTTGGTGGCGGGGTCGATTGATTGGAAAGTCTCCTTTGTGCTGTATCGCTTGCCTGCGATGTAGAGAGTCTGCTGGTCGAACTTGGGGATGGAAGGATCCTGTTTGGCGGAAGGAGCGGCCATGGTGGGCAAAAGTTAGATTACGTGAGATTTGAGTGTTTCAATGTTATATTTTCAGTGTTTCCTGGTACAAAGGTTTGAGGTGAGGTTGGAAGTGCAAAAGGTAAAGCAAAGATCACGTGTGGTAGCTGTCGACCTAAGCACTGCTGCAGCACATGCAGACTGGAGACTTTTGAGACTTGTTTTACCAGAGGTGTGGCGTAGCGAGGAGCTGTTTCCGCCCTAAGAAAAACAACGACATCACCGCCACGATCCCTATCGCGGAGAGTAAATTGACTTTCCACCGCTCGATCGAGCCCGAATAGCCTTATCGCTGAGGCTGTTAATCATGAGACTGAATATGCAACGCTACACTGTGATCCTCGTACGGAGGAGGGTTGGCATTTGTTGTCCGTAGAACACCCGAGTAGAGATGGCGCAGCAAGCCCTTGTCGTGCAGCAGCGAAAAAACGCCACCGCATCAGACCCGCAGGACTCCAGACCAAGTGGGGTTTTGCTGTCGGATCACGGAAAAGTTTGATTGACTTCTTTTTTCACGTGATGTCTGGGGTGTCTCTGGAGGTGCTCCGTGTGCTCCCAACCGATAGGGTTTGCGCCGGGGGAGCCACAGTTGATTAGGATGTAGTCAATCAGCGTATGTATTTATCTGGTCAGCTATCGACATGCAAGCAAGACGAGCAGACTGCACGACATGACATGGCATGGCATTGCTTGAAGCGGCAAGAGAATGCGCGTCTGGCACTACTGCAGCAGCGATGAGCGGGTATCAGCAGCAGCTGGCTTCTATCTCGTTTCTCGAAGACGGCAAGACAATCTTTCGTGCTGCAGCGAGGGCAGGGCTGCAGCACAGGCCAGCAGACAGCTCTAGCCCGTCTCACCCACGCCGACTCTTGTTCGTGTCGATGCACAGGATGGACAATTTTTTTCGCTGCCCTCCATCCGATCAAGGATAGCGGGTTTTGGGCGCTGTCCGCGGATCCCTCGCTGTCTGCGCATATCTGCAATCGGCTCAGCAGAATCGTGAGAATGGCCCATGATGCCGCCGAGCCGTGCACTATGGCGCGTACGCAATGCCACAAGTGCCTCAGACACCCCGGCGGATGTTTGACTTTGCGTGTGTGGCTTGCAAGGCTGTCGAGCGATGGTGGGGAGGCAAAGTGCTTCAGTGCTTGCGCTGCACGCTATGCCCGTCCCCGAGCTCCATTCGCGATCGACCTCAGCACCACAGTAGCAGTAGTACCAAACAGAGCTCTTCGCGTTTTTCTTATTAAGGTTGTCGCCGTCTTCACTTCGTCTTCTTCCCTCTCCACCCCCTCACGACCTCTCCCTCTCTCCACCCCTCTCATCCCGTCCATCGTTGTTTTATCTTCGTGCATTATTACTAGGCACGCTCTCAATCCAGGCCAGAGCCACTATCACCACCACTCCAATCATCTCACCTCACATCCACCATGACTACCTCTCACATTCCCGGCTCCGAGTCTGGCAGCTATGACTTTGTCATTGTCGGTGGCGGCACCGCTGGCTGCGTTATCGCTTCTCGTCTCTCCGAGTACATGCCCGACAAGCGCGTCCTTCTCATCGAGGCCGGCCCTTCCGACTACCTGGACGACCGCGTTCTCCTCCTCAAGGACTGGCTGAACCTCCTCGGCGGTGAGCTCGACTACGACTACCCCACCACCGAGCAGCCCAATGGCAACTCTCACATCAGGCACTCTCGTGCCAAGGTCCTCGGTGGCTGCTCTAGCCACAACACCCTCATCAGCTTCAGGCCATTCGAGTACGACTGCAAGCGTTGGGAGGCACAGGGCTGCAAGGGCTGGAGCTTCAAGACTTTTATGCGTGTCTTGGACAACCTCAGGAACACTGTCCAGCCTGTCCACGAGAAGCACAGGAACCAGCTTTGCGTTGACTGGGTCAACAGCTGCTCCAAGGCTCTGAACATCCCCGTCATTGAGGACTACAACAAGGAGATCAAGGAGAAGGGTGCCCTCAAGGAGTGCGTCGGCTTCTTCAATGTCTCTTACAACCCCGACGATGGCCGCCGAAGCAGTGCTTCCGTTGCCTACATCCACCCCATCCTCCGTGGTGACGAGAACCGCCCCAACTTGACCGTCCTCACCAACGCCTGGGTCGAGAAGCTCAACCTCACTGGCAACAAGGTCACTGGCCTCAACGTCAAGCAGCAGGATGGCACCAGGCACACTATCCGTCCCAAGTGCGAGACCATCCTCTGCGCTGGCGCAGTCGACACTCCTCGTCTCATGATGCTTTCCGGTCTTGGTCCCAAGCAGCAGCTTTCCGACCTCGGAATCCCCGTCCTCCACGACCTCCCCGGTGTTGGTGAGAACCTCCTCGACCACCCCGAGAGCATCATCCTCTGGGAGCTCAACAAGCCCGTTCCCGTCGCTCAGACTACCATGGACTCTGACGCCGGCATCTTCCTCCGCCGCGAGGTCCCCAACGCCGCCGGCGACGACAGCGACATTGCCGACATCATGTGCCACTGCTACCAAATCCCCTTCACCATGAACACCGACCGTCTCGGCTACGACTCCCCTCTCAACGCCTTCTGCATGACCCCCAACATTCCCCGCCCGCGCTCCCGTGGTCGTCTCTTCCTCACTTCCGCCGACCCCAGCGTCAAGCCCTCTCTCGACTTCCGCTACTTCACCGACCCCGAAGGCTACGACGCCGCCACCATCGTCGCTGGCTTCAAGGCCGCCCGTGAGATCGCCAAGCAGGCTCCCTTCTCCGACTGGATCAAGCGCGAGGTCGCCCCCGGCCCCGCCATCCAGAGCGACGAGGCCCTCTCCGAGTACGGCCGCCGCGTCGCCCACACCGTCTACCACCCCGCCGGCACCACCAAGATGGGCGACCTCAACAAGGACCCTAACGCCGTCGTCGACCCCGAGCTCAAGATCAAGGGTCTTCAGGGCATCCGTATCGCCGATGCCGGTGTCTTCCCCGAGATGCCCTCCATCAACCCCATGCTTACTGTTCTCGCCATTGGTGAGCGCGCTGCTGAGATGATCGCCCAGCAGTGGGGCTGGAAGGGTATGGAGAAGCAGAAGTTGTAGATGTCTGCGGAGACATATGTGTATACGAACGGAAAGAGGAGGCAAAGCAAAGAAAAAGGTGGAAGACCAATGTCATGTCCCAGGTGGCGGCGCTCGGTGTGGTAGTCTGTGTTACAATACTCTCTGTCGGCCCTGGCGTAAAACGTTTATACGCGCTAGATACCCCCCAATCAAAAAATACGAATATTTTGATCGAAATCATGTTTACGTCCCACGTCATATTTACACTGTAGGGTTGTTCTCTGCTCCCATCGTTCGACTTGCTTGTTCTGTTCATTCGCACAGGTCCAAGCTTCATAGGCCAGGCAGTATCGCCAACGTGCCATGGTCTTCTTCTGCTACGTCTTATAATGCACATGTCCAGACTGATCACATCAAGCTCAGATCACCTTGCCAGGACGATAGATCATGCTGATATCATCTCGCTCCTCCACTTTTCTGCTCTACAGATACATGTATCTGACAACCCAAACTCTAACCCTAGAGTCGATGATGCCTCGGATATCTTTCACTCCTGGTACCTCATTCGGCGTCAATCGATGCTCCGTCGATTAGACTGTGATGTTGGTTGTATAACAAAATGTTATAGCAGTGCAGCTGCCATCTGTGTGTCGATTTATGGAGTAGAGATGGAAAATCGACTTCATTTCATGGAAAGCTAACCGAAATGGAAAGATGACTTGTCTAAATCGGGGAAAGGAGACCATTTCGAGTGAGCACCTGGGAACTCAACGCATAAAACCAGAAGCTTCTAATAATTAGTATCATTATACATATTCATGGCGAACGGATTGAGTGCGCCGTACTGCTTTGTGCTCGAACTTGCTTTCACATAGAGGCGCCGCTTGCGTTGAGCTATATGATTGATGCAAGGGCAGAAGTTTTCATCCGGGCGCTTGGTCTAGTAGGTTATCACCAACACCACCATTGCCTAAGAGCTTTCCACTAACAACTTCCTCAGGGGGTATGATTTGTAAGCTTCACCGTTCGACTCCGGTTCTCATCTGAACTTCCCACTAACAACAACTTCAGTCGCTTCGCATCTTCGCACATGTGAAAGGTCGTGGGTTCAATTCCCACAGCGTCCACTCTTTTTGTCTTTTTGCCTCTCATTGTGTCCATCAACTTGAGTATCGCTGGCACGTATATGGGTGGCAGATCAGTCTCGAGTGACCGCATACGAGAGCAACGAAAGTCGACCTGCGAAGTGCCTCCTCGTGCCACGCCTGCGTACTGCTCTTGCCATGCAGCCCACCTCGCTCTCACTCCTCAGGCCGTACCAACATGTCATGTCTTGATACCTGCATAACATGCGCCGCCCTCTTCCCAGCGTCCCGAAGCGTCAAAGCCCCATGAGGTGGGGCCACCAAGTGCAGTGCGACGAGGCGACCGGCCATACGAGTCCGAATGCATGCTGCGAATCCCATGGCTTGACCAACCAGATTGCACGAAGTATACATGTATCCAATGCATCTCGCTTATGCGATGTCAAGGTGGGCGTGGTACCACCGCCATCTGCTGATGGTGGTGCGAGGCTGACAAGCTCTTCCTACGCATTGCGTGGCACAGCTGTAGGTATATAAGACCTGGACTGCTGGGCATCTCACTATCAAGTCCGGCACTGGCGATTACACTCGTGACATTATCCAGCGACTGACCCTAAAGATGCCTCCCTCGACTGCTCCAGACGGCATTTCAGCCCTGAAGACCGCTGTCAGATCTGGCGACTTGGATGAGCTGGACAACGCAATTGCCTTTTGGAGCACAGATCGGGAACTCAAAGATGTACTCACAGATGCTTTGGTCATTTCCTGCGCGTATCTGTGTCAAGAAGCGGCTTTTCATCTACTCGCTAGGCCTGATATTGATCCAAACTCGACTTCAGGGCTGATCGAAAATTACAAGCACGTTCCGCCTCTGATGGCGGCTGTCAGGTCTCTCTATGGTCAATCTTCTCCCGAGAGTTTATCCATTGCAGAACGACTCATCGAAAGGGGTGCAATGGTCGACATGATCGACAACCGTGGTTGGACACCTTTGCATGACGCCGTGGTTCAAGGCAACACCACCCTCATCCACTTGTTGCTCGAGAAGGGTGCCAATGGGGGTAATGTCGGATCCCGCTCACCTCTTTACTTGGCTTGTGCCAACGGCGAAGAAGCTGCCGTGGAGTTATTGTTGAGCAAACATGCAGATGTGAAGGCTCCGACTGAAGAACAGATGACGCCGCTCCACGCTGCTGCAGCCCAGGGATATTGCGACATTTTGGAGTTGCTCCTGCCGCACATCGGACACCAAGAAATCAACGCAAGCAGTATAGGGGGTTGGTCTCCGCTACATCTCGCTTGCGCCGGAAACAAAACTGCGCTTATCCATTCATTGACGCGGGCTGGGCAATTGAACATCTTTACAGGAGGTAAAGGAGCTGCGACCACCGTACATCGATCTCAGGTTGTCAATCTTCTACTTTCACACGGCGCAGATGTCAACAAGAAATCGAACTCGTTGAAAACGGCACTGCATCTTGCCGCTGTCTCAGGAGATGCGAATATCCTTTGCCTCTTACTTGGCCGAGAAGAAATATACACTGCCGCCAAAGACAATCAGGGAAATACACCGCTACTCGATGCCGTAGAAGCACATCAGAGTCGAGAGATCATCGATTTATTGGTACCGTGGTCCCATCGCGCCTTGTCATCAATACCTCCACGTGTCAAGGAGGTCATAGAAAATTCTCACGCCAGTGTCATCGACTTCTCTCCACCTCACTTTGACGCGCACAAGTCCCAACAGACAATCTTCGACCTACTATACGCGAGCCAAGGACAAACTGGGAAAGTCACGAAGCCTGACTCCCGCGAAGAAGAGAGTTTCCGATGGATCCATCTTCCAGCCAACAACATGTCATGGTGCCAGACCCTAATCACAAGATGGTTTTTCGAGGGTGACTGCGAAAAGACTCAAGACTATGTCGCACTGGAGCGATCTCTGAGCCAACAGCAGCACCAGGGACCGAAAGTGCACTCGATACACATGCGGCCCACAGTCGGCTACTTGTCCAGAGATGGCATATACAAGGTATACATGTACATGCCGTATCTTGACCTAGACACGACACAGGGAACAAAGGTTGAAAGACACACGCGACTCTCGGAGGCATATGACTCCTGGAAAGCGAACGATCACTGCCACCACAGAAGACGAACACTCGACCAGTTCTGGTACAAGAGCTTAGATACTACCAGAAGGGATGGTGATCAAGTGGTGTCACGCTATCTCAGAAGGTATGATACAGAAGGTCTTTTGGTCGTTGACCAACTTTGGATCTGGATCCTTGCGCCGGATTTGATCATCACAAGCTTCCCGCACATCGAACAACATGTTCTGATTCAACAATCAGCGCTCTTCACCAGCATTCTAGAGAGGATCGACCCGCGGACAGGAGGGCTGGTCCGCAGTGTTCAGGAGCTGGCCCATGTTATCATAGAACAATGTATCTCGTCGTGCGATCGAAGTCTTCGCAGACAGTGCAATGCAGACTACTTCGACGTCTTCAAATTCTCCGCAACTGCAGTAATGGAGGCTCAGATCAAGCTCTTCAGTGAGTTCCAGCAAACCAGCATCGCAGCCTCGAATTGGATCACAGAGACATTACGGAAGCCTACGAGCAATCCAATCAAACCTTTAGCGTTTGTCGAAGATCTTCTGACCTTACGTCGTGAAATTGATCTGCTAGTAGAAGCCAGAGACATCCAGGACGAATTGACAATTCTCAAGCACGTCTTAAACGATCAGGCCCGTGTCATTGGAGAGATGCAGAGACAAAGGGTTAGCGGCTTTGACGAGAAGCTCAACGACCTAGGTCACCAGTTAGATGACATTCCGCAGATGCAAGAGTGGATGCAAGGTGTCAGCGCATCGATCACCGACCTCCTAGAACACAAGCAGCGATACGCTAACGCGATCGACGCGAACTTTGCACGGGAGCAGGCGAAAAGCGCAGAAATCGGGAACCGCACGCTGCTAGTCTTCACCATCGTCACCATTATCTTTGCCCCTATGTCGTTCCTCGCGGCATTTTTCGCTATCAACACTAGAGAAGTGTCGGCGAATTTCAGACAAGAGGGGGTGTCGGGGCTAAACTTCGTGTATAGATTTGTCGTCGGGCTTGGACTTGGCACAGCTGGGTTTATCATCTTCGTTGCGCTTTCGTATCAGTGGGTGTGGGCGAAGATCGTCGAACTCTGGGAGAGTCACAAGAAACGGACGGAGGCGTCGAAAAAAAAGGCCGCTGAGCTCGAAGCCACTAAGATCCAGCAAGGAAGCAAAAGTGCCAGCGGGGACAGCGCGAAGTCAGGAAGCTCATCCTCGATAGCGCCTCTCCCTCTGCCGCGCCGAAGGGACACGGCTAGGAGGGATGTTGAAGCGGGCGAGGGATCGAGCGAGTGAGGGTATCTTTGGCGTGCAGAGTCCTTTGCAGTTGATATCTCGGTATCCATAGTCTTCGGTTTGAGACGAGAGGGGGACTTGTCATTCATACGAGACCATGATTGCATGTATTCATGGACCTTCCAATCTATCAGAAAACCCATCCCGAACTCATCAAGTTCAAAAATCTACAATCCCTCCCCTTCATGCCCCTCACACGATTCATATACATATGTGCACTAAAAGTCGCAGTGCTCGTCGAAGAATGTCCCAGCAAGTCCCTCATCGCTACTGCTCTCCGACCTTTCGCCCAAGCCCGGTGCAGCCTTAGGTATGTCCTCACGCGCTATTCTGTCCAGGACCTCGAGCGCAAGGCCAGAGTCTGAGTCACGCGTCTCGATCTCTAGCAGAGCGAGTAAAGCCCTCAAGGTGTAATTCGCATCATTCCCAGCACAGTGGAGATGAACCGCTCCGCCAAAGTCGATGTTCCGATGGAGTGGTATGCCAACGACGTCGATGAGTTGCTCCAGAGAAAGGTGCTGATTTGTCACTCTCGTGGCGAAGGTGCAGGTGTCAACAATTCCAACAACCGCGGGAAAGGTGTCAAGAGGTAGGCCGAGCTCTTCAAGACATCGTGTCTCGGTCGCAACGCCGTGGCCTACTAGGATGACTCGCCGGTATGTTCCTCCTTTGGTGAGAGGATCGGGTATAGACAGGTTGCTGGAGATTACATCTCGTAGTTTTGCCATGTCACTCCCGTCTATTCGTTGCGAAGAGGAGTTGAAAAGGAATTTTCTTCGGCTAGCACTGCTACTGAGGATATAATTGGTGCTGTGTATGATAGGCCGACAACACTTTTCCTGGCAGAGTTCTCGCAAATCGAGGGTGGCGATGCCGAGCTCTCTCAATCCTTGACCGTCCCAGTTATTGCCTTCAACGTCCATGGAGACTAAAACCGGTAGGTTGATGAGCTCCGAGTCGAGTGCGCCATCTTTCGAGGAAAGCAAAGTCGTTGGCCGGGTCTTGAGCATATCTACGGACTTTAGCAAAGCCGCTTGTCCTGCCGAATCCCAGTGTTGATTCATGATCTTTCTTTCGCAGGACCGAAATACTTTCATGCCATACTCTTGCTCGCTGAAGAAGTCGGGCTTAACTCCTCGGTAAGCGGCAATGTAATCTGCTTTGTCGTTCTTATATAAGGCCCAGATCCTCTTTCTTATGCTTCCGTGATACCATAGTTGCTTGTAGTCATGGAGACTTATCTTGTGAGGGGGTATCAGGTCTGCTTCAGTGATGGCCTTCAGCTTCGGCGGATTTGCTTGACGATTCCGACGAGATATGGTGGATATGCAAAGCCTTTATTGAAGAAATTCGGTAGGATCCAGTGAATATAAGTGTATACACATAGATTTTCCCTAGGCATGTATGTATGTATATATATAACTACGTGACTAGAAAGGATTGAGTTCACATCAAGTTGAGGACAACTTCCTCAGAGAAGCGCAAAGGCTAAAGCTATATGTAATCAGTGCTGAGTCATGCCTCTAGATCAGTCGTGGTTGGGTGCCTTCAACTAGGCGCTCCTGATGGAAAACAAATGAACATTGCGTGAAACCGTGAAAGCTCTTTGTTTTTGTCCAAGAAAAGAGACGAGGCTTTCGCCTAGCCTGTTGGCAAATGAGATCACGATCGCGTATAATGGACTCTTCTGAAACATCAAATGATTCCTTCGAAAAACCAACTATGGACAGCCTACAATCCCTCCTCCTCATGCCCTTGTGCACCACCAACCCTCTTCTTCGCCGCCCTCTCCCTCTCCAAAAACTCCTCCTGCTCGATCCTACTCTTGCCCAAATCCACAAAGAACAGCAAGAACAAGAATGAAGCCAGACTCAGCCCAAACAGGAAGTAAAACGGCGTGCTGTTGTTCTTGGACGGGCTGGCGTCGATGATAGCCGACGAGACCAGCGGGCCGATAAAAGAGCTAGCCTTACCGACGATGCTGAACAGCGAGAAGAAGAGGAATTCTTTGCCGCGGGGTGTCACTTCGGAGATCATGATTTGGCTGTAGCTGTACCAGGGGCAGACGAAGAGGCCGTAGAAGGCTTGGTAGAGCCAGACTGGGTTGCCATTGTTAATGTCAGGTTCTTCTTTTGGTTGCAAAGAGCAAGGTGTTAAGAACAAGTCACTTACCTTCCCAAACGTTGTGGAATCCAAACTTCTGCGTCCAGATACCGATCATGCCCCACGCATCGAGCAGAATGATGCCAATCGCCACGGCGTTGAACATAGTCTTCGTGGAAAGGCGGAAGCGTTTTTGGATCTGCCAGAAGGCGAAGATACCCACGGCTTGAGCTCCTATGCCCACGATGAGGAGGTACGTGAGGTCGAGAGTGTTGTATGCGACAATTGAGTTTTGTAGGGTGCCGATCACGGTGACGGTAGTATTAAGAGAGTCACCGAGGAGGAAGTAGCCTGGGGAGTTTTCGTTAGCAGTGCTTTGATATCGCATTGTCCGCTGCTCTTTGGTGCGTGCGAAGCAGCGCTTGAAGTGCGCATCTCGAACCGTTCATTTTAAAGTGAACCAACAAAACCATGCGGGCCACAAAGAATCCTGGGGGCCGAACTTACCGATAAGGTAGAAGAAGCTCTGCTTGAGCTGCCAGATCTGCGTGACCGCGCGGTACAACTGCCAGAAACCAGCGATAACAATATTCATGCCCGGATCCTGTCCTGGCCGTTTCTTCTCCAGAGCAAACCAGGGTAGGGCCAGCAACAGCCACACGCCAGTCGCAAAAGCAATCAGAACACTGAGTCCCCAGTTGTTCTTCTGCTCGCTTTCATTGACTCCGATCCCAAACATGATTCCCACGATGACCGCCAGAATCAGGATCTCCCCCAGAGACTGAATGTAGAAAGCCGTGTTTGAGATCTCATTCCTCTTCATCGAATCCGTGAATTCGTATTGTTCCCTCGAGATCTCGCCGCTCTCGTACTTGCGCGCCTCGTCTCGGAGCGCTCTGGTGTTCCGTGCCAGACCCGGGAATGCGGCTGTCCAGTAGGTGAGACACAGCTGGTAGGCGATCAGGCCGACGATGTAAAGCCCCAATCCCGTCATCCATTGATCCTCCTTGTGCACGCCCAGCCATCCAAATCCAATTCCGAATGCGACTAGACTGAGCGCAATGAGGATGTTGGGCCGGAAGGAACCAAAATCTGCGTATGCGCCGATGATCAAGAGGACCGCGATCTGGATCGCGAATGAGATGCCGTTGCAGAGCAAGATGATGGAGTTGGTGGTGCGATTTGAGCCGGCGAAGAAGACTGTTGTGTTGTCGGGGCCGCCGACTGCAATAGCATGTTGGCTGAGGAGGTTTTGGCTAGCTGTTGGTGCGAAGTTGAAGAGATGGAGGCCCTGTAGGTTTATTGTAAGTAATCAATTCATGTCCGTTCCGCTTTCGTGTTGTTTGGGACGACAGCGCCGTGAACCCAACCACTTAAGTGAGCGCAATGCCAAACGCCAACCGACTTTATCGTCCCAACAACAAGCCTCACACCACGCCTCGCGGTCTAGCTTCAAAGTTCGTACAGCTCGCCCTGCCACTGAGAGGCCAGCACGGCGCTTTGAATCTAGACCGCAAGCATGCTCAACTCCAACCATATATCCTGCATTTTCCCAACCACAAAAATCACAGCCAGCCCAGAGACTCCCACCACCCAACCCAAAAAAACAGGATGAACCAAAAAGTTCCCAAAACTTACATTATTCCCAATATAATACGAATAATACGCCCAAAGCTCGTACTTCCCCGTCTCATACCGGTCGTCAAACTGATCCGGCGCCACAGGTTTGGCATCCAGCTCGACGACCGAGCCTTTCGTAGTGCTGCGCACTTCAGCATCGCCTCGGATCGCATCGTCGGCGGTGGCAGGAGTGTCTTTGAGAACAGGCGCGGGGCCTAGGTCGTTGGACGCCATTCCTGCTGCTGCTGCTTGCTGTTTTTGCTGCTGGTGCTTTTGCGCGCAGAAGAAGGTCTCCAAAAGTAGGTTGTGCGCGGCGAGGGTGGCATGTGAGTCGTGGTGGTTTTATCGATGTGGAGAGTTGAGATTTCTGGGAGGAAGTGGCAATGTATGATATAGTATTGGTATGTTCTGCGCGCGCGCAATTGGTGCCAGCCAGCCACGGGTAAAAGATACCTTGTACAGAGAAGAAGGAGATAAGAAAGTAGGAAGAAGGGAAGGGCGATCCGAGAACAAAGTCGGGGAGTAGATTGCAGAAGTAGTAGCTTCCCATACTTACGGGCACAAACGGCATGTACGCATCACTAGCCTTTCCCCAACTCCGGGCTAGAAGCCAGAGAAGGCTTCGCGTGCTTGCAGATTGCAGATTGCAGATGGAATAAGTGGATGGAGTGAGTTCATGATACGCGGGCGCGGGCGAGTAGTGGGAAGGGTCTCACTGGACTTGCGAATGGAAACCCTGGAAAGATAATCGCTCGCCCCGCCTCAAGCTTTGACAAGAGTGGACAAGCTTCACGTGGGATATGCCGTTGCATGCATGGGCATGGATAGAGCGGCACATGGCACCGGGTGGAGGAGTGGCAGGGCAGTATACAGTAGTAGTGAGGAAGCGAGGGAAGGTCAAGGTATTTGTAAACTTCGGATTTTATACTTTTAGGTTGATCGTGCATCTGGATCTGGATCTGGACGTGCACGTGGAGGCAAGTGTCCGATGGGATGTGGAGGTTCAATGAAACGGCTCAAGGTATCCAGTACCTCACTAGCGACACCCATGGAAAATCATGCGCCTCTGGATCTAAGCACGATGCCAGCTTGAAGGAAAAGGCGTAAGTAACCAAGTCTCCTAGTGGTAGTTCAACACCTTCACATGTTACACCTCACATGTTACGACCACATCTGCTGCACATTCCAAATCTTAAAAATTGTACAATGTCAATGGTGCTTTCGCAGGTATCAAAATTTGGACCGTAGCAGATAAATGTACAAAACAGCGACCTAGACCAGCGGGGTAGAGTGGCAGTCTAGGAAGTTAGATCGAGGGAAAAAAGAAAACGCGCTCTAAATGCCCAAGTTGAACTCCACACCGACGTCGATGTCGCGGGCAGTCTTGACAATCTTCGAGAACTGCACACTCTTCTCGGCGGCGCTCTGGAGATCGTTGATGCTGAAGATCTTGAGACCGCTCTCGTCGATAAGCTTCTGGGCGGCCTCCATGTTGGTACCCTGGAGACGGGCAATGATGGGGATGCGGAGGTTCATGGTCTCGGCGACGGAGATCAGACCCTTGGCGATGTCGTCGCAACGGACGATACCACCGAAGATGTTGACGAAGATGGCGGTAACCTTGGGGTCGGCGGTGATGAGGTCGAAAGCGCTCTTGATGGCCTTGGGGGTAGCTCCACCACCAACGTCGAGGAAGTTAGCGGGCGCACCACCGTTGAGCTTGATGATGTCCATGGTGGCCATGGCGAGACCGGCACCGTTGACGAGGCAGCCAATGTCACCATCGAGCTTGATGAAGTTCAGGCCCTGCTCAGCAGCCTTGACCTCATCGGCGTCCTCCTGGGTGACGTCGCGCCACTCGAAGACCTCCTTCTGCCTGAAGTCGGCGTTGTCGTCGAATCCGAGCTTGGCGTCCATGCACATAACCTGGTGGTCGGAGGTCTCGGAAAGGGGGTTGATCTCGATCTGAGTGGCATCCTTCTCCATGAAGAGCTTGTAGAGCTTCTGGATGGTGTCGGCACCGGCGTCGATGCACTGAGGGCTGAAGCCGAGCTCGGTGGAGATCTTCTTGGCCATCTCGTCGGTGACACCAACGTGGATGTCAACGGGGGTGGTGATGATGGACTCGGGGCTCTCCTTGGCGACGGCCTCGATGTCCATGCCACCCTGGCTGGAGGCGACAATGATGGGCGACTGGGTAGCACGGTCCATGAGGATGGCGAGGTAGAACTCGCGGCGGGCGAACTTGCGCTCGACAATGTAGACGCTGTTGCAAATGCGACCACGCTCGCCGGTCTGCTTGGTGATGAGCTTGTGGCCAATCATCTGGTCGGCGAGAATGCTAGCCTCGCGAGGACTGTGTTTCCGTTAGCCAGTTGTGTATGTTGTTTGATATAGTATGCGACCCACGAGTAGACAATCCTCACACCACCCTTGAAGCCGTTGTCGAAGTGACCCTTTCCTCTGCCACCAGCAAGAACCTGGGCTTTGATGACCATGTCGTCACCCTCTGCAGGGCGTTAGTCTCTGTACGTCCATATTTCCTTGGTGCAGAGCATGCGTACCAATGGTCTTGGCTACCTCCTCGGCCTCCTTTGCGTTGTGAGCGACATTGCCCTTGGCGACCTTGATGCCATACTGAGCGAGCTGTCAGTTCCCGTGTCCTCCTGTAGTCCCTCTAGCAAGCGAGCATACCGAGTCGAGGAGCTGCGCGGAGCGCCACTCGTGAATGGAAAGGTTGCGGCGCTGCTGGAAAGCAGATTGTCTGATAGGAGCGCTCTGGAAGATTGGGTTAGCTTTTTGAAGATACCCCTGCGAGGCACCGCACATGACGGCAAGAGGGACGTACGTATGCGCCCTTGAGCGCCGAAGCGAACTGGCTGCTCCGCGCAAGCTTGAACATGTTGGATATGAGTGGTTGTGGGGGGGTTATGTGAATAGATCACTGGTGTTTCCTTTCGAAGGGCAGAGCTTGAGCTTGCACAGCCAGCGCTGCCGTCTCTCGCGCGCACTTCTCCTCCGGTCTTGCCCGATTCGGTTACCGGCGGGCGAACAAGTCCCGCGGCTTCAAGCGTGCATCGCGATGGATTCACTACTACAGATACTATATCACGTGTGATAAATTTCACAATCACGTGTGAGAGAGGATATACACTACTTCTTTAAGGAAGTCAGCAACATCGCACCATGAGTGCCGCCACAAAGGATGCCCTCAGCCAGGCCGACATCATCTTCAACCGCACAAATGTCGCTCTCGCACGCAGCCAGCGTCTGATACAGTCCTGGCTGCCGCCCAAACCCGAAGCGGACCAAGACTCGCCCGCCAACCAGGACGACGAGGATGACTTCCGTGGAGACAGTGAAATCGGCGGCATTGGTTCTGCAGTGCAAAAAGACGACTCTGGCCTACCTGAAGGCGCTTTCAAGCGCAGGAATCCCGGCGCAAACGACAAACTTTTGGACTCGTTGCTAGGGAAGAAGGCTGCAAATGCGCACAGGAAGGCTCAGGCGCTGGCGAAGAGCGCGACGGCTCAACCTCAGACTGCACCTAAGCCTCTGGTGAAGGAGACGTCTAAGCGTCCCGCGCAGGACAGCGATAGCGACGATGAGGGCGGCCGTGCTGCTGCATTCAAGTCAAAAAGGCCTAGGCCATCAAAGCCACAACCCAAGATTGCTGAAGAAGCTACGGACAACGATACGCATGCACACGTGGCAGATGAAGAAGTCAAAGCCAACGTGAAAGAACCAAGCCCCGAACCACTACAAGAAACAAGCACTGCTAGCAAGACTGGAGGCAGGAAGCGACCAGCCAGCTACCTAGACGAGCTACTTGGCCAAAAAGCCAACAAGAGCAAGAAAAAGAAGAAGGCGGCTGCCACTGACAGTGGTTGATCTCGACGCAATTCTATACACATACTTACAAGCACCTACTTTTGCTTTAGGGCAGATCACTCCCTGACAATCAGACTGGCCATTCCCATACCGGTGCCAATGCACATGCTGATCACACCGAGCTGCTGGCCCTGTCTCTCCATCTCTGGTAGCAGACCTGCAAGTTGTCTTGCACCTGTGGCACCAAGAGGGTGTCCGAGCTAAGGAAAATATGTCAGTGGGATGGGCGATCAGAGTCAGGCCTGTCCGCAGGAATGACAACGGAGCCCGACCAATTCGGAGGAATTGACTTACCGCAATGGCACCACCCTTGGGGTTCACCTTACTTTGGTCAATGCCGAGCTCGCGAACGCAGTACACGGCCTGGCTGGCAAACGCCTCGTTGATCTCCCAGATGCCAATCTCCTCCTTCGACACACCAGTGTAGTTCAGCAGTTTAGGGATTGCAATCGCAGGGCCGATGCCCATCTCGTCGGGCTTGCAACCCATGACCTGTGTGCCAGCCCACTTGCCAATAATGTTCTTTTCCAGCCCCAATTCTGTAGCCGTGCTACGCCTCATCATGAGTGCCGCCGCAGCACCATCCGAAACCTGACTGCTGTTACCAGCAGTCGCAGTGCCAGTCTCCTTGAACGCAGGCTTCATCTTCGCAAGACTCTCAATTGAGCTGTTCGGCCTAATTCCATCATCCTTCGTCACCGTAATCTCCTCAGTCTGCTCCGGCACCTCCGGGTTCGGATGCCAGCGTGTAGTCACAGACACAATCTCCTTGTCAAACAAACCCTCCTTCTGCGCCTTCGCCGCTTTCTGGTGCGAACTCACCGCGAAAGCATCCTGATCCGCGCGGCTGACGCCATACCGCTCCGCTACGTTCTCCGCCGTCAAGCCCATATTCATGATACACTCGCGCGCGTCTTTCGAAGGGCTGTTCCGCAGCTCCTCCCACAGCGCCGTCGGAATCGCCCGCGAGCCGTAGTTCCTCGTCATGCTCTCCATGCCACCCCCAATGCCCACATCGATCTGCCCGATCGCCAGCGCATTCGCCACGCTCGTAATCGCCGCGAGTCCAGAGCTGCACGCGCGGTTGACCGTCTGGAACGAGCTCGTCTCGGGGATGCCGGCGTGCAGCGAGGCCATGCGTCCGGCTTTGCTGCCGCCCAGCTCGGAGAGGACGGTGCCTATTTGCACATCGTCGATGAGTTTGGGGTCGAGGTTGGGGACGGCGGCGAGGGTGGCTTTGAGGACGTGCGCGAGGAGTTCGTGGTCGTGGGCGTCTTTGAAGCCGCCTTTCTTTGCGCGGGTGACGGGGGTGCGCAGGGCGGAGAGGAAGACGATGTCGTTGGGGTGTTTTTGGAGGATGTTTTTGGCGCCTTTTTGGAGGAAGGACATTGTGGCGATGGTAGTCTTGCTGAATGAAGAGTGCGTAGGGCTACTCGATAGCTTGGAGCTGCTTTTATGAGAGGACCGAGGATGTAGCGTCGGCGTAGGTTTTGTTATGGGAAACGTGATACAATGTGTGTATAGACTAGAGAAGAGGAGAAAAGGAATCACAAGCGAATACTCACAATGATCGCATACTGAGGCGCGAACCAGGGCCTGTACATATTGCCGGGTCAGGACCCGGAAGAGATGCGAGTATGAGACGGAAACGGGGAGGAAGGTCGGCAACTCACCCACAGCTCGTGCCACCATAGCCGAAGCCTGCAGGCGTGCCAATTCCGATCCTTGGATGAACAATTACCCGCGAGAATTGTCGGGGAGTGGTGGGGAAATGTGGTGGTGTTTGTGGTCTGTGTCTACTTCTTTGATTTAGAGCAGGTATCATTTCTGCTGTAGGATGACATTGGTTCTCATGTAACCGGTGCGGAGCTCAAAAGAGCGTTGACCGATTTTCTCGTTACCAACGTGTTGAAGTCATTTTGTTATAACGGGGAGAGCCTTTCTGTTGCCGAATTCCAATTGGAATGAGAACGTTCAGTACAGAATACCTCCTATCGTATCTCTGAAGCCACTTCAATGAGATAGACAGGCACCAAAGCCAACTCGCTCATTCAACCTT
The DNA here is from genome assembly GCA_024604135.1 of Cladosporium velox. Taxonomy (NCBI): domain Eukaryota; kingdom Fungi; phylum Ascomycota; class Dothideomycetes; order Cladosporiales; family Cladosporiaceae; genus Cladosporium; species Cladosporium velox. Next base: position 258,835 of record JANIIF010000015.1, read on the forward strand.
CAACGATCCACCGTCACAACCAAACCATCACCCAACACCCTCCCATCCTTACCCACGCCACCCCAAAGCATGACACTCGCGCCATCAATCTCTGTAGCTTCTGCCGATGCGAAACCAGTCCGCCCACCAATACCCCCTTGCCCTTCCGCCAAAGCAACCCCTTCAGCGTCGTAGTACTTGGCTTCTCGCCATTCGGCTTCACCTGTGTTCTTCTTGATAGCTAGTCTCGCGGCATCCTTGAACGAAGCGGCAGTCATGCCTTCAGGCTTGAGTTGGAGCGCCCAGATGTCTTCCAGTGGTTGACTGGAGGGGGACAGCCCGCCGATCAGTAGCAAGTAGTGGCGTCCCTGCCCAGTTGTTACGTGTGTCATGGATGCGCCCCATCTCTCGCCTGGGTGCGTGGACTCATCGGAATCTGTCGCGTGAGGAATCGTTGACCAAGGTCCTGACGGAGCCAGGCCAAGCTCACCCGAGCCAGACATGTCATTGAAGCTACTGTGCGTCAGGTCTAAGTAGCTCATCTGTGCGCGCGAGTAGCAGTAAAGCCGGCGTCCGACCAACGCAAGACTAGGCTGACCCGAAGCAGAAGAGTTCGGCTCGGGAAGCTCACACCACGTCCGCGAATCGATATCGAACGTCCACATGTCATTCAAAGGCGTGCCGTCTTTCCCAATACCACCTTGAATGATTACAGTGCCGTAAGTGTCCGGTGAAGGGATTTCCGGCATTGTCTTCTCAGGATCCGGTGGCGCTTGAGGCAAGATTGAAGAATCGGGTTTCTTGGGTCGTGGTTTGGGATGCTCGCTCGCGACAGAAGCATGGCGGTAGCGTGGTTCTGGTACCGGACTGCCTTGAGCTGGATCGAAATGAGACCACTTATTCCAGACGGTATCGTAAACCCATACACGGCCGTGTTCGTCGGCGGGATCCTGCCCGTCTGTCTTGCCACCAAAGATATAGATCCTGTCGTCGATCACTGTAGCTCTGTGTCCGTAACGCCTTGGAGGTGCATCGCCCGTTGCTTCTACACGCTTGTAGTCTGCTCCGTCAACTCCGGAGAAAGGTAATATGACAATGTGCATGTCATTGTCGGCGAGTTGTTGTCCATCTTCATTGCCAGTCGTCCTGCCGCCGAAGATGTATGCGCGGCCTTTGATGACCGACAAGCTGTGGTATGACCGAGACAGCTCGACTTGTGGGATAGTTTTGAGAGTGGCTCTTAGAGGAAGAGTAGGATCATAGACTCCTTTCGCCAGAAGGGCGGCCGATTCGAGCACATTCTTGACGCCGTAGAGGACGCCTGCTGCTTCGGCCATGGCTGCGTTTGATCCTTATCTGCCAAAACTTGGGTTGGGGCTCTGAGATTAGCTTTAACGAGAACAGAGCAACAAAGTACTGAAAATGTTTCAAGGAAGTGGCACTCCTCTCATACAGCCTTGTGTAGATAGCATGTATGTGCCCATCCCCACCTCATCAGCCCTGAACCAGGAACAGCTCCCAAAATGACAACAGCGTGGAGAAATGACGTGGCTTTCGGTGGGGTTGTTTCGCGGCCATCAATCATGCGAATCAATCACTCTATCTTACATGTAGGTTATGTAATGTTGACTATAGTGTTTCTCGGGTGTTCAATGATAGGTATCGAACACGACCAGTGCTATTATTTTCCAACCTGTGTGATCTATGAGTGTACAAGTAATACAATTCTCGAGCTATTCTCAACCCGAAACAAAGCAGTGGTAGTGATGATATACAACCCTCGATCAAGTAGATCGCAAACCCCAAAACACCCATGCACTCTAAAAACTCCACCAACACCAATAAGGCTGTGCTGCGCTGCGCTTTCGCTTCAAAAAGAGATAGAAATCCCGCTCAGATGACTTTATCAACCCACCTGCCCACCATGCCCTTTTCCAAGTACCTCTGCTCCTCTTCCTCCCACTTCGCCTTCTCCATCGCTTTGCGAGCCCCGAAAGCTCGCACGAACTTCCAAGTCTCCGTGTCAGCGAGGTTCCAAGCCTCGACCGCTTCTCTGACACGCGGGAAGTCTAGAGCGGCCTCCTTATTTTTCGAAGAGAGCGAGTTTAGCCATCGGTTCCCGCTGCCGTCGAGAGGCTGTCCGCTGAGAGCCATCCTGGCCCTCGCAAGCAAAGTGACCTCCTGTTCCAGTTCCTTCTCGGAAGGTTCGGGGCCTTCAAATTCTTGTTTGGGAGGTGGAGGGCGGCGTTCGGGGCCGGGCACGGGGGTTTCTGAGTGGCCGTTTGAGGGTGGAGAGCGTGGGATCGAGAAGCCGAAGGTCCAGTCTAATTCGCTTACTTGTTCTTCTGAGAGGGCGTTTAAGGGATAGTCTTCTGCGGTGAGCCAGAGCGTGTGCGGACTTGAGTACTCGGACGCCACCGCGTTCTTCAGTGCGCCGAGTCTTGCGAAGCTGGAGATACCTGTGCCCAGGAGTTCTTTGGTCGCTGCCAGGATCCATCCGTCACGGTGTGTGACGCGGCGAAGGAATTGAAGGTCGAATGAAGGTGTCGAGTGCACGAGGGTTAGGAGGGTGTACGGATGTGGCACTGTGGCAATAGTGAACAATTCTGTCTTGTTCCTGAAGACGGGAGGAGTGGAAATCCGGACTGGCGAAGTCGCAGCACAGGGTGCGCAGCTACGCTTGTTGGGTGGACAAGATGAAACCTCCGGAGTGAATGGACATTGAGAAAGGTTGCGGGCCAAGTCGATGGCTGGAGCGATAAGGGTCGAAGTATGCTGAGGAAGTGGCTTGAGCACTGCAATACCTGACGGATAAGAGGCTTGCCAGGTCGTCTGAAGATGCGAGTTGACGACTTGAGCAAGCATGCTAAGACCTTCCGCGTGCGTAGCCTCGTCGGCGAGCTTGGCCTGAACCTTGCTGTAACGGGACTTGATCGTAGCAGCACTGTAGAACGCAATGCCGTCGTGGTTCTTGTCAACTGTGAAGGTCTTTGCTGGGACAGCATCCTGGATCGACTTCTTCTTAAGGATGTCCGGGTTGGCCAGTGCCGCTTTGATAGTGGCTTCAACTTGATCCTTGCCGCCAACGAACAGAGCGTTGCTCAAGTCACCATAACGTGTCAACTTAGGGTACTCTCCTCTTCGCAGGAAAGTTAGCAACGCGTCGTCGTATTCGCCCATCGGGACCGCTAGCCAGTCACACAGAACGCCAGTGCCCATGTTACCCCAAGCCAACCATCTCAGCAGCTCGTAATCCATCTCCTTGTCTAGCTTCAGGCCTACCAGTGTCTGATAATGAGGGTTGTTGTGAGCCTCCGGCTGTCCCAAGACCACGGGCTTGAACCCCTTTGCCCACCATGCTCTCCGCCAGATCTCCAAAAGTTCCTTGTGCGCGGCCTGGCTCTTCTCATCCTTCTTCTTGTCGGATACATCAAAGTATGTGTAGATGGTTGGTCTGATGGCCTCTGGCGGCAGCACGCTCCTCTCCTCGTCGAATGTGACTGAGCTGCTAAAGGGATTCTGCCACTTCCAGCTGCTGTACCATCGAGTCTCGCCGCTGGTGCTGTTCGCTTGCTCCGGCGGTGGTGTATGCGCCGGTGCCCTGAAAGGGTTCAACCAGCCCGGCGCAGCTGGGACATTCTTGGGCAGTTTTGGCAGATTATCCACTGCTTGGTGTGCGGCGTCGATCGCCTGATGTGTCCCAGCCTTGATCTCATCGCTATAGGGGACGTCCTTGAGGTATGGGTCGTACTGATCGCTGGTGGAAGTTCCAAGGAATATGATACAGAACAAGATAAAGCCAGCAAGAGAGGCGACGATTTGTAGGCGACGTGGGAGGAAGGAACAGGGATTCCAGTATTTGGGCATGTTGGCGAGGATTGGCACAATGGCCGGTTTATGGAGTCGTGGTGCGCATACAATTAGTAGCTACTTTCGGAGGGAAAGTCGCAATGCGATTCAGGGATGCAGCTGTGAGACTCCGAAGCGGGTGGGTGGTGTTGTGGAGATTGAGAGGACAGACGGGCGTGTTCAAGGACGATGGAGCCTGGAGACGCGCGTAAAGGACAATGAAGCAAACATTGGGTGTATGAGAATTGTTTCGATTAATTGATCCACTGGTATATTGGAACATGCACTCCTTGATCTTGGCATATCTCAACGGCAATAAATCCAGCTATAGTCCATGCCAACGGCCATCATCCACGCCCGTTGGATGGATTGGCCAGGAATCATCCCAGGCCCCCTTCTAATCAAGATGAGGGCACGGTTTGAAGGACATACCAATCTGCAATCGATATAGCCACGTGTGCCATAAATGTAGGACGATGATGACATTTCACATATGAAATCTCGAACTTGTCATATCTGAATATATTCGTATGTCAATGTCTCTTCATGTTACCAAGAGCATTGAAGAAGGCATTTAGGGTTGGCCTGCCGTTGATCTTCGAGGAGCTGCGCAATGACGAATCGTCGAGCGATTTCGCACGCATGTGATTGTTCAAGATACCTGTCACAAATGCCGTATAAACACCTACCGTATATACACGCTTGCATATTCCGGTGTTACGCATTCGTGATCGAGCCTCTGATTGCACTCCCTTCCCATAACTGTCCGTAGGTACATTGGATCTTGCCCTACCCATCCATCTGTCACATGCAAATCCATCTCCCAAAGCTCCAACATGCATACAAGCTGAGAGAGCAACCACAGAATCACATGCAACCATCCGCACAGTGTTACATCGCATACTCAACGACAACCTCCCTCCAACAGCTCCTGTTCAAAACCAAGATAACATAGATCGAAAGCGAGAAAATCACCACAACAATGCCACCTCCAATCCGACCGGCAGCAACAAAACCCTCCCCAAACACCACCACACCCACAGCAACAACAACAACCCGCCCAAGCTCCCCAGAAACCCACGCAAGCCTCGCACTCCGCAACACAGCAGCCGAAACCCTCCAGTCCTACGAACAGCTATCCTGGCACGCCCTATCACGGAATGAGGTTCGTCAACTTCCCAAAACCTAACCCACCCAACCCAAACTCCTCCTCTAACCACCTCTCTTTCTCCAACACAGTCCCTAGCCCAAACCCGCCTCCACTTCCTCTCCCTGCTCGCCGGCTTCACCGCCGACGACGAGAGCGCACAAATCGACTGGAAGACCGACAACACGCCGCACGCGCCTGACGCTCTGCCGACTTCGATATACACCGGTTTGGAGCCGCTGGGCGGAGAGGGTAGGCGGAAGAGCAGTTCGGCGGGCAAGGGTAAAGAGCGCGCGAGTTTGGGTGGTGGTGCTGGTGGGAGTGGACGGGCGAGTCCGAGGACGAGTCTGGGTGGGGAGGGGAGTGGGAGTGCGAGGAAGAAGAAGAGGAGGAGTGAGGGGGTTGGAAGTTGAGTGTGAGTGAGGGTTTACGATAACGAGGCGATTCTGTGACGAGCACATGCTGCTTGTTTTATTTCTTTCTGTTTGGTTGGCAAAGCGATCATGAGATATGGGTATATGGTAATATATTGTATAGTATGGTGATCATGTCAAAAGTGATCAGGTCTGCTTTTATGCCCAAGATCCATGAGGGTCTATAAAGACCCCACTGACCAGCGTGCGAAACGCGATTACAACAACTATATTTGCAACATGCACACGCTATGCGGTATGATGCACCATCGTCTGTCCATCCACCCCATCTTTTCGGCTCCTCTACCAGATACCAGGCACCATAGCGAACTTCTTCGCCTTGTACTTTCCGCCCAGCTCTTTCCTGTACCTGCGCTCCTTCTTCTTGGCCCAAAGCGCCATCTGGCCAATGGCGATCGCAATGAACAGCGCTGTGCTCCAGTGCCTGTTCACAAGCAAGATCGCAACCCACGCCATGCTCTCGAAGGTGTAGTTCGGGCAAGTCACCCAGTCGAAGCCAAGGCCTCTGGGCACGCCGCGATCAGTGCTACCCGGACGGCGGAGAGCACGCAGAGACAAGTGTGTGGAGAGGTTGGCGAGCTCGCTGAAGACGTACAGCGCCACGGCGGAGTAGGTCAGGAGGGGCGAGGCGTCGGTGTTTGCGGTTGGAGAGCTGGGCGAGTAGGTGAAGTATGCGATCAGGACGCCGGAGAACAGCCAGTAGTGGGCGGAGTTCTTGAAGACGTTCAGGAAAGGCATGGTGGCCAGGGAGAAGCGGTGGACGAAGAGGGTCTCGAACTCGCGCTTGAGGAAGTGCAGCACGATCATCCAGAGGGAGAGGGTTTGCAGGGTCGAAGGGCCCTTGTCGAAGGTGGGCAGGGTGTAGATGTAAGGGCGGAGGTAGTAGAAGAGCGGGTGGATGAGGAGAGGGCCGAGATATTCGATGATGAAGACGGTACGCCAGGCGATTTGAGGACCTGTAGAATGCATCTGTCAGCGATATGTCGAATAGAGGGATAAGTCTTGCTCTCGTGACCGTACCTAAGTCCTTGACCTGGATGGTGTCTCCATCTTGCAGCTCAGTGCTGGCAACAGTCACGTTCTTGTCGTTGGGGATGGCGGTGCCTTTGCCCTGGGTGATACGCAGGCGGTGGATAGAGAACTTTGACTCTGCAGCAATACGTTCGTACAGGTCGGCAGTGCTGCCCTGGATGTAGATCTTGGTTTCCTTTGGCAGGTTACGGATAGGCTTGCCTGTGGGAAGACAGTGTAAGCATGTGATCGTTTAGAGGATTTGCAACTCTTGATTCGCTTACCTCGCGGCTGCACCTTGAGGGTCACGGGCTTAGAGGCCATGGCTGAGTGTGTTGGTGTCTCTATAGGAGGAGTCTTGGAGGCTGTGTTTCTGTGTTGGGGCTAAGAAACAGAGGCCAGCTTTGAAGAAGCAGTGCCCTATGGCGGGGCCTCGAACAAGTAAAGTTTGAGACGGTTCGTGCCTGACTGTTGTGCTATGGCGTTTCAAACTATTACAGGTCTGATCGTTCGACCAGTGGCATCAGCTGTCATGGGTTTGATCCTTTGCAGCACACCAACTTCTACAACAGGCACCAATAGCGGCCAATGGTTTGATCATTACTCGTGTACCTGCACCTAAGGCTGATGTGAGATCCTACAATCCTCATGACTTCACTTCCGCCATCTTCACATGCTACCGGCGGAGTCCGTTACATCCGCATATACGTACAATGATCACGACCATTGAGAGGGCATATCGTTCAATATCACTGCTTCTATATCTTCTGAGCAAGGCGGTCTGAGGCGTCTTTGTATGTATGTCTCAAGGCAACCAAGATGATCATGCCTAGAGTAGGAAATACGTAAACCATTTCGAGCCTCGGCTGGCTCATTCCCTGAGACATGAGACGTGAACGCAATAGAACATCGGCAGTATGTACAGTACACCAACGTAGGTCGATATTGCCTAACGGCGGCCCCGTCTTCGCATTGATGGTTCGGCAAGGCAGTAAACACAGCTTCTGATGCACCAAGTCCTCCTAGCCTTGGCCTATCAGCCTCGCGAAGCTGTAGCCTTCCAAAGTTCCTCTGCAGCCCCGGGCTAAGCCACCGCCGCACCCCTGCCTGGATGCCTCCATCGGCTGCAAAAAAAGGTGACTGGCATCGCTTCTCGCCCTGCCCGCCGTCATACCACCATGCCACCATGCCGCTCAGGCATTATTCTGCACGCGGTTCCGGCACGTCGCGGTGCCGGCGTGGCCGTCCCCTGGTCCTGACTGGTCGGCTCGACTTCAGCTGCGGCTGGCTGATAGATCACTAGCCTGACTTAGGCACTGTAGCTAGGTGGTAGCTCTGGGGGCTGCCTCGAGGCATCGACGAGGCTTCGCGCTGCATGGGTCTAGAAGTGCGAATACAAGAGGCCGACTGCCCGCCAGTCAGTAGTTGGAGGTTTGTCATTATCTTATTCCTCTGCATCTTGTTCTGTTGCAGTAACAACACCACCATTGAGCACTGTTTCCTTGTCCTATTGCAGCGTTCTCACACAAGCAATTTTTACTCATCTCCAGTGTGCTTATACAACATCCACTACCAAGCATTGAAATATCAGGTACGTTCAATTTACGTTGCGTCTTCGTTGCATGAGGTCGCGGGTCACTGCAGCTGCGGGAACGTCCTTCCTGGGACGATACATGGCAACTACGACACGCCTCACTGATCCAAGTTTTCGACCCCAGCACCTGGCTCTTGGTAACTCATGTTACATCCGGAGTTACACACTGTTCTCTTCGGATACCATGGGCCATGCCGTGGACCACGCACTGCGAAATGCTCCGCTGGACAAGCCACATCCGCCATGGCTTCAACAGCTGCAAGCCCAATGGCAAGCAGCCAAGCACGCTTTGGGACGTACACGTGGCTCGCCTTCAAGACATTCGTCTATAGATGGGCCCAGACCCAGTCAAGACAAATCTCTGCGGCGCAAGAGCTCACTCCACAGTCTCAAAGAAGCTCTGTTGCAGACAAAGGATACGCTCCTTGCGGCGATTCGGATGCTTCCACGAAAGCATGCAGAGGGCAGCGAGGACTCTTGGCTGTATAGACTGCTTGAGATGTTCAGACGTGATCTATACAAACATTTGACTGACATTATTTCATTAGATCCAACATGTCCACAGCTTCAACTACCAGCAATGGCAATGCCAGCCACCCATCAGAATCTGAGCTCTCCAAGCTCGACGAAGTAAAGCAGTCGATCGGTGCTTCAATCCAAAACCTCAGGAAGCTACTTCAGGCTAGCAGAGAGCCATTGCCTACTGAAACCGGCGATGGTTCACAGCTACCCGAAGAAGAACACATCGCAGGCCTCGGCGAGAAGTTCGCCTCTGCGATCAGAGACGCAACTACAGCAGGCTGGGGTAGCATCACGAACGTGATCAAGGCGGCCGAAGGCATGCACGATGGCGGAAACATTGACGACAAGAAATACTTGATGGAGTATCTCATCCAAATTGCCGCCAAGATTCCCGACGATGTCGTCAGCGACAAGATTACAGACACCATGATCACAACACTATGGCAGGATCTGAGCCATCCTCCTGAGACTCTCATGGGACCTGAGTTCGAATACAGGCAGCCTGATGGCAGCAACAACTGCTACAAGAACCCTCAGATTGGCGCCGCTGGCATGCCATACGCTCGCACGGTCAACCCAAAGACACTCCAACCTGGCAACATGCCCGATCCTGGTATTCTTTTCGACACTCTGATGGCCCGCCAAGAGCCAAAGGAGCACCCGAACAAGATTTCGAGCATGCTCTTCTACCTGGCGTCGATTATCATTCACGACTGCTTCAAGACCAGCCATGTTGACTACCGATTCTCTGATACCTCTTCTTACCTCGATCTGGCGCCTTTATATGGCAGCAACTGGAAGGATCAGAAGCGAATGAGGACATTCCAGGATGGTAAAATCAAGCCAGACTGTTTCTCGGAGACTCGACTCCTCTCATTGCCGGCTGGTGTCGGATGTATTCTGATCATGTTCAACCGCTACCATAACTACGTTGCCACGCAGCTGGCAGCTATCAATGAGAATGGTCGCTTTACGCCGAGTGATAAGACAGTCGATCGTTATGGCGAGAAGGGTTTGAACAAGAGGGATGATGATCTTTTCCAGACTGCTCGTTTGATTACTTGTGGACTGTACGTCAACATCATTCTTGTCGACTACGTCCGCACTATCCTCAACTTGCAGCGCACGGACTCCAACTGGCAACTCAACCCTCGCAAGGACATTAAGGATGGACCAGCGGTGGCGACAGGCAACCAGGTTTCGGCAGAGTTCAATCTGGTGTACCGTTGGCATTCTTCCATCTCTACACGCGACGAGAAGTGGACAGAAGAGCTCTCTGCTCAGATGTGGGCCGGCGCAAGCTCAATGGCTGACGTTCCTCAGTACGAGATCATCAAGACCCTCAAGGAGGCCGAGATGAAGCTCCAGAAGTTGGAACCCGATCAACGTCCCTTCCCTGCTCTTGAGCGTGAAACCATGACTCGCATCCAAGAAGGCCCATACAAGGGTAACTTCAAGGACGACGATCTCGCGGGGTTCCTGACATCAAGCATTGAGGATTGTGCCAACGCGATGGGTCCCCAACAGGTTCCCGTCTGCCTGCGCGCCATTGAGATCCTCGGCATTCAGCAGGCCAGAACATGGAATCTTTCCACGTTGAACGAGCTCAGAGAGCACTTTGGCTTGAAGCGACACCGCAAGTTCAGCGACATCACCTCAAACACGGAAGTCGCCGAAGCGCTGAAGCACCTCTACGACACGCCCGATAACGTCGAACTGTACCCTGGATTGGTTGTGGAAGACGCCAAAGACCCAATGGCCCCAGGTTCGGGTCTCTGCCCGTCATACACTACCTCAAGAGGTGTGTTGTCAGACGCCGTTGCGCTTGTTCGTGGTGACCGCTTCTTCACCACCGCTTTCACGCCTGCGCAATACACCAACTGGGGCTACAAGGAGTGTCAATCTGACCCTACGATCGACAATGGCTGCGTGTTCTACAAGCTGTTCCTCCGCACATTGCCGCAAAACTACGATCCTAGCTCGGTCTACGCGCATTACCCCATGACAATCCCTTCGGAGATGAAGTCCATCCTGCAGGATCTCAAGAAAGACCACAAGTACAATTTCGACCGCCCAACATCGATTCCCAAGCCCAAGATGATCACCACTTATGATGCCGCCACAAAGATCATGAACGACCAAGAAACTTTCAAGGTTACGTGGGGCAAGGCGATTGAATTCTTGACTGGACCGGAAGGAAAGGACTTCATGCTTTCAGGTGACGAGCCAGCCAATGCCAAATCGAGAGAGCTCATGGAGAACGCGCTTTATCAGGGCGAGTCTTCGCGGGTGATCCCGAAGGGCAACGAGAAGTGGTTGACCGAAGTCAAGACTTTCTACGAAAACATCACAGACAAGCTGCTTCAACAGAAGAGCTACAAGCTTGGTGCTTTGAACCAGGTCGACATCATCCGCGATGTTGGCAACCTTGCTCACGTTCACTTTTCCGCTGAGCTCTTCAACTTGCCACTCAAGACTGACGAGCATCCCACTGGTCTGTTCACTGAGCAACAGCTCTACCTCATCATGTCTGCCATGTTCATCACAATCTTCTTCGACGCAGACCCAGCCAAATCTTTCCCGCTCCGACAGCAGGCACGCGATGTGGTTCAGCAGCTTGGTCAAATCGTCAAGCTCCAAGTCACTGCCATTCAGAAGGGTGGATCTTACGCTGAAAGGATCTTGAACGCCATCAGACCCAAATCCCAGTCTCCCCTCAAAGACTACGGTGTGCACATGATCTCGCAACTCCTCAAGAAGGACAGCGACATCGATTCTTTGGTCTGGGGCAACCTCATGCAGACTGCCGGAAGCATGGTCTCCAACCAAGGCCAACTCCTCGCACAGTCCATGGACTACATCTTCACCGAAGGCCAAGAACACATCCCTACCCTGCACAAGCTTGCCAAGTCCGACGACCCGAAAGACTTCGACACCCTAACCCACTACTTCATGGAGTTCTCTCGTCTCGCCGGTGAGACGGCCCTCTACCGCCGCGTCGCCAAAGACACAACCGTAGTCGACGGCTCCCGCACGCTCGACCTCAAGGCCGGCGAGAAGATCTTCGTCAACCTCAAAGCCACCAGCCGCGACCCCAAGGCGTTCCCGAACCCCAACACCGTCGACCCCAACCGACCCATGGAGTCCTACATCCACCTCGGCCACGGCCCTCACCAGTGCCTCGGTCTCCCCATGGTCCGCGTGGCGTGCACGACCATGCTGCGCAAGTTCTTCCAGCTGGAGAACTTGCGTCCTGCGACGGTGAGCGTTGGTCGCCAGAGCGTGAAGAGCTCGGTCAAGAAGCTTGTGAAGGAGTTTGAGCCCGGTGACAGTAAGACTTTGCCCGAGGGCTGGAACTTCCATGTGTACATGATGGAGGACTGGGATATGTTCTTCCCGTTCCCTTCGAGTAAGTTACATCCTTCCTTTGTCCACGAATTTGGTTGCACTGTGTACTGACGAATTTTGTCTAGGTTTGAAGATGAACTGGGACGACGCGAAGCCCAAGGAGAAGTAGGCTAGTTGCTCGTGAGGAAGAATCCGAGATTGCTTCCTCTTTCTTTTACGAACTTAATGGAGTATTCGAATTGTATCAAAATCTTTTTCTCAAAGACAACATGTCTGATCAACCAGAACTTCATTTGCACCTGTGAATTTGCCATAAGACAGTGTGGTTGGCACCTTTCGAGCGTCAACGTTGCTGCGGAAAATGATGTCGAGTGCATTTGTGATTGTAGCTGATAGCAGCGCTTCCGCCAAATTCCTCTTCACCACTGAGATTTTAGTGCCGTGTTCAGTTGTGTGAGGCTCGCCCCGACTGCTACCCTACATCTGACCCTTTCGCGACCCTCACTCACTGCTTCACAGATGAAGCGTCACCACGTTCGCTTCGCGGCTGCCTGCTCGCGGCCCCGACAAGAAGCTGGATGCCGGATTGATTGCGAGGAGTCTCTGAGTTTGTAGCGGACCAGCTAGGGGTGTTGTAAGCAGCTGTGGGTGTATATCTGCATTAGTCGTTGCGGAAGGACTTGATGCACTACACTGTGAAAACAGCTGCAGATCGTTTGGGAAGAGACCGTATCTGCGTTACCATCTTGTGCAAAGAACGATCGTTTCGTTGTGGAAGTAATGTGAGTACGGCATGAGTCTTCGATAGAACATCGTAAGCTCAGGGTCTACAGATATCTCACGTTGGAAGCAGTGCAGCTTCCAGCAGTGATTACAGTCGAGTGTAAGATATAGTTTGGCCAAGACTGAGGTAAATGCTACGCGAGAACGATCGGGTACGCAGTCTTTTATGGGAGGCAGTAAGTAACCTTCAAAAATGGAAATCGTTTCTTTCAGAACTGTATTGTTTCTTCCATAAGCGCAGCGTTTGCGCATCTACAAACATTTAATTTTTCGTTCACTCAATAGTTCGCCGGTTCCAACCCTAAAGGCCCAACACAGAAAGTCTGCGACAAAAGAATCTATGCCTGGACGTTCTCAAAGAAGAACGTGGGCTGGGCAGGAACGGCACCCTCGGCGCTAGCAGGCAGCTCCTTCCTCTCCTCACCAATAACGACACCCTCGGTGCCACCAACGACCTTGCCACTCTTGCCGCCCTCCTCGATGAGGATGACCTCAACAACAGCGCACTTCTGCACGGTCTGCTTGAGGTTGGGAACCATGCCGGTGAGAACCTTCTGCTCGTCGAAAGCAAGCTTGCGCTCGAAGACGGTGGTGGAGTCGATGCCGGACTCGAGAGACCTCTTGAGGGTCTGCACGAAGGGCATGGCGCGCTTGCTCTCGGCCTTGGGAATGGCCTTGCTGATTGCGCCGATGTCGATGACCAGGTTGTTGAAGTTCTTGCGGACGGTCTCGATGATGGTGTCTTGCCATGTAGGGTACTTGTCGGCCATGAAGATGGTGAGTTTCTTAGCTTCACGTGGATTGTAAGAAGTATTTTTGCCCTTCTGCATGCGCTTGAGCTGAGCGCCCTCAGCGGAAGTGATGCTAGAAGAGGTGCCGCGGACGTATTCACGTGCAGCAGTAAGGCGAGCCTTGGTGGCAGGAGCGTCGGGGAAGAGTGCGTTCTGGATGGTCTCATCCTTCTTGAGGACCTCGAGCCAGATGTGCTCGGACCAGTGAGGAGCAACAACGTTGACCATGAGAGCCTGCAGCTCGACGTAGCGCCTGACGAGGTCTGCGTGCATGCCAACGCCGGCAGCCTTGGTAGCCTCACGGTAGAAGTCTCTGGCGCCGGTGAAGTCGTAAAGACCGAACTTGAGAGCACCCTTGTAGTTGGTGAGCTCGTACTGCTCGCGGGTCTCGGTGACGAGACCGTTGATCTCGTTCTCAAAGAGCTCATCCCACATGTTCTTCTCGCCGGTGCGCTGGATGGCGTCGTTGTTCTTGTGGCGCTCGTTCTCCTTGACCTCAGCGTAGGTCTCGCCCTCCTTGAGGATACGGGCGTCCTGAATGACGCTCTCGCACCATGCCCTGAGTTCGAACATGCGCAGAATGTTGGCGTTGGCGACCTGCTCCTCGAAGTTGGCATCTTCGATGCTGTCACCAGCATCGGCGAGTGCAATACGGGTAGCGTCGGCACCGAACTTGGCAATAGAGTCGGCGAGAGTAAGGAAGTTACCGGTGGACTTGGACATCTTCTCACCGTTGAGCAGCAAGTGACCGTTGACACGGATACCGCGAGGCCAGTACTGCTTGGGGAAGAGCGCAATGTGGACGTACATGAGGAAGGTAAGGTGGTTCTGGATGAGATCCTTTCCGGAAATCCTCACGTCGAGAGGGTACCAGTATTCGAACTCGCGACGCATCATCTCCAAGCTCTCCTTCTTGATGCTGGTGCCGGCAGGGATCTCCTCAGTACGGCAGAAGAGGTAGTCCCAGATTTCGTCAGTCATCTCTTCAGGGCCGACATCAGCGATTCCGCGGGTCTTGCCGAAGATGTCGCCGTGCAGCATGTGAGCAAAAGTGTAGTAAGCCGGGTAAATTGTGCTGTCGGACAGAGACTCAACAAGCTGCTGCTGGTCCCAGGGGAGCTTGGTACCGAGACCATAAGATCTGGCGCAAGCCCATTGTGTGAGCCAGTTGAGCACCTGCTCGAAGGCGTTCTTGGTCTCAGTGCTGAATGTGTTAAGGTCGTTCATCAAGTGGTTCATGACAGTGGGTTGCCACTCCTGGTCACCACTCTTCTCGGGAGGACCGTAGTTCATGAACCACTGGTCGAGGTGAGCAGCAACGCAGTCATCACCGGAGCGGCTCACAACAGCACCATCAGGCTCACAGTAGGCGAAAGCAAGACCGGCATCGATCATCTGTTGCCTGACAAGAGGCTTGGCTTCTTCGACGGTCTTGCCAGCGAACTCGCCGTAGATCATCTTGCCCTTGTAGAAACCCTCCTTGTATGCGAGCTCCTTGGCCTCGGCAAGCTGCTTCACATCCTTAGGCGAGTTGATCTTCATGGTCTCAACCAAGTGCTTGGCAGTGAGGTTACCGTATGAGGGAGTCTCAATGATGGGAAGGATTTCCAGGCTGGCCCACTCCTTGTCAATCTTGTAGTACTCGGCCTTCTTCTGGAGGTCCATCATGGTGGCGTAATCGTCAGGAGAGTCCGAAGGAACACTGGTGACAACACCGGTTCCCTTGGATGCCTTAACGGACTCCATGGGCAAGATGCGCACACCATCCTTGTGAACTGAAAGCGGAGCATCGACAAGGGTGCCAATGACATCGGAACCCTTGAGGTCAGCAACCTTGGGGAAGACACCCCACTCAGCAAAGATGCTCTGGAAAGACATGTTCCTGGCAGCACGCTCAGAGATGAAGTAGTACTGCTTGCCCTTCTCGGCCTCGTAGATGCCGTAGTCGATGGTAGGTCCAACGAAACAGCAGTTCTGGCCGTACATGGTCTCGGGCCTGAGAGTGGCGGGAACAAAGTAGACATTGGCGCCCTCAGGGATCTTGCCCTCAATCTTGCTCTTCGCAGCCTCGGGCCACTCCTTCACGCGAAGCTTGAGTGCAGTGTATTCTTGTGGTGTGACGCCCTCTCCGGAAGATCTGTCGTGGTCCAAGCAAGCCTGGCCATCCTTCGGCGAGTAGATAGTGTACCTCTTGCCAAACTTAATCTTGCCCAAATCCTTCAGGCGGTTCATCTGCCACTGAACGAAGCGGTCGTAGTAGGGGTTGGCCTCGGTTGTGACCATGGAGCGGCGCCAGTCAACACGGCATCCAAGGTTGGTGAGATCGCGCTGCCAGAGAGGAGGGAAGTACTGCAGCCAGTAGTTTGAGTCCGCGAACTTGTGAATCTCCTCAATGGGAATGCCCAGAGCGAGCAAGATCTGGAATTGGTACTTGAGAGCCACGTTGGTCTTTGCGTTGACCTTGCTCTTCTTCGCACCAAACTTGGTGACATCGGCCTTGGTGGTTTCCTGGACTGGGGCGGGAGGTGTAGTCTTGCTGTCGTCCTTGATGTCGTCCACGGGGCAGTTCTCAAAGTTCTTGCCAAACATCTCGATCTCGCGCACGAGCTTGTCGGCACAAGACTTGATGGGCATACCAGTGCAGTGGAAGCCCTGAGGGTACAGAGCGCGCATGCCCTTCATCCTAGCCCAGCCAACACCGAACTCCAGCTTGGTTGCGGTGAATGCGTGGCCGGCGTGAGGAGTGCCGTTCACGTAAGGGTAGGCCATGGTGGCCATGTACTTGGGGTGCTGCTTCTGGAGCTCGGCCGGGGCGATCTGGTGGAAGGGCACATCCTTGAGAGAGGGAGCATCCTGCTCGAAGACCTTGGCCTTAGCCCATGCATCCTGGTATTTTTTCTCAGAGGCAATGAGGGTGTCACGCTTGTCGGTGTTCTCGATCTTGAGGGTACCCTGGGTCGCGTTGCTCGGGTTGAGCGCTTCCTTGGTCGCCTGGACGGCCGCCATGTTGTGCAGTGGTCGTCGAGTGTGGTGTCGGACGAGTCGCAGAGTCAGGGAGCGCAGACCGCGCAAGGGCGGCGTCGGGATCTGAGTGAGCAACGTGGTGGGTCACGTGGAGGGGTATTGGGAAAAGTGTAGGTATGACTCTATACAGCAGCGAGCAGGCAGTGCGGGACAGGCCAGGCCTCTTTGCGCAGCACAGTCTAACTCAACTCGCCGCCGAAGCTGCTCCAGAAAAATGTTCGGCATGTAGGGCCATCCATCGCCGACTGCACAGACCAGCCGATGGTATCGAGAGTGCCAATGCAGGCTAGACATATACTACCTTATTATACTAGACTACATACTACTACTATAAACAATCTCTCTATCTCGCCTCGTCAACATCCCTCCCATCTGGGACACATTGACAAGCACCCACACACACCAGCTCGCCAGCCAACATGCTGCCCACCCTCGCCAGGCGCATCGGCCTGAACCCCTTCGCAGCACCCAAAGCACCCGCCGTAAATGTGCCTTACTTCCCATACACCTGGGAGACAAATCCATACGTCTGCAAGCGCACATGGCCGCCAGAGTTTGCCAAGCTGTCGCAAAAGCACCAGTTCAAGCTCGAGCGCCGCTACAGGCGACGCGCAAAGTTGGCATATGCAAGGCCCAACTGGCACAAGATGGTGAAGCTGGCGCAATGGGGTAGCATCTTGTTTGTATCGGTGTACGGCATTCTGTTTATGGAGTTGACGGATGGAAACACACCTTTCAGTGGGGTGAGTAGTATCAGTAGAAAAATGTTCTTTTCAATGCATGCTGACCTCTATAAGATCCGAGGATGGTATGCCGAACAGATGGGTAGCATAACTGGTGCTCGGTCCAGCAATGCAGTCGACGACAACAGCCCGAGCGCTGCAGCTTAAGCCATGGCATGATATCTGGGATGAAACAAGCAGGATAGGAAGCACAAGGCGACGTGTGGACTGGAGCCGCGATCTTGAGGCCAGACGCGGTCCTGGTGCGCAAGAGACAACTATGAAAGCCTCGAGGCTTCGCACCCGGGAAGAAGCTTCGAATTGCCAGTAATGGCCACCTAAACGTTTTGCTACGCTCTGGTGCAGTCAAGTTGACTATACTGGAGCTTAAAGAAACCACTCACCTCAAGCCATGGCCAAACGTCGAGGCAGGGAAATGCGCCATACAGATATGCGCTTGACTGCGAGTCTTCAGAGTGGATTGGAGAAGTGCTCTTCAGCACACGAGCGGATTTCCAATAAATCTGCCCGACTTAATGCAGGCAGATGAAGGGCGGTCGTACATACGACCTTGTAACAATGTGTATATATGTATATGAGAGAAGTGTTCCATCCTCTCAAAACTGTGCCCCATGTCTCCATCAGCGCGGCCGTACACATGCGTCGTTCAAAGTTGCTTCATGGCTCGTCGTTGAGCATAGCTGCGCTTCATGCATCTCGTGTCCTTTCCCAGGACATGGCACGACATCTGCTTTCTCATGCTGATATGCGACATGCTGCCACGGCCTATGCCTCCTGCAGCGAGGATATCATCCAAACTTCCCTCCATCCTCCTCTCAAGATATAGTCCCCTGAACCCCATCAGGCACGCTCACCTCCCAGCCCACATGCCCGGCCGACTCTGATTCACCGGCCTCTTCGCAACCTTCCCCTGCGCCTTCACCCCCTCCACAACCTTCTCCCGCCCCGTCTCCACCACCACACCCCCCACAATCATCTCCCCCAACACCGCATGCAACGTCTCGAAATTGAAAATCAAATCCAACTCGCACACATCCTCGAAAAGATAATCCAGGCTCTCGACGAACACGTGGATCAAGTCCAGCAGCGCGAGCGGGCTTTCTGTGGAAGTGGAGATGACGATGAAGTACAGCGTGGCGTAGTGGCGGTATGTGACGAGCGAGGGCGCGTCGTTGGACTCGGCTTGGGGTGTCGAGGGCGTGAGGAGGGGTGGGAGCGGGAGGAAGTTGCAGCTGCTGCTGGGGCGGGCGGAGACGAGGGTGAAGATTTCGGAGATTAGGCGTTGTTGGACTGCTGTGTCCTTGGAGAGATGTTAGCGGTTATGCGACAAGACGGACGGGCAGACCAGGTGGAAGCTGTTCGAATGAGTTACTTACCAGCTGGGTGTAGAATTTGGTCAGCCGGGGCTGGCCATTGTTGTTGAAGACTAGCACTGCGTTGATCATGGTTTTTAGTTTTCTGGTTATTGCTGTAGTGGTCGTAATTTCGTGGTGGTCATGACATCGTGAAAAGAGGGTGTGGTTATGGGAAGCTGGATCATGTGCTGTGAGCGTGAAGATGGAGGTTCAACCGCCGACAAGCTCCGCTTCCCGACAAACAACTGCATGTGATCTGTCTTCCGTCCTCCAAAAACATACAGCGTCTAACACCAACTCGAACTTCGCAACGCGATTACATGATATGAGGGTGTAGCACACGCCGCTTTTACGAGTATGGTTGGATGCAGGTCTTCTCGCCTGAATTTGCCACTCCAACGAGCATATACATATCCACATCATATGCCTCACTACGCCGCCAAAGAAGCCACAACCGCGATAAAAGGTCTTGTTATTGGACTCGGTCCCAAACTCGCATGGACATCTTCTGAACTCTATCGCAGGAAGCGACTTGCACAACACCGAGTCTATGTCTATCTGCGAATGAGCTATTTGGGAAATCATATTCACAAGAGGATGGCACAATCGCGAACCAAAGGCACACAAGCTGACAAGACGGTATAGATGATGCATCCGTAAGGTGTTATAAAAACTTTCATTATGTCGTTCCTGCCGAAGCTCGACCAAACCATCACTAGCTGGGAGCACTTTATCAAACCAAAACCCAAACGCCGCTTTATAGAAAAAGAAAATGGCCTCGCTAATATCATCATCGTCTCCCACAGAGCAGATCCAGGACCTTCAACTGCGAAGTCGTATCAAAACATCTACCACTGGATCACGCGCTCGGTCTCACCCTCCCTCGGGGGGAAGTAGGTGTTGATGAGCTCCATGTAGTAAGGCTTCAGCTCCACAGCGTCAGGAACGCCATCGCTCTTGCTGTAAAGGTCGTACGGGTTGAACGCCTTGACGGCCTTGAGCATCTCGTGGTCCTTGTCGTTCATCATCCACTTGTAGCCGCCGGCAGAGTGCCACGGGTAGAACGAGTGGTAGCGGATCATCGCCAGCGCCTCGTCGGGGAGAGTGCTCTGCTCCTTGCACAGGTGGTACAGGTACTCGTCGTGGCCCCAGGATAGCATGACGTTGTCGAGGCCGCAGCCTTCGGTGTAGATGCCGTGCTTGGTGCTGTACACCGGGTCCTTGGAGTCGGGGTTGTCGTCGAAGGTGCCGGGGTAGATGATGCTGTCTTCGAAGGCGCAGCCGACGGGGAAGGTGTCGCCGACGACGTCCCACTGGCCCTGGGCGCCGTAGAAGAAAAGAAGCTTGCCGAGATCGTGGATCAGACCGGTCAGCTGGAACCACTTAGGCTTGCCATCGCGACGGATGGCCTCAGCGGACTGCAGAAGGTGCTCGATCTGGGAGAGGGAAGTGTCCGGGTCGGACTCGTCGATGAGGGTGTTGAGCTTCTCCATTGCTTGCCAGATGGTCATCTTGGCGCGGGTCTGGAACTTGAAGTCGTTGCGGGCCTTAAGGTTGTAGGCGACGGTCTGCTTCTCGTGTTGCTCGCGGTAGAAGTTCTTGACGCGGTCGCACGCATCCTCGTACTGGCGGAACTGGGTCTTGTCTTTCTCGGCGTCGAACTGCGACTTCTCGTACAGATCGACTTCTTCCTGGGTGGCGGTGCCGTTCTTCACACGCATGGCGGCCTTGAGGACGTTGACTTCGTCGATGGCATCGGATGTGGCCTCGAGGGCGAGACCGTCCTTGTGATCAACGAACTCCTCCGCGACGTTGGGTGTCTCGATAGCTACGGGTGCCATCTTGAAAAGTAAGCTTGTTAGGTACTGGATTGGTTGTTGAGTTATCGAATCGATCAATGCCTGACGACTTGGAGTAAGACAGAGATGAGATGGATGGATGGAGATGGAGTGAATGAAACACACGAGCGACGATACCACCTTTTCTATCAATCTCTCTACACAATCTGCCCCGTCACCCTAGGGTCTCTCCACTTGCCATAGTAAAGCAACCAGGCAAGACAGCCCTGCCAGTACGAGTCCAGAAACAATCTCAGCCATGCGGCAACCCAGTCTCGCTGACACGCGCTCCACATCAGACTCCCCAGACAAGCCCCCAGACGCCCACACCTACCCTACAGACTCCATTCTGGAGACGCCCCAGACGGGGTCGTCGAAAGGCAAACCTCGCAGCAGCCGTCATGGTGTCAAAGCGGTCGCCCTCATTGGCTTCACTTACCCTCCATCGGAAAATCCCTTCGGAGCGGAGGCAGAGAAAATCCCTCAACGACTCCACATGACTGCCTAGACGGGCAGCCCGGAGGCACAGTTGATGCGCGCCGCTGATCGCTCGCGTCATGCGGCATGCAGGTTTGCGTTGCAGTCGGCGAGTTTTGCCTGTCTTGCTCGACTACGCCCTCCGATCCGATGAGCCAAGGCCGGCGCTAGGAGAAACTATCGGAAAAACCATACGCCTAGCGCGCCGATGGTAAGCGTGCATGGCTGGGCGCCGGAAGGTCCACGTTGGCTCCACGTTGTCTCGAAAGCCTCGAAAGCACCGATCTCAGCCTCATCACGTGCGTCGGCAACGAAGAAACAAGGCAGACTTTGGCGGGGTGATTGATCGGCTTTTGAAAACAACCCCACGTTGCGATTAGGGTTTGCCTGCATCGTGAGCCTGAACAGGTGTTGGCGTAGGTGTTGGCGTTTCTTCACCCACACGTCAACGGATAACCGACCGGCGGATAACCGTGTGTAATCTTGCGTGCTCGGCATCTCATAGACCGAGCGACCTGCGACGTGGTAAATTAATTTACCGCAGCTATGAACCCTTCGCTCGCGAACTTCATGCTCGCAAGAACTCCTGACTTCATCAAACAACCAGAAGCAACAGACGACAACATGGCCGTTAACACTCACTTCAAGCTCAACACTGGCGCCTCCATCCCGGCTGTCGGCCTTGGTACCTGGCAGTCTGCTCCCGGCGAGGTCGCTGCTGCGGTCGAGCACGCGCTCAAGAGCGGTTACAGGCACATTGACGCCGCCTTCGTCTACGGCAACGAGAACGAGGTCGGCCAGGGCCTCAAGGCGGCCTTCGCCTCAGGTATCAAGCGCGAGGATGTCTTTGTCACTTCCAAGCTGTGGTGTACCTACCACCAGAAGCCCCAGGAGTGCTTGAACAAGACACTGGAGAACCTTGGTCTTGAGTACCTCGACCTGTGGCTCATGCACTGGCCGGTGCCCATGAACCCCAACGGCAACCACCCGCTCTTCCCCAAGCACGAGGACGGCTCTCGCGATCTCGACACCAAGTGGTCGTACGTCCAGACATGGAAGGGCATGGAGGAGATCTACAAGAGCGGCAAGGTGAAGGCCATCGGCGTGTCCAACTTCAGTGTTCCTTTCCTCGAGACGCTGTTGAAGGATGCCTCTGTTGTCCCCGCTGCCAACCAGATCGAGAACCACCCCTACCTGCCTCAACAAGAAATTGTCGACTTCTGCCAGAAGAAGGACATTCTGGTCCAAGCATACAGCCCGCTTGGCAGCACTGGCAGCCCTCTCTTCCAGGAGGATGGCGTGAAGGAGGTGGCCAAGAAGCACAACGTCGGACCCGGCACTGTTCTAATCAGCTACCAAGGTAAGCACTTCTCGTTTCAATTTCTGATATGGTTTTAGCGCTAATTGTTGTTCTCTAGTCGCCCGTGGTGTTACACCTCTTCCCAAGTCCGTCACCGCTACCAGAATTGCCGAGAACCTCAAGGTCGTCCCTCTCGACTCCTCGGATTTGGAGGCCCTCAACAAGATCCACAAGGAGAAGGGTGTGACACGCTTTGTCTACCCCGAGTTCGGCGTGAACCTTGGCTTCCCTGACAAGCAGTAGGATGGGCATAATGAGAGCATCTGAATCGTTTAGCGCCTTAGACCATGTATAACGATAGATATGAGATCATACCAATGCATGCTACGAAACAAGAATTGTCAGTGATCACTTTCGCAAATCTTGCGTGAGATGCATACCTTGATTGATGTGCAGCCACCGTAGACATTTGAGCCATAATTCTTGTATCGTGATTCATCTCTTCATATATTGCAGCAAGACCTTCACACCTTATCGTGTGCCTTCACAGTCTTCGCTTCCTGCTTCAAAACATCTTCCAAGCCCTCGTTCCGGCGAGCAAGGAGAAGTACGTCCGAAGTGTTGATCGTCGACCGCCCAGCGTGCTTAGCAAAAGCCTCCAGATCATGGCTGACGTTTTCTAAAGTGTGTCAGACCCATTGCTAGAGACGGAAAAGATTACAGGTGATTTTCCGAACCTATCTGCGCCCATAGCATCTCGCTCATGGCGCCGATGAAGTGTGGAGTGGCGTTGATGTCCTTGTCTAATGAGATGGAGTCGATTGTTTGCCCGACGCTGTACCAGAGTGCTGCTTTGAGGCGCTCTTCTTTTTCTGCGTCGTTTGCTGGGGCCATGATGTGGTATTCTGTATTCGACTTGGTGTTGAATGGTGTTTGTCGATATATTGTTGTGTCGCCGGTGATTGTGTTGTGGCAAGACGCGTGCTGTGGTTCACGTCGGTGAAGGCGGGGCTTCTTCGCGATCTGAACCTCAGGGCGTTTCCAATTGTGTCTTCCTTCCCATTCTGCCTCGACCTCACTTTACTTCGTCCAGATCATCAGATACACCATCCTATGATTTATTGTGTAACTATTCCAAATTATGTCTGCGCCAGCTCCAGGAGACTCGGATCGTCTTCCATCATGACAGCAGACTAGCAGACGGGCGCCTATGTGCTGCCTCCTGACCTTAGCAAGACTTGCATGTTCAAGACGAGGCCAACTACCGCGGAGGCATGGCTGTATTTGCATTTTCATGTCCATCAGGCATCTGTTCTGGATGCCACCGAGCCATCTTTTGAAGCCTGCAGGCCCTGGAATGTGGTGTTTCACGCCTCCTCGCGTGCCACTTCGCGAGGAATGCTCGCCACTGCTAGCCGCCACGCCAGCGCTTCCAGCTCCTGACCAATGCCTTGTGCAATATATCCACGCGCTTTCATGTATCCAGCCTTCATATTCAAATACCAGGTGGTAAGTCGTGGCTGGCTCATTCTGTTCATTTTTTGTGCCTTCCTTATATCGCAGTATTTCGTTTTTGTTCAAACACACTCATTTCAGTCCATACTTTCACACACAGCTCAACATGTTAACGAGAACAACGCTTACAAGTGCTTCGGCACTCTACACTCTTTTAGCCGTACTTCCATCGGCTCTATGCCATGTCGAGATGGTTTGGCCAGCTCCTCTTCGTTCAAAGCACAACCCGTCCACTCCGGAAAATCTCATAGACTACAGCATGAAGGCACCTCTCGATGCCAGCGGATCAAATTACCCCTGCAAAGGCTACCAACACGATCTTTACCAATCACCAGCAGCCACTTACGATGCCGGCTCGACATACAACATCACTCTGGATGGCAGCGCGACGCACGGTGGCGGATCATGTCAACTATCACTCTCTTACGACCAAGGCCAAACGTTCAAGGTCATCAAAAGCATGATCGGAGGATGCCCGCTCCAAACATCTTACGACTTCACAATTCCTTCATACGCTCCCGACGGCGAAGCACTATTTGCATGGAGCTGGCAGAACAAGGTTGGCAATCGCGAATTTTACATGGACTGCGCTGTGGTGAAAATTCAAGGTGGTCAGAGTAAGAGACAAGACTCATACAACAGCATGGACAGCCTGCCGGGCATTTGGAAGGCTGATCTCAAATCCATCAACGATTGTACCACAACTGAGGGCGAGAGTCCGGTCTACCCACATCCTGGCTCCGACGTGGAATATGGCGACGGCTTTGATAGCTCGAGTCCAACAACGCCTGGAGACTGTGACGGAGCTTCTTTGCAGTCGGGCAACGCAAACTCGTCTTCCACTGACCCTTACACAAGTTATGCTCCTATCGATGGTGCTGTACAAGCAGATAGCCCGCCTTATCCTTCAGGCAGTACTTTGGACAATGGTGGCTTGGATCTCGCTTTGAAGAACAAGGGCGCGGCCACTGATGTTGCAGCGAGCATGCCTGTCGAAACAGAGCCCGCGCCCTATCCAAAGGAAGAGCCTACGACAATCAGTGCCGGGTCACCAGATGTAGCGCCCACACAGTCAACAACCACTGTCTTTGTCGACTGCCCCGAAACTATTACCATGACAATCTATCCTACCGAAACGCCGTCGATATCATCAGCCCCGCCGATCTACACCACATCTGCACCACCCTCTGCTTGCACAGGAACGTCAGCCGCGTGCCCATGCGCAGCAGGTTACGACTGTCGATCGATAGGCACCTGCACCTGGGCCTGCATCGCCCAAGGTCAGACTAGCTCTTCAGGCTTCCGCACGTCAACATCAGCTGCTCGCTCCTCAACCAAACCATCCATCACCCAAACTGCGACAGCATCACCGCCTGCCTACACCTCCACCACCCCACAGAATCCCAACCGCCCACCTTACGCTTCCGCTGCCGAGATCCAAACCTACCTCCCCTGTATCCCCGGAACCTTCATCTGCTCATCAGCAACACAATGGTACACCTGCGACTACAACCGCGGCACCGATCCTTCCCGACCAGCCACAGCATGGGTCTACACCGCTCCCCGCACAGTCGCAGATGGCATGGAGTGTCTTCCATTCCTGACGCCTTACTCGACATCCAGCGATCAATACGCGCAACAGAACAAAGCGCCACAAGGCTACCACCGCGATGATCGCTATGTACGGGCAAGACCTGATGGTGATTGCGACCGTGATGGCGCGACGATGTGTACGGATGGTGGGCAGGGTTTCTCGGTTTGTAATCAGGGCGGGTGGGTTAGAATGGGGAGCGTCGCGGATGGGACTGTCTGTCGAGATGGCGCGATTGTAGGGGCGTAGGGCTGTGAAGTTCGCTTGCTATGTTTTGGGGTTGAGCGTGGCGTTCTGGAGATGTCTTTATCTAGGATCA
The DNA here is from genome assembly GCA_024604135.1 of Cladosporium velox. Lineage (NCBI taxonomy): Eukaryota > Fungi > Ascomycota > Dothideomycetes > Cladosporiales > Cladosporiaceae > Cladosporium > Cladosporium velox. Next base: position 284,455 of record JANIIF010000015.1, read on the forward strand.
CGAATGTATCATGAAAGTGAACGTAAATCTCCTTGTCAAGAATTGTCTCTTGTGTGTAACATCGTTCACAACTGGTTATGTTGCTACATGTCGCCAATTTGCAAGGAATCTATGCAAGCGGCCCTAGAGCTTCGAAGCATGAGTTTCAACTTACGCTATCTCTGCCAAGGTATTGAGAACCGAGATTTAGCGTGACACTTTTGATATTATGCAAACTGTCCATATGTTATCAATCCATGCATTGATCATAACTTTCTAGACCCTTGTAAATCAAGTGTCTTGCACAAACGCTATCTCGCTATTCACGAACGATGTATCAAACCCAAGAACCACGTAACTAAGCGCGCGATCTATTAGTCTAAAGCTTCGCCTTCGAGATCCTCTCGCCGATTTCGTTAAACTCGAGCTTCACGCCCGTCCTCAGCGCCTCCTGGAGCGCAGCGCCGATCTTCACAGCCGCCACGGCACCGCTGAGCTTGAACGGCAATTTCTTGTCGTCGAGCACGCACTCGGTGAACTCGTTGCTCTCGGTCACGAACGCAGGGCCGAAGCGATCGTAGTACGTCTGCGCGATCTCGCGCCTGATGCCGTTGGGCTCGTGGTGCTCCACCAGGTCGTTCGCGGCGTTCTGGTTGATGGTTAGCTTGCCGTGCGTGCCGATGACTTCGGTCACGTCGTGCTGGCCCGCGGCCATCATCCGCGAGGCGTAGAAGTAGGCGATGCGCCCGCCCCAGAACTCGACGATGCCGACGCCATTGTCGACGTCTTGGTGCTGGGCGAGGCCCGGGTAGCGCGCGTTGACGCCTACGGCGCTGACGCTCTTGACGACGCTGTCGGCGCCGAAGAACCATAGCGCGAGATCGATGTCGTGGATTGTGGCGTCGACGAAGACGCCGCCTGAGTGCTCGGCGTAGGCCACGAAGTACTGGTCGTCGCGGTACTTGTCGCAGGTTTGAGATCGGAGGATGGTTGGGCGTCCGATGCCGCCGTTGTCGGAACGTTCGAAGGCTGCTCTGTAGCTGGCGTCGAAGCGGCGTGAGAAGCCGCACAGGACTTTGAGGTGAGGCTTCTTGTTGGCGGCTTCGACGACGGCTTCGCAGGTGGCGATGTCGACGCTGAGAGGCTTCTCGCACAGGACGTGCTTGTCGGCTTCAATGGCACGGATGGCTTGGGGAGCGTGCTCGGTTGTGATTCCTGCAACGCAGACGGCTTCGAGGCCTGGGTGCTTGAGCATCTCGTCAAAGTCTTCGTAGATCTTGGTACCGTACGGGGCGAGGTGTTGTGCTGCCCATGCGCGTGCATTGGGGTCTGGGTCACAGGCTGCTACCAGTTCGGCACGAGGAGTCTTCTCGAGGAAGTGGCGGGCGTGGCGAGCGCCCATACGACCGAGGCCGGAGACGGCGACCTGAAGCTTGCGAACCATTGTGCTTGTTGGAGTGAGTGAGGCGGGTAGAGGGTCGTGAGGAGAAGAAGTGACAGGAAAGATGTACTGAAGGAGATATGATAACAGGATGAAATAGCGGTGCCAACGGGTGGACGATTCGCCGACTGAGACGAGACAAGCGAGGAGAAGCTGATGATGATGATGATAGCAAAGAAGGGGAACAAGAGAGTGCGACTGGCCTTTTTCTATTGCTGTCGTCGCAGACGGTTGAACAGCGTAAGGCAGGTGAATGGAGACCTACCGCATCCTGTCGTGTCTGATGCTTCCGCGCAATTCTCTACGCTCTCCGCTCAATTCTCTACGCTCTCCACACATGGTAGGGTTTGGGATATTTTGCCTTCCTTACGCTCCCCAGCGCCGCAGTCCCTTGGTCGATCACTCTGCCTTTCGCCCCGGATGGAGAGAAACCGGGGAAACATGCACCCGTGCGCCTTCTGAGTCTGGGAACTCTCGCCTCACTTGCCGCCGGGAAGTGAAGTCCGAGGCCCTGAGCGAGACATTGTTTACGATGACGACCACGGATTTGATTTCCGTCTCACGAGACCAGGCAAATATACGGTGTGCTGTCGCCCTTTGCGTCGCTTGGACGAACAAGTGTGGCATCCTTGACAATCCTCAAAAAGCGCAACAATGGCTGTTTCGTCCTATGCAGATGTTGTTCGAGATACAAAATGGCAGAGGGACTGACAATTTCCAACAACCAAGAACACGTACAGACAAATTTGACAAATCTTTGGCAATTCATGAATTAGGCACATAACACATTAGGCACATAACACAAGGCCAATCTATCTACCCATCCAGCCGCCGTCGACAGTAAGAACTTCTCCACTGACATAGCCACTTGCCCTGCTCGCCAAAAACACAACACTGCCCTTGAAGTCGTCCGGGCTGCCCCAGCGTCCTGCAGGAATTCTCGATAGAATGCTCTCAGCCCTCTTCTCATCATTGATGAGCGCAGTGTTCATCTCCGTCGCGATGTAGCCAGGCGCAATGGCGTTGACAGCGATGCCCTTCGACGCCCACTCGTTGCTCAGTGCTTTGGTCAGCTGCGCAACACCGCCCTTGCTCGCTGCGTACGCAGGAACCGTCAGACCGCCCTGGAAACTCAAGAGCGATGCAACATTGATGATGGAACCTCTGCGGCCGTGGGCGTCTGGCTCGCGAGCAAGCATGTGCGCGCCGACTTCGCGGCAGAGGGTGAAGACTGTGCTGAGGTTGACCTGGAGCACTTCGTTCCAGTCGTTGTCGGGGAATTGGTGCGAAGGGTGACGGCGCTGGATACCACCGCAGTTCAAGAGAACGTCGATATTGTGGCCGTCTTTGAGGATTTGCGGGACAAGTGCGCTGACTGATGATTGCGAAGCGAGGTCTGCGGTGTATATTGTTGCTTTGCGGCCGAGCGCTTCAATGGCTTGTTTGGTGGATTGGTTGGACTCGTCGCGCTGGCAGCTTTGTTAGGGGACATTGCTGTTAAGAGAAGATAGATTTGAGCATACCTGGACGAGCAGCACGTCCGCACCTGACTCTGCTAATGCGACTGCCATGGCCTGTCCAATACCTCTGGTGCCGCCAGTCACCAGGGCAGTCTTCCCTTCCAAGCTGAAGAGTTGTTGGATTGCAGACATTGTGTTTGGTGTATGTGTGATATGTGTGATATGTTCGCTGATTTGCTCGACTCGCTCAACGGCCATGTAAATTGAGGGATATATTCGCGTACAAGGAGGAAATTGCTTTAGAGCAAAAGAATATACAGAGGAGGAATGAGTGATTTAGACGGATGGGTTAAGGTGGAGGGGCAAAAAACGTCGGTTGTATGGTCGGCCTTTGCTCAATTGCCGAACCGTGATGCGGAAACCACCTTTTCCGTATTATATTCTTGAATGGGGCCATGTTCCCACATGTTATCTTCGGCGCTCTAATCTTCCTGTTCTCTGCATTCTGCTGAAAAGATATTGTTGCATTTCTCCAAGAGCAAACCCTTGAACCTGCCCTTGCACGCCATCTTTACATCCAAACAAATTATTCCGCCATGTGTCAAATTCAGGCTTCTGTACTCCACGGAGCGAAGGACCTACGCACAGTAAGACCTAGTCAGTCTAGACACTGGTGTTGATATTTGGCTGACAATGTACCTCACAGGAGTCTCGCAAGCTCTCAGCCCCAGAATCAGACGAGCTCCAGATCCGCATTGCCTCCACCGGCCTCTGCGGCAGTGACCTACACTACTATACACACAACCGCAACGGCGACATCCTCGTTCGTGAGCCACTATCGCTCGGCCATGAGTCCGCCGGTGTAGTCTCCTCCGTCGGCTCTGCAGTCACAGACTTCAAAGTCGGCGACAAAGTTGCTCTCGAAGTCGGCCTGCCTTGCGGAAGCTGTGCCCGCTGCTCAGAGGGCAGGTACAACATTTGTAAAGAGTTGAAGTTCAGGAGCAGTGGCAAGAGCTTCCCTCACTTCCAGGGTACGCTGCAAGAGAAGATCAACCACCCGGCGAAATGGTGCTACAAGCTACCTGAGGATGTGGGTTTGGACATCGGCGCTTTGCTTGAGCCGCTTGGTGTCGCGCTGCATGCTTTCAGGCGTAGCTTGATGCCCAAGGATGCGACGGTGGTGGTGTACGGTGCTGGAGCTGTGGGTCTGCTGTGTGCTGCTGTTGCGAAGGTCAAGGGCGCGAAGAAGGTCATCATTGCCGACATTGACCAGGGAAGGCTTGACTTCGCGGTACAAAACGGATTTGCTCACGCAAGCTACCTTGTGCCAATGAAGAGGGGAAAGGATATCGACGAGAACCTGGCGATCGCTAAAGAGACCGCAAAGGCCATCGGCGAGATCGACAGCGTGGGCGAGGTTGATGTTGTCTTCGAATGCACAGGAGTGCCGTCATGCGTGCAGGCTGGTATCTTCGTGAGTCGTCTAATCCTAAGCCAACCCACTTTCGATGCAAAGCTAACAGTCCTTCTAGTCAACCAAGCCCGGCGGACGCCTCATGCTTGTTGGTATGGGCCACCCCATCCAGACCATTCCTCTCGGCGCCGCTGCGCTACGAGAAGTCGACATCGTCGGCGTGTTCCGCTACTCCAACACATACCCCGAGAGCATTGAGATCGTGCAAGCAAGCAAGAAGTCACCAGACGGTCCTGATTTCAGCAAGCTGGTCACACATCGTTTCAAGGGATTGGAGGAAGCTGTCAAGGCTTTCGAGATGGCGGGCAAGACGAAGGATGCAGATGGAAAGCTGGTGCTTAAGGTCGTGATTGATACCCTGGGCGAGGGTGGAGAATCGAAGTTGTAGATTATTTGCATGGGTAATGACTGTAGATGAGTGGATGTCGGTATGAAGCGTATGACTGAAGTTGCTTGAGATCGTTTCCTCTCGCGGGACTTCTTCACGCTAATCAATACACATTTGCTCGATAGTTCCTATCGCGTTGCCAAATGAATTCAGAGCTACCGATATGCCAGTTGCGTTTCGCGGTTACTTTGACGAATCATCGAGATTAAGACACGAATATGGCACAATCTGATAGACTCATTTCAATCCTATTAAAATGACAATAAATACTTGTCATCTGAAGAAGTCAAATCTTGTGAGTGGACGTTGAATGTCAAACATGTAATGGTGGATCCGGGTTTGGGGTTACGACGGACTTTGAGTATCTGGGTTAGGGTTCTGACCCTGGACTTGTCTTTACATGCACGTGCACGTGCTGTTTCTTAACATGTAATCCAAACTGCCAGCCACCAGACATGAATCAACGTAGTATCAATGGGACCGTGTGAACGTCTGGGCCATACAATGTCAATGTGATACCCGCATCGGACTGCTATATTCAACCTACAACGACTTTACTGTCGACACTCGCTCGCCGCGTGTCTCATCCAATCTTCTGCCGTTTCAAGCCGCATGACATCGACTCTGAAAGTTCCAGCCAATCGACTCCCGAAAGCAGCCGATGACCGTGGCGTCCGTAATAGAGCCAGAGGCGGGGGACGTGCTCGATGGCACAAGAAGATAGGGCTCACGAGGCGCGGCCTCAACCTCGTGAACCCTAAAATCCAAGACAGCCACTCGAGCCACTACAGCTTCCAAGTGGGGAAGCGCCAGGACGGGTCATGCGTTGGAAAGTACCGCACGAAGGTCCCGTCACCGACGCAGACTTGCCAAAGACCGACAAACAGAGGCATACAATTCCGACTCAGAAATGCCCTCGCTCGCCTTGTTAGGTTCCCTCGCTGGCCCTCCACTCGGCATTGCCTGCTCTAGTGAGTCGTCATGGCCGCTGCTGAATCTGCGTCCGCTCCGAGAACTAGGACCGGCTGGTAAGAACGTTTTTCCGTTCGTCTGTGCCCTGGGCCATGAGCTGACTGTCTGTTGTTTAGTCAGAATTGTAGACTGAGGCATCTCAAATGTGAGTATGAGCTTGGTTGTCTGGAAGTGGTCAATGTGCTGATTTTTTGCCCTGCTAGGCGATGATCGAAAGCCAGGATGCTCGAGATGCCTTAAGGCTGGCATCGATTGTGTGAGAGGCTACAACATCCGCTTCAAGCATGGAAGTAATCCCAGGTGAGACGCGTCCATTGGCTCGACTATAGGTCATTGTTTCACAAGCCCAGAGTGTAGCTGATCCAGTATAGTGTCGCAAACTTGAAGGGCTCAGGATTGGCCAAGACCGATTACGACTTTAGTGACAACCAACCTTGGGTACGGACCGACAGGAACCTCACCTTCTTAGACGAGACTCCAGAGCTCAACAGTCTATATGATCGAGACTTCATAGATGTTGTCGCTTATGGCCCAGAAAAGGCGCCGAAGCAAACGCAGGAGAGGGCTCAGTTACCCCTGGAGCCTGCAACAGTGTCTGGACCGAGCATAAATCCTGTCACTCAACAGGCCTCACCCTCGAACCAGCTGGCACCGGCTGTGATCACACCTGCGAGCTCGGCGCCTGCGCAGTCGCCTGTCAACTTTTTCGGGACCGACGACAGCAGATTCCACGAACATGCGGCTCCAGAAAAAAGACGGCGCCTGACTGCGTCAGGGTATGTCACATATAATGATTCATTCCATGGCTCTGCGTCCAGTGGGAGCCCAGGTCCGATGAACCAATCGTATGTTGTTCCTCGCTTTGTCTAGTTGTGTCTTCGCTGATCTTGATGTAGACCACACAACTTCTGGGATAGCTCATCACACTCAGGCTGGACTCCATCAGGAATCGACTCAAATCTAGACATTGGCCCTCAGAATGCTGCTTCGGATCCATCTTTCGCGGGGCTTCGAGCGTCAATGTCTTACGACACAGGTGCTGCTTTCGCGGTGGTCTCAGATTCATTCTCTAGGATATACCTCGACACACCCGTTTGGCCACTGAAAGACAAGGAAGAGGCCAAGCTTCTTCGCTACTTTGTCGAACATTTGGCGCGTCGCTTTGATCTCACAGATCCCTTCCAGCACTTCCGTCGCGTGGTTCCTCAGCGCGCCGCCGTCTGTCCACCCTTGCTCAACGCAATCCTTGCACTGTCGGCAAGACATCTGAGCCGTATTGGCGAGTACGACCATCTTATCTCGAACAAGTACATTCAGGCTTGTCTCCAGCATTTAATACCGATGCTGGACGATAGTTCCGCTCTACAAGATGAGAACCTGCTCGCATCTACCATTATACTGCGACACGTTGAGGAACTTGAAGTACCTCTTTCGGGTCAAAATTCTATCGAGCAACAGAGCCATCTCTTTGGAGCCCATGCATTCATCACAGCTCAAGAGCGTGCTACCATCACTGGCGGATTGCGCCAAGCAGCATTCTGGGTAGGACTGCGACAGGAGATCTACATTGCCTTCGTCAACCAGCGGTCTATCATACCAGCATTGGAACACTGCAACATCGACCGATCCTTTGAAGCAGCCACCGATGATGTATGGGCATGCAGAATGGTGGTACTCACAGCGGACATCATCCGTTATTGCTTCGGCGACCACGATCATCCGCAATCTACATATTCCTTCCTTGTGGACTGCGCTACCCAATGGTTCAACAGCAAACCGACATCATTTAGGCCGGTGTACGAGCAGCCTCCAAGTGAGGAGAACGTGTTCCCTGAAGTACAATACGTCGCCGATGATGTTGTGGTTGGTACACAGCATTACTATCTTGCAAAAATCCTGCTTATCGCACATAACCCCAAGATTCCGCGTCTCGGGCCACTGCGCACTGCGGCGCTCAAGGCCGCCGACGAGGAAATCATGGACTATGTTCGCATATTATGTGGGATTTGTTTGAGCAATCCAGACTCGCCGCCTAACTTCAAGTAAGTTCCAGCTGCGACTAGTATTGAGCGACATGGGTAGAGCACTGACTATATAACGTAAAGTTACGCCGCAATGGCTATCGTTATTGCAGGCGAAAAGTTCACGGACCGCAAGGAACAAGAAGCTGTACTTGACATCCTGAATACTTGTGACATCAAGCACGCCTGGGGCACAGGAACGGTACGCCAGAATCTCAAGAATGCTTGGGGATGGGCCACGCCCGATGAGCAGCCTTGATCATGTCGATTTTCCGCCTGGGAAGACTTGCGTCTGGGAAACGACATCGCTGTTCACCGCGGCCCGCTGTCGGCGACAACAATGGCAGAGGAGCGTCGTGTTGTCATTGTCTCGTTGACGGTGCTCGATTGAGCTCATCTCCAGCTGAGCTCTCTTTGCGATATCTTCCAGAGACTCCTGGCAAATGATCGCCTCAGACAGTCTGATCAGACAGATCGCAAGGCATGCAGCCACACAAGACAGTAACGCCATTATATGTTGCCCCATTTACGCGCCAGTTACAGCCCTTGGTGAGTGGGTTCGATCGGCGAGTTCCGAAAGCTTAGCATCGATGATAGGTACATCTGCCTTCATACCCCGCGAGAGCTGTAATCTACCAACGCAACATCCATCATCTTGCTTACAACCACTGAGACGATTGTGTCAACTCCACAAACAGCTAGAAGATACTGCCAAAATCCTAAGCGTAAAGATGCCGGCACTCAATCCACGCGGCAGCCATCTCGGCCTCATCCTGCCACTGTGCACTTCATCCGCCACAGTTGGCATGTCATTATTACAGTACCCTTTATTCTTTGCTTTCCTCAGGCCCCAAGAAAGGAATACCAAGGCAGGACCCAACGAGGTTCAGACTTCCGAAAAGATCTCAGGCCTCGCTCTTTCTCGCTTCTGGTCAGCTTTTCTCGCCCCCGCAGGTAGCCTCATCGCTGGTGTGGCTCTCACCTCGACAGCATCCGGAATCATTGCCAATCGTTGGCTGCGATCACACGTTACATTGGAGACGACAGCTGTGAGCAAGTGGTACGCATACGGAGCGGTGCTAGCTTTTGGGCATCTGGCTTTTGTGCCGATGGTCGCTGGCCCTATCTTGAAGATAACCGAAGCCGGGAAGTCGAGCGATGAGACCGCAACTAAGATTGAGGAAGGTAACGAGGATGCTTTGAAAACTTGGTTGGTGTGGCACACAGTGAGGACGTTACTGGTTGACATACCTGCGCTGTGGTGCTTTGCTGAGGGTGCTGCTTTGAGCTTCTGGGTGATTTGAAGCTTGAATTTCGAATCACATTACATCGATAGTATCTCGACAAATATCATGAAGGTAGCAAATGTATCTTCCTGACAACCTTGACAGCGACCGAAGACGCCTCAGCGTCTGAACCAGGGTCAATTCGACTGTCCACATTCACAGCCTATCGCAAGTCACCGCTACAGACTCCTTTGTCCCAAAAAGGATGCATCTACCTTGTGTTGGCATCTGGATTTACTAATCACAATGCATTGTTTCTTTCTTTGTCTATGGACCACCTTCGCTATATTAGTAGCAGCTTCCATGCAACGAGCCTGAGGACATCAGCACAGTTGTTGCCATCACTGTACAATTTGGATCTACAGGCTTGGAGTCCAAATTTGATACAATGTCGGCCAACAACAGTCTCTACGCTTCACCTGCTAGCTCGTCCTCAACTGTCGCCAATGCCGTCACTGGTCAATTCGGCGCTCCGTCCACCTCTCGAAGAAACTCCTTCGACATGGTCATCGCTATCGCCAACAGTCGAGCGGCTGCTGGCACCGAGAGCGACGTTACTGGTCAGGCATCTTCATCTGCCGTCGTTGAGCCAAGCCCGCAAGACTCTGCTCGTGGGGACTGTACGTCGCGCAACCGAAAGAATAAATCTTTCGATGTTGAAAGCCAGACGTGGACAGATTCGTTTGAAGAAGTTGAGCTGCAAGATCAGTTCTGGCCTACTGCCTCTCGTATTGCAGCGCTCCAGACGCCGGTCTCAGCAATGAGAGATTCGGATGCCGCCGCCGTCGCACTCGCCTTCCAGGCGCAAGCTCAGACCGGCAAGCGCAGCCTCTGGAAGGAGTGGGCTCCCTATTTTGGCCTTTGATTGATCAAGAGTAAGAATAATGATTCCGATGCTACGTAGTAAAAGTGATCCAAATCAAACAATCCACCTAAGTTACTTAGTGTTTCTTCTGCAATATGAAATTGTAAATCCGCCTCCACCGAATTTCCAAAAGCTCTGTGAGGCAGGTCAAAAGTAGAGTGATGCCTGGCCCAATGCATGGAGAAGATCGCAGTGACTTTGGGGAAAGAGGGATGACTTGATCCGGTGACTCTGTAAGTGTCTGCGTTTGCTTACGCTCGTACGCACAACTTGGACGAGCCGCTACTCGCACACTGTCTTTGCGATAAAAATCCCAGCAAGGTGAGTCTCCAAAACGTGAAGCAACCGATCTCCGCCACTGACTCGAATACAAGCACCTCAAGATGCTGGATCAACATGCGCAAGCGCTCCGCGACCAGATCACCGGTGAGTACAGACCCTCGAAACCGCTGGACGACAGTTGCTGAGAAAACACACAGACAATGCCACGCTCCTCTTTTTCCTACGCATAGGATCTAGAGAGGGGTACTCAGATCCCATCATTGCTGTCATGAGAAACGGAAAAGACACTTCCGCTGGCGTGGTCACGATCAAGGGCGGCAAGGAGCTCATCACTCTCGTCGAAGATGTCTCGGCGCCGTCAGACATGTCAGCGTTACAAGCAGTGTTCGAGAGATCCAAGATTGACCTTGCGCTCGCGATGAGTCTTGCCAAAGCGAACCGAGGCAATGGTACCGGAGGAGTTGCGAACAGGAATTGAGCATCGATGAAGTATCGCATTTGAGGGCGAGTTGGCGGACCAATGCCAAGTAACCCGATCATGAACCTAGGAAATCAGAGACTGAACAGCATTTGAGACTTGGGGATGCGGATGAATCGGGTGTTGGCTGAGAAAATTGTGGTATTGCTGCTTTTGCTTCTACGGATAATTGCGTTAAGCCACAAGCTCTATCACTCCACCATGCACAGCAGATCCGCCCAACCAGAACATTGAAAAGCCTACGCGGCGCATGTATCAGTTACAAATTGATTGCAAAATATTTCTTTATCTTAGAGAAGTCAAGCTGGTACCTAAAGCTGAACCCTTTGTTCACAGGAGAAGCATATCCAAAGCAAACACTACCTCATTGATATCGGAGACCTTCTTGAGAAGATATGCTTGCTTCATAGCTACAGCAAACAAAAGCTACAACGCAACCGAACAGAATCAGATAGAATAGGACAGACACTACTTCCAATCTGTGAATACATAAACCCGGCCGTCTGTACTTGAACCGCCCTTCTCCCTACCAAACGTCTTCGTTTTGCGCTTCGCTTCTTCCCAGCTGCGCGGGACGGTCGCAACTATTGAAGAATCTTTGACCAGCTACCCAGAATTGCACCACCACCGCAAATTCAGGATGTCTACCCCTAAGCTCGACCTGGACCGGATCAAGGGCATGGCGGATGCCGTCATCGAATCAGTAAAGAAGCTGAAGCTCAGCATTGAAACGACAAGCACAAGACTCAGCGCAACGATGTTGCGCGACCAAACTTTAGGTATTATCGCACCAATCTCACGAACATTAACTCAAGCTGACTTATGAAAGCGAATGTCACCGTCATTCTGGCCCTGTACAAGGACCCCGATCCGAAAGACTACTCTCCCCCGACAGTAATTATCGCCAGCGACAAAAACGAGGTGCGCGCTGCAGTCGTGCGCACGTACTACGACAAAGATCTCAAGAAGTCTGTGATGGTCACAACGATTAAGGGCCCGGACCGCACCTCTGAGTTCAAGGCATTGGAAGGCCTTTACTCCCGATCGAGGGCTGCAATGCAGCGCGCCATAAATTTTTCGAAGAACGCAGAGGGGTTCGATTTCTGGGAAGATTTGGATTTGTGACTTTAGATGGGCAAACGATTTACTCGATGTTGCGTTCATACAGCTCCAGGAAGGAAGCTGAGATCACCGAGGAGCATTAGACAGGTTGAGAGGAGGGCATGTATTACTGTCATTGCAACCGCCACCCATGCTGTTATCCACCACTGCAGTCGCTAGTGTCAGAGTCCTGTTAGGGACCATCCTTTGTCGGTGTCTGTACAGATTGGTTGGAGGAATCCCGGTATGCTTTGTTCTACTATGAACCTCTTTGTCAACTTCCAGCTAATACCAGCCCCAGGAACGACGTGGGCGATGAACAAAGAGCCAGATGTACAACGTCCTTGAACCATCGATGTTGTGCCCGGGACTTGGCAGCTGTTCCAGGCAACAGATGCAATCCAATCTGGACGATCTAACAATGACCGAGATTGCAACGCTGGGTCGTCCTGCTGCTGGCATAGTGTGCCGCGAGACATCCAATGTTCTTCGTATGGCTGTTGTGGACTACATTGCTGTACTGATGCATTTCCAGCGTCCCTGGAAAACGTCAATGAAGGACAAGTGGAAAGGCCCGGGGTGTCGGGAAACAATGCCCTTGCGATGATGTACTGGAATTTGTGAACAAATCATGCAGGCTTCACAATGCCCTTCAGTGTACTGTCCTGTAGACTCCTGCCCAATCCTTATATTGCCCCAATAAGACCACACTGGCCCAGATGTCTACTCAGATCAGCAGCAATCCGAGAGTCAAACACCAAACAGCCTAATCACAACATCAGCCATCCAAACCAACCAACAAAAACTCCCCACAAGACCAATCATGTCCAGCTACACCAACGCCTGGGGCGAAGGCGCCGACTCTCAACCTGGGAAGCTCCACCAAGGCCCTGCTAGACAAGCCGCCCTGGTGACGTCGACCACCCACGATCAGTCGGCATCGACGGCGCAAGTCGATACCAGCAATGGCCTCCAACGATCCAACATCCGTCCTTCGTTGGCGGCCGCCCGCTCTGCAAGCGATCGCGACATCCGTCGCAGGAGGGGACAGACGGGCCTCATGCGCGGCCCTGAGTCCTCGACCAAGTCGGCTCGTGAGCGCGCAATCGACCGACACTTCCCTGAGATCAACTTCGCCGAGCTCCAGGACAACCTCAGCCGCGTGGAGGTCCCCCAGCACGGTGCCCTTCTGACCGTCATTCACGTGACTGCCGAGGATCTCGCTGACAGTCACGCAACGGCTGAGCCAGAGTCTGAAGTGCCCGTCTACCACAACAACCTCGCTCACATCGAGGCACCCCAGCCAAAAAAGCCCGTCTCTCCCTTGATCTCGCAAAAGATCCCTCGGATCCAAGTCCCAGACCGCGGCTTGCGAGCAACTCTTCGCCGCAAGTTGTCGTCCAGTGAGCGCTCTTACCTTAAGTCCGGAGTGCCTAAGCGCAAGTGGCAGCGTGTTGACCCAGACCTCCTGTACCCTGAGAAGTACAAGGACCCTCGACCTGGGTACTCTTGTAAGGCTTTAGAGGAGTCGTCGGCATTCGAGGAGGACGACGACATCCTGTCTCCTCCGGCAAGCGAGTTACCTCCGCCGCAAAGCTCCACAGAGGATGACAGCATCCCGTCACCTCCAGCAAGTGAGTCGCTTCCGCCGCAAAGCTCCGTGGACTTGGAGGAGGGCCAGGACGCTTTCAGCGTCTGTCGACGCGCCCACGAGGCGTCGACCACCAACCTGCACGGTTGGTACCCCGGCAAGAGAGTCTACGGCGAACCAGAGATGGAGACCGCAGAGGCACGCCAGGAGAGAAAGCTCAAAGCTGTAGAGGCCACGCTCAACACCATGTTTCGCTAATGTCTTTGCGAGATTGCATCGCTTTTCAGTCAGATCTAGAATGTTAGTAACTACCAGATTGTCAATGTCAGCTTTGAATTTATTTTCAGCAAACATCCTCCCTTTGTGCCAACTGATCAAAAATCATACTGATGGAGTTGTTCGTAAGCCTCGATCCTAAAAAAATGTGTTTGTTTGTATAGCGAGTGGTGGTGGGCTGCGTAGAGAACTGCATTTTCTCCTGGAATGTCTAAATACTACATGCCCTATGGGCTGCATGCTTGATGTATGCAATGCGCGTATAATACATAAACCTGTGCTCGTCGAGGCCCATAGTGGAACCGCTTGAGAGAGTTGTAGGATGAGTGAACAAGTAACGACCATCGGTATGTTCGTCAGCCGCATGACTGCCTTCCATTCCCTGCCAATTAGTAAGAAATCCCCTACTTCTTCGCTTTGCCTCTAGCAGCAGCCTTGCCCTTTCCTTTGGCCGGCTTGACATCTTCCTCATCGTCGTCATCGTCATCAGCAGCCTTCTTGCCCTTGCCTTTGCCCTTCGCAGCGGCGGGAGCTCTCTTCTTCTTGGGTGCCTTGATGTACTTGTCTTTGCTCAAGTCGACCTCGGTATCCTCTTCTGCCTTGATGGCTGCTTCGTCTGGTGCTTCGTCATCCGATTCGTCGAGAGCTTCTTCGAGATCTGGCTTTTCTTTCGCGGCGGCCTTCATTGGCGCAGCGACTTGCGAGGCCTTCAGGAAAGGCAATGGATGGGACTGTGCGTTGTACCTATATGCTGGTCAGTAAATGGAGCCATCGGATGTACGCGATGAGCGCGAAACTTACATTCGGGTGAAGGTGGCTTTGGCCTGGGTTTCGATCTTGATCTTCTCCATATCCGCATCGCCGACACCGAGCTCCATGATCGCGTCCCAGTCATCCTTTGTCAAAAAGTATTCGTCCATGAGTTCGATAATCTCAGGCACTGCCTCCTTGCCTTCAATTTGTAGCTTCTTGACAAGACGGTCAAAGAGCAGAGGCAAGTACGTCTGGCGGACCTCGAAGCGGTCGCCGCTGGTGCGTAAGCGCATGTGCCCTTGTATCTCTTTGAGGAACCTCATCAGCTTGCCCTGTGTGCTGTTCTTGCCCATCCAGGAAGTGAAGCGAGTCTGATGACCAGCCATGGAACCATAGACGAAAGAAGCTGGGCGCACAAATGAAAACATGGCATGCGTGGGCATCAGCGACCATTGCTGTTGAGAACCGTGGATCATACGGTCGACCATATCTCCATCACTAATGGAGTCGGCGGCCTTGGAGATCAAGTCAAGGTTGGCCAGCTTCTTCTTCCTAGGGTCTGCATTGTATTTGCCGGAGCGCACAGGATTGGTGCCAAGGTAGTTCTCCTGCAACATCAACGGTGCGAAATCATGATCGTTGAAGTACAGCTCTTGTTTGTCGTTCAGTGTCGTTTGGCTGGCGGCGTTAAACATGGAACCATTCAGAATCTTGCCAACCATGTCCCAAGGCTTGAGCACAATGTGCTTCTCCCACGCCTTCGACATGTCTTTGCCTTCTTCAAAATTCATGTCCTCACCGCTGAGCTTCGCAGTGCTGAGCATGTTGATGACCTGACGAATGTCTGCTCCAGTGCCCTCAATCAAAGCGTTCATCACATTTGGCGGCATCTTGAGCTTCTCACGGAACGCAATAGTGCTAATACGCGCTCGGATCATGTCAGTTGTGGGCCGACGGAAGCCCAGATCGTAAGTGACGAAATCAAAAGGTTTCATCTTCGGTTGCTTGCGTTCGTTACAGATGAGGATCATGGGGATTTGTGACTTCTTCGCAACGGCGGCGATTGCACCAACGCCACCGCGATCACCTGCCGACAAACCATCGACCTCGTCCATGATGAGCACAAGCTTCTTCTTGCTAGCTTCTACAGGGTCGATGCCAGCGGAGAAGTAACCCATGAGAGATGTGGTGCTCAAGACACCTTTCAAGCTGTTCTCGATAAGTTTCTTGGAGCGGGTGTCGGAAGCGTTTGATTCGACAATGTCGTAACCTTCAAGCTTTGCAACCAGGTGCGCAGCCGTAGTCTTGCCAATGCCGGGAGGACCGTGTATCATGACGGCTCTGAACGTGCCACTTCCATCAGCGCCTGGCATCTTGAACTTTGTGCGCTGGTTCTTGGGGAACGCCCGAAGCCAGCGGCCAAGCTTCTCGACCTGCGCTTTGTTGCCACAGATCTGATTGACCGATTGTGGCGCGTAACGCACAGTCCATAGCTGATTTGACGGGTCCGCCGCTGCAGGAGCTTTGCCGGAAGGTTGTGATGATGAAGAGCCATTAGCCTGTGGCTTGGGTTTCGCAGCGGCTAGCTTCGCCCGTTCTTGTTGTTCCATCTCCTCTGCAGCCTTGCGAATGTTCTCTTCCTCTTTCTGGCGCTTCTTGGCTTGCTCTTCAGCGGCCGCTGAATCACCTCCATTGGCAGGCAATTTTCTGATCAATTCAAAGAGCCCTTGTTCGTTGATGACCTTGAGCTTGTGCTGCTTGATTGTTTCAAGCTTCTTCGGACCAGCATCTTCGCCGAGAATGACATAGCTAGTCTTCTTTGAGGGTGCAGTCATCACCTTGCCACCATACTGCTTGATCAGAGCTGAACCTTGTTCACGACCTAGAGTCGACAACTGGCCAGTGAATACAAAGCTGAGACCAGCTAAACAGTTCTCCTCGCCAGATGGGAAGTCAGACGGGTCGATGGCTCCTGCAGGTGCCTCCGCGTTCTTGTGCTGACCATACTGGAATTTCTTCTTGCCATCATCATCGCCCGACTTTCCTGGTGGTGGAGGAGGTTCAATCGTGGGTATGCTGTCGAAAATGGCTTGCATTGACGCGCTGTTGCTCTTTGGCTCCTCCTTCTTCTGCTTCTTGGCAGGAGTCGCCTTTGGTGCTGCCTTCTTGGCTGGCTTTTTGGGCTTCGACTCTTCCACGTCCAAATCATCCTCGTCGTCGTCGTCCACAACAGGAGCCTTGCGTTTCCTGGCTGCGACGACTGTTGTTTTCTTTGCTGGCTTGTCTTCGACGATCTCTTCATCATCATCCGGAACAACAAAGTCGTCATCGTCGTTTGTGTCTTTCATGTCGACGTCCTCTTCGTAATCGTCCTGGTCGTGGCCTCGTAGCACCTTTTGTTTGCCTGCCTTCTCTGTTCTCTTTGGCTTCACAGGTTCCTCTTCCTCATCACCTGTGCCTTCCTCGTATGTGTCCTCCATCCGGCGTCCGCGCTTTGCGCCTGCCTTGAATACGTCGTCGGCGTCATCCTCCATGTCATCGTCGGGGAAGTCGTCAGCGTCCAGATCAACATAGCTTGTGGTTGTTTTGCTTCGTGCGGATGCTCTGCCATTTGCCGTGGCCTTCTTGGGTGTGGACTTAGTAGGTTTGGCCTCTTCTTCTGTTTCAGTCTTCGCTTTCGCCTTTGGTCTGACGGGCTCGCTGCGTTTTGGCTTGTTGCCTTTTCCGAAATAGTCGCTCGCGGTCGTCTCCTCCACAACAGGATCCGGTTTCTTTGCCGCGGCTCGTTTGGGTGTGGCTTTCTTCGGTGTAGGTTCCTCGTCGTCCTCATCGTCTTCAACCACCTTCCTCGGTCTGCCGCGCTTCTTTGGCGGCTCCTTGGTCTCCTTGGGTTCAGCTTTCGAAGCAGGAGCCGCAGGCTTGCCGCCGAAAAATGATCTGATGTCCGACGGCATTGTGAAGTATTTTTCTGTTGTCGAATTGTCTAGCTGCGGGACATCAAGTCTGCAGTTGTGTGCACGAACAATGGTCGAGCAGTGCGCGCGATGCCTGGCTGTTTGGTTTGGTGTTTCGGCGTTAATTAGAGCAGGCAGACACGCGGCGCGCGCGACGCGGAAGTCGTGACGTGAGAGGGTAGGATTAGGGTCATAAACCCTAGATTCTAGAGCGCATGCGAGCGCCGGGCCGCTGCACTTTAGCGCCGCTTTAGCCGGCGCTAGGATCTCCGCGACGGACGGCGCAACATATCGCAGGCAAGTTGAAGGTACGGGCTGGTGAAAGAGGCATTGCAGTCTGGTGTAGCTGTATTGTTATACTACACCACACGAGCTTTCTCACTCACTCTCTACACACAAGCGCCACTCATCATGGCAGCTAAGCGCGTCGCAATGACTGCGCAGTCATCCCTCTCCTCCTTCACAAGCAGATCGTGCTGTAAGTATTGCCATATACCACTTCCAGTACTGCACAAGCTAACATGCCACTCCAGGCCTCACATCCACCCTGCGATCCCTCACTATCACTCCCACACCCTCACACTCCTCCCGCGCCTTCTCCTCAACTCCCCGAACCCTCGACTGGCTGGCCCCCAAAGCCGGCGAATCCTGCAAATCGCGCAAAGGCCGCCCTCGCGTTCCCACCGGCGGCAGCACACGCGGCACAACCCTCGTCTGGGGCGACTACGGCATCCGCCTGAAAGACCACGACCGCCGCATCTCCGCGCAGCAGCTCAAGATCGCCGACGAGACCATCAAGAAGCGCCTGCGAGGCATGAAGTACCGCCTGTACCACCGCACATCCGCCAACATCGGCGTGTACACTTCGGGTAACGACCAGCGTATGGGTAAGGGAAAGGGCAGCTTCGACTACTGGGCGTGCCGGCCGCACGTGAGCAAGATTCTGTTTGAGATCAAGGGCGATGTGCACGAGCAGGTTATTAGGGATGCTTTCAGATTGGCGGGAAATAAGCTGCCTGGATTGTACGAGTTTGTGAAGAAGGGCGACCCTCCGGTCATGGGTATCACGAAGCTTGGAAACGGTGTGACTGAGGAGAGCTTGAAGAGGGCGAGGAAGGAGATTCCAATGCCTCCTGTGCCTAATGGTGCTGCAACCGCTGAGAGGCTCGGTGCCACGACAGCGCCTTGATAGCAGACAGTCTCGCCAGCACGGAGGTGGGAATCTTGTACAAATAGGGGAGATATGATGCCAAGATACAGCACAGTTTTGTCACAATATACCAAAGCGCAAACATCATGAATTTGATGTGGTTCCAGATCGAAGGTTTCCTGACATAACTCGAGACTTGAGGCAATGAGAGTCTACTTTGATCGAAGCCCAGGGTAGACGCATCGAACATTCTCACAAGCTACGGCGAAGAGCAACAAGATTGCCACCGAGAGCGACAGGTCGCTTCGCCTATACTGTTACATATGCCTAACAGGTGCTCCATGCGGACTGGCTTTCACAGGATGTGCTGCAATTCGTAAAATACAGTGTTGAAGTTCACACTTCCGCATCCTTGTAGCGGATGGCTCTCACCATCAGTAAACGCCACTCTGCCAAATACATGCACTCTCGAATTCAACCCATCGACTCCGGCGTCAGCATCGTTTCCACCTCCCCAGTTAATCCCCCAATCACTTCTCCCAATCTCTCATACTCCTCCTCCGCAGGCCGCTGGCACCACCACTGCTCCACGCCCGTAGCCATCCGGCACCAGATCCGCAAGATCTTCATAGCGCGCAGATCCATACTCTCCAGCAGCTGCACGAAAGACTCCGGCATGCGGCCAATGAACACCATCATGGGTCCGATCTTGCTGCTGTCGATGGTCATACCCGATAGTTTGTTGAGATGCGCGATAGGAGTGGCGTAAGGGTTATCGTCTCCTTCGGTGCTTGAAGTAGGAGCAACGTCGCATTCTACACGCAGGGATTCGACTTCGGGGTCGGCGATTTGCTCTGGTACTGTTGGCTCTGGTAACGGGCCGGTTTTGGGGGAGAAAGCACCCGATTCCATGAAGACTGGCATCCAGAGGGATTTCGTCAAGTGTTCCCGGAGAATGTTGGTGCGTTGTAAGATTGGGATACCTTTCATCAAGCGTAGCCATGCGAAATCATTGTCTTTCACGGCCGGTTCGTCCGCTTGTCGTTTATAGTGGAAGGCTAACATGGCGTGTAGATAGCAGCAAGCAAACAAAGCGTCCGCATTTTGGGCAGAGACAGCCTCGCTGAGAGAAGAGGCAAAGCCGGTCAGGGAAAGGCCATAGTGGATCGATGCTGCCAGGCGATATTTGTTCTCCTTTGGGTAGAGGAAGTGCAGGTGAGCTGCGGAGAGAGCCAGAATACCATGCGCCAGAAAAGTATTCGTGCAAGCAAGCGTGAGTCCCCAGGTCTGCGTGATGCGTTGGCATTGTGGCGATCCAGCCCATGGGACATCCATGCTGGTGAAGTGGTCCAGTAGCTGGGAGACATGGTGTCGCTGGTAAGGCTGACCCTCATATGTGTCTGGCTGGCTCTTTGGAACGTTGATGAGCTCGAGGTGCATCAGAATACGAGCCTTGGCTAGTTCCTTTGGCATCGGTTCAGATGGCAGTTGCGGAGGTGCAGCCGTCAAGTCCGTAACCACTGTTTGCACATTTGGGGCATTATTTGGAGGGCTGAGTTTGGCCTGCGGTTTGGCCTGCGGTTCGGCTTTACTCGACCCTGCAGGAGCTTCGCGGCCAGTTGATTTTTCAGACGCTGTCGGAAGTTTATGGCTGTAGATACATTCTACGCCTTTGTCACGACATTGTCCGCATGCTGGGGCGGTTTCATCGCACTTGATTCTTCGTTTCTTGCATGCCTGACAGCCTAGCCTCGATTTGTTGTGCGTGCGTCTTGGGCTTGAGCGTGTTCGCGGAGCCTCCTGTACTTGGGCTAAGTCTGGCCTCTCAAAAATGAAGCTCATAGCTGTTTTGCCATGCAGATGTGTTCTCTCGATACTGGGTCTTGACCTTGAGAAGCACTCGAAGTTCGGGTGATTGTGGCGTGACGAACGATCCAGAAATGCTGGCTTCTGTGACCACCTCTGTGTCACTCAGTTTGGGTAGCTCTGCGCGAAGGATCGCTGCTCACTTAGACCCTATGCGAGCTGTATACAATTATATTTCGGAAGTCGTGAGTTGCCGTCCAAGATTTGCTGATGTATAGACCCGAAAGGACGTCAAAAATCGTTAGCCACGTCACATGAACAAGAAGTGAGTACGTATACCCCTCAAGCCTGACGACGAGATGAAGATACCCATGAAAAGCGCACAGACTGATGAGCTACCACGACCAGCATATGTTTGACTTTGGCTCACCTTGCGGCTTCACTATGCGAGGATCAAAAGACTTCATTATTCGCGCGGACCGTCGGCTCTGCCCCACCAGCACTGGCCTTCTGCCGAGGCAGCCTGTCTACGCTTGTGGTTGATAATATATGCCAAAAAAGCGAAGTTGGCCCGCTATCATCTAGAGCGCACCCTGGTAGATGTCAGTGGCGAGAAGCTGTATATATGCCTTCCAGGGAGCGACGCTCAACCTTGCCATTGCTATAAGTCTTGCATTAATCCGGCGTCGGAAGCAGCGGCAGGTGCACTTCGGAAGCTTATTATACAATTATGCAGGTCTAGCAGATCTATTCATAGTACCAGAAAACGGTATCGGCCCTCGCCGCGATCTGACAGGTTGTATTTGCCTTTGGTTCAGATGTCTTCATGTAACTTACCACGACATGTATAGAACACGATCTTCGGAACACATTGGCAGCATTGCAAGATACCTACAGATATCTCCTAGGTCAAAAACACTTTGTGTAATCGAAGAGCCCAAGGCATTCCTCCCGGCCATCTGCAGATCTCGCCTCCTCGCCACGAGTCATTACAATTTACGAGTGACAGCAGCGCGCAGTCAATGTTTGCTCGCCTCGTGACGCCCTCTCGTATACTACACATCCCTCTTGCCGTGTTGCAGCTACGACTGTTACATTGCAACAATAAGCCGGATGTATTCTGAGCTCGCCGCCGCCTCTCTCGTGTGCTAACACGTCACGGGAGCACTCTCCCTTACTTCGACGAGACGATCGCTCGCCTTGATCCTCGTATTGTCTGCGACTAAGCCAGCTAGCTGTCTAGCTATGCTGTAGCTGACAGACCGTACGGTAGCTAACAGACAGATCGCCTTGATGATGCTACGTTGGGCCTCTTTCGGAAGTGGAGGTCCTGCACCGCCTGATCAACATCTCAGCAGAGAGCAAATATTAAAAGCCCATTAGTGTTCCTTCATCCTTCTCGTCTATCTTCCACACAAAGCTTATCCTCCTTCGTTGATATCAATATCTAAGAACATCTCAGCAACCACACCAGAGCCCAAGCACTTTTCACAAAATCACACCCCAATTATGCAGTTCACCACTTCCGCCCTCTCCCTCCTCTCCATCCTGGCACCTCTCGCCTCGGCCGTCACACTCTCCTACGACAATGGCTACTCCGACGGTGGCCGCTCCCTCAACGTCGTCTCATGCTCTGACGGCAGCAACGGCTTGATCACTCGCTACGGCTACCAAAAGCAATCCGACATCCCACGCTTCCCCTACATTGGCGGCAGCTCGGATATTGCCGGCTGGAACTCACCTTCGTGCGGCCAGTGTTACAGCCTCGAGTACGCGAAGACCGGCAAGAAGGTGTTCATCCTTGCCATCGACCACGTTGCACAGGGCTTCAACGTAGCTCAGAAGGCCATGGACGAGCTGACCAACAACCAAGCGGTATGTGAAAGCCAACATGCTGAAAGAAAGCCAAGCAAGCTAATGTATCTCGATAGGTTGCACTCGGACGTATCGATGTCAAGGCGACCAAGGCGAGGTGGCAGGACTGCTCTCTCCCGCACGCGAAGAGAGGTCTCGAGTTCGAGGCATAGGTTGGGAGCGTGGTCCTTGAGCGGCAACGGCATAGCCAAGAATGATAATACTGGGATCAGGCGGTGTGACGTTGGGGAATGAAGTATGTTTTGACGACATGGTGCAGTGGCATGCAGAGCAAATCCACAGAGCTTCATTAATGTAATGTTTACTTGTCCACATCCACGGCCACAGCTTGACACCGGCACCCCATATTGTCACGAGTAGGTCAGGCCACTCTTAGCTGATATGACCATGCAGGCTATGCAAATGTTAGCCCTTCATCTCTTCCAAAATATCCAATGGTTGCTTTGTTGACTTGCAATCGCAACTTTTGCATGATCGGACCGATGCGACGACGCCTATGCTCCAACGCGAATGAACGACACAATCTTAAAACTCCCTGACTCAAGCATGGCCAAGCAGAGTCAGGACCGGGAAGCATGACATTAACCATGCGAGACAAAAGCACCCCACAACTTAATCTCACAATGCGTGGCGGCGGCGATGGCAGAAGAGGGGAAGCTCCACGAGGATTTGTTGTGGTGGAAGTTACAAACAGCAGCATCTCTTGGGGAATAACGACCCTTGAACGTTTTCCTTGACTTGACTCCTACGTGAGTCCAGACCGGCCTGAAGTGCACACAGTCAACGCCGGAGGTGTCAATATTTCACGGACGCCCGCCTTCAGCTGAACATTGACCTGCACGGCGTCAGCTTACGGCTTGAGACGCTGTGCAATCACAGCCTTCCAATTGTCATCCGACATCACACAACATCCGTAAAAATGCTCTCAAGGCGTATCGAAACCGTTTTGGGCAGTCTGTCGGAAAGATTAATGCCAGCTACTGCAAGCCATCAGACCGAAGCACACTGAGGCGACGCACCTCTGTGGAATCGTCTGCTCGGATCCTGGAACGCTATAGATTTCTCCAGGGGTTGGAGGAAGACATCAGCTAGCCACCAACTCTGCGAGACTACGGAATCGTAGAATCATTCTGCGGCCTCGCGGGTAGCAACATGCCAGCTCGTTCAGCTGTGTCGATATACGAGGCCAAGTGCATGTGAACACGGGACCTTGTCAAAGGAACATGGAGGCTGAAGGTCGACGGAAGGTATAAAAGACTTGTTCAGATCTCCGTCGCACATAGGTCTCGTAATATTATTGTACCAGATAGTCTACTTTGGTGCAAACTTCAAGATGTCGACACTCGATCTCAAGAACATTCAAGGAGATATCCTCCTCGATGGCCTGCCCAAGCGTGTAGAGTACTTCTTCTTCTTCCAGATTACCGACGGCCATGTCAAAGACTTCTGCCGAAGCCTCAAGACACTCGCAAACGATATATCACACGTTGACAACACTGCGCAGATGCGCCAGGACATCGGCAATGGCAAGAGTACTCGAAAAGAAGGTGACCTTGTGGAGATGGCCGGCGCCAACATTGCGTTTTCCTGGAAAGGTCTACAGAAGGTATAATGTCGCGATGCCTCTTATATCATATGATGCTGACCAATTTAGATGTCTACTGTCCTCGCCAAAGACATCGGCAACCCTGCCGACCGCGACTACACAGACGGCATGAAGGCACACGCCATCGGCGATACAGCCAGCCCAAGCACCATCGGCGACCCCATCAAACCTGGCACCAATGAACCAGATTGGGAACAGCCATTCTCTCAGCCCGACTTGTTGCATGGCGTAGTTTTGGTAACGGGCAACGACGACGCGCAAGTCAAGCAAAAGCTGGACAGCATCAAGAAGACCTTCCAGTTCGGCACGTCGTCTGCATTCGTCAAAGAACTCAAGACGATCTCTGGCAAAGTCCGCCCGGCGCCGTTCAAAGGGCACGAGCAGTAAGCAATACTTACGATGTGATTTGTTGACAGAAGCTAATGGATATTTTCAAGCTTCGGCTACAATGATGGCATCTCACAGCCTGCCGTCGACGGCATTGACAAAGCACCCAAGGGCCAGGATACGATCGAACAAGGTGTCATACTATGCAACAGAGGCTCCAACGTAGGCCGTCACCCAGATTGGATGACCGACGGCAGTTTCATGTGCTTCCGCAAACTGGAGCAGAACGTTCCGGCGTGGAATAAATTCTTGGTTGATGCTTCCAATACTCTGGGGACATGGTCCGATCAACTCGGTGCTCGCTTGATTGGACGATGGAAGTCCGGTAGTTATACACTCGCTTGGTCTTTTTCTGGCGACCTTCAACTGACCTGATCAAATAGGCTGCCCCGTTCAGCTGTCGCCAGAGTTCGACGACAAGAACATCGCCGCCGACCCCTCTCGTGTCAACGACTTCAATTTTGCTCCCACCGACTCGGGCAATGCCAATTTCACATGTCCCATGGCAGCACACATCCGCAAAACGAACCCGCGCAACGACCTCGGACCCCGCGGTCCTAACGGCATTGTGAACCGCTTCCGTATCTTGCGTCGCGGAATCCCATACGTAAGTCATGAATACCTCCTCATCTAACCATGCGCAAGATCGAGACCTGTATCATGTGTCATTCTCAAAGTATGAAGCATATCTGACAAAGATCCTCAGGGCAACGAGCTCGACGCCGACCCCAACGGAACCCGCGGTCTACTTTTTGTCTGCTACCAGAGCACCATCAGCAACGGCTTCGCCTTTATCCAAGGCCAATGGGCCAACGAGCGGAATTTCGTCAGGCCGGGAGTCGGCTTTGACGCCGTCTTGGGCCAGCTGAGCAAGAGCGAACAGGTGGACATCACCGGATTGTTCCCGCAAGATGCGAAGAGGGCGGTCAAGCTGAACGCTGTGTCACCTTTCGTGACTCCGCGAGGCGGCGAGTATTTCTTCACGCCTTCGATGGGCGCTCTCCGCGGAATGCTTTCGAATGTGAAGGAGGGAAAAACAGATCTGTGATGATTTTGAGAGTAACCTGACATGGTTGTCTTCATATTACAAGAAGCGCATTTTCGCAGTAGTGATCCAAGAAACGAAGAAGCATTGCCGCGTCAGTGATTGTGCCCGCTCAATAATACCCAGCTTCGTGCACCATCTTAAACTTGCCCTTGGGCCACTGTGAGCATTCGCTTTCCGGCCACGTGTATCTCACGATAAACTCATCGCTCGGCTTCAAAGGCTCCAACGGGCCGAGAATCTTTTGCGGCCACTCCGATGTTCCAAACTGTTGCCACCTAGACCGTGTGGAGGCAAAAGCCTCGAAACGAATGTTGATCAGTAGTGTCTTGAGGCCAGTGAATCTCTGCAAGTGGGCGCAAGCAACCTTCCAGTCGTCTTCCATAAATGACGCGCTGTATCGAGAGAGCGCGTAGAGAACTGTGCGGTAGTGGATTGTGAGGGTGACGTGTTTGATGAGAGCCAGTCGTTGTGGTAAGATTGTCCTGGTGAAAGATGTCAAGACGTTGGCTGAGCTGAAGGAGAACGAGTTGTGCGTGTAGAGGAGTTCGATGCCCTCTCGGTAGCTACATAAAAGTCAGTGGCAAGACTGGGAAGAAGTATTGCGTATAGGTTCGTACAAGTTCCGGTTGAGCTTCAGTACGTTGGCGAGGCTGTATCTTTCCGGCACTTGACCTGCCTCAAGCTCTGGAGCGTGCCATGTCACCTTTCTCACTCGAGGGTGATTGGTTACATGAACCCCACCCGCTGGACACAGCACGTCAAGCCATATTCTGTCGTTGAAAATAGGTCAGCATGTGATCAAAGGCCCTGAGTTTTATAATGCACCTACTGCTCACGGATCTCATATGGCAAGTCGAAGAAGCCACGTGATCTGCGCGGCTGCACACTCGTTGTAGAGGGTAGGACCAGAGTGCCATCAGCTTGATCATCAGAGATGCTGAGACGTCGTCTATTGATGCTTCTGAGGCTGAAGATGAATCCTTTCGAAGCATTTCTATTTGGATTCCGCCTCGCAGGACCACATGAGCGCCAGAGCTCGACGGAAATCATCTCGGAAATGGACCAGAGAAAGAGCGGCGGGAGGCACAATATCAAAATTACTGCTTGACAGATGAATCCAAGGATCTTGTTTATCTTAGCTCGGAAATAGGTCAGCAATGTGATGTATGAGTCTCGATGGTTACGCCTACAATAGTTGAGAGCCTCATTGTGTCGGTCTGAACAGTGGAACGAGGGTTTCGGTTGTGTTATTGTAAATGTGTGTTATGACTGCGTAGATGCGTAAAACAAACAGCTGCCTGGATACCGAGATAATGCTGTTGTTCCGTGTCCAACCTCAAGACGCCGTCATCGGGCCATGTTTGCCGACTGATGTAGATGTTGAGTGGTAGAGATGCGGCAAGAAAGTGTTGTCATTAGTATGAGTGTGAAAAGAGCCTTGCAGTGTCGCACGAGGTGGAGGCGGCGCAAGAGAACAAGGGAAGCTGTAGGCAGCTCGCCTCACTCATCCTCTACCTCAGCCTCATCGCATACAAGGCGCAGGCACAGCTTGCGCCAATGGCAGGAATGCCAGATACGCATCTCACCGGTCACTCCTACTGAGGTTCTCACACAGAACAAATCGAATGCGGCATTTTCTCATTTTTGTCAGCGTCGTAAATATGTTGAGGAGAGCATTACCTATCCAGTACAATACAGAGCGCCACGTGATACGTGATGGCTGTCGCATTCTCGCTGCGAGGACTCCAGTTTAGACATCACAAAACGGGTCGCATTTCCTTGCTCAACATGCTTGCCTTGAGATTTGATGAGATGCCTGAGTCCAAAACCAATGACATCCTCGAAAATAAATTGACATATTCGGACTGAGAGGAGCAATACAACACAGCGCCGGTGGCTGGCGGGCGAGATGGACAACGACAAATCGAACCTCGGCACAGCATCGCCCCTCGGTAGGCTCCATCACCACTTTAACATGTAATTAACTGCACTTCCAAACAACCATAAGCACCTCTACTCCCTGTATCTGTATATCATCATCAATTACGTATATCTGTGATACTCACCAACAGATCCATTTCCAATCATGGCCCACGCATCGTCAGCCGCGGACCTCACCGTCAACAACCTATTCAGCTTCAACAACCATGTCGTTCTCGTCACAGGCGGCGCCACTGGCCTGGGAGAAATGGCAGCCCAAGCCTTCGTGCAGAACGGTGCTCGTGTGATCATTGCCAGTCGCAAGAAGTCCGAACTCGAAAAGACTGCTGCCCGCCTCAATGCTCTCGGTCCTGGCCGCTGCGACTACGTCGTCTCGGATCTCAAGGACAAGGCTGGCTGCCTCCAACTGTGCGCCGACGTACGAAAGATGACCGATCGCCTCACAGTTCTCCTCAACAACTCTGGCGCAACTTGGGGAGCGCCTTACGATGACTTCCCGGAGTCCGGATGGGACAAAATCTACGCTTTAAATGTCAAATCGATGTTTTATACTACCGCCCACCTCCACGACCTATTAACCAAAGGCGCCACCGCCGCGAACCCATCCCGCGTCATCAACATCGCCTCTATGGCCGGCATCTCCACCGTGGACGTGACCACCGGTTCCGAAGGCGGCCTCTCCGCCCCCGGCCACGGCACATTCTCCTACGGCCCTTCCAAAGCAGCCTGCATCCACCTCTCCAAGATGCAAGCATCGAAGCTCATGTCACAGCACGTCACCGTGAACGTTATCTGCCCTGGTGTCTTCCCCAGCCGCATGACGGCTTTTGGTATGGAGAAGTTCCAAGACACTCTGGCCTCTGGTCAGCCGAGCGGCAGAGTTGGCAAGCCAGAGGACTTTGCCGGTCTGGTGTTGTTCATTTCGAGTTTGGGGGCGGCGCACATCACAGGAAACGCTTTCGAGATTGATGGTGGTTCCACGCTCAGTGGCTGGCGAGCTGAGGCGAAGCAGAAGGGTAAAGAGTCGAAGATTTGAAACTGTGCTACATGAAAATGCTTTCTTATTCTTAATCCATGTTACTCGAAACTTGTAACGATCATTTCAAAACCACCTCATTATCATCAATATCAAATGTCGTCACACCAACAAGCTGCTCAATACTTCTCACTAGCTCGTTAGTCTTGCAAGCGATGACACCAGACAGCACGTCGACCACTGCGTATGTCGAGTAGCCGAGCTCGGGCACGTGTCTCGCATCTAGGATTTGCGGGTCGTATTCCTGTAACGTGCGCCAGAGCTCATAGGGTCGGGCAGGCTCCGGCAAGCTTGGTAACTGTCTACCCGTAGACATAGCGCCTGAGAGTTGGTACAAGATCGATGCGATTTTCTGCGCAGACTCGTTTGCGGGCTCAATGTGTCTGGCGAGGTCATTCATCCATTGCGCTGCGCAAGCTGAAGGGTGGTAGTATTGCGTGTGCGGCCCGTGGGGTGACCATATTTGCGTTGAGTAGGAGACCAGCGACATGTAGTCCAGTAGCCTGCACGAGATGTAAGTGTGTATCAATCAGATAGGGCGTGGAAGAACTTACGTCGAGGCTTGAGACAAAATATCCTTGTAGATTGCGACCGGGAATTTACCTCCGAGAGTTGGCTCGTATTTTTGGAGGTAAAGGCTGTGGCGCACCGATGCATTCAGCACCATAATTTTGTTGAACATGGCTCGTCGTGCGCGCGACAGTGCATATGCCTGGCTGCTTGGGTCTTTGGCGTCGCCTTCCGTACGAGTAAGTCTGGCTCTGACGGTGCGGTGGACGACCGTGTTGTAATTTGCGATCAGATGCATGCTTGTCGCCAGGTGTTTGCGCATCAAACTTCTTGCGGTGATGGGGAAGGGAAGATATGTCCAGAATATCGAGACACCAGTTCCCCATAAGACGCAAGCCACGCGCATGGCGCACACCGCGTAAGGCTTATAGTATATTACTCCAGCTGCGGTGGCAGCATCGACACCAATCTTGTTGACTTGCGTGAGGTATCCGATGGAGAGGACCCTGATAAGACCAATCAGTATGATGCATGACTCAAGAAGGCAACAAGACGCTGCTTACTCTGTAATGAGGATGACCAGCCATCCGATCAAGTAGCGTGGCCATCGAAGCAAAAAGTACATCTGGATGAAGGATGCGAACCACATCAACACGATGACGCCCCTAAAAAGAATGTCAGTCTGATCCTAGCCTCAGAACACTATCCCAGCAAACTTACGCTGTGTTCCCGTTGGCAATATACCACACCAGGTAGCAAATGATCAAGGCCGCAAAAGAGCCCAAAATTCGCAGGACGTAGGAGACACCAGATTGGCCGGCGGACATATTGGCGCCAATAGCCGCGATGATAACAGACCAGATCAGGCGATAGTGGGTGAAGATGTCTTGTGTGGGCTCGAGGTAGGCGATGATTGCGCAAGACATCGTCGCGCAAGCGGATCGCAGTCCAAAGCTGAACTCGGGCCCTTTGAGGAATTCCTGGAATCTTCGGATCTTGACACCAAATCTCTCGTAGATATTCTGTGGTGGAAGGTGGTCGATGTTGTGTGTTGAGCGTGTCGATTTTCCAAAGACCAATCCCTCCTCCTTCTTAGTGCTTGGTCGATCGTCGTCGGCTATAGCAGCATCGGTTGTGTCGAAGATACTGTGTAGCCACTGTCGAAGGGCTCGGAAAGATGGCACAATCAGTCGGTTGCGAGACATCACGCCCTCGGAATGCAAGTTGTCGGAGAAGGTGCAAAGCTCAAGCACAGCTACACCGGTTGAGTAGAGCTGTGATTGTCATCGTTAGTGTGGCTCTGAGATGCTGGTATGGGCTGACTTACCATCTGGTGAGTGTACAAAACCAGGTTCAGCTGGCGGTGGTCCTTGGGTGCAACCATCTTGTTAAGGTCATGATCCAGGGCGACTTCGTTCAATTGCGAAGAGTCTGTTCCTTGCTTTTCGACACTATCAATTTCCGATGTCCACGCTGATAACGACCTCAGTCTACCAAGAGAAAATTCATTCAACTTGCCCTCGAGGTATGCGGAGAAGTTGCGGTCTCCAGGCCGTATCATGTCCCCTTGAGACTCGGTATCTTTACGGGCGAGCCGCGCGTGCACGATTCCCAATTGCAGACCAGCGTGCTCTAGACCCTCGTTGATAGCGGATATTAGAGCCTGAGCAGGTTCGATCAGTGTCCGAGTCGCTTCCTGCCAGTGGGCGTTCTCGACCTCAATCGCGTTGTCCTTGGCCTTTTGGACAAGATCCGGGAGATGTGACATTCCACCACTGTGGCAGCAGTTAGCTCTAATCCATGATAATTGATGTTTGGGCGACTTACATGGGCATCAAGATCCGACGGCATAGATCGCTCACAGCATTGATGTCCCTTGCACGAAGTTTGCCCCAAGCAATCTCACGTTTCGCCATGGGGACTTCTTCGTGCATTTTTACATACAATGCTTTTAGGTCTGACATCTGCTCCTGCAGAGCGCGACCTTCTTTTGCCGCGGAAGCGTCCTCAGACGGTAGTTCTGCGGTGTCTGGCGAGGCAGTTGAATCGTAGCGTTGCTTGCCCAGGTAATTGACGCTTCTGCTCAAGACAGCTTGTGCTGAGTGCAGATACTTTTCTTGTATCTCAAAGATTTCCGAGCGACAGCTGACTGGATAGATAAGGATACCAGAGACGAAGGATATGGCGACGCCGGTGTAGTAGCATCGTACGGTGAGATAGATGAGGCTCCAGCATTCTGCCCAAGTGCTGAAGCGTGAGCAAGATGTAAACTGGACGATCATGAAGATGTTGTACAAGATCGTAGGAATGAGTAGATGGTGATATCTGGCCTGGATGCTGTTGCTTAGCCAGATGTGGAAAAACAGCCAGACTCCGGTGACCGCTGGAGACCGTTAGCTTAGTGACACAGACTGCGAAATACGTGAGAACTTACCGCTCTGCGATGAGTTATAGAAGTGCAAGCCTTCCGGATCAGTATGATATCTGGCCTGCAATCCTGACCAGGTTGCAAGCATTGCCAGTGGTATCGCAATTGCTGTCGAGACGCAAATGCCAAAAGTCATCTGTATCAGTTTTGCGCGCGGGAGTAGGTTCACTGTAACCACGGCGATAATTGCGACCAAGAAGCCCAAAGAGGTAAATACCTCGGACACCGGGGTACTCTGGTATATGGCAAGGGAGATCGCAACGGGTACCGAGCCTCTGATGGGCTGTCAGCTGGTGCGATTTCTTCTACTATATTAGTGCGACTTACTTCAGCATGAGGAATAACCTCTTGCGGTCGATTTGAAGGGATTCCCATGCGGATCGTAGGCGTTTGACCATTGTGAAAGGCATACTGCCAGTGGACATTCGAAGGAGGTGAGCGTGTAGATGTCAAAGAGATCGGGGTCGCACCTACCTCTCGCAAGAGATCACAAGCGTTTATATCTTGAACGGCATCTCACATCGTGGCCGGCCGCACAAGATCCGTACCACCCTCGATCTTCTCACCAGCAGCAGGACGTGCATTGATGACATGAAAATCGTCAGCCTCAAGACCATAGGTTTCACTTGGGCCCGCAGCCTTCCGTGATAGCGGCGCAGTGCGCCCTATGTGTTTCAACGCTTTTCCGGCCATTGAAAGACATGATTGCAGGGCGATGGCGCAGGTGACGGCGAAAAGACTACGGCTGCAGACCACGGCTTGACGTCGAGGAGTGCCGGAGCGCATGCCGACCGAACAACATGCGATGACCGAGCGTGTATAAGGCATAGTCAGCACCGCGCCGAAGTTGCATAAACGGACGGCGAGCGTTGTGACCGACACCGAGTATTTATCTATTAAGGTCCAAAGTTCCCATCTGAAGACATCGATATCGTTGAACACAATGATTGTCGAAGTTGCATGTGTTCGTCTGGACTCCCAGGACTTATCGCGAAAGCCACACGCCTCTCTCCACGATGCGCCGTACGAACAGCGCCAAGCTTCCCTTCGCTTCACCTTGACCCGGGGAATTCGGATCCTCAGTCGCGTCTCCAAGTCTACATTTCAGCTTCTCGAAGATATCGAAGACCCATCGCTGGTGTACTATATCGGAAGATGGCGCAGCTTGGCAGCATACACCAGCTTTCGTGCCTCTGCTGAGCGCAAAGAACTAATGACCGCCTTACAATGCTGCGGTGCATCTCTCGATTGGCATGAGATCAGCGAGGCTGAATACGCACAGCCGCGCAGCATTACATGCAAGCTGCTGCATCGGCCGACAGACATTTTCTCGTCACCACTCGTCGGCATAGCACGTTGCAATGCAGGAAATGGCTGGAAGACTGGTGGCGGTGCGGAAGTCGAGTGGGTTTTGTCAAGCACACGCAGACGTCCGGTCCACAAATCACTGATTGGAAGGGTACCACTGATGAAGTTTGGCAAAGATGCAATGCTTTCGAGTTCTCCAGAAGTCGACGAGGTCAGTGACCGAACTTGCACTGTCATCGGCGAGTGGAAAGCTGGCAAGCAGAAGGATTTTTTGGAAGGGAATGGTCATCAAGTACGTTGTTCCTCAATCGACTTGAGGATCGCTAGCCCTATTCATCTCCGTTGATAATGCCGAGCTCTATGGCTCTTGTTCAATCAGTTCTTGCTTATTTCCGAGTCGTCTTCAAAACATACTGAACACTAACCCTAGGTTACCACAGATGGCTTCAAATAGAAGGGCTGTCGGTTGTAGCTATTCAACCATGGTGCAGAAGCAGACATGGGTTGCGCGAGCCATTGATAGAAAGGTGACATATCTTCTCAGCAACGAAGTTCATTCATTTCGAGTGACGAGTCATCGTTGTAAGTGCACATTTCCGATGTCCGCCCCATGTGACTCGGTCATCACTCATCACAAGACATCGTCCAGGCTTTCTCTTGAGGCCAAGACCAACGTCATGTATAAATTGGAACTTCTCGAATCGACTATTGCCGGTATCTTACAGCCATACCTCGTTCATGGACAATTACCACTCTCATGCATTCGTACCACGATCGTTCGAAACTTCCACATTTTTACGCCATGTGGAGTTCTCGTCCGATCCTCAAACCACGATCTTATGATGTTCCGATCATCGCAACTACCGTCAACGACCGAGCTACGAGACATTGGACTATCTTTTCCTACGACTGAGCTAAAAAAGGAGCTACTCTTGATACATGTAGCAAAGTGTGGATCTGCGTTGTTGCACGGAAGCTGTCTCGGCAGCAATCGCTATTGTATCACGTTGTATGCAAGGGGATAGTCCGGTGAGGTGCCATGATCTACCAACTCAGCTATCGATGGTAAAGTACACAGGTAAACACACGAAAGCGGTGTAAAGACAAACATCAAGTGCCTGTCGTTTCGAAGGTTGGATACACGTTGCAGACAATCGTGTCTGCGAAGAAGCGGGCCAGGGACGACCTGCTGACCAGGGACTACGCCTTCACTTCTATTGTGCAAGCCACCGCTGACGAAATTATAGCACTGAAGGCCACTGTTTGTCGCGAACGACATATGAGCCGCCTTGTGCCGGAGTTTGGAGCGTTCTGACTGGTTGATGCGTTCGACTTCACTTACAAATCATGGCTCTAGTACCGCACATGGACGCCAGTGACCGCTGTAGCAAACACAATCAGTACAATATTCACTGGAAACTCCTCGTTGGCATTCGCGTTGCTTACATGTGTCTACCCTGGTCGCGAATACAAAAGCTCTTCCACTGCCTGTGTTTTTCAAGAGTTTCTTCCCACACCACCAAGCTTCAGGACCAACGAGAGTACCTCAGAACAGCCTCTATTAAGAAGCCACACACTACAGCACCACCTCAAGACCAAAGTCAACCGAATCAAATCTTTACATAACCCACTCTCTACCATCAGTACGCATTTCCCAGCCAGATATAAAATCGAAGCTGTGCTAACAGTTTTAGCCATGGACAAGCCCTCCGCCAGCACCACTCGCGTGGCCAAGACCGGAACCTGTTCCACCTGCACCAAGATGGGCACGGCCATGTCCGTCGGTGTCTTCTGCAAGAGCCACGAGTACAAGTGCAACAACCACGGCAAGGAGCTGTGGTACCAGAAGCGCAACGGCTGCTACCACTGCGCCCGTTAGATCGACTCGGTAAGTTGGACTCGGCATTTCTTTACCCGACATAGCTAATGTTGTGCCAGATCTGACAACCAATCAACATGATCAACTACGACTCGACCTCGCGGTCGTGAGCGACACATCATCACCACTGTAGACCACCTGTCTACACATGAACTCGGAGTTTTGGCATTCTTGTTTTAGTTGAGCTACGGGACAATCAGTCTGGGGAAGAAACTGGCAGGTTCATAATCAAAGACCACATCAAACCGGAATTCTTGCTTCCTCACAGGTTGTCGAATTGATCAATCCGTCCGTCTGTCTCTGCATGACCATGTCCGACATAGGCGGGATGGTGGCCGCATATTTTCGTTCCCTCTTTGCACCAATGATCAGACTTTTGCATATCACTTCCCACTGTTGTTATGATCTTGTACATGCGTACATACTTAACAGTTGCGCGATAGATCTTCCCGCTGTGCTTACATATCTTGACAAACGATCATTGGTACAACGACCATTACCGATGGTATCAAAAGGTAAAACTGTGAAGGTACAGGCGAATTTGTGACTGGGAATTATCAATCCTAGCCGTATGACCATGCTATTGGGGATCTCCATGTTTTAGACACTATGCCTATATAATAACGTTCACCACAATAAGGTGGAGTTTCAAGCACGTGCAGCAGATCGAAAGTATGTCATGATTACCGGTGAGAGGTGGAAAAAGTTTGTGATAGTGCTACTTGAAGGCTAACAATGCAAAACCAGTTGTGAGTCAATGCACATCCCTTGGTTCTGTGTACTGTGTGCCTCAGACCAATTCCACCGAACGCAGTACAACTGATTCTTCCAAACTTCGATCTCGAAGAAACCTATAGCTTTTTCGCAGACAGCGTCCAATATTGACTCTAGCCACACTTCATCCATCACTCTCAGGGTCAGAGTCCGGTACCCATGCCTTATCGAACACATCGTATGGGTGCCGATCTCCGTTCTCATTCTCATGGTCGAAACTGTCCAAATACGTCTTCAGCATAGAGGAGAAACTGTCGCTATCGAGTGGGAACTTCGCGAACGCAAGAAGCTTGGTGAGCTCAACTGACTTTTCTCTGAAGCACTGCTTGATCAAGTCTCGCTCGGGCGAGTTCCTGGCATGGCGCTGGACCAAAGTCTTCACGAAGTGTTGACGAAGCTTTTTGAGGTCCGGGAGCTCATCCTCTTCCTTTTGCAGCTCGGTGGTCACACCGATGTGCTCGTAGAGATAGTATGAGGGCCCAACGAGAGCATGGTCCCAATCAATAACTCCGGAGATCTTTGGAGGTTCCTGCTCGCTCTCGCGCGTCACCATGATGTTTCGATCTTCCAGATCAACGTGTATGAGACGATACGGTGGCTGTAGCATTGGATCCAGGTTTCCACTTGCTACGAAATTCCGTAGCTCATCTTTGATCGCAGGGTAGATGGTAAAAAGTTCTTCGGAGATGTGGCGCCGAGTTTCATCCATAGTCGCGCTGGCGAAGTCGATGAAGTTGTTGAACGGTCCCGCAAGTGCCTCCTCTTCTGTGTATGAGATATTGACAAGAGGCCCAACAGTGCCATCGAAGGTCAACGATCCGATGCGATCGAAACGTAGACCTGCGAGCTCGCCGACAATGTCAGCAACTTGTGTGACAACTGGCATTCTGTGCTCCATGCTGAGGTCGCTCCAGACATCGAAGAGTCTGACGCCAGGCACTCGTTCCATAAGCACAAATGCGGCCCCGACGACATGGTTTTCGTTATGATTCACAAAGTATATCTCGGGGACCGGAATTTGGGTGTGCTTGCGAACGTATGCGATCGTCGCCAACTCAGCTTCGGTCTTGAAGAGAGGTTCGTATAGACTTGCGAAACGACCAATGCAGGTCCAGCCATCCTCAAAGGTAAGAATTCTGATCTCATGGAAGGATCCGCCCCAAACCTTGGTGATATCGATACAAGGCCCATGCGAACCGGGTAAGAAGTACGTAGCGAGATGTTTCAGAGCCTCATAGTTGAGCTGAAGCGGCGGTGGCCCATTTGGAAGCTCAAATCTGGCAATCTTCGCCAAGAACTCAGCATCTTCATCACTCTCCGAATCCATCTGAGCGTCTCTTTCGGTTTCGTCGACGCTGAGACCCAGATGAGGAGTATTGAAGTTGCTGTGTGAGTCGTGATCGTGTACTGTAGACCCCGAGCCCGACCCCATTGGCAGGTCCGGCGTTAACTCGCCCGCTCGAAGAGTCGCCGTTGATGTATCGTGATGCTCATGCAAAAGATCTCTCTCCTCGACACTTGGAGTCGGGTTGTCATCGTGATCCTGAGTATTGGTGCCCTGCTCACTACTGCCGTTTTCGTCTTTGTCGTGCTCGTCGCCTTCACTGCCGTTGTGGCCAAGATCAGAAGTGACTACATCTTCGCGCAGATGTTCACTACGCTTGATCACTCCACCCCCGAGTTCAGCGCCGGCAAGACCTTGAGGCTCAGCCTCCTCCTCGCTCAAGACTTCCGAGTCCTTCACTCTTGCCCTCGCAAGATCCGCATCGGGTTGTTTCTGTTCATCGCCGCCACCGTGAGACTGATCCGCGTCGCAAACAGTAGCCAATGATTTCCTGTCCAAGCCCTCCTTGTGAATGGCCATCTTCGCAAGCTCCATGCTCGCTCTCTCCAGAGGGGTGTACTGTGCGAAAGCTGTGGTTCGCGTCGAATCCTTTGTCGTAGGAAGCCGTGTGTGTGTAGTGTGCAGCGTTGTTTGTCAATCGTCGTTCTCGGGATATATTTTACTCGCGCTTCTGTTTGGCAAGCAGGGCGGTGGCGGCAAACAAGAAAGGAAAGTGCGGTGGCGGCGAGCTTTTATGGAAAGTGCGGTGGCGGGGCGGGGTGGAAAGCTAACAGGAATGTCAGTGAATGTCTCCAGGAAAGGTCATGTGCCGCAAGCCAAGCGGCGAATCACCTCGTTGCGCTCGATCGTGTACATTTACTTGCGGCCAGCGAAACCTGAGTGGTCGCGTGACCATGCGGGTCACCGGGTCCGAACTAGATCAGTCTCAGCTAGCATTGACGCGCTTCACACTTCACTCATCGAAGCCCTATCAGTAAAGATGAGTAAGAAACCAGCGCAACATATCCAAGCGACCTCACATCACAACCTGCAGTCCAAGAGACCCCAGTAATGAAAAAGTGAAACGCACACAGTGAAACCAACAACTGGATCAAAGCCTTCCCTTTTGATATCAAAAAGAAGAGCGCTGGATTGGAAAGAAGCAGAAGACAGGATCGAGGATTAGGACGAGCCAAAATGAAAGGACCACCTCCGCCAAGAACCCATCTTAACAGCTCCCAGCGTCCATTACGATAGAATCCAACTCCTCGAAACGCCGTGCCCGAAAGCGAAAAAAGTAGAATGAATAGAGACAACAGATAGATGCCTTCCAAGAAGAAAAACAAAAAGCTGATTGGAAAAACCCCAGACGCAGCCCCAAATTCTTCGCGTTGAGCGAATTTGACCCCGATCTCCGCCATGCCTTATTTCGACGCTGACCCGCCGTTCCATCCTGCCTTCTCCAAAAATACGCACGCACGTTCTTTCAAAGATGCCTTTCTGTACAGCTGGTAGCGTGCGCGTGACCTCGCTTTCATATTGGGAAATGCCCTTTCTCTCGATCTCGCTGGCGAAGAGATTTTTGAGTTTCTTTCTGAAAAATACCCGATGCGCCGGATCAAATGCAAGTTGTACTGATCGTTTCGTAAGCTTCATGCAGCAGACACAATGCCGGCACTCATGTAGGTGCCATGACTTTGTGCCCAAAATAAATGGAGACACAAATATGCATCTAGATGTCCTCAAGCATGCCATGATTGAAGTCGCCATCGTGGTGGCCCTCGATTCCGCTCATGCGGTCGCCACTCCTGTCGTGGCCGAAGTGAGACTTCTCTTCTGTTGGGCTGTCAAAATCTGTGCGGTCTGCAAATTGTTGCTCAAGAGTGCTCTCGTCCACAAATGTGAAGCCCTTGAACTGATTCTGCATTGTCGGGCTGAGCGGCGTGCTGTTGGTATCCACGCCACTAGCGAGGGCAGCAGCACGAGCGTTCAGCGATGACGAGTTGCCGTCACTGAGAGCGTTGGTGAATTCCGGGTCGAAGTTGCTTGTGTCAAGCTCGCCCTTCAATTTCGGCTTGAATGGTGGGCTGACCATTTTCTTGCTAAGTCTTTGCCAGTCCACATCATGGAAGAATGGGTGAGCCATCAGCTCTTCAGCATCGCCCTTGGCACCAAGACGGTGAGCGGGGTTCCTGTTGAGCAAGCCCTTGACGAAGTTGCGGCCCTCGTTTGAAAGAGCGTCCCTGGGGAAACGCACTTTGCCGAATGCAATGTTCTTGTACATTTGTTGTGTGTCCTCGGCGTAGAAAGGTGACCAGCCACAGCACATCTCGAAAACGAGCACACCGAGCGACCAGAAGTCAACCATCTTGGTGTATCCGGCTTCGTCCAAGAGAACTTCGGGTGCAAGGTATTCTGTGGTTCCGCAGAAGGTGTTGGTCACATCATCCTTGGCCAGGTTGGCCTTCGAAAGACCGAAATCACAGAGAGCAATGTGTCCGTTGGCGTCCAGAAGAATGTTCTCCGGCTTCAGATCACGGTAAACAATATCATGCTGATGCAGGTGACGCAGAGCAAGGATAAGTTCGGCAATGTAAAATTTAGCGCGGTCCTCGAGGAATCTGCCCTCTTTTTGCAAATGCCAGAAAAGCTCGCCTCCCGACATGTAGTCAGTCACAAGGTAGAGATCTGCGGTGGTCTGGAAAGAGAATTTCAGTCCCACAATGAAAGGTGATTCAGTGGAAGCTGTCCGGACGAGAATGTTGCGCTCGCCAATAGTATGCTGGATTTCCTTCTTTTGCACAATGACCTTCTTGGAAAGCACCTTCATGGCGTAGATGCGCTTTGTGTCCTTTTTCCTGACCTGGAAGACCTGGCCGAATGTGCCCTTGCCAATGAGTTTGAGGACCTCGAAGTCGTCAGGACCGAAGTGCTTCTTGCCGGTGCCATGGAAAGCGATCCTGACGTGAACCTCTCCAGTGATGAGGCCGGTATGTTGATCGTCACCCTGGAGCTTGTACCAGCCTTCGTGCTGGTGCTCATAATCCTCGAGGTTGATGGGGATGCGTACGTGGCCGAGGAAAGCTTCATCATTCACGTTGTCGTAAACTGTGACATCCAGCTCATTCTGATCACCGACAACATCGAATTGTGCGGCGTGCTTCCAGGATGGGTTTGTGGTTTGCTCAGACTTATTTCCTGAAAGTTTGGCAATATCGGTCGAGCTTGTCTGCCGACTAGGCATGCCCGGGATGGGTCGGGGTGTACCAGATCCGCTGCCCATACGACGCATAGCAACGCCCTTAGCGTTAACGTCATCGTCGGATCCGTCCACAGCGGTGTCCATCTCATCTTCTTTTGCGGCTCCGCCGGAGACATCCTCGCTTTGCTGGAAAACGCAAACAACGTATGGCTGGACACTGGGCCTCAGGCCTCTGCCCTCTTCGACTACAATGTCAAGGCGACCCTTCTGCTGTGCGACAACGACACCCTGTGAGGAATCTGAAGCAGATCGACTTGGCTTGGGTGCTGCATCGTCGCCTCTTCTGCTCTCATGTGAGCCGGATCGGGGTGTGAGAGGAGGAGTGTTCTGATCATGACGCTCAGCGCCTTCTGTTAGCTTCTGTGTTTCTTGTGTAGGTTCCGGTGATTGAGCGGTGGTATTTGTGGGCGAGGACTCCAGGGAAGCAGAGGGGTCGGCTGAAGGATTCGAGATGTGTGCAGAGACCGCAGGCTTGGTGACTATGCTGGAGAGTGCATCGGAGATGGTGTCCCGGCGAAGCTGCATGGGCAGTTTGGGTTTCGGGCATGTGCTTGGCTGCTTGGACTCGGATGAATCCTCTTGTGACGACGACCGCTCATTCATGCTGGGGCGGCGAGAATTCTCGTTGCTGGTCATGTGTAGAGAGGGGTCCTTTGAGGGTGGTGGGGTGGGCATTGCAGCTTGTGCGGACATGTCGGATGGCGGCATTTCGTGTGGGAGTAGTAGTGGGGACTCGCAAAGTTGGTCCTCAAGAGTTGCGGTCAAAGACGAAAGCTCCTGCGATCTCTGCTCGGGATGGGCCATGGTGCTAGTGTCCTGGGGTGTGGGTAGGGAAGGCGCGGGCACGGGAATCACACTCGGGGTAGGGTAGAGGAAAAATCACGAACCTGAACAAAGTAGTTGTGATTAGGTAGAGCCGGGACCCGTTTGTCGTTGTGGAGATCAGGCCGTGGCGTAGCCGTACCTCCAGTGGGTGGAGTTGAGGCGCCGGAACCAATCTGGTCATGGCCCTCGTCCTCGACGGGAGCTCTGCTGCGTGAGGAAAGCGAGTCAGCGGCGGCCATGGTGCGGACAGCTTTATCAGGGTGCTAATGCGAGAGGGTGGTGGTATCTTGGGAGCGGATAAAACAGTGCAGAGTAGTGATGAGGCGGCTGGGATTTGAGGCGTGCGGGCCAATGAGAGCATCGCGGGGCAAGAGAGATTTGCCCTTCGAATCTCTTGGGGCGGTCGGACCGAGGCGTGGCCGAGCGGACACGAGAAGAAAACGCGGAAGGCAGCGTGGTTAGGGTGAGCGCGCCCCACGTTGTGTGCTCACGGCGCGAATGGCACGATGCCCTCGCTGCGCCGGTGGTTTTGGGCTCGTCTCAACGTTGCTGGTGATCGAGTCGCGGCAGATTTGCTGCTGTGGCGGCGAGGGCGCGCGTGGCGGTGCGCGGGGCGGAGGCGACGAAGGAAGCGCAGAAGCGCGGCAGAAGTCGTGGGGGTGAGGTGAAGTGTGCAGTGCGTAGTGTGTAGTGTAGCATGTGAAATTGCAGCAGGGATAGCTTTATGCAGCAGAAAAAGCACACATGGGAAATGAGGGTATGTTTGCGTGTAAGTGAAGGGGAAAATCGTCATCTGCGTACCTTTGCGTGCCGGACATCATCGCCTGTCGCAGCAGGTCGGCGGCGCCGTTGAGAGGCCCGCCCTGGTTCTGGTTAGCTGTTTCGTAGGGATTCGCCATGCTGTTGGAGGAGGTGGTCGCCGTCGACTTTCCTACCCAGCTGCGCTGGCTGCGTATGCTGCGTCCGCTGGCGGCACTCGGACGCCTGGAAGAAGCTCGTGAGGAGGCCGCGGTCTTAGCGGCGGTCGGACTGCCCAGCGGACTCGGGGCAAAGGGAACGATGTTGATAGTGCTCAGTGTTGGTATGGCACTGGCAGACTTGGTCGAGACGTGCCCTGGACGCCGGCCGGATGAGCGAGACGGGTTCAATGGCGGGCGTGAAGACCTCTCCGGCTGGCTGGAATCTTGCTGATAGTCCACCTTGCCGGTCGAAGGGGGGTGTGCAGCGGTGGTAGCCACGATTGCGTAGGCGTAGCGTGGCAAATGGACAGCGCACCGTGGGAGTCTCGCAGTAGCAGCAGAGAGGTAAAATGTCGCAAGGTGGATGTAGCGCTGCTCTGAGTTTCTCGTACGCGGCGGTGATTGGTGATTTGATCCTACAGCAGAGAAGAGAGAGCTTGAGGCAGGCCAACTCAGCTCTCAGTGCAGGTCAGACTTCGTCCAGGGAGAGACGGGACCACTGACGTAGTGATCTCGCTTGTCGGGAGCCCTACAGATTCATCAATTACGCTATACCCTTTCACACGTGCCGACGACATCGACTTTTGGACTTTGACGCAACACGCCAACGCATGGGCCAACCACCCGACAAAGCTTGCTTTGCTTCGAGAAGAAGCCGAAGCCTTGCACCAGGAAGTTTCTCCCAGCCATTCAGGGTGATGGAGGATCCGTCCCGTCGGAGGGCTCGCCGTTTCACCGTCTGAAAGGGATGCTGGCACATGTACGGAGGCATTTCTTGCATGTGAATACTTCCATTAATCCTCCTCCTCCGGTATATACATCCGTGTGTGTAGACTACGGCGACTACTGATGCGGCAGGTTTCAGCAAATCGCTATCTTATTGCAGCTGCATATGAATATATTAAGCGATGACGACATCTCCCACCACTGGCCGATTGAAGATCGAGATACCGCAAGAGAGAGTTCAGCGCAGCAAACGACTATTACCTTTCACCGCATCGGCCAGCTGCAGGACCAACTCGAATCAGCCCGATGTTGCACAGCATAGCCGACGACTAGCCGCTGTAACATATCCCTTTCATGCTTGGACCATGTTCTGGCGTTACTGTGCTACAGCTGGTTGTTTACTCTCTTCGCTTTAGGTTTTATCACGGCCTTCCGCGAAACCTTACAGACCGCTCACAATGTTGAGATATCTACTTCTGGTTTACTTCTCAGGAGAGTCGCTGTTTCGGGGTAGCACTGAGCGTGCGCTTCATGAACAACCACTTGGCATCAAGAAGAATAGAAAGAAACGACATTTTTCGACAAAATGCAAGTACACAATTTCATATCACATCATCACCCTCACAACTTACTCCCCACCGTCTTCTTCTGCCCAACAATCCTCATCTTCGCCCTACCGTTACTCAAACAAACCTTCCCACCCTTCACACTCGTCACAAACCTCACACCCTCCCATCCATCTTTATCCTTCTCCCCAGTCCTCCAAATCTGCGTAATAAGACAATCACCCGGCTTGACCGGCGACGCGAATCTCGCCGCGAACTCTCCCAGATTCGCTGGATCGCTACCGCCCAGCAGTTTCAACAGTCCATGGGCCGTGGAGTTCCACGAGTACAAGCCGTGCAAAATCGCGCCACCGAAGCCCATCGCCTTGCCCGGCTCAGGCGTCGCGTGCAGCGGGTTGTAATCGCCGTTCAATCGGTACAAGTGCGGCGTCTCCAATGTGGTCTGGTGCTCGTACACGGCATCCGGCTCTTTGCCCTCAGGCGGAGGGTAGTTCTGGCCCTTCGGACCCTTGGGACCTCCCCATCCACCCTGGCCAACGAAGAATGCCGAGCCAGTGATCTTTGCATAAATGTCCCCATTCGCGGCGTCGACAAGGTCCATCTGTGTCTCCATGACAGTTCCAGGCTTGCCCTTGTCGTAAACACCCAGGACTTTCTGACGCAGCTCGAAGGAGCGGCCTTCGGAGGTTGCAGGAATGGGCTTCAGGAAGGTCATGGAGCGCTCACCGTCGACGACACGCTTGGAGTCGAGCTTGGGCACGCCGGGGATGCCGGCATCGCGGGCGGATTGCGCGGCGTAGAAGTCGATTACTTCTTGGGTGGTTTTCTTGAAGGGGAGGATGATGGGGTAGGTGGGGAAAGCG
Organism: Cladosporium velox; assembly: GCA_024604135.1. Lineage (NCBI taxonomy): Eukaryota > Fungi > Ascomycota > Dothideomycetes > Cladosporiales > Cladosporiaceae > Cladosporium > Cladosporium velox. The sequence goes on from JANIIF010000015.1 coordinate 328,049, forward strand.
GCGAAGTTAGGGTGGAGTTCCTGAGCCGAATCGTGAGCTTATACGTCTCGCTGGCGTATGTGTTCATGTTCCCATGCTTACATAGAGAAAATGGAGCTCATCGACTGTAGCTCCAATGCTTGTCGAAAAGAGTAAGACGTCACGCTTGAGCCATGATACGGCTTCTGGTGGGTATGCGTGTCCAGCCCCGGGTCCCGACATTTTTCAACAGGTCTCGAAGTGATATAGGAACTGTATAATCTGATATTGAACTCACGAGTTCAGAATACTGGAAGGAGCTATCGATGTTGAGTGAATGAAGGGTGGAAGGATAAATGATAACGCGGGGATTGAGTTGGAGGATAGTGTTGATCTTCGCGAACCTCGGCACGACTGATCAACGACAGGCGTCGTCGGTTATTGTTTCAGTCAAGGATGCTCGGCAGGATCGGTATCTGTTCATAAACTGAACGACGCTGGAATCCCCGATATGACAGAGTTGCTTGTCGAACTTCACATCACTACATACCGTCTTGTCGCTGAGTTAATTTAGCCCTGCAAGGTTACCATTTGCCTCTATCCTAGCAAAAGTAGTGCTGAATGCCTGGTGTTGAAATTTCGCAGGTCGACTGGTTGTTGCTCATTGCAAGCTATGTCTGTTCTCGCAGCCCTGCTGCCGTATCTGTTCATTATCAATGTATGTCATTGTTCTGCGCAAAGTCTCCTAGTATTCCAGCTTTGCCATCCTCACGCAAGCCATGATTCGACATTCTCACTTTATCGCCTCGATATCGTCCAAAAAAGGATGAGACGGAATCGTCTGAACACAGTTGGGACGAAATTCGAAGTGAGGTGTGATAATTCACACCTCACTCTTTGCTTCTACGATGTCCTTTCTCTACACTAGGTTTTCGGTTCTCAGCAGGATCGTATGTCATGCCATATCTATAGTCGATGGCCTTCAACGCTTTGTTATAATGCTTTCAGCCTGGACTCTGCATCTCCTTTCCTAAGCATGATGACTTCATTCGCGTACTACTATGGCCGCAAGTCCTCAGCAATTGCGTTCGTGTCTATCCAGCTCTCGCAGTGCGGATATGGTATCATTCGCACATCGAGCTAAATCGTTACCAAAATTGCGTGATTGTTCATGTTGATTAAAGCTCCAGGTTGTATCATTGTACTTCTCAAGAGCCCGGGCTACGTCCCATATTTTGGTCAATAGCTGTCACAATCCCTAGCTCAGTCCACATGGGTACCATAATTATGGTGGCCCTCAACGATGGCTCCGCCAGTCGTTTCACCTGGGCAGGGGATTTCCATCTTTCATAGGGTATTGCTGCATTTTCAGGGTTGCAGTCGCGTAGTATATTACCTTCATTACATTATAGTCGCCGACCTAAATTTTCTGTTACGTCAAGTGTATACAGTATACACCAGTGATGTTACTTGTGCCATCTTTAGGCGCTTGTGTCTCGGGCGCATCAACGTTGAGTCGATTGTCGTCGGGATGAGGCTGTTGACAATGCTGTCTCGGGCTCTCGACGGGTCCACAATGCTCTTCCAATTAATATAGGCATCAAATCGCATATTGCTACCAGCATACCTAACGTCGTTACCTGATCGCTCTTCCATCTATTCCAGCTTTGTATTTCATTTGCACATCATCATCATACTTTAGCAGGTCTAAGTCTGGTCGCGTTTTGTATGCTAATCATCGTTGGAGTGTTGCTTCGTCGAAGTCATTCTTCTCTAGGCGCCACTTTTAATGATTGCTTGTTTCCTGTTCCTTATCAGCTTAACTTTGGCTACTGTTTTACGAACTTCGTAGTAGCCAGTCGTATTTACCACTTGCGTCTTATCATATTTCAGGCTAGCTCGGTACCTACTTGCAGGCTAACTTGCATCAGAGTTTCGCCTGTTCGCATGCTACAGCTCCCTGCGTCCAGCGCCTCTTCTGCTGCTGTACCACTAATCAATCAACCTTCAGCACACATACGGTTCTGACTTCAAGCACTACTGCACCCGCCTACCTACTGGACTCTCTGCCAAATTCTTAGCTCAGGGTTTCTGGTCCTTCCACGCGCATTGCACCTCCAACCGGCTCTCTGCTAATCTGGCGTGCCCTTCTAGTAGGGCTAGCGGCTCAAGCTGATCCATACCTGAAAGCGCTGTCGTTTGCTATTTTACTCGTACTATCTTGCATGGTAGCTTATCAGTATCTAGGTTCTGGGTTTTTCGTTGTGTCTTATCTTAAAAATGAATAAAGATGAACATCCGCAGAAGCAAAAAAATTGGGCGTGTGCCCAATGTATCAACAACTTGTCATCTCAACCTCCGCTGCCACACCTCATCTGCCTAACAAAGAAAATCCACTTGATTTTCCAGAACAAAGCGCCTACGACACTACTTGTTATATGCATATTAGCCATTACTCTATCATAGTTTCTAATTTGATGTTCATATCAGCTATTTCTCTTGCGTGTCTGTTCATGTTTGTACTCATTCCTACACTACATTATGTGTGTATGCATTATTTCATCTTAGCTATTCATTTCTTGTTCATGTTAGCTGTTTGCCTAACGTGTATGTGCAGTTGTTCAGCTTGTCTATCGTTTCATCTTATATTAGCTCTTTCACGTATATGTATATGTTGATCCAGCTTTCTATCCTATTTTGTATATTCAAGTTTGTATCTATGTCTCTATTCACATTTATGTCCATGCTTCTAGCTGTGTTACTATCCATGTCTCTACCCATCTGTCTATCCATGTATGTATATGTATTCATATCCGTTTTGGCTGATTAAGCTACTTGTACATCGCCACATTATGGCTCTCTACTCGCTATCATCATGGTGTCTCCACTATCTAAAAGCCAGTGTCAATTTGATTTGGTTTGTATCTCTCATTTTCATTCTTGTCTATTATATGTCTACCTGTACAGCACCGTCTGTTCTGCCTCGCCTTACTAGCTTGTCTAAGGCCTATAGCCCATGCAGCTGCCTCGGGCGCCCGGTGCAGCGCTTACAGGCGTTTCAGCGGCATTGTGGTAGTTGTTGTGCATTGGTGATCGTCAAGGACTTCACTTTGGCTTTGTGTCGCCAATTTTCTGCTTTGTCTCCACTGGAGTCAACGGCATAGTCTTTTGCGAAGCGGAGTGTCGGCATTCGCTGCTCACTGTGCTCAGGCTATATAAAGTCACGATTTTGGGAAGGAGTTGATTTTTTTTTTTTGAGTTCATATCCATTCTTGTCCGTTGTATATCTATTTGTACATTAAGCGGTAAGTTGAGCCTTACCTTGCAGGCTGAAACCGGGCCCACGGTCCATACGGCGAACCGGGACGCGGTGCAGCAAAAAACCAGGAAGCCTCACCTTGCCGGCTTACACCGAACTAACTGGAGCGCGGTGCAGCGTTTACTATTACACGGGACGCAATCGGATTGCCTCACCATGAGCAGAGGGGGGCGGCTCTGCCCTAGGGCCTCTAGCTTACAGGATGCCCGGAATACAGGACTTACACTATGGAAAACTGGAGGAGAGTAAGTTGTGCTCTAGGAACAGGAGGGGTTGTCACTCACCTGGCCATTAGATTCCAGGAGCGGCGCAGTCTCATCCTTCTCTGGCTTGTCCTTGCTGAGGGCAGCAATGTCCTTGCCACCCCACGCAGTCTGTGTCAGTGTGCACAGGGCGTAGATGTTAAGGAAGCCGTGGAAATACCCGAAGGCGACGAGCATAGGGATGTGGACCATGTCGATGGGGTGGCGCAGGAAGTGAGGGATCAACCGGACGATCTTCGTGAACAGGACCCAGACGAGGAACAGGATCCAGCACAGAGATTGGGTGTCGGCAGAACATGGAGCCAAGATCAGCGAGAGGAGGTAGGCAAAGCCAAGGTCGACGAACAGAGACGGTTGCTGGAACATCGAGAAGTAGATGATGTAACAACCCCAGGCGTACCTGCGAGAGCACCAGTAAGTCTCGTTGTTCATGACCGTGAAGTTGCCGCGGAAGCGAGCGCGAGCCCATCGCAGACACTGGTGGATGTATCCCCAGTTCTCCTCGAGCGATGTCTCAAGGTAGACAGCCGTCTGGATTGCGATCTGCCAGCCCTCGCCCGGCTCCATCTGCTCGTCAGGTGACAGGTCACGTGACTTGGCAATGTCACGTGATGAGTGCGAATAAACCCATCTCGTCAAGAATTTGTCGTCGTCTGAGTCGAGCTTCTTGCCCATGAAAGAACCGGCAGCGAAACCATTTGGACCTGACATGAACTCCTCACACTGCAGAATCTCGGTGCGGTATGCAGCACAACGACCGGAAAGAGTTGAAATGCTGCCATCAATGGCCTGGCTGCCCGCATTGTTGTACCGGCGTCTGAGAATGTATCCAGCTCCGAGAATCCACCAGAGTCCAGATGGCTGATATGCAGGTAAGTTAGGCCGACGAACCCTCTGGTAGGTGCCGGCAGCACCTACCTTAGGGTTCTCGAACGCGGCGAGCATGTGGACCAGGTAGTCATCAGGAATGAAGACGTCGTCATCAGCCCAAACAATGATTCTGGTCTTGACAAACTCGAGCGCCCTGAGCATCTGCGTGCGCTTGCCGAGCTTAGGCACACCGAGGACAGTGACGTTGCTGAACTTGTTAGCATCACAGAGCGCCCGAGCTGAGGAGACATTAGACTCCAAGACAACGATGAAGATCTCGCTTGGACCGCACCTGTCGATACGTCCAATACACTCGGCCAGCTCAGACGGGTTCTTGTACACAGTGGGAATGATGACGGTGACATCCTTCTTCGGGGTGTAGGTGGGGAACGCGGGAACCGGAATCGGCTTGAACGTGAGGTTGGCGTAGATGCTGACGAAGAGACGGGTGAAGCGGAGGAGGAAGCAGAGGGCCGTGAGCAACATGATCAAAATCATGGTGAGGTCGGCACCGCCCTGCTCGGAGCCGGTGGAGGTGACAGCGTCCACCCTGAAGCGACCCATGCTGGGCAGAGAAGCGGGTGGTGGTGGGTGTGGTGGAGGTGTGGGTGGTGAACTCGGAGGCGGAGGTGTGTCTCTCGTGGTGTAGCTTTTGGATCCGCTATGCAAAAAGTCTTCCGGAAACTTTTGCAGCAAAAGCTGGTGGAGGGAGTAGAGAGTGTGTAGAGAGTGTGGTAGCCCGATTGGATGGGCCGGAGCGGATGCCAAAAACAATTCTGGTTGCCTCGAAGTGTCGCATTATATACAAATCAGTCCATATTGAGGTTCTGGCTCGTGAACAAGAGAGTGACAAAGAAGCGTTGTGTCTCCATCGTGACCTGTGAAAGAGTTCGTATGGAGTGAGGGTAACAATGGCACTGTTGGGAGTGAAAGCCGTTTGTTGGTTGGGACGAGAGTTTGAAACCATTGGGGTTGAACAAAGGTGGGTTGTGGGCATCAAAGAAGGAAGGCACGACCGACATTGTTTCGAATAATTTTGGCCTGCTTTGTCGTCAGCACAATGGCATTGGAAAATGTTTTAGACGTGGAATCCATCACCAAGTTAACTGACATACTCACAAATTCGTTCCGTGACGACAGCGCCAAACCATTGAAGAACATACATCGATATATCTGCGAGATTGTTAGCGAAGCTCAAATCGTATCAGATCAGATCAGGGAAGATTACAATAAGGAATCAATCGCGGAACACCAAACACCGAACACCAAAAACAGGCAGCAGTCACAAATATGTGCCAACACCAAGTCATCATAGGAGCCTGTGGCCATATCACATACTCTTTCGTAGAGCGTGTATGCGTGCAGGCACTGTACTCGCATTCCTCAGCTCGGAAAATGTTCCCGACTTCGCACCACCTAACAACTCATACCATTCGCACTCCACGATACTGTCATGGCTGCGGTCCGGCACCGTCGCAAAACCATCATGACCACGGCAAGTGCACCGTGAACTCGCTTTCGGCTCAGTTGGCCGCGCTCTCAATCGTGCCACGAAGGTAGGAAGCAGTGTTGAGGGCGGCGTGTGAAGTTGGCAAGTGCCGGATAATAGGGTGAAGATGTACTAAGAAAGGAATGTTTGAACCGATACCTGTCGTCTGTCGAGATATTTCGTGTAGTACTTGAGTCACGCGAGATCGAGGTGATGTCCTTCGTGGAAGTTTGCCACATGCCTGGCACGTTGCGTGCTTGACTCACTTTTCTTTGTCCGAACGCGGAGTGCTGCTGTTAATTTGGCCTCACGCAAACAATGGACTCGTCGTAGTAGTCGATTGTTCGCTATAGGCACTCTGGACTGTCAGTCTTTGGATCGGTACTGCCAATGGACCCAATGCTCGTTGCGCGTAAAGATAGATCCGCACACGGGCTCATGGCTTGCGTGGCTATTGACGCCGCAGTAGGACGCCAGTTCCAGAGTCTCATGGCTTGTAGATCGTCCATCGCGTGTCGCTCCACATGTCTTAAAGAGTCATCGTCCGCACGAGCAACACGAGATACCACTGTAACCTCAGTCAGCAAAAAGCACGATACATAGTCGCACAAATCCAGGTCACACCACCGAGGTACAAAACCGGTCGCACACAGCCATCGTTACCAAATTTCTCGTATCCGCATGTTGCAGCATACATCAGCACCTTGGACTCTGTCAGCTGTGGCGCCAGAGTCAGCATGCGATTGAGGATCCTGGACCTGAATTGACCTCGCACAGTGGCTTGGGAGCGCCTCACTGGCTTGCGCCTTCGACGATCAACACCATTCATCAAGCCCACTGCATGGCAGAGCTCCAGTGGATTTGAGACATCGCGCGGTGTACAAAGCTGACTCTTCGCAACGGTGGGAGCAATGATATCGTATGGATGCTTTCTTGCCTCCTACGGCTTGTTTGATGGGCGCTCAGACATGCAGTATCTTAGATTAGTGAGGCGCAATAGTACATCGCACTGCTGCAATGCACGTCGAGGGAGCGGTATTACGACCAGGGTTGATGGATGCAAGCTTCCCGTTTCTGTTCCAACATCATCGTTGGGCCTTGTATCTTCGAGGAGGTTGTGCGTTGCCATAGGCCGCTATAAAGGGTCGTCGCATCCCAGCAATGTTAGCAGAAGCATCAGCAATTGACTCTCGCATTTAATCAGTAGCTTCAATTACGAACAAACCATGTTCATTCTACTCGCGCTCGCCATGGCGGCTCTGGCGTCGTTCGCCTCAGCCAACCCACTCACCACGCCTCCCTCGTACCTTTCCCCTTACCCGACTCCCTGCAGCTCGACGATGTGCGTAGACAACATCAACAGCTGCGGCCAGACGTACGGTGGCTGCTACCCAGCCTACAGCGGCTATCCAACTCCAACCTTCACCGATCCAGGCTGTGATCCCTCCAGCTCTCCAGTCTCGCCGACCTACCCCGATCCTCGCTGCTCCGTCACTGTCACAATCACCGTCACGGAGCCTTCCCCTTACTATCCATCTGGTTGTAGCAGCAGCTCAACCACGACGACTTACAGCTCGCCCGCCAGTCCCACTGGGTATGTAGGCTGAGGACGTGACCCAAGATGATCTGAGGCCATGTGCTGACCTGTATCCTGCACTCTGTAGCCCGTCGACCACGTCGTCGTCGACCCGATCTTCCTGGACACGGCCGCCATGGCGCACGACCAGATCCCGGTCCTCAACCAGCTCGTCGTCCGACTATACGTCTAGCACCACCGGTGATGCTTTCCCGCCGACCACCACTCGGTCGACAACAAGCAGTTCGTCCTGGACGCCGCCACCTGGGTATACGACGAGTTCGACGTCCGGATATACCTCCAGCACGACAGGTGATGCTTTCCCACCCACTACCACGTCGTCTTCTGCGAGCACCAGCTCGTCTTGGACCCGGCCGCCTTGGTACACAACAAGCTCCTCCTCTTCCACGACTTCATCTTACACATATACGTCCAGCACGACTGGGAACGCTTTCCCACCAACCACTACGCGGTCAACAACAAGCTCAACCTGGACCAGACCTCCATGGTACACGACCAGCTCCTCCTCTTCGACAACTTCTTCATACACCTACACATCCAGCACAACCGGTGATACATTCCCTCCTACGACCACATCGTCGTTAACCACCACCAGCTCATCCTGGACAAGACCGCCGTGGTACACGACTAGCTCCACCACCAGCTCCACGACTTCATCCGGCTACACATCCAGCACAACCGGTGATGCTTCCCCACCAACCACTACGTCCTCGTCAACCACCACCTCTTCATCCTGGACACGACCACCCTGGTACACAACCAGCTCCACGACTTCGTCAGGGTATACCTCCAGCACGACCGGTGATGCGTTCCCGCCAACCACGACGCGGTCGACCACCAGCTGGTCGTATACCAGTAGTTGGGCCACGAGCACCTCTTGCTCGAGCGGCTGTGTGCGCAAGTGTGTGGACCTGATCGACAGCTGTGGCAACTTTTATGGTGGGTGTTACGACGAATGCCCTGGCAAGCCGGTGCCGACGTACACGCCGACGGCCACGTGCACTCCGCCTTCGGGCCCGAGCGGATACTAGGGACTCCAGATATGCCATGACCGACTGAAGGGTGGAGTTTGAGTTGAGAGCTGAAGACGATACTGGCTATCGTCACGACACTGGAGTCGGATGGAAAGAGTTGGTTCGTTCGTTTGCGTGATGTTACATATTTTCTCCTAGTATACAAGTAGTCAATCGTATGGGAACTGCTTCTGGTCGCCGTTCAGTGCCGTCAAGTTGTTGTGCAGAACAAAGCCAGTCGTCCGTCGCTCCTTCCCACTCTAAATTTAGCCATCGCCGTCGCATTCTCTTTTACAAGCCAGGCTTCCTGCTTCTGGCACCCGTAGGTATCTTACAAACTTCTGCTCTCTCGTTCCCTCACTCTCGAGTTCTCCCGTGATTCCCAAATCTAGAAAATCGAATCCTTAATCTCCTTGAAACTCTTGACACTGCCCTGCATCTTCTTTGCCGTCGCATTGTCGCCGCGCTCCGTGTGCTCATGAATATTCAACTTGTAATGTTGGTCGTCGCCGCCCTTGTGCTTTCCTTGCACGACATTCTCCCTCAAAATCTTGGTGACGGATTGCACGTGCTTGACGGCATCGTCAACCTCTACCGTACCGGGCTCGAGGGTTTTTGAAATATCGTAGGAGTCGCGGGCGAATTTACGGGAGGCAGTGAGTGTTGGTGTGTCGCCTGGATAGGACGGTCAGTATGACTATCTCAGAGTGAAGCTAGACGAACGATATCTTGGTCTCACATACCCTTGAAGGCGATGTAAGTTGCGCGGAGGAGGCTGCGGTATGTTTTGAGGATGGCAGCCTTGCTGAAGACTTCCGGAGTCGGCATGATCTTTGAGGCCATTTTTGAATGAAGAATTGATTAATCGATTGATTGACTACGACTACCGAAGTTCCATGCTCTGGCGGTGCAGGTGGTCAGCACAAGGCCATAGGCACTTGCGGGCGAAGGGTTTAGAGTTCCGCACGGGCCAGCGACTTGAAATTCTTGGGGAGACAAAATAATGAACGATCAGCTCGCTGCGAACCTCCTCCTCGCTATCTCCACCCACATAACACATCACAATGGCTCCCATCCAGATCTCCGCGACTCTCCCGTCGCTCCCCAGCGACTGGTCTGCCGAGAAGGACTTCAAGGCCGTCTCCGGCGTCTCTGCCTCCCAGAACCGCGCCATCGAGCCCGTTGGCCCTCACTTCCTCGCCCACGCCCGCAGAAAGAGACACCAGCGCACTTTCTCCGAGGATGAGCGCATCCAGGCCGCCACCACCGCCAAGAAGGTCGAGACCGAGGACATTGGCGAGATCAGCGAGGACGAGGACCCCATGATGCTCCAGCGTGAGGGCAAGGACTGGAAGTCCCAGGACCACTACGCCATTCTCGGCCTGAGCAGGTACAGGTGGCGCGCCACCGAGGACCAGATCAAGAAGGCCCACAGGAAAAAGGTCCTCCGCCACCACCCCGATAAGCGTGCCGCCCAGGGCCTCAGCGAGAACGACAACTTCTTCAAGTGCATCCAGCGTGCCACCGACATCCTCCAGGACCCCGTCAAGCGCAGGCAATTCGACAGTGTCGACGAGGCCGCCGAGGTCGAGCCCCCGAGCAAGAAGGACGTCCAGAAGAAGCCCGGCAACTTCTACAAGCTGTGGGCACCCGTCTTCGAGGCTGAGGGTCGCTTCTCCAAGGTGCAGCCCGTGCCCAAGCTCGGCAACGAGAACAGCACCAAGGAGGAGGTCGAGACATTCTACAACTTCTGGTACTCTCTCGACTCATGGAGGTCGTTCGAGTACCTCGACGAGGATGTGCCCGATGATGGCGAGAGCCGTGACCAGAAGAGACACACTGAGCGCAAGAACAACAACATGCGCAAGAAGAGAAAGGTCGAGGACAACCAGCGTCTGCGTGCCATGATCGACGAGTGCCTGGCTCTCGACGAGCGCCCCAAGAAGTTCAGACAAGAGGGCAACAAGGAGAAGAACAAGAAGAAGGCCGACAAGGAGGCTGCCGAGAAGGCCGCGAAGGAGGCTAAGATCAAGGCGAAGGAGGACGCCGAGAAGGCCGCCAAGGAGAAGGAGGCTGCTGAGAAGGCTGCCCGTGAGGACGGCAAGAAGGCCAAGGAGGCCGCGAAGAACGCTGCTAAGAAGAACAAGCGTACCATCCGTGGTGCCGTCAAGGACGCCAACTACTTCGTCGACGGCGAGGCTCCCGCTTCCCAGATCGACGGTGCCCTCAACGACGTCGACTCCATCATCCTCAAGCTTGAGGTTGAGGAGCTTGCCACTCTCGCTTCCGCGCTCAACGGCAAGGACAAGGCCGCCGTCAAGCAGGTCTTCCAGGACGAGCGCAAGAGGCTCATCGAGGCCGGCAAGGCCAAGGACGGCGAGCTCAAGACTCTTGCTTAAATGTAAGCAGAGAGAGACTCAGGTGGTCTTTGACGAATTTGTTATAGCCCATCCAGCGGTTTGCATACCTTTTGTTTTGTGTAGGGATAGACGGTAGAGCAAGAAATCTTGAAATGCTACAGAGCAAAAGTTACTGTTCAATTTTTACGATATCAATGCGGTGCTGCAACCTTTCTCATGAACGTAATGTGAATCACACATATCGTAATCAAGTATTTCAAATCTTGATGTTTCACCTCTCCTGTTGCTGATGATCTACCTCGACTACTGATATGTTTCGCACAAGAATCGTTGCTGCGCCCAACTCAGCTTCCAACCTCCTGACTTCTACAAATGGACGCTCGGCACAAGTATCAAAAGCTGGAAGCAAGGCTGTCATTGCTACAATGGCTCGACGAAGCACCATCCCAACATCCAAAAGTGCAGATCAAACCGATGCTTGCAGACACAACATGGCCGCTACAGATCCAGTATACTATGTCGACCAGCCTTACTGCATAGCTTCGACTGGGCTATACAAATGGTATGTCGTCTACAATGTCCTTGTTAGTGTGGTTGACGTCGGTGTCTCGTGAAGAACCGGGTGCCCAGTGCTTGGTGGTTTGCTTGCCGATGGCTCCACCTCCACTTCTGCCCGCACTCTGCTACGACCACGCGCTATACTAGAGCGAGTTCGTCACTTTTGCATATGGCATCTGCTCCTACACCGCACAGTCATTGTGCGAATCCTTTCAAGCTCTAACTGTTCCTTCAATAACTGGCGAAAATATATGTTGTTTGACAAAAGCATCTCCAACACCCAGCCATCTCTTGGACAGCTACATGCAGAAGTGGGGTCTCGTTCACCAACATCCCAGCACCACCAGACTTGAGTAGCCGACGAGCGAGCGTCACCACTCCGATCTCGCCAACACCAATACCAGCCCAGCAGACCACAACGGGCACCGAAACCAACACATCACTCACAGCCCACCATGGCCTCCTCACCTTCGCCTTTCTCCACCCCCAAAGCAGGCTCCGCCGCCAACTCCCCACGCACAACCAGCACCCACCTCCCCGACCGCTCAGTCCCCAGCTTCGCCCTCGACGGCAGCAAACCCAGCTTCATCCCAGCCTGGCGGCGTCCAACCCTCAACACAGCCGGCGGCGACGAAGCCGGGCGCCGTCCCAGCGTGCAATTTGTTCCCAACAGCAAGACCGGCACCAGTTCGCGCTCCAGCTCGGCGCGCCCGGCGACGAGCGCTTCCAAGCATTCGCTGTCGGCTTCGAGCGCGAGGCGCATGAGCTCGCCGCCACCGCCGGCGCAGTTTAGGCCGAGTGTGAGTTTTGATACGTTCAAGAATAAGGCGGCGAGCGAGTTTAGTCTTACGCTGGGGAGGAAGCATCGCGATTATGAGTACACAAAGAGGTCGAGGACGTTCTTGGTTGGTACGGATGCGAATGAGTATTCTGATACTGCGCTCGAGTGGCTTGTGGACGAGTTGGTAGACGACGGCGACGAGATCGTGTGCTTGAGAGTTGTGGAGAAGGACAGCCATGAAGCGAGGAAGTGGAGCGGCGGACAGGGCGAGAAGGGCTACAGGAAAGAGGCCGAGCGGTTCATGGAGACGATTGAGAAGAAGAACACGGAAGACCGCGCCATCAGCTTGGTGCTGGAGTTTGCGATTGGCAAGGTCCAGGAGGCGATTCAGAATATGATCAAGCTGTATGAGCCGGCGATGTTGATTGTGGGTACGAAGGGAAGGAGTCTCACTGGCTACCAGGGGTTGCTCAGTTCTGGCTCCGTCAGCAAGTACTGCCTGCAATACTCGCCTGTGCCGGTTATTGTCGTCCGTCCTAGCAGCAAGCGAGAGAGCAAGAAGCGAAAGCGTCTGCAAGACCCTACCAGGAGAAGCTACAGAGACATTCTCGACAAGTCTGAAGATGCGCCACGAGGCCGCGGTGGCCATCTTCTTGACGAGCGAAACCGCATGAGCATCATGGGTAGCGATCTCGGCGTGCTCGGCAGACTGGAAGGCGACGACGACCCAGACGCCGAGGCCAAACGAGTTGCCGAAGCCATTGGCTACCGTGTACACCGTGGCAGTGGCTCAAGCGCCCAAGGAAGCAACCTAAGCAGAGTCGCAAGCGCTGCTTCCGGGCCCTCATCAGACAGCGACGACGACATGACCCTGGGCGAAGAACGCATCCTCAAGTCTCCAACTATGGGTGCTCTGGACTCTCCCTACGTCTCTGACGAAGAAGACGAAGACCACGACTACACCGCCGCTCAAATGGGAGAGAACATGCGTCCCGAAGACGAAGCTGCCATGCTCGCGTACGAGCGCGCCATGAAGGTTGTCGAGGAGGAGCAGGAGGAAGAAGAGGCGCGGTTGAAGCGAGAGGAGGACAAGAAGAGGCGCTATCCGAGTGGCATCAAGCGTGCCGGTCGGAGTACGAGCCGTGGGCGTGGGAATGATGATGACGATGAGGCTAGAGGAGCGAATGTGTTGGGGCTTCTTGCGCAGCTTGATAGAGGAATTGTTAAATGAGGGTGATGAGATGTGGATGGGAAATACACGCAAGGCGAGTTGTTCGATACTGTTACGCTCACGAATGAAATAATTACACAAGGTAGATCCATCCAGGGCCCTTCCTACTTTGTTCCTTAAGATCTACTGGTGAAGGCTTCACTTTGGCTGCTGTAGAGGCAGCAACGTCAATCCACATCTCATACGGCAGGCACGACCGTGGCAGCCCGCTCTTCTCAAATCGCCACTCACCTCGGCTTCACTCACTCACTCTCCAATTCCATTTGTGAGCGCCACCTAGGCAAAAAAAAAACTACACGACCACCAAAAATGACTACGCCGACAGAAAGAAAAACGGAGCGCGCCGACACCAATTCTGTAACCTGCACGCAGGACGCTGCGCATGCCGTCTTCAACACTGTAAGTAATGGACTTGACACAGAGCCAGTTCAATGCTGATTTGAAAGCAGCCTGAGCTTCTCTTGATGATTGTGTCACACCTAGACACCACGGCCCTCACTCACGCACTCTCTGTCTCGAAATATTGGCAACAGGCCATACTTGGCACCTTTGAGCTTCGCCAAACCCTATTCCTCGAACCTCGGTGGACCGGTGAAGGCCACCTCGGTATGCAGCGAAGTAGAACGCTCCCAGGATGGGAGGCGTCCATTCTCCAAGAACCCACTCTCAGCAGCAACATGATCGTTGCAACGCATCCCGCTCTGCTGGTGGAACCAGGACCCAGACTCTACCTTGATGTCTCGCAAGTCTACCGCATTTTCAAGAGTATCGCACCTGCCACATTCATTACTCAGCCACCGTTGCAGAAGGTGGGAGTCGGCTACTTGGGCTCCATTGCAGTGCAGCGCAAGGAAGGCGTGAGGTTTGGTGACGTTGTCGAGTATCTGGGGAACAGGAAAGACCGCAGTGTTATCAGGCTCATGTCTTTTGGAGTTGTGGCGAGTGATGCCACTGCGGTACAGTTGGCCCGCGAGGCGCCGAAGTTCAAGATCAGAGCTCACAACCAGGTTGCTCGTGAGTGAGGTGTGTATGGGCCGTGCTAAATGAGACATCGCGAATGTATGTTATGGTTATGGGATACTTTGTAGACCAAGACTGAAGCAGTATAATCACACGCCCATGGTCTCGTGTATTATTCATGGCTTTCGCTCATGGTATTGATTGTAGCACAAATTATAGGCACCGGTCCACTATCCATTCACTTGCCACATGAATGTCGGCCAGTCACATGTGACTGCAAGTGCCGATACTACAACTTCGCCTCCACCAAGTGAAAGAATGTCCACGCCACAGGAAATATCAAACTGTCGCAGCTGCTTGACCGCCGACTGCACCATCGACATCGCATCTCCACAGCGCTCGACTATTCCAACTAATTGCTTAAGTCATCATACTCTCTCGAGTACAAGCAAATCAACATGAAGTATACCAAGAAGAAAGGCAACCAGAACAAGCCGCAAGGGAGGCGCCAGAAATTCAACACTTCGACGAACAAGTCTTGGGCTGTTAGCGATGATAGCAGGCAAACGCGCTCAGATCAAATTACACTGCGGCCAGAAACGCATGCTGCACGTGCAGTCTTCAACACGGTGGGTTCCGCAATCATGTCAATCCGCAAACTTTCGCTGACGGATCACACAGCCTGAACTTCTGGAAGCTATACTGCTCCACCTCCCAACCAAGTCTTTGGCACGCACTCTTATGGTCTCGAAGTATTGCCAGCAAGTGATCCTCGGTTCTGTTGAGCTTCGGCGCAGCTTGTTTCTCGAACCTTCCCCGGCCACGGAGTTCGTTGAGTTGGATGATGAGCAAGAATTAGAGCTCACGGCTCCCAGCCTACACATCACGCATGAGCCTGGCCACAGCAGCCGCGTTATCGTCAAAGCGCATCCTGCTCTGAGTGCACTGAAGCATAGGGCCTTTATACTACGGATGTATGCCCGCCAGGGTTGGCTCTGTCCGCCTAGGACGACTCACTCAACTTCATATGCCACGCTGCAGAAAATACCACCTTCTACTTTGCTCTTCCAGCCACCGCCTCCCAGAGTGAAGGCCTGGTACCGTGGCTATTCCTTCGTGCTAGAGCCTCAGAGGGGTCTGACTTTCGGTGCCCTTGCTGAAGGGCTGCAGGACCTGTGTGATCAGTGCCAGAAGACAATCGACAAGCTCGTGAAGCGACCCTGCACACCTCGCAATCGATGGAGATACGTGCAAGCGATGGGATTGATAGACGGAATGTCCGGGCAGGACCGAGGCGTCGTCAATACCGGGACGGGCATCTTTCTTGTAGCTGAAGAGGTGATCTGCGATGACTTCGAATATGCCAGAGTGGAGCGGGAGGGAATGGATTTTCCAGGTTAAGTAAGACAAGAGAATTCATCTACACTTCTCTATCTTGCCACGGGGGCCAGCGTCATCAGACCTTGGAGTGCCTTTCACATGCCCGCTTCATTGGAGTCAATCGAGTGAAGTGCATGTGAAAGTGGCTAGAAACATTTCCACATCAGTGACTGAACGTGCTACCCATGATCGCGTCTGCAGCATCCTTTGTCTGGACCAAAAACCCACCTGCCTCAAACTTCTTTTTACCACACACACAGCAACACGTATCACGCCATCATGGTTCACAACAAGAAAACACATGGCAAGAAAAGGCTCGACAGCCCGAGTACTATTAACATCCCGAGTACGATCAGCGCCCCGAGTACGATCGCCACGCCGAGTACTATTACCAACTCGAGTACGATTACCAACCTGAGTAGCCACGACGTCGCGAGCGCGAAGTACGCCGGTGCGATCACATCCGATCATACAACTACACAGTATCTGCCTGATGCAAACGCAGCGCGCACTGTCTTCAACACTGTAAGGCCGCCACTGACATAAAATTGAGATCGGAACATCGCTAACGACATGTAGGTCGAGCTCCTTGAGATGGTGTTGGTACATCTTCCCACCAAAACTTTGAGTCGTGCCCTTTCGGTTTCCAAACACTGCCGGGATGTGATACTTGGCAATCAACAACTTCGACAAAGGTTGTTCCTTGAGCCTGCACAAGCAACAGAGTACTTGGTAACAGCCAAATGGGTTCGAGTTGCGGTCCCCGGCATGCCGGCAACAACTCGGGTGCGCCACGAGGTCATCTCCAAGGAACGTCGCCAAAACAGCCGGGATAGCAGAATCGTTGTCGAAGCTCACCCGATCCTGGAAGTAAGATCTGAGTTTGAGCATCGGAAGTACGAACGCTCGCTGGATTCATACGACTTGGCCGCGCACAGCCCTATTTACAACTTCAAAATGAATGTCCCATTCATGCAGACTATCTCAATGTCCTGCGAGGTGGTCAAAAAACTATCAGCACAAACCCTTCTTTTTCAGCCACCTGTCACACAAGTTAAGATGTACCATCACAACTTACCGGTACTGCTGAGATGTAGCGAAGGGGTGACTTTCGGTGCGGTCGCGGAGCAATTGGAGAAAGTGAAAGAGGCATACGATCAACGCTTCCGGGGGCAGGACGAGCGAATCATCAAGGGCTTCCTCGGACTGCCGCATACAGCCGTGAGCCGTCAAGAGCGCGTAGGTGCCATTGAAGCACTGAGAAGATTGCACTTTGCGCCCTGTGCGGCCGAGTGTCTTAGTTTCGACGCCGAGAGTGCCATTTCCAAAGACTCCGAGAAGGTGCGAGAGGCAAGGATGCGAATGGATTGAGCAATCTGATCAGACAATGAAGTGGGTCTACGTTTATCTTGCCTGACTGTGTTTGCTTGCAGAGCTGGCACCTTGACCAGAATGGACTCTCAAAAGACTCTCTCTTGGTACCGGGGGTGGTCTCTCTGTTGAAGCATGTTTTATGCTCAGATATGACTGGATGGATAAAGAAGCTGATGGGTACTTGGGATGAAAAGAAAAAAACGCAGATCCACAACTTCTATGTAATCGAAGAAGGTGCTTGTGCTTGATGACCTGAACAACTTATGGAAAACAGAGACCAAGTAGATGCTTGCAGACGAATTGTTAGATCGTGCGCTTTCAGTCTCCGCATTGTGCTTCAACGCAGCTGACTTGTTACCTAACAGGTACAGCTGTTGGAACTATGCTTGAGGGATCAGAACTGCTGTCGAGTAGCTTGCATTGCGGCTAAATTATACTACAGTTTACAAACACCCCACCGCCCGCAATTTCACTTGCGAACGTTGCTGAAGCCCTCAATATCCTAAAACTCGAAATCACCATCCCATAGTATGCTGTCCGCTGATCCTTTCAGATGAAACATCGCCCGATTGCCGTGTCCTACGGAGGAGCCAGTTCTCTCCACTGGAGCGCCCAAAGTCTCCGCAAGAGCCTGGATCTCGCTATCGCGAAGCCATGTATCAAGAGTCATCGGAATCTCCCGGATTTCAAAGAAATCTATTACTATTGCCACATGCAAGTCTGCAAGCATGTCCAACTCGTGCTGCCACACCTTCAGGCTATTTTCAAGCGCCTTCAGAGATGGCGTGGGATCTTCGGGAAATCCGGGTGCAATGTACTGTAGAGACAAAGGCGGAACCGGTATTCTCTGATCCAGTCCGACGATATTGTACAGCTCCAGACGTTTCAAGGAATGTTTGTGGCGCAAGAGAAAGCTGTCCAAATCTCTTTGTTGAAAAAGGTACCAGCCTAAGGAGTAGCCGAAGTTATGCATCGCCACGGGGAGCAACTTGATATTGCCGTCGCGGACAATCAGTAATTCGGCGAGCTTTGACCATGTGCAATTCTGGAAGATATGGTGTAACAAATTGTCGAAGCCAGGAGACCATGAAGACACATCAGTCAGGTGCAGAGTCTTAAGGTTCCCGGCAGCTTGGAGAAGTGCGCACCAGTTTGGTCCCAGCGCAAGGTCGGCAAACTCTTCAGCAGAGTTGTCAAATTCTGCGGCAAGCCCAGGTGACGGTTGCCGGCCATCAAAGGTCAATGAAATCCTCGTTATGTTGGCCAAGACATTGGCAATCAAGCTGGTCCGATTGTGCAAGCCTTTGAGCCAATGAGATTCGCAAGGACTGCCCATGTTCGAAACAAGAAAATGTAGATCGTGGCATTTTCCTTCGAGACTAGGGAGCCAGTGTTGCAATGCGCCCAATGCGTATGTAGGAGATCCATTTCCAAGCCGGATTGTATGCATGTATCGAAGGATCTCGTATCTTGCATACTCTGCAACGGTGAGATCTTTTATAATATCGAAAATACAATCCTTTCTGCCGAAAAGGCAGTGTCGTAGGAAAGGAGGTAGATTGAGGCAATACGATGATTCTGTCGGCAGGTCCAAGTCCGAACGAAGGGACACGGAACATAGCGACGGAAGTCTCTTTATGCCTTCTCCCAGCACTCGCTCCATTTCCCCCGACTCGACGACATTCATCTCTTGCAGTGGAGCGTCGGCATCAGTGGCGTATGAATTACCGATGCACATGTCATTGTATTCTGACACAATTTCTTTGACCTTCTCCCTCGGCATACCGTAATGCTCTGCAACAGCTTGGCACGCCGACGAACCAGGAGATGCGTACGGTGGTCTGTAGAGTACTACAACTTGTGTAATCTTCGGCGCGATCAGTGTGTTCTGAGTGAGCTTGGTAAATCGATCCATCGAGGGTCTCGTTGGCAACAGGTAGATTCTGGGGCAGCCATCTTGGAGGATGGTAGTAGCAGCTTTGCTGAATGCTCGATTGACAAGTCGTAGATTTTGTAGGTCTTCGACTAGATCGATAAATGTCGCGACCTTCAACAACAGCTCCGGCGGCAACAGCTGGGGCGAGGACGGAGATTTATCCATCGTGGTCACGAGAATTTGCTCCTTTGGGGTGCGATAAGCAAGCTGTACATCGTGCGAGGCTCCTGCCATCTCGGAAGTGAAGACCGTTTGACCGCGGGCCTAGGGAGTATTGTCGATCTGTTGGTGGAGGAATGTAGAGAGACATGTGGTCGGCAAAGTCACGCGAGATTATCTATTTGGTTTCGCGGCGCCACTCGTGAATGGGAGGTGCTTCGTTGACCACTGTACGACATACATTCACGCGGACAAGAGCCACGACTCCATTCATCAGTGAACACACTGCGTCCACAGATTTTCTTTGCGACCGCTTTGTTCGTTGGCATTTCTGTTTACGCGTGTTTGTCCGGACGTAGGCTTGATCAAGATCTCATTCGTCCACCAGAAAGCCACAAACCTCAATACTGTCAGTTATCCGTAGCGACTTTGTAGCTGGAAAGTCCGTGCGGTAATCATCCCACAGACGACTGATCTCCTCTCGCATAGTGTCGTCAATCGGAGTGAACCACGCCACTATCAAGCACATGGGTACAAATGCGGAACCCAGTGGTCGTAGCGGCATGGCCTGATAGGCGAGTGAAATAATCTCCTTAGCAAATTCGACAGCCTCTATGCGGAATTGCAGACGTTCTTCGGCAGGCAGCATAGCGCGGATGATGCAATTGAGGTAGCAAGTCGTGAAGACGGCCATATAGTACATGCGCTGGTTGAAGAACATGACTTGTCTGGCTAAAGATGCAGTGTCTTCGTCTTTCGCATCGTTGATTTCTTGCTTGGACTGCGCATAGACAACGCGGAGTCTCTCTAGCGTGAGCATAGTAGTACTGTAGAGTTCTGTGCTGGATCTCAGAAGGTCTTCAAATTCTTCCGTTGCTGTGGTCGATGGCGAGGTCCAAGCTCGTCGAACCGCAGAAGTCAGCTTCGGAAAAGACGCCCACGAGGCGATCATTCGAGTGACATCGTTCGGTGTGACCTTAGGTACGTGTCTTGTGATGAGGAAATGCCATTCCTCGTCTGTGAATTGAATCTTTGGGTTAAAGAGACTTTCGAACAGCTTTAAACATACGTCAGCCACATGAAACCATGTGCTGTAAAGGATGGGATCATACCAGAGGTCCTCGTAACGTCTGGAGGAGCATATCCTCAAACTCGTCATGTGGGTCGTATCGGATCCCTTTAGACCTGAGGATAATTGCGGCGCCTTCACCATGTCCAGTCGCCTTGTTGCCACTGAGACCGATCATTTGCTGCGCTTGTCAGGTCTGCACGCAATATCTGTTCGTGGAGGTGGATATATACCTGAGCGAAAAGCAGGAGCATGACCGCACACAACGTATTTGCATCACGCGCAACTTCAGGGTCATCGAGACAATTTCGCAACACCGTCAAAGCATTGATATATGCCTTGATCTCTTCTGGCGCAGCGTCTCTCCGCCCGGTCGAATATCTGACATGCGACAATGCAAGAGAAGTAGCAGCAGCATCCAGAGCCGCATTTTTGCCAAGGCGACGAGGCACATCTTGTATGAAATTGCCGAAAGCCCAGGTGAGATTGTATCTCAGATCAGAGTCCTTAGTAATA
This sequence comes from Cladosporium velox, assembly GCA_024604135.1. NCBI lineage: Eukaryota > Fungi > Ascomycota > Dothideomycetes > Cladosporiales > Cladosporiaceae > Cladosporium > Cladosporium velox. The sequence goes on from JANIIF010000015.1 coordinate 348,882, forward strand.
TGCACTTTGTCGATCAGGGTCATGGCTAGAATTGTTTGGGAGTTGCTCGGACTCCGACTGACTCGTCTCACTAGTGGCACTTCATGATCGGGAGTGGAGGAAGCTGTCCGGATGATGGTGGTACTGGTACTGATTGTTCCTCTGCCGCGACTGTGGTTCGTGGTCTCGATCGACCATCTGACTCGTCTGGCGCCGGAGCCCACGCATGTTATGCCCACGCGTTGACATCTTGAGCAGGTTGGCTGGACTTCATCGCATTTCTTTTTCTGCTTCCTGCAAGCCTCGCAGGCTCGGCCAGATGGAACTCCGGGCATGGTAAGGCTGCATGTAGTAAGTCATGGTGATAGTCAGATGGGAATGCCTTGTTGCTCGCAGCGTGAGATGTTCAGCTGAAGCCAAACCCAAACGAGTGAAACACGGCGCTCGGAGAAATCCTTCCGAGGAAACCTGGAAGCAAACTAAAAAAGTCAATACGGGCTGATTGAGACCGCGATTGTTGCATTACATGTATTTGCAAAACACCATGTACTGTAGTCAGCTCTATCTATGTGTCCAAACCAATCTAGGAATGGGCGCTACATGAGGCGGTGTAACTCATGTGCTGCTCCGGCTTGCAGACTCATTGCCTTTATGTTTCGTTCGGCCACATGGCATTGGCACTGTCATAAGAAACGTGTGCGGATGTAGCTGAGTGGTATATGCGTCGATTCTGAGACTCATTGGCCATCGGGTTTTCAACGAGAAATTCTTGCCATGCCTTTCTCGAGGGAGGCACAGCATCATGCCATGATATGGTCGTGCGCGCCCAAGCATTGGCCAACTATACTGCAGCGCAGACGCAATGCTGGTTTTGGGAGAGCAAATCAGTGTCTCCTTGCTCGCAATCAATCAGCCAGTGCTCAGGGCAATGTGGAGGCGCCGCGACGAAAGTGGGAAGGCGAGGCCAGCATTCAGCATCTGGCCTTATGAAGTTTGCACCTAGGCTCAATCATAAACCACAGAAGACACGACCAATCAGTACTTCTTGAAAGATGCTTCCAGCTGGGCCTGCAACGCGCTGAGATCGCGAACCGGGGCCTTGGGTCTCGGTTTATCGTCTTCGTCTGATCGCTGAGAGAACACCCTGGGCTCTACTGTCTTCGGCTTGTCAGCCACTTGAGGCTTCCACGTAGGTTTCGGTTTATCGTCCTCGTCGAGTCTGTGAGAGAGAACCCTGGGCTCTACTGTCTTCGGCTTTTCGGTCGCTTCAGGCTTCCATGTCCTGATCTCTCCAGATTGCTGCCCAACTCCAAAGTTCTTGCCCACGACTTTCCTTATCTTGATGGCCTCCTTGCGCAACTCAGCATCAGCTACCACGCTCGCGAACTGGTCTTCCGTATTCATGCCAAACTTCGTCTTCTCTTCCGCCTTCTTCTTCCCAGAATCCGTAGAGGCCGCAACCTTCGCAGCGACCTTCGCAAAAGGATTCTCCTTCCTCTCGACAGGCGCTGCCGCACCAGCATCGCTCCCACCGATACTTGTCAAGTCGTCTCTCCACTTCAGCTTCTTGACACTCTCCGTTACGTGCGAAACAGCAGCAATCCTCTCCAGTTCCAGAGTATCCAGCAAATCCTTCCTCTCTGCATCGCTCATGCCTCCAACTCGCGACAAGAAGTCGATCTCCTCATCGTCGCTACCCGGGTCAGGGTAGGGCTCCAGCTCCAAATCCTCCACGTGCTTGAGCAGATTCGGCAGAGTCGCGTCTTTCAACCTGCGCAATTGGGCCTGCGCTTCTGTGATAGCGATGGTGCGCTCGACAGATGTGTGTGCCGTGTCTCTCGATTTTGTCAAAGGCTCCAGGGCTGCGGGCAGAGTCGTGAGGAAGTCGAGGCCCTTGCTTAGGACGGCGTCGTAGTCTCCGATCTTGGCTCTCACGGGTTTGAGCTTCCTTTGGTCTTCTGCCTGCAGAAGGGTGAGGCGGTCCAGGTGCTCGTTGTACCGGTCGCTGGCTAGTTGCTGCTGTCTGGTCACCGTGGTAGACATGCGGAGGATGTGGTGTAGTTTCGTAGTATTGTTGACGCAGGCGCCTAGACGCCTGGCTATTATTGGCGACATCACATTGCGATACATAAGTTAGGTGGATGGGAAAGAGAGCACGGTCTGATAATAAGATGGCAATGCTTGGGTTGTCGAAGCTTGCGACCCTTCGGGAATGAAGCCGGCCTCGGTGACGTTGCTTAGAATCGCAGATCTTCCTTTTTGTACATGTTAGAAGCAATATTACCAATGAACAACAATAGAGGAAATATCTGAGTTCACAGTGCATGAAGGATCAATCAAATAATATTACAGACTTGAATACACATGAAGTATCCAAGTCGGGAACACGATGCTTTAAAAGACATGTCAAATTCACATACGCGTGCTATCTTTTCGCCCATCATAAGTAGGTAGGCATTGCGACCACGTGCACGTGGCATCATGCAATACGACTTTTCCCCAACGCCGCCAATGTTTATTCCCATCCACAATAACGCTTCACTAGAATATCGCTTACTGCGCGCGGATGGCGTTGCCCAACGCACCGCCGGTGAATCCACCGCCTCGGGGAGCTCCACCGCCACGGCCTCCGCCACCACGGCCACGACCGCCACGTCCACCACCGCGACCACCGCGCTGGGGCTGTCTCTCGAACGCGTGGGCAGTACCCTGCGTACGCTGCTCCAGGACACGCTCGTTGGACTCGATAAGGTGTTGGGCCTTGTCGCTGAGGGTAAGGGACAAGCTCTGCAGACGGCTGAGCTCGACACCCTTGCGGAAGATGATGGCTGAGTTGACCTGGTCAAGAGCAGCGGCGAGCTCCTCGTGGTGGATCATCTTGCTGACAATGGCAGCGACCTTGCGGGGCTCGAGGTCGAACATGCCGGCGAGCTGGTCGGTGCCAAGAGTCTCGTAGAAGGGAGCATAGGTGAAGAGGTAGGTGCGGAGACCCTCCTCCTGGATCTGTGCCTCAAGCATTTGCTTGATCTCGTCCTTCTTGGGCAGAAGCTCCCAGATCTTGATGGAGGTGATGAACTCGGCGGCCTTCTTCCACTCACCAGCAGCAAGAGCCTTGGAGGCCTGCATGACGTGGTCACGAGTGTTCTCAGGAGGGCCGGTGAAGATCTGGCGCTCATGGTACTCCAACATACGGCGGTAAGACTTTGAGATGACGCGCTTGCGAACATCGGGGCTTGAGCCGACTTGTGCGAGGAGAGGGATTTCGAGAAGCATGGAGCAGGTGAGGTACACACACTCGAGGAGCTCGAGGTTGATGTGCATGTGGAAAGGCAACTGCCTTTGCCTTTCGAGGCGCTCCTGCTCTGGTGTGATCTGGCTGTAACGCTGCATCTGCAGACCCTGGGCGAGCAGCTCCTTTTGGCGCTGGCTGCCGCAGATGTCCTGCAAGCTGTTCTGGCACTCGTAGATGAGACCGGCACGGAAAGCGCACAGGCCAATTTGGGTGAGAGTGCGGTTGTAGAGAATCTGGGAGTTGATGTCAAACTGGTTGATAGTCTCCTGCAAGTGAGACATGAGCATCATGTCACGGGCCTTGTAGTACTGGTCGTGAAGAGCAAGGTGGTAGACCTGGCAAAGCATAGCGCGAGCACGAATGATACCCTCGCTGTTCTTGAAAAGGTAGCCGCAGAGAGTCTGGACGAGAGTGGTGATGTCGTTGCTGTTGCTCCTGGGAGTCACGGTAGAGTCAAGCTTTGCGGGGAGTGCGTTCCAGGTCTGCTCCTCCAAGATGGAGACAACCTGCGAGGGCTTGAAGTAGACGTGCTCTAGACGGCGGATGACAACACGGTTGATGTTCTCGGGGCCCAAGTTGAGCTCAGCGGTGGCCTTGCAGCGCTCGGCGTAAAGCTGGGCGCGCACAAGCACAGAGTAAAGGGCAGTCTCGTCGGTAAGTCTCTCGATGTACTCAGAAGTGTGAGGGTCAACGTGCTGAAGAACACGGGTAAGCTCGTCATCGAGACGCTCCACGAAGGAGGAAACGCTTCCAGGGATCTTGAAGAGTTGGCCAGGGGTGATTGTGGGCAGCTTCTCGTCATCCTCCCACTCCTCAGCGCCCTCAGTGACCATGATCTCCTTGTTCGCCTCGAGGATCTCGAGAAGGCGGGAAATCTCTTGTTGGGCAGCCTTCCAGTTTTCTTGTGACATCTGCGAGCCGCTACCAGATGTGAGGTCGAAGCGGGTGGCCACAAGGGTAAGAAGAACGCGGATGCGCTGGTAGTCGTTCTGGGCAACTTCCTGCAGCTTCTCCATAATCTTGATCTGCTCGGTGCGGTCGGTGTTCTTCCTGCCGCGAGACTCGACAATTGAGCGGAGGTGCTTGAGGATGCTCTCCGGAGTGTAAACCATAGCCTTGCCACCTGCGCCAACCATGGTGAAGCCATCCTCGCCTTCCTCGATTTGGCTGGGGTCCACAACCAGAGACTTCTTGGTGGTCTTCTTGGGGGCGGCCACGACCTCCTCGACAGCCTCCTCCTTCATGTACGCATCAGGGTTCTCGCGGAAGCTGGTGATTTCGCTCTGGTATTCACGGTTGTTCTTCTTGATCTTCTGGCGGAGAGCGTTCAGACCCTTCTGTGCGATCGGGTTCATCTTCTTGCCAGGTGTAACCTTCTGCTTCTCGAAGGCCTCGGCGACGCTGGTCTCAAGCTCGGCAATAGCCTTGACGAAAGGCTTCGGGGGCTTGCCATCCAGCTGGCGCATGAGGACGGGTACTTGGCGGTTCATTTTGTCGTATTGCTCGTTAATCACGCTCCAGTCAGAGATCCTTCCAGCGTTGTCCATGAGTTTGATGGTGGCCTCGAGCTCGTCGAAGCGCTTGTCCTTTGCGGACTTGACCACTGTGACCTTCTCCTCATCATCGCTGTCGTCGCTGTCGGAGGCCTCGCGCAAGAAACGTTGGGCACCGGTCTTTCCATCGTCGCTGTCGCTGGAATCCGAGTCGTCATCCGAGTCCTCCTCCGAAGATTCATCCGAAGTCTCCTCCTCAGACTGCTCCTCCTCGGGGTTGATATCGTACTCCTCCTCGTCGGAGCTGGAGGAGTCGCTGTCGCCGGCGTGGAAAAAGCGAGACATCTTTGCTGCGGGCCCGTTCGTCGGCAGCGAAAGTTGAAGATGTCGTGGGGCTTTTGTTTGTTGGGCTGTGGGTGCTGGCTGTAGCCTAAAAATTAGTCACGCCTCGTCGCCGTCGTTTGCCCAAGGCAACTTGTGGTGTGAAAATCGAAAGCGGAGAGCACGGACACTTTTCGCGATTCTTGGCGGTGCCGGCTTCCCCTCTCCTCCAGACCTCACTCGGGGTGTGGAGGTATATGATCATGATAGTATGCATACCTAGATTCGATAATCACAATATGCGGTGTGCGAGGTGTTTCGTGTCGGGGGAAAGATGGTATAGGTAAGGAAGGTGGGGGTTGAGTCCATTCATCGCCCTTCTGATCACGTGCCAGCCAGCGAGCGATAATCTGACAATGACAGTTTGATCAATATCATAGAACATAGATAAGACCAATCACATGTCTGATACAATGCTCGATGTTCCTTCTTCCCATCCCCCGTCTACTACACATTGACAACGGCATACCGACTACTTGCCGCTCCACAACTGCGCGAAGCCCATACGCCATCCCTCGGACTAACACTTGCCCCCAAGCATATTTATTGCGTATGTCCTGGTATGGGAGATGCCTTGCGGTATAAGTGTGGTTGTATGGGTGTCTCGGCCTGGGAAGAAGTCAAACCAACATGTGACGATCTCCGCCTCCACCTCAGTACTGGCTAAGGACCCCGACATCCCAACATCTTCGCTATCACAAAGACAGATCCAGCATTCAATGTACGATCGACCTTATGCCAGTTCGCCCTTCAGTTATGCTCGAATCCATGACCCTGGATTGGTATAGTACGGTCATGGACGTGGTAATACCAGAAGTCTATGTCCAATGCACAACATGTACGAACTTGGGCTCAACGTTGAATTAGCCAGATTGCGCGAAGACGAGTGGTCGCTTCCCTAATCACTCAAGGACGTCACTGGCTCACTGCCCCCAGGCGCAGACCGTCGCTATGTCAACATGTTTTGTCGCCCCAAAAGGAGTTTTCAGGGCAGAAATCGAAGGAATATCGCAAGACGATGCAGTAGCATGCTCTTCTTGTCCGACATTAACGATAAATGTTCGAAACGGGTTTTGGATGCAGCTGTGGAGGAGTAACTCTCCATCGACAGACAGTCGACAGTGAAGCGCAGAATGAGTGGTGCGCAGCGGCAAGTGCCGGCTCAGGCGTGGGTCGCACCTTCCATTTGCTTGCCACACTGTTGTGTACAAACAGTCACCAAAACAAAGACAAAGTCTGCCATAAACTATCCTATCGCCCACCTGTCCTTCATCATCAACAATTACATTCACCACGCATCCTTCCACCATGGCTGACTCAAACGAAATCACCGCCATCACCCATACCCTGGCACAAGCCACACTGGGCGATGGCGCCGTTCCAACCAAAATCAAACTACCGAACAACATCAAGCCAAAGGCCGCCATCACTTCATTGACCACCATGTTCGAGGTGGTCTGGTTCAAGGCATCACGCAACATCTGGCTCCAGGTACGAGAGCGAAGGACAGGACCCGATATGATGTCTGAGACACTTTGCTGACTTGAACCCTTCGCTCTGTAGTACGCCTCCAGAGAGAGGGCGGCCGCAGCCTGCGAAGCCTTGCAGGGTAAATACATCGCCGGTGTCTATGTTCGCTGCCGCTTGACGGAAGCGCACCATTTTCAGCCATTCCGGTTCGGCGTCTCGCTCCAAAACATGCCCGATCACATTGATTTGTCAGATATCAGACCTCGTCTCCCAGGCCGTGAGAATCCAGATGGCCTCGCATACGGCAACCTGAACTATCAGCCGAACACGAACGCCCTTCAGCACATCTGCGACAAGATTTGCGCCCGCACGAATGAGGGCATCAAGTATGGCAAAATCATAGCGATGAAGAACGGTGCAAAGCAGAAAGCAGAGATTACTCTCAACGCAGACTCAGCAAACCTGGAGGCACACGCAAATGCCCTCAACGGCGTCAACATCCCCCAACTCGGAAACACCAGGGTCTTCTTCGTCGAGCGTCTGCGACTGTACGTTGCGGTCGAGAGGGAGTTCTACAAACGCCACAGTAAGGCTCTAAAGGGCATCGCGGACAGCGCATGGAGCTCTCATCACATCGAGATGAGAATCTTTGATGGCGAATTAAGGTATGCACAAGAAACTTTCCTTATTCTCATTACAGGCAATGGGCGGGCAGCGGTGCAGCGAGTCAAGGCGGAGATCGATGAGTGTGTCACGAAAGATGCGATCATAGGTCAGCGGAGAAAGGTAAACATGCCGAAGCAGCGGCGCTATATCTACCTCAACACGGTAAGAGAGTTTAGGCTGGCTGTGAATAATGGCGGGATTGAGCGCCTCAAGAAGTTCTACGGAGATGGAGCCGTCGTGCTCGACGAAGGAAACGATCCACCGATGATCACTATCACTTCGGCAGACGGCAAACTTGAGGAGGCGAAGGACTTGGTCTTCAAGACCCGTTCGAAAGACGCAAATGTGGGAGAATGTCTCATCTGTAATGAGGAAGACGTCGAGCTCTTCGAGGTCCCCGGCTGTTCTCATGCCACCTGTGGGCCATGCCTGGACGAGTACTGCCGCATCAACAGTGCGAACCACCTGCCACTGAAATGTGTCAGTGGCGGTCGCAACTGCAATACTCTCCTCCCGATCAGCTGGCTCAAGGACCACCTATCACCAGTCACGTACCGATCCCTCTTCGAGAACGCCGTCGCTGGAAAATGCCAACAAGATCCCGACAACTTCGTCCACTGCACCGGACAAGATTGCGACCAGCACCTCGCCATCATCAAGGGCGTTCACAGGATCATCTGCCCAAAGTGCCTCACCGTCAACTGCACCACCTGCAAGACGCAGTACCACTTCGGAGAAACATGCGAAGAGGGCCAGAGGCGCCGCGATCCTCAAAACGAGGCCCTGGAGCAGTATCTCGAGCGCATCGGCGGCAAGCTCTGTCCTCGCTGCGACACACCCAGTATCAGAATCGACGGCTGCTTCCACATCGAATGTCCCAGCTGCAGAGTCCACTACTGCTGGCTCTGCCTGGCCCATTTCAACAACATGGGCGAGTCCTATGAGCACATGGATAGGGCGCACGGGGGTCCGTTCGGGGGTCGTCTCAATGAGCAGGAGCTGCTCCGAATGGAGCTAGCATTGCTTGCAGAGGATGGTGAATAGGTTTAGATAGGGACCTCAATGGTCAAATGGAACAAAATTGTGACAGCGTGTAACAAACAGCCTCTTCAGAATGATGGAAATCTTGCGACAGATGTCTGCTCTCCTTGGTATACCCATTGCACTGTGCTACCTTATTCGCATGTAGGTATCCTGGAAAGGATTCTTACCATTGAGATACTGCAAGTATCTCACAAGCATCTCGGACGCTTTGTGGTACTACTATAAAGCATGGGCTCAAAATTGATCGAACCTTGCCGCTGAGACGACTATCACACCTCATGAGTATATCGTACGCTTTATGGTGCTACTATAAAGCTCAGATCAACATTCATCGACCCTTGCCACTGAGATACCTATCATATCTCATAAGTACCTCGTGCGCTTTGTGGTACTACCATAAAGCATAGGCTAAGAATCATTGAGCCTTGCCACTGAGACGTATGTCATATCTCAGAATTATCTAAGTACGCTTTGTGACAATACCACAGAGCATAGCCTCAAATTTATCGAACTTTGCCGCTGAGATGAATATCACATCTCATGAGTATCTCGTACACTTCATGGTACTGCTATAGAGCATAGGCTAAAACTCATTGACCCTTGTCACTGGGACGCCTATCATATCTCATATGTATTTCGTACGCTTTGTGTTACTGCTATAAAGCATAGGTCCAAAAGCATTGACGTTTTCATCTGAGACGGCTATCACATCGCATGAGTCTTTTGTGCGCTTTGTGCTACTGCTATAGAGCATAGATCGAGGATTGTTCAACCTTGCCGCTGAGACGGCTATCTTGTCCCATACGCGGGCATACAATACCTGAGGTATTACACTCCTCGCTAGCCGAAAATTTGGATTGCCCGCCATACCACAAAACTGTATGTTTGTACGGACAGTACTAGGTGTGCTGGTAGTGCTACCTTCAGTCTTGATACAATTCGAAATGTCTAAGTGACAAAGAGCAAGACTGTTTCTCACCGTTCATGAGACTCGTGCTGTATCCACGCGCGAGGGTAGCAGCGTAAGTACCATCATAAAAATCTAAAAGTCCTGATCAGCTTCTCCAAAAGCTGTGTTTGTGTACTGGTGGTGCTATCGTCAACCTGGACACAATTCGAACTTACGATGGTACTGCAATCTCCTGTTTCGCTGTTCACGAATCTCATCATGTCGCCATATATGAAGGTCGCAGCATGAATACTACCAGGACACCCGTGGACGCTGAAAGTTTCTTAGCAGCGAGTCAAGATGAAATATCGTTCTGGATACGATGTTACTAGCGCAGTCGCTCGTAAATCAAATCAAAGCTTAGAAAGCATCTCGGTAGTGAGCTGGAGTGAAACATCTTTTTGTAGATGATGGTACCAGCGCAATCAGTTCTCGAGGAACGTGTAGCTTAGACAGCGTCTCGATGGTACATGATCGCCTTTCAATGTTTTCGCCCGAGGATAAACGCACTGATCGCGCAGACCAGTCAATAGAGCTTGTGTCTCTCTCACCAGCATAGCAGCAGGTTTGTTAAGTTCAACATCCCTGACAGCACCACATCGTCAAAGCAGTCAAACACGAGCCCATGATAGCTATTTCTTGGAGGTTTTGGATTCATATTCACACTATGAAAGCATGACTATCTCATACATAACTTTTCCGCCATGTCCAGACATTCTTTTATCCTACATATGCTCAGTCCATCCGTGGTACAAACAAAGACAAGCAAAAAAAGAAAAGACCACGAGAGCAACAGGCTCGATCGAGCCATGCAATGCAGAAAGAGGAGAGAAATAATTCAAAAACGCCAATTCAACGACCATGTGGGCCGAATGCAAAGTTCCTTTGCTACCACTCCTATTGACCTTCTAAGCCCCAGAGTAAGGTCGCACGCCCCTCTGCTCGTCCTCGTCCTCATCTTCGACCCGTGGCGGCTGGTGAAGGTTCTGGCCAGAGCGAGTAGCGCTCTCCGGACGGCGGTAAGGGTTGCTGCTAGACTCACTACGACCGACGCCAACGTTCGACATCTCGATGGGCGAGGTGGGACGGTTGACTGGAGGAAGGTATTGAGAAGACTGCGGTGGGTTGTAGGAGGTTGAGGTGTTGTAAGGGTAAGACTGGGTGTTGCTGGCGTTGTAAGGATCGTATTCAGCAGTCGAAGAGTATGATTCTTGGTGAGCGTGGCCAGAACGGTCGTGGTAAATGCTGCCGGTGGGCTCGTTGATGGTGGGGACCGAGGGTCCGCTCCAGGGCGCGTTGCTGGCTGTGCGTTTGCCGCGCGAGGAGCCGCGGCGGAGGACGTTGCGGACTTCTTCGATGGATTGGCGGTCGTTGCTGGGGCGGCGGACACCATCGTAGGTGCTGTTTTCGGCATCTCTGCCGGTTGTCCATGCCATGTCTCTAGCGAAATCGGCGCCTGGGCTGCGAGCGTTGAGATCGCCAATGACTTCAGCTTGACGGCTGGTGAGACCAGCTGCGCGGGCGTCTGCTGCAGTATCGCTGGACTCCTCGTCACTCTTGACTGGAGGGTAAAGTCTTGCTTGTTCCCTCTCCCTTGCCGCGAGCTTGGCTGCTTCCTTGGCCTCAGCATCGGAGGTAGTGACAGAGTAGTTCGGGTTTGCAGCGCTGCCCGCAGCGTCGGCTCCACCGCCAGGACCATAGATTGGAACAGCTCGGAGAGCTGCGACAAGTGCGCACATGAACTTGCTGCGACGGGCTGCTCTCAGCGTCTCGTTGGCCCAGTTGCCCTTGTGCTTGATCTGTACTTGGATCTCAAGCTTGCTCATGTCGGTCGTACCCAGGATCTCAATGTTCATGTCCGGCTGGAAGTCTCTGCTGTTGTCCTTGTCCATAACGAACTTGTTGAGCTCATCTCTCAGAATCTGAACATCCTCGAAAGTAGTGTCGAAGGAGACAAATACAGAGTGCTCTTCCATCATGGAATGGCTGCGGCTCAAGTTCTCGATGGACAAGGTGTTCAAGACAATGTTCGGAATTTGCACGAGACCACCGACCTTGGCGCCGTTTGCGCGACGGAAGACAGTGAAGAGAAGACTGATGTGCTCGACTGTGTGCTGATCGGCACCAATGTCGACGCGGTCGCCAATATCGTAAGGGTGCTTGACAAACAGGAAGATACAGCTACCCAAGATCTCCTGAGTAGTGGCGGCGAAGACGAAAGACAGCGATAGCAGGGCGGTACCAGCGGTTGCGAGAGTTGTGACGAAGCTCTGGTTGAGGAATGCCACAAAGATAAAGATGATTGCGATGAAGACGACAGTGCACAGAAGTCGGTCGAGGACAGTGATGGCCTGGTCGACATCGTGCATGCTGGAAGCGATAGACTTGCGCTCACGGCTGAACTCAACGACAGTCATCACCATCTCGTCCAGAGAAATGTCGCCATTGGCATCGCCATCAATGGCGACGAAAGCCTCTTCAGCTTGCTGCCTCTTGGCGTCACCGAGAACGTCAAGGAAATCCTCCTGGAGAAGTACATCGCGACCCTCGACCACAAAAGACATCCAAATGCGGCGGGCAAGAGCCTCAGAAGTACGTCTCTTCTCCAGAGCTTCAATGACGATGGAGTGCGCGCTGTTGGAGTTGAAGACTTCTCGGCCAGTAATCTCGGAAGCGACATTGCCGACCGCTGCGCTGATCTTACCACCAACACGGCCTACATTCGCTTGAAGCATGCGCATCGGTGTCTGAGATCCCGAACGGGCATGGCTCGCTCCCTTGCTCGGTCCCTTGCTCTTCTTGCCAGCCAACTTCAGATTGAGCTGGTCGGCGATTATAGCGTCCTCCTCTGCGAACTCGTGGCAGTAGGCGGGGAACATCTGCCTAGAAGCATCGTAGAGAAGACTGAGCAGGTAGATGTTGTGCTTGGAAGCCTTGATGCGAGCCGTAAACTGCTTGCGGTGGTAATTGATCGAGATGAGCTGGATAATCAGCTTCTCGCCCAAGAAAATGAGAGCGGCAACTGTGAAAGCACCCAGCACTTGCTGCATCACAGTCTCCCAGTGGTCCGGGTCCGTGGCCTTCCAGCCATCCGGTGCATTCGCGGGCTTGGGAAGGTTGCGGCGAATAGGGTTGTTGGTCATGATGGGCAGAAAGGTAGCAAGCGACGTGACCGTCCATCCCACCAAGCTGAGAGGGATCTCAAGAGAACGAATAACCAGAGAATATTTCCTGATTCCCGAGTTGACGACACCGACCAGCAGCTGGAAGACATAAGGCAGGAAATGAGCTACAATCTTGGAGGCCCAAAGACTGCACCACACAATCTCGACCCATACGAAGAACCACCTTAGTCGGACTCTGCCAATCGTGGGATTATCTGTGATGGGCGGTCCTCCAACAATGATGGGAATCGCCAGCAAAATCGCCAGAGGTGCGACATAGAGCATGTACCTCGTGATGATGCTGAAGTTCAGAATCTTCTTGTAGATCCTGCCCATGGTGGTAATTGTGTCTTCTTCGCCGTCGTATCCCACATCTCCTGGCTTTTGCAGTCCCGCAGGTCCACGTCGGCGACCGCGGAACAAGGTGTGCTTCTCATGTGCATTGTCATCTTTTAGTGGCGCGAATGATGGGTTGTCGCTGCGGGCACCGGGCGGCACGCCGCTGGAAGGAACCTCTTCGAGAGGTATGTCGATTGTGGCATCGTTCGGGTGATGAGCCATGGTGTCGTCGGTCCCGTCGCCGATAGTCTGGTAGCGTTCGCGGGAAAAGCGTTTGTGTAAAGATTCTCTGGGCGAGAGCGGCATTGGTTTATGGAACCCTTAAGGGCCAAGCGAGTGACGGGTGGGAAATGAAGGAGCACAAACAATAGGTGGCTCGGCAACAATAGTGAATAGCAAAGGAGAATAGCTTGCGAGCGGCAGGTTAAGGTATTGTGTCGCGGCCGTTGCTTTGTGGCCCGAACTGACGTGTCGAGGCAGGCCAACAAGGGTCGTGAAAGTGGAGCTCGGCGACGGATGTGTGGATAATCGGTACCGATTTAGTAGCAAAGACCACGATTGGGTTACAATGTACAGCTAAAAACCAAGTGACTGGCAAGAAGTTGTGTATAAGAAGTGACTAAACGATATTCACAAGCCTGGCCGGGCCTGTGGCAGCACCTCGTTACATCGTGAACTGCTGAAACGAAATCGCAACTCAGAACTTCACAGACAGGCCTCGGTATTCGATCGACGGCTAGCCCTTCCTAAAAATGATCGACGGTCCGTTCCTGCGTGCACCTAAGTTTGGAGCACTCGACAGGGGAGCCCTGATCCTCATGCAACTGGTCGAACAGACGTTGCTGAACCTTGACAAGTATAAGCCGAGTTCATGCACTGGGCCATTCAGGTCAGAATGGTATCACGCCCAGCTTCATCCGGATCAATCAGAACAATATCATTGACAGCCGAGTAAGTAGAGTTCTCCTGACATCTGCAGGTCCGCGCGTTGCAGAAGCAATTTTTGCACACGTGACGTCGGCGGCGTCGACCGTTTGCGCCAATGGTGTCGGCAGACGTTTCGAAGACAGACGGCTCGCGGTAGGGCTGTTGGAATTCGTAATGCTTTGCCAGGCTTCTCGTTGGATGTAAAGTACGAAAAAGTGTGATATAAAGACACGTTGCTAAAGCCAATTATCTATACGCACATGATACGGTCCATCTGAGATATAGGGCTCTCTCCACGATCTCTCGCACAGGCAGGGATATCGCGAGTCACGATTTCATCACATGCAATTGCGCGGTCGCTTCACGTCGATCCTCCAGCTTAGGGCTACGAAGGTATGCCTCTGAAGGAATGTACATGTTGTAGCAACATTGACATTATTCTGATACGTGTAAACAATCATAGAGTAGATTGCTGCGTCTCGGCATATACGTTACTGGTAGAAATCAAGTCGTTTTGATCCATCTCGTCAGGCGAGATTGTTAGGGTTAAGGGTTGGGGTAAGCATTGGCAGATGTATATTCTACAACAAGCGACCATATGTACTCAGGCGGTCCAGGAACCGTTTCGTGGTCCAGTATGTCCTTCTGGTGAGAGTCTTTGTTGGCAGTGGCCATATAAAAAGTGTGCTGCGCATCGTTCTTTCCGATTTTCATGGTTAATGACTTCTTTCGTGGAAACAGCCAGATGAATGCTTACTTGGTCTTGGGTCCAATTTCAAAAACATAACGAAGCAACCGTTTTCGAATTGATTACAACAAGAAATTCCACAACTACACAGAGAAAACACACTGAATAGAGAATCGCACTGGTACATTCGTTTGAACTACCATCGTCTCTACAAGAAGGCACACCAACCGATGTACATCTGGCACAGATTCCACGGATCCACCGCATCGCGAATCAGCGCATCCGCGTAGCCCTCAACACTCAAAGGTACCGTCTCCTTCTTGTAGTAGCCCTTCAACTTGCCGCCAACACTGTCCAGAATCTCCTGCGGGGTCTCGGGCACGCCTTCTGTATGACGTTTCTTCTTGCCCACGAAATCGGTCGTGGGGTCGTACAGGAAGGTCTCGAGAATAGTGTTGAGAGTGTCCTTGTTCTGTCGTAGAAGTCCAAGCGTGAGCTCCGACGAGCGGCGGAAGGGTCCTTCGTAGCCGTATGGGCCCATGGCGTCGACCATGTTGTGAGTAAGGCGGAATGGCACGACCTCGGGTTTCTCGAAAGTGCTGCCTTTGTCGAACAGGCAGTTGAAGTCGACGTGGAAGACGCCGCCAGTGCTCTCTTGCAAGAGAATATTCTCTCCGTGACGATCGCCGAGACCAAGCACGTGGCCAGTCATGGACATGACGGCTGCAGTGCGGGCGTAGCGAAGACGAGCGTTGAACCAGGTATCGGGTTCTGGGTACACCTCGGTGAACCATTCGTGCAGGCACGCTGGGAATTGGGATTGCACTTTCTCCAAGAAGGCCTTGCCGCCATCAGATGGAGCTTTCTTGCACGCCTCGTTAAGGTCGCTTCTGATCTGTGCGTAGTTCGGCCTGATACCCTTGCGCATGTAGATCTGCAACAAGATGTCTCGGATAGGTTTGATGCCCTCGACCCACTCGAGGATACCAGACTCCTCGCTCAAGGGAGTGACGGCGTATGTCTTGATGTACAAGCGACGCTTGCTGGCCTCGGCGTCGCGCTTCAGGGCTCTGTTGATGACGCCGTTGAACTCCATGAGACGTTGGTCCTTGCGAAGATCGTCTTTCGGTTTGCACAGCAGACCGTAGGTCTTACCATCGGAGCCCTTCACAGTGACTTTCTTGGGCCTTTGAAGCGAACTCAGTACGAGGACACTATCCTCGAAAGACTGAATCGTGATCTTGTCGTGAGCGAATGCCTTGTGTGCGTAGCTGCGAATGCGGGTACTATCAGCACCAGCTGGCATACTGACAGTCAGAGTAGTCTCGAGAGGAACGACGAGAGCGCATGGTGCTAGCTTGTGGTTGAAATGGAGGTCTCTGAAAAGACTGGCGTGCGATTGCCTTTGTTCGACTGGTGCCTCTGACGCCTGCAGCAGACCGTCGGAAAGTCTTTGCCCAGATGCAATCATCATTCTCAAGTCGATGGCGTTGCTGTCGGTCTTGGACTTCAGCTTTGGGTCTCGCAGCTTGTTGATGACCTCCACAGCTCTATCTTGTCGGACGCGGTCCGTCGCCTTGGACACGGCGAGCAGACTCCACAAAGCCTGGCTTGGATAGGTGGAGGCAATTTTCGTGATCACCTGGCACAACTCCCTCCAGACTTCCGGATGTGGATGACTGATACGAGACAGCATTTGAGGTAGAGCTTGGTAGAAGATGTAGGGAGGAACTCGGTCGAAATACTTCCTGACCTGCTTGTTGCACATGGACAGGGCTTTGGCTCGCTTTTCAAAGACATCCTGTGATTCCTTGCTTTCTCTCTTCTGGGTGACCAGGCCAAGGTCAAGCCATAATGTCAGGATTTTCGGAATCGTTTCGTGCCAGTACTTGTTGCCAAAAGGTATGGACCGTAGCAGATTTTCTACCACCAAGCGAGGAAGCTCGCCACACAGCAGCTGCGAGCTCTGTTTGCCTTTTGGCTGAAGCTTCTCGACCTCAAGCAGTTTGTTGTAATGTTTGCCCAAGTAGTAATGACCTTTCTCCCATCGTTGGAAAGTCTTGGCGGCGTACTGGTACTTGGCCGTCATGTCTTTCGTTTGGGTTTGACCTGAAGCATCGAGCCATTTTGCAAGCAGAAGATGTGCCTTTGCAAGCAGCATATTTTGCTTTTGTTCTCTCTGCTCTGGCGCGGCACTTCTCGTTTGTATGCTGTCGACATCAATGCTCTCGCTCTCCTCGTTGAACACATGAGACTTGATGGCACCTTCGAGCGCTGAGATCGCCTGCCTTCCGTGCCCGTCACGCCACAGCAAACGTGCCTCTTCGAGCTTGGCGGCTTTATCGCCACATTCGTACGCTTGCAGTACTGCGTTATAGGCAGCCTCGGTGTTACCAGCTTTGCGAGCAAGACGCGCGGTTGTCAGCCAGAGCGAACCCATCTGAGGCTCAGTGTACCGCTCATGACACTTGAACATGGCTCGCCGTATGCCAAGAATGCTCTGCTTGTCCGAGATGTATGAGCCGACCGCACTCAGGCGTTTCTCAAATCTCTCAAAGATAAGTGCCATTGATTTCTCGGTGTCCTTAGTTCCATCTTTGAGCATTTCAATCTCGCTCAAGATGTGAAGACGTCTTAGCTCGGCATGACAGCCGTGGAGAGAGCTTCCATTCGCAGCGGACATACCAGTAGTGATGCTTTTGCGCATTGAAGTCACGCGTTTCATCAGCGACTCCGGATCGGTCAAGTTGTTCGATTGAATGGCATGTCCAATGCCTACATTGAAGTCATCGGCCATACTTTCTGGTGTTATCTTGAGATGCCTCGTCAAGCTGGTTGAGTCACCTGTCATGTAACATGCTTCAATAGCAGAAGGTAGCAGAGTTGCCAGAGAGGAAGCAGGCTGTCCGATGGATGGTCCAATCGCTATGAAGCTGTCTGCATATCGCAGCAGAGGGGCGTACCGGCCAGTTTCGCGCAGACACTCAAGTAGACTGGTTTGAAGTTCTTCGTCGTTTGGTCTCTCAGCCAGTTGCAGTTCATACCAGGCCTGTGCGGCAGTCCAGCGACCAGATCTGGCATGCAAAGTCGCTTGTTGTTCATCGGATAAAATAGTGAGATGTGCAGAGATGCCCTCCAAGCCATCGGGCTCATCGATCTGCGAATAGATATCGATGAGGCGGTCGTTCATCTCATCGCTGACAGCGTCGACCGACGCCAAAGGAATCAGTGGGCGAGACTGACGGATGTACTGTTCCCAGTTGAACAACGCTCGTGCGTACGTTCCACACTCCATGGCTCTGGTAGCGACACGGTCGGCTGGGATCGTAGCAAGAAATCGTTCGATGGTCTCAATCTGGCCCTGATCTTGGACTTCGTTAAAGTCGTTGGGTGACTGACCGGTGCGGTAAGCAGTGGCGCGTGTGTCCGCTACCGATTTCTTCTTCTCACGTAGCCAGACACACATATAGTCCAAGCTAGTGAACACAGTCTCACTGCAGAGTCTGATCGTTTCCATCTCTGCAGCATTGCTGGACTGGTCCTTCAGCACTGCCGATATCTCGTCTTGGATTCCTTTAGTTTCGGCCACTGTGCCTCCCAGCACTACGTTCGTGAGAGCGTAGGGTAGAAGAAAGGCAGCGATAGAGATATCGTAGCGGATGATGCGGGCTAGCAGCGGGAAGACCATCTTGGGATTGTCACCCTTCGCTTTGAACATGAGATCGGTGGTGAGAGCGCGTAGCCAAGTTGAGTGGTTGACTTCGCGCGAGAAGTCAGGATAGCGGCGATTGGAGGCCTTGTCCGTTACGTTGGTCACGTATCTGGATGTTAGGAAAGGAGTGAGCGTTGTCCTGACATGCTCAGGCATGTCCTGCCACCGTTGTGCCGTCGTGGTGCCTTGTGTGGCTCTTGGCCTTAAAGCAGTAGTTTCGTTGAACTCGCAGAAACGGAGAAGCTCCTGCATAGTGTATGCTAGGAAACCTTGGGCTCGCGCGTTGCTGACCGATTTGAACGCCTTGACCAGCACATGTTCCAAGAACGCTACGACCCAATCGACGGTCTCGCCAGCCTTTTCGAAATTCGACATGATCATCATCGGCTTCGTGAGCTTGGAAGCATCAACTCGATCGGGGTCTAAGCATCCGACAAGACCCAGACATTTTCCACATAGCTCAGCGACGTCGTCGTTTTCGTTAGCCATACTTGCAGTGGCATCGAGCAAAGCGCGGACAAGATCAGACAGCCATTGCTCAGGTTGCTCGCTCGCAGCAGCATCATGCACCAATCCTTGGTGAGTTTCGAGGAAGAGTACCAGTTCGCGTAGCGCTTGTACGACAACGATCGGGCTCTCGCCTTTTAGCCGTTTGGCAAAAGCTTTGAATCTGCCCTCTGGCGTTTCGAGGCTCTGCAGCCGCTCTATTTCTGCGCCAAATTTCGAAAGAAGGGGTATGTGTGATAGTGATGGAAGCAACATCACGATGTCGTTGATTGTGGTGTTGTGAACTTTGATCATCTCCGCAATCCTCGTATGCGTAAGCTGTTGCGAGTCGGGAGAGAGTGCATCCCAATATTTGATGATCAGAGCGAATGTCTGGTCTGCGATGAGCGCAATGTCTTCGCTCTCCAGATTTGGTAGGAGCGAGAGCCAAGCGACCCAAGCTGTCTCACACAACTCAGGCTGCTCAATGGCGTGTTGAAGACAGGCACGAATCTGTGGCAGGGCTATCGTGACTTCTTCTCTTGCCAAAATAACCATCTCAGAAATGCCCCATAAGCACCTGAGCTTGTCGATTGTTTTGTAGGCGTCTTGTTCGGAGGCTAGCACTAGCGAGAAGCTGGTCATTATGCCCAGCATGTGAACTCCAAAGAATGCGGACAAGGTCTTGCTCGACTTGCTATGCGCTTTGGTCTGCCCAGGTCGTCTCTCGGCCAAATTAGCGAAGACGTTGAAGGCCTGGTAGGCTCTCGACTTCCTTTCCTCAGGCTGCTCTCCAATAAATTTCAGCAGCTCACACGCAATGAGAGTAGGATCAGATTGCACCAGCGTATCCAGATTGGTCTCGCGGAAGGTTGACGAGGCTTCAGTGAGACATTGGAAGGCGGCTTCTTCGACATTGGTACTTGGTTGGGAGAGCAGCAAAGTCAAAATCGCTGCCATGTTGCTCCTGGGCTGGAGGCAAAGGTCGTGAACAGTGACATCTTCTCCTCTTGCGGTGGCTAAGCGCTGTAGGACATCTTTCTTGCGGTATAGAACCAGTGACGGGACGGTGTGCAGTTCGGTCTTGGTGAGAAACTGATTGACATCTAATCCAAGAATGGCACAGAGTTGCTGTGTCTTCTGAGGGCGAGAGTGGATCTCAAGCACAACCGAAACTGCAATCGAGGCCCAATAGGGTGAGATAAGTTTGAATGCAGATACCCCTTTGCTTTGCGCCACGTTCTCAATCTCGGAGAAGGCAAGGCCGCAAACAAGTGAGTTCGTGTAACCAAGCATATCAACGAGTTGTAATAGTGCTAGATTAAGCTCCTTGTCATGGCTGACCACGGCTACGGCGCCCCATGCAGCGATCAAGGTTTCGAGCTCGCTTGCGATGTTGCGATCGGAGAGTGTACGGAGACATTGAAAAGCTATCTGCCGGTTGCGCGACAAAAGCGTATCTGCCAGTTCACTGCGTAGGAATGCCGGCAGGCAACGGCCAGCAGCCAAGCGAAGCTCTCGCAAGGAACTCTGCAGAGATCTCAGGCAGTATTGGCCAAGTCGTGAATTGCCAAGATCGAGAGAAGAAGACTCTGTCGTTCGCTCAAGACAGGCTTGAACAGTTCCCATAGATATCACACGGAGGTGCTTACTCTTCTGTAGCTCAGGTGAATCCACCAGTTGCGACACAGTCTGAAGCAAGATTGTGTGGTCGTGTCCTAGTGCGACGAGTTCGGCGATCGCATGCCAAACTGTCTCCTGTTTCCTGAAGTCCAGTTTCGCATATGCACTGGGCGCAGCCTTCGGTATCGTCGACAAGTCTGAGGTGGATGTGCCTGTCAACAATTTGCTAAGACGTGCTTGGAGTTGCTGCTCGCGGTGTTCGACTTCAGACCCATGAGTCTTACGCCGTTTTCGTGAGGCTTCAAGAACTGGTACAACCTCGTCTGCATGGATCAAGTTCTGGCATTGAACCGATAACTGGTCATCGTCCTTCAGCTCGCCTGAGACTAGTTCTCGAGCTGTACTCTGTAGTGGACCAGGCATGTCATCGTTGGCAAGATTGAAGTGAACAAAACAGGTGGCGATGACGAGATGCAGCTCCTTCTCGAGGGTTTCGCATTTTTCACTGTCTCCGAGCTCTGTTACTGCGGGCAGTAAGAATTGGATCTTTGCTGAAACCTGCATTAGAATGGCTGCAAGAGATTCTGCCATTGCGAGTTGCACTTCTCGTGACAGCTTTACTTGCAACGCAACTCCAAGCAGAGATCTTAGCAGCTGCAATAAAGGTGCGCGCTTTAAGTTGTGAAGGAGTTTGGTCACCATAACGTCCCAAGTTCCTGGCGCTCTTAGAGCTGGCCGTAGCTGTACAACAATGCGTTGAAGCCTGAGGTGCGTATCGTCGAGCCACCTGGGAGCTGCGCAATCCACTTCAACAAGAGATAGGGCAACTAGCAATGCATTTCCGGAGTCAGAGATTCGTGTTTGGCAGTCATGAGGCAAAGCTATCGCATTTTGTGATTCTGGCCACAGCTTTGCAATCCATCGAGCAGGAGGTAGCGCCACAGACAGATTCCCAGAAAGTGTGCTCTGGGTTTCGAGAGCATTGAGGATATCTGTTAAAGGCGTAAGCATGGTATTCAAGTAAGAACAAAAAAACCACATACCATTGACACAGTCACGAATGAATTCTTGAATCATGGCCCCAGACCGCCATAGCTTCGACTTGCTCGCAGCACCAATAGCCGAGTTGATCAGACCAGCAATGTTCAGCCCACCACACTTTGGACGGCTGCAAAGTGGCAGCAAGCGAGCAAGCAGCCAAATGATAAGCGGCGGTCCATCTTGACTGATGTGAGCGAACAACACATCCGACTGCCTGACTATCGTAGCCTCAACAACAGCCAGACTGTCCGCCGCCTGCGGAAGTAAAACGTCCAGTTGTGCGAAAGGATCATCTCGAGTGAGTACAGAGAGGCCAGCCTCAACAACGACGCTGATCAGCTGCACATTAACGCCGATGTCCGTTTCCGGGGTGGCAGAAGGATTGTGCAAGATCTCGTGCAGGAGTCCAGCGAAAGTAGCTTTCTCGCCGCTCTGTTGGCTCGCTTTTGTGGTGGTTTGGTTGTGCACGATTTGGGCTGCTAACGTCGAAGGTGGCGGCGCATCTCCGTTGGTATGGTGGACTCCATTGGTGCGTGAGCTTTTCACGGAGGGGCCATCGGTGTTCGCCCTGCTGAGGGTGGTGGGATGACGGGCCATACTCTGTACATTCTCAGTGCATTCCCCGTCTCGTGGGTATGGACTCGTCCAGGGTCTGGATAAGTTATTGTCGATTTGTCTCGGGCGTTTCAATCCGAATAATGTTCAAGCTCTAGCGCGACGCGCTTAACAGCTCGCGCTAAAACCCCGCGTTTCGGGAGTTGCCTTCAGGTTTTCCAGAACCTCAGGTAGTGAAGTGAAGCAATTCGGCCTTAGAAAGCAACCAACCACCGCAACGCTCAGTGGTGGATGTGTCCAACTACATTCAGTGTCCCCTACACCACCACCCAGCACCACCTCTCTCCCTAAGAGCCATCTCCCAAAATGCCGACCTTCGGATCCAAGAAGTTCCGCTCAAGTTCCTACAACAACACCCTCCCCGCCCGCTACCGCGCCGCCCTCGCCAAACACCCATTCGCGCTCTTCGGCCTGCCCTTCGTCGGCACCATGCTGCTCGGCAGCTTCTTCCTCACACCCGCGACAGCCCTGCGCTACGAGCGCCACGACCGCAAAGTGAAGACGATGACCGAGGATGAGAAATTGGGGATCGGGAAAGACAGGCGCAGGATCGACATGAAGGAGGAGTACTACGTGAGTTTGGCTGGGAGGGAATATTGGTGGGGAGGGTATATGTATGGATTGCTAATGTTTGTGTGTGAATTGCAGAAACTCGCGGCTAAGGATTTGGATAACTGGGAGCAGAAGCGGGTGAAGAGGCTGCCTGGTGAGCACGATGGTGTGCTATAAGCGCTCCGGATGAGAGGGCCAAGAGCATTTCTGGACATGTGTGATTTACGAGCGAAGGCGTCTGGCGAAGTCATGGGCATTTTGTTTAGCAAGAAGGGAACGAAAACATTGTATGAGTAGGGAGATTCAACGAGATGTATCTGGTTGTACCATTATAAGTAATGTACTGAAGACATATATATACATCACACGGACAGATAAATTAGAAACGATCTGACACGAAGTTCTCGAAGTATTCATGTCAAGAGCACAAACATGCTATAAAGAAACAGAAGTAACAGCACGAAAAGAGAATTCATTCCATATCATAGCGGTAAGACCATCACAGATCTACTCATAACAGCAAATCCCCCCCATCCCCAGAAAAAGGAGGTAGCAAAACATCAGAAAACATCAACTCCATGCACCCATCATCATTGTATATGTAACGCGAGTCTCGAGACTCTCTCTAACGCTTCTCGGTCTTTCCCTTGGGCGCGATGTCGGGGCTGGCAACAGTCTCTCGCGACTTACGGCCGGAGAGGGTGTCGACAGTGTCGATCAGGTTGATCCAGTACTCGTTCTTGGGACGACGGTCCTTCCAGTCGGTCTCCTCGTTCTCGATCTTCTCCATCGGGCTGAACTTGACGCGGGAGCCACGCACGCCGATGATGGCGCTGCTGAGAGGGTTGGCCATGATCTCGTCCTTGCTGGCGCCGAATTGCTCCTCGAGGTGCTGCATGGCTTTGATACCGAAACGGACGGCACGGACACGGTCCATGGGCGAGGGAGTGCCACCCTGCTGCACGTGGCCAGGGACGGCGAAACGGGAGTCGAACTTGCCGTTGGCCTCTTCCTTGATAATGTTTGCGATGGTTTCGGTGGAGTAGGTCTTGCTGGCCTTCTCGTTGCGGAGGATGATCTTGCCAGAGCGCGTGTTGCCCTGGTCCTTGGTGAACTGGTCCTTGAGAAGCTTGATGTCCTCGACAAGAGTCTGAAGGCGGATGCCCTCCTCGGGTGTGTAGACGGCGAGAGCACCGATGGAAAGACCGGCAACGGTGGCAATGTATCCAGAGGCACCACCCTGGGTCTCAACGACGAAGACTCTGCGGCGGGAGGCGGAAGCCGACTGCCTGATGGCATCGCAGTAGTCAATGAGGGCGTTCAAGCAGGTATCTGAACCGATAGAGTATTCAGTACCGGGAACGTTGTTGGATACGGTAGCTGGGATGACGACCGTGGGGATTTTGAGGGAGCTGTAGATGGAGCGGGCCTTGCGAAGCTCAGAAACGGCAGTGAAAGCCTCGAAACCACCAACAACCCAAAGGGCGTCAATCTTGTACTTCTCGAAGCAGCTGGCAACGACCTCCATGTCCTCTGACGGCAGACCACGGTTGGTACCAATTTCTGAGCCACCCTTCGATGCCCAGTTCTCGGCCTCAAGCCAGTCAACCTCCCTGACAGAGCTCATCTCGTCGGCGTGGTGCCTGATCAGACCGGGGAAACCGTTGTGGAGAGCGACGGGAGTGTGACCGCGGGTCAGACAGTATGCGACGGCGGCTCTGGTAGCGGCGTTCATACCACCAGCGGGCGCACCCACGTGAATCAGACCAACGCGCATACGCTTCTTCTCGGGAAGCTTGTGGTCATCCTTGTTGGTAGCGGTCATGAAGTTGAATGCCTGCCAGTACTCGCCAAACTCAGCATCTCTGCCTGCCATGGCGCCGGCAAAGTCCTTGGCCTCGATCTTCTTGGCCACATCCTTAGTGAGCTGGACGGCCTCAATCAGACCCTTGCGAACGATCTTGTTCTCGACCATACAGATAACAGGTGATGGTGTCTCAGGTGTGGCGTCCAACACAGCCTTGACAGCCTCCACACCCTGGAGGGTGGAGAGCATGCGGTCGTATGCGCAAGCGGTACCACCACGCTGGACGTGACCAAGTGTGGTGACTCTGGTGTCAAGACCAACGTTGTTCGAAAGCAGATCCTTGACGGTCGAGGCGGAAACGGGGTTCAGGTCCCTGTCGTGGGCACCCTCTGCGACAATGACAATAGTCTTTCTCTTTCCAAGCTCTCTGTGCTTGCGCACAACGGAGCACATCTCCTCTTGCCAGTTATCGGAAGGGGGATTCTCAGGAAGGAAGACGAAATCGGCGCCAGTGCTGACACCGGCCATGAGCGCGAGCCAGCCGCAGTGTCTGCCCATGACCTCGATGACGAAGGCACGCTGGTGAGAGAAAGCGGTAGCGTCAATGAAGTCGATTGCCTGGCAGATACGCTGCAGCGAGCTGTAGCAACCAATGGTGGCGTCGGTGGTGCTCAAGTCGTTGTCAATGCTGCCGACCAGACCGACAATGTTCAAGTGTCTGAAAGGCTTGACCTCCTTCTCGGTCCTCATGCCGGTGGACACTAGCTCGTCAACAAGGCTAGGCCATTCGCCTCTGAATCTGTCGGCACCAGTGAGAGAGCCATCACCACCGCAGATGACCAAAGCATCGATGCCCTTCTCAATCATATTGTTTGCAGCAGTCAAACGGCCCTTGCGCTCGTGGAAAGCCATGCAGCGAGCAGTACCGATAAGAGTACCGCCCTCGGACAGCCAACCTCTGACATCCTCCCACTTCATCTCCTTAATCATGTCGCCGCCATCCACGAGACCCTGGTAGCCCTCGTAGATAGCAAAGGCAGTGCAGCCGGAAGCAATGGTTTGTCTGACGACAGCTCGGACAGCACCGTTCATGCCAGGTGCGTCACCACCAGATGTCATGACAGCGATGTTCTTCTTTCCGCTAGGCATGGCGGGCGGCGTAAGGTTGATTTCGGCCATTTTGAGAGAGTGAGGTGGTCCTTCGGTGGTAGTATATGTAGAGACTGAAAGCGGGTGTCGATCGTCGCCGCAGCTGATATTGTACAGCGCGGGGTGTTTCTCGTCGAGCTGCTCAAGACGTGGGGACAGCTGGGGAAGGAGTCGAGGTTAGTGAAGGATGGTAGTGGTCAATGGTGAGAGGAGAGCAGTCACAAAGCATCGACTGTTGTTTCCCACTGCCGTGAGGCTCAGAGCTGCTGGGCACGAGCCAGAAATGTCTCAACATACACTTTTTCGCCGGAGCTGCCCCGCGAACTGCGTCACCGGCAAGTAAGATTGACTGGGGGGTTGGTCAGGCACGTTTTGCATGTACAATTCACAGACGGATTATATCATATTTGGTTTATCATACACTGCAACACATTTGTAAACCCACGTGCCCGTCACGTGCTCCCTCAACCACCTTGAACAGTCTCAGTGGTACAGCATGCAAGCCACTTGAGAAAAGCACATATGCCAGCTGCATCGCGATCACCGGACTTCGGTGCAATCCGCGGCCAACCAGATCGGATTTCCACGCTAGTACAAGGTACCAGCCAGAACGTCATGCCACCGCAAATTGAGAATACGGTCTGGTGGTTTGTCGGTCTTCTGGGCATGATGTGACTATGATAGCTAGTTTGCAAGTATACGTACGACGATGGGGAGTCTCACTCATTGTTGTCTGTTATCACAGACACGATCGTAATCACACACTGTCATGAAACTTCGCCTTGATTAGTCTAAACTGTAAAGGCTGGAAGCGATATCGATAACGGCGGGGTACTTAGCGAGAGATCGACTGCTGGGGACATGAGAACTTTGGCAAACTTATGGTACGAGTTGCTGAGACGAGTTCAAGAATGGTGACGGGCGAGGAAATAATTCGAGGTTTATGGATGTATTGCATGTTGGCCTTATTGATTATCAGAGGTCATCTACCCCATCCTTGCCCATCCGTCCCAAAACCCGACCTCAGGCAAATCCCCACCTATCTTCCAATTCAGCTTCTTCTGGAGCGAACTCAAGGCCAAACGTCCTTCCTGACCATTCACAACTACCCAGACATGCTTCCTCTCGCCCTGGGAGCTGTCGTCAAGACTGAGAAGTGCTTCTCTCTTGTCAAGATTCCAACTCTCGTCAGCCGCCGACCGCAACCCCGCAGCAAGAGCTGATGCAATTGCAACGTCAACCAAAGGTGCAAGATCTTCGATGCTGTCGAAGCGCAGAGGCTGCTCGTTTGGCACTGATAGAATGAAAGTCGAAGCCATGTCTTGCGTTTGTGCCAGTGAACTCTCGACTGTGATTGTGATGTCGACCTCTTCGCGGGGAGCCTTGAGCTTTAACTGCGCGGTCGAGACGAATGTAGACTTGAGGATCGACACAAGTTCGGAGGCATTTGTGATCTGCGTAGATTCTAGGAGTTGGAAAACAGCATATGAAGGTGCCACATCCACTTTGGCCAAAGACAAGACCGCGGCGATGTTGTCGATGTATGAGTTGACTGCACGCAGTGACGACTTGTGCAGCGAGAAGGCGATCAGTGGCTTCAGTATTGACATGATGGCTTTCTCTTCCTTGCGTTCTGCCATTGGTAATGGCACCTCCGATCGCTTGTTAAGCTTTTCACGATGCGCTTGAGAGAGAATCAGCCTGGCAGCCAAAGCCATGGCTTGAGCGACTGCATCGTATGGGTTGGCAGTGTTAATCTGAGAGCCCGTCTCCTGATCCAAAGGCACGAGATCGAGAAGTATCTCAGTTGAGTCGGATTCATCATCTCCCACTGTAGGTAATCTGATTGTTTGCCCTCTCATGGTGACACCCATAGAGGACATCGTTCGGCTTTCGCGTGTCATCTCACGGAACAGCTCTTCATCGAAGATGCTGTCTCTCGCATGTCTAATACGAGCCTCGAGCGTTGTTTCCGAGTCGTCAGATGTAGACGGCAAATATGACTTGCCAACTACCTGTCCGTCGCGGACGACAGAAACTCTCAAACCAGTCGGCTTCGATCCGAATCCACGTTCAAGAGATATACTGCCGTCTGAATTGCTGTTCAATGCCGCAATATTGCGACCAGAGAATTCGCTCGCGCTCTCACTGAAGCCGTACCGCACACCCAACCTCTTAGTCCTCGGTATGCGACAGATACTCCAGCCCTTGCCGCTGATAGACAGCATTTGATCCCAGAATTGTGTCTCTTTCCGCACGTTATCCTCCAATCTCTTCGCCGCTCCAAGTATATCATCCGCACTTCGCTGCAGGCTACGCATCTTCACGTTCCTTGCCAGCACTCTATCCTGCGCCTGCTTCGCCTCGTCCACTGGCATCTGTGCCCAGATATCCGTTCCAAGAGTCTTCGGTGGCACGCTATCTTTGAGAGCTTGTGACATAGTGTGCTGTGCCTGCGCAGCATGTTCGGTTTCCAGCAGAGACACAAAATCCAGAGCCATCATGATCTCGTTATGCGCAATGCCGACCTGCTGCATCATGTCGAACTTCGCGCGCTGCAGCTCCTCGCGCGACACTGGCTGGCCATTCCTGGTCGACTCGTTGCGCTCTAGCTCGCCATCTTCGTCCTCGGAAGTGCCCTGGTCAGGCGAGAGAGCTCCATCGGCGGCGATTTCCTCCTGTAGTGAGGATTCGGTGATGTTGCGAAACAGTTGGCCGCGTTCCACTTGCACGCGCGCAAGGACGTCGATGATATTTGGTGGTTCGGGCTTTTCCAGCGGCCAGGGCTGGAAAGCTAGTGGTGCCATTTTGGTTGTGTTGATTGCTCGTACAATTGTCAATGCATTTGTTGTTTGTTGGTTAGAGGTAGCGCGGATGGTGATGATCCGCAGCCTAGACTTCTGGCGCGTGGAGGCGGTGTCACAAGCCGTCGGTCGGCAGCGATCAGCCGCAATCACAATCACATGCACAGTCAGCAGTGACCCATAGCTCTTCTCTTCCAATAGCAAACATTGCCTTGGATGTATAAGTGACTGCTCAAATATAAACATCAGCTCAACCTCAAGGAGTACTCTCAGAATGACGACCAGATACCGTGTTGAGTGTGAGTAATGGTGTCACCTTCCAATGGCTAGAAACACCTACTGACAGAGCAAACAGATGCACTGAAGGTGACAGATGTCCATATCAGATAAACACATGAACAATTTCACTAATATGCTACTCAGACGCACCGTCGTGACCAGCTCGTATGTCTACGTATCCCTATAAGTGAATAAATTACAAGTTTCTCACAATGTTATAGATCGAATGGGTGAAAGGCTTGCTCGCCGTGCCATTCGTCCTCCTCTCCCAACCAACAGCAGTCCATGAATCCTCTCGTCCCGATGTGGCGGCTATGGCTGTCAATGCCCACGGCCGCTACTCCCAAATCATGAAAGATGTCGAAGATCTTATCCTCGACCATATTGCCCACCAGCGATCCGGCACAGGCCACGCCTCTAAGCTAAAGCTCCTCGTACCATCCGTGGGAACCTTCTTCACGCCACTACCACTCCAGGATGCCTTCAACTACCAAGATGCGAAGCGCTGCATCAGCTCACGTCGTTTCGTGCCACCCAGTTTCAACGACATTCGTCTAGTGCTGAACACTGCCCAGGCCATGTCGATTGTCCGCAACAGCAGACTGGACCTGGTCACATTCGACGGAGATGTCACTCTCTACGATGACGGCGAGTCTCTCACTCCCGATAACCCTGTCATCCCGCGCATCCTAGACCTCATGCGTAACGGCTCGCGGATTGGAATCGTCACAGCTGCTGGCTACCTCGAAGCACACAAATACTACGAGCGACTCTATGGCTTGCTCGATGCGGTCGCGGCCAGCGAGCTTAGAGAGCAAGCTCGCAACCGCCTCGTTGTTATGGGTGGCGAAGCAAACTTCCTCTTCACATACACGCCTGATGTCGAGTGCAAACTCGAGTCCGTGCCCAAAGCTGACTGGATGCTGCCCGAGATGCAGAGCTGGACGGAAGAGAATGTGACGGCCCTCCTCGACGTTGCTGAGAGTGCGTTGAAGGATTGTGTGCACACAATGCAACTGCCTGTCTCTGTGCTGCGCAAAGAGCGAGCTGTGGGCATTTACCCGAGCAAGGGCACTAAGCTTGCGCGAGAGCAGCTGGAAGAGACTGTGCTGGTGACCCAGCGGATTCTTGTAAGTTTTTTGCATTCAAAACAATTTTACCACAGATTTAATAACCATATCCCAGGAACTCTCCGAAGCCGGCAAGCGTATTCCGTTCTGCGCCTTCAACGGTGGAAATGACATTTTCGTCGACATTGGCGACAAGTCCTGGGGAGTCATGGCCTGCCAGCAGTACTTCGGCGGCATTGAAGGCGGTAGGTCTCTGCACGTCGGCGACCAGTTCCTAAGCGCAGGAGCAAACGATTTCAAAGCTCGCTTAGCGAGTACCACAGCTTGGATCGCAAACCCGGCCGAGACGGTGAATCTGCTGGACGAAATCACGACGATGGTTAGAGAGAAGTAGCAAAGTGTAGCCACGCGGAAGTTGTGGAACATAATACTTTACATCGATATACAGATCCAATAATCAGACTAACATTCTTGCCACCCATGAAGTCACGTCCTATTTGTCATGAGCTGACTCGAAGAAGAACGTAGTTTGTACAACGCTCCCACCATTCGCAGAACTGAAAATCTACACTACCGACAAAACGCTCGTCACGCGGTCAAAGTGCACAGCTCAAGCTGATCAACAAACGAACAATTGGTTTTCCTGAGGATAATCCTCCCACGTGAAGCTCGAGATTTGGGCTGTCCCATTCGACATCAGGAATTCGGTCCTAGCATAGTCCTTCCCAAACATCCCGGTCAGCCTCTCGAATGCCTCAAGTACTACCTTCGGCCTCCCAAGAATCGTCGGCTTGTTGAACTACACCGTCACCACCAAAGATCAGCAAATTGCCACAGTTGCTCTCAATGCGACAAGGTCCGAAGGGTCGGTAACTCACCTTTGCGCGCCACCCAGCCGGCCTTTCGGGGCATGCGGTGGAATTCCTTCCCACCATGCCAGAGTCGCATGAATCTTTCTCCCACGACTCGAATTTCCAGCCGGTCATCCAGCCGCCTTTTGCGGCTGCGTCTTTGATCTGCTTCTTGGATACGCCGTGCCAATACTCTCCTATGACTTCATATTTTTCAAGGACAACCTTGTAATCCCGTGAGCAACGTAAGGATGCGTTGACGAGAGGCACGTTCGGGTTGCCTTGAGCTTCTTTGTACAGGTACTCTGGGTCGAAGGGGACGATTTCGATGATGGTGAAATTGTCGGGCAGGATGATTGCCAGAGTGCCAGTACCCGCGAGAAGCAGGGTGGCGATCAAGGCGGTGAAGAAATGCATCTTTGCGTCGATGGCAAGATGGCGAGAGGAGCTTGTTGGGGGAGAAAGGAAACATCTGCTCAGGTGTTTGGGACGGACCGAAACATGGTCGCCGCCAAGTCGATATCATTATTCGAGTGGGAAGCCAATCCCCTGGTACAGTTGCTGACAAGATGCAAGATTGAGGGGCTGAATCCGTTGTTGACCTTTCGATGCAATCCCGTGGATTTACGATTTTACTCAGCTGCTGCCGTCGCCACTCTGCTTACCACTAGAGCCGTCCGCCTATGAGAAAGCGCTTGATGCGATATCGCTATTACAGACCTTGTTTCATAGTCACTATCAGTGCCCTCTACCCTCGGAAGTGACTGTCTTCGCAATGGCATTTCCGATGTCTGCAGCTGGGCTCTCGACGAGGGTATTGTCTCTACGCCATATATATACTGCTACTTTTCGCACTATGTTCATTCCACTATATTCGGATATCGAGACAGCTGGATATGTAAGTCTGGTACAATCCATATCTGCTCTTAAAAAGCGTTGTTTTCATGGCGTGCTCTCGAAGCCATGTGTGCTACGGCCATCGGCATTGTGCTCATATTTGAAAACTTGACCGTCCAGAGAACATCATTACAGTTCCTCGCAACGGCAAACTGCATCGTGAATGCATATGGAAAATTGAGACAAGACGAGGCAAACCATGCCATGCATTTCAATATGTTTTAGAAAAGAACTCCCTCTCGATGCATATATCGTCGCCGAGTTGCTTCACTCCTCTTGTGCCTGCCATTGGAACCATGATCATAACTCATCATATCCCTCAAAAAAGAAAATAGGAGAACAAGAGTCAACAAGAACGCCACTCCATCTCCACCTCACCGCTTCACATCTCTTCGGCTCTTCTCACAATCATCTGCCCTCCTTGGCCAATTGCTCACTCAGTGCGCTGAATGGAGGCTTCGCCGCGCTTGCTTTTGCCTGGTCGAACACCCATGCGCCGTTGGTCTGATCCAACTCAAGGCTGCCGTACGGTACTTCCTTCACCAGCTTCTCAAACACGGGCACAGACTTGGCCTGTGTGAAGAAGCGACGCTCCCAGGTCTTGCCCTCTGCGGCTTCCTGCTTGCGCATCGCGCGCTGAGACTCTTCAATGACGGTCTTCTCGGCTGATGTAGTGTTCATGTCGCCCTTCTGAATGGCTGCGGCAACCTTGCGCCATGCGCGGCGAGTCTCGAGCGGGTCTTGCTGGTCGACGGGCGCGACTTGCAGCTCGGATTTGGGCTCGGCTTTGGCGTTGTAGGTCTGCACGACTTCCTTCTTTGCATTCTTGATGACAAACTTGTCGGTCCAGGAGCCCTCGGCGGTGTAAATGACGTCGTGCTTGCTCTTCTCTTTGCCGTGTGGGAACATGACGGCGGAAAGGGAGTTCTTGGTTCCAGAGACCCAGCCCTTGCCGCTGTAGTCGATGCGACTGGTGTATCCGGAGGAGCTGACGATGTAGGTGCTCTTGTTCAGCTCGACGTACGGGCTTCCGGTGATCAGGCCCTCGATGTGTAGACTGGGGAGAGTGATGAGGTAGTCCTCGTTGTAGGCGTCCAGGTGCAGAATGGCGTGGCCGACCTGCTTGACGTTGATGGTGCGGGAGAAGGACGCCTTCTGCGCGTTGTATCCCTGCAGGCGCACGCCATGCTTCTCGTTCCAAATGCTGTATGCGGTGACGGGCGGGTGGTGCGAGACCTGCTCACTGACGAGCTGAGTGACACCCACGTCGTCCTCCCAACGGCCCAGGAAGAGCTCGCCGAGGAAGGGGTTGAGAGGCTTCTTTTCGCTGCCGAGTTTCTCGTTTCGCGAGGCGTACTGCTGCTTGAGGGTGCTCAGGAACCACTTAAGGACGAGCATGCTGCGCTTCTCGGGGTCGGGTTCAGAGGCGGGCGCAACGAGGAGGTGGGGCATCTCTGCCCAGTAGGCGCTGAACTCGGTGAGCGAGGTGGTGGACAGGATGAAAGCCGGTGCGGTCATGGAAGACAGGTCGCCATTAAACGACGCAATCGACTAGGCATTGTTAGCGGTGGTATAGCGACGGGTATAGTGGGATATTCACCTTCAGGAAGGAGGACCAGGAGCCCTTCGCCTGCGGCGGGACTGCTGCACCCTCTTCGGCCATGTCTGAGGCTTGTTAGTATGGGGTGGATTACAGAAGCGTGGCAGGTGGTGGAGATATTTGTATGATGTCCGGGGAGAGAGGTTGAGGGGTAGAATGTTTATGTTGTGAGGGAAGTTGGAAGCGATGATGTCTCTCGCTGGTACGATGGACTTTAACCCCGCTGCATGCGACGGGACGTCGTCATGTCTCGTCTTCGAGTTCGTGGGCAAAACACGTACCTCCTCCGACTTTACCGTCGCCATAAATGGCGAGGGTGGTCAGTATGACCACCGTGCAGATTATGCATACCAGTGGGGCGCCCCACCGGTATGGAGGCATATGTATATCGCTAGACATATCTGGCAAATATGACCAAGGGACAAGTACATCTCAGTGGAAGAGAGGAGAGTCATATCAACAACAGAGGATGCACTTCCACTGTCCACGACGACGTGACTTCCATCAACCGATACCAACTCTCAAAGGCAGGCATATCCAACTATAAACACAATGCTAACGGCAACAGCATACTGGCATCAAAATGTGCTGGCAATAGCGTACCAAGCAGCGTCAACTCGCGGCAAGAGCCTTTGACGAACACCAGCAGCTCACGATTGTATCCGCACAGTATAGTCTGATATCCATCAAAAGCCACTGTGCCGTTTGAATGTTCCGTGGATGCAGACGAGTTGATGTATCGGACATATCCCGCGATCTCGATGGCCAGAATGAGTAAGATGAGCACAGTGCGAAAGATAGCAGCACGAATGGCGTAGAGATAACGCCTAGCGAAGAACTCAATTGCAATAACGACTCACTGCCGCCAATTCGCCATGGCAATTATCAGACACCGTCGACTCAAGGCAGTCACATTCACCGAATTTTGGGGAACATTGACTGTGTAATAAAAAGGTACATAGCATTCGGGGGAGCTTGGATCATTCCAATCATAACTCGAGTCCTGCCTGATGAAAGTCGATTTACGTTAGCAGTTTTGAAAAGAGCTGACGGTGGTACCGCATCATGCATCCGCGGGGCTGCGGTCAGGCTGAGATGCATGGTGGCGCTACTGGTGCATCTACATGTGGTTGTGAAGCTGATGCGCATACTTATCATCTCGCCAGCCTCACATGCGCAAAACAGTGTCCGGCACACATTTTGTCTTGTCGGAGCAGGTTATGGGTCATGCCACGAGAGGACGTCGAACCAAGCTCCCCGGCCAGGGGTGCCATCCTCAGTTCGTTGCACGTTCGACTGGCAGACTGTGCTACAAAGCTTGAGAGGACTTTCCACGACTCAAAAGATGCACCTGGATTAATGAGCAGCATTTCGGCCCAGGTGCAGACCTCATCGCTTTGTCTGAAGCACATACAACGCCATGCGCAGATCGAAATTCATGCAGCAGACATCTTGGACCTATCTATTGTGGTCTGGCAAAGACATGTTGTCAGCACTGAGCAACTGACCGACGAGATACTGCGTACCTCCAGAAAGGCCTGGGCGCCTGGCGGGCTGTATGCAGCAGAACAAGAGAGGGGCCTGCATGGGCTTCTGAATACACTCGATCGCATACAGAACACACTTCAAGTGAGCGTTCAGCTCTACCACCAACAAGAGCGAACCCGCCGATCTTTCGATGGTCACAATCATTCTACGCGCAGCATCGTAAGACGAGATCATGGGCACGAATACTCGGGTATCGAGATGCGAGACTACGCGAGGGCACATTTCGGCGACACGTACATTGTTCAGTTTGGCACTTCGTCGCAACAGACTGCTGCAGATACTGAGTTCCCAGTGGCTCCAGGGCTCTTGTTCGCTGACAGCGAAGAAAAGTATGCCCAGTTCCACGAGCAGATGGCTGCCATGCGAGAAGAATTTCAGACCCACAGTACCCATATCAGAGATGAGCTGAGTCTGATACTACAGCAAATGGGGCCACAACAAATTCCGATACTTGATCAAACACGGCGCCAGTTGATGGGCAAGGAACAAGTAGAAGAGTCCGAGGAGCATGCGCAGGAACCAGGCGGTAGAGGACATGCTTACAGACACCTTTCGAAACGAGCGGCGTTTCGTGTGCATTTCCAGCTACCCGCTCTATTTACATCTCGCGTATGGGAAATTGCGCGCATCGATGCTCACCAGGGTTGGAACTTGTGCTTCCGCACTTACAATCGGCGCCCAAGAGATGCAGAGATCTTTTGGCACTGCCAGTTCTCCAATCTCACAGAAGTGAAACGATTGATCCAGAACGGGGAGGCCTCATTGCGCGACGTGGATGAAGACGGACACAATTTGTTATGGGTAGGTTTTACAAAGCACAATTCCATAGGCAACACTAATCCGAGATTAAGGTGGCTGGTCGGTCAGCTTTCCGTCATTCCTTCGACCTCGTCGAATGGCTATTCCATCAGGGTGTGAGGCTATATGGTGCAGAGCTGACACAAGTCTTAAGTTACCGCATCAGCTCTGAAGAAGCTGCACTTACGGGCCTTAGCGAGCATTTGATGCGCATTTTCATTGACGACCTGGAAGAGTCCAACGCAGACATAGACAAACAAGCTTTCGCTAGAGTCTGGCGATTTGGCCGCACCTCAATATGCTTCAACATTCTCTTGCGCAGATTCAGCGTATATGTCCGAAGCATGCCAACCTCAGAGCGATTCCGCTTCGTGGCGGCTATCATCTCTGCTTGGGATCCGCCCGTCTTAACTTTGATGAAGATTGAGCTATGCCGTGGGAATGTCTCCCGACATGACACCACCCTCGAGCAATTCTACAGCTTGCATGGATCAGAGGTGTTGCACCATGTTGCCAAGGCTCTCACTTACCACAAGACAAGCGCCCACTTGGATTTATGGGCTGAAATCGGAGTCACTGCGATACAGAACGGCGCCATTCCCGTGACTGTCGTTAATCGACGTACCCCACTACTTCATGTTCTTTTGGCATGGCCACGGCGAGCGTCGATACAATGGCTCTCGATGAGATCAATATCAGAACGACTCCAGCCATGGATCCACTTGTTGGCAAGTGCCAATGTTGAACTATCAACGTACTTTTCCAGAGAGTCCGATGCTTGGCAATCCGTTGGTTTGGATGTGCCTTATTACATGCCCGGTCTGACAGAAGACACAACCCGATTGTGGGCAATCCAATACGACGCATCGAGTCAAAGCTACAGTTTTCAAGCTCGACACGCAACGCTCGTTCCAATCAAACTTTTGCATCAGCTTCCAGGTAGCTTCACAGATAGAAGCCTGGTACCAAACACCATCTGTTGGGATCCAAGCAACGAAGAAGCTGAGGAGGGACACTGGACAGCAGCGAGTTCTGGAAGACTTGTCCTATTCGGCGAGGTGATGGATCTTCACGACGTGACCAGCCTGCAGAAATCTGCTAAGTCTCGTACTGATCTGTACCAAGGGCTGATCG
The DNA here is from genome assembly GCA_024604135.1 of Cladosporium velox. Classification (NCBI taxonomy): domain Eukaryota; kingdom Fungi; phylum Ascomycota; class Dothideomycetes; order Cladosporiales; family Cladosporiaceae; genus Cladosporium; species Cladosporium velox. The sequence continues at coordinate 385,240 of JANIIF010000015.1, forward strand.
ATTCTACACAGGATGACAACGGGGTCCTTATACGTGTTCTCGACAAATCTTGCCGCGGTCGTCGCTTACGCAAGAGATCTTCGAGCCAACCTATCTCGATGGCACAGAGGCGATATGACTTCAACGCTACACACTACAAGTCTAAATCTCATCGGTGGCTCCCCCTAGTACATTACTGCATCGGTTTGTCAGCTTGGGTTATTGGAAATCATCAACACCCCAGAGATTGCGCAAAATACGATGATACTCAAAAGGACAGGCACCAAAGCAGGGGGAATGGTTTTCTAGCCAGGGCTCGCGCTTGCCAGACAGGGTTTCTTCTCGGTCGGGGCATGTACAAAGAACCGCATGATTTCACAGAAGGGTGCCCTTCGGGATGCGGAAAGGTGAATTTCAGCGCCCTTACCATACCACAATCTTTGCCTCATTGGCACCCTGGTCGTTGCGAGCCACCAGAATGATGGCTCGATGCTGAGGTGCTGTAAGTAGCGCGCTAGAATGACAAGTGTCCCACTACGCTTAGTGCTGCAATTCTTCTGTGAACGGAACGAGGCGCTGTGTCAATAGTGCTTCAGCGCTGAGTGTAGAGATTGAAGAAAGTCGACTCTTGCATTCTTCTCTGCAGATTTCAAGGTTGACACCCGCATTGGAAATGCGTTCCATTGAAGTGCCCTCACATCGCAATCAAATCCACCACACCCTTGCCCGCCCCACTCCTAACCTCCACCCAACCGCCCTGCTCCACGCGCACAATCTTGCCATCGATGCAAATGCGTCTCCAGCGTGCGTCTTGTTCGTCAAACTCGATTCGTAGTCCATCGATCGTTTCGTACCCTACTTGAGGGTCCTCAACATGCTTGCCACCTTGATAAGCACCAGTCATGATCTTCATCACCTCATCCCCACTCATGGGCCCGAAGTGCAGCAGGCGCAGCTTTCCATCAAGCGGCTGCGAGCTAGGCGAGATGCAGAAGCCTGATTCAAGATGTGAGACCAGCGTGGCGAGGATGTAGGAGTGCTCGGTGCGGTCTACGGATTGCCAGTCCGTTTCGCCGGAGCGAAGGATGGAGATTTTGCCCCGGTAGTGGTGAGGTAATGAGCCATCTCCGGGATAAAGAGCTTCTTTTGCGGCCATCTGGAACCGCTGGGAGCCGAATTGGCGATAGTGGGCTGTGTCACTGTCGGCTACTAGACCGGCGTGTAGACCCCAGGAGCAGACGACTGCGCCGTGACAAGTGGGTGTGTTGTTGTAGATTGGCAGTTCGAGCTCGTCACGAGCCTCGTTTGCTAGAATTCGGGCACCAGGCGAGAAAGTTGCTCGGAAGAGAGGAATCTCTTTTGGTGAACCGCGAATCAGCGACGACAGACCGAGCGTCTTATCTTTTGTGACGCCAGAGCTGTGGGCCATCGCGTTGCCAGTCCCTAGAGGAAGGATGGCGATATTTGGCTTCTCGTATGATTCAGAATGAGGTTCTGAGAGCAGGACATTTGTGATATCCACCAGGCCGCCATCGCCACTGAGGAGGACAATCGACTGGCCGACGCCAACGTTGGCACGAGGCAGGAAGATAGAGCGGGTAAGATCCGAAATGGTGGTTTCTGAGTTCGTAAAGTGTAGCTTGTACCTTTCCTCTTCGCTGTTGTCGCGAACAAACTCGAGGAATGGCTTGAGAAGCTTGTCCCATACACCAGCTGCCTGACCTGTGCCTGATCCTGTTGAGACTATCACGTGGAAATTAGGCTCCGGATCAGCTCTAGTCATTCGCACATAGAGGCAAGCTTGACCGGCTGGTGAGTAGTCGTGACATAGCTGCTGAGGCGGATTTGACGTGGTCAGGGCACGAAAAGATACGGGCGAGGCTTTCTTGTCGTCCTTCACATCATTTTCGACCACATAGAGGATGCGATGTTCATGCTGACGCTGCGATCTCGAAGGGAAGACGGCGATGATGTGGTCGGACTTGATACTTGTCCACTGGGTGTTTGGTGCTGATCATTGTTAGACACCGTGTTATCTGCAAGCCAAAGGGACAGACTTACATGTAACCGTACCCTCAGCCCAGCTCAATCGACCTTCTTGGTCATTTTCGGGTCGTTGGTAGAACCAGGTGACGGGCCGCCCGTCGATTTCACCCTTGTTGTCGGTAGGACTCGACATATCTGCTCCCATATCTGTGGCGAAGCAGCGGAGAGGAGGAGCAAGAGGTTGACGCCATGTTTGGCAGGATTGGTGTTATCAGCTATGCGATGCAGGCATGCAAGACGGCCCACGCATGACACAAACTCACATGGCACATAGCAGCACGCTACAGATCCTGCACATATGTTTGCATATCAGTGCTGATGTCAGGTATTGTTGGTGATATCAAGGATAAATATTGAACTAGCTATACAAACCTGACAGTGGCGAAAAAGCATACGGGACATGACTGGTGTCACCGAAACTCGTAGTGTTACCTGCCATTAAATATATACATATATGTGGACATCCCAGTTTGACATCATTGCTCGATTCCCATATCCAAATCTATGACCAGTCACTCCAACCCTGTCTTCACATCCGGAGAACTCCATTGGGCTGAGAGAGTTGGAGCTCAATTGCCCTGCCTTGCCTTGCGCATGGCACGGCCTCACTTGCTGACGCCCAGATACATCTCCTCCATAATACGCATCTCACTTGATATTGGGATACGTCTTCCTGCTACATCTCAAACCCACTGCGCCTTGAGATTACACTCCACACTCCGCACCAGCCACCACTCGCACACCCCATGGTGAACCCTTGCACATAGCTCCACCCAGCACACACACCAACTCGAAACGCATGCAACAATGACCGGCTGGGGCGTCTTCGTGATAATCGCCTTCATCCTGCTGTTCTTCGGCAGCGCAGGATGGATAGGGTAAGCCCTACGACGCTTGCGACCACCACTTCATAAGCTAACCCAAAGATTAGCCTCTCCTACTACCGCGCCCGTCGCCTGGGACTCCCACCACCTAGCTTCAACCCCTTCAACCGTGGCCACAACGACCCCGCCGCTTACCACGCTCCTGCGCCTGCTCCTTCCGGAATCAAGGGCTGGTTCACCGACAAGATCGACGCTCTCCGCAACAAGCGCACAGCCGGCGGTGCATACGAATCATCCTCCTTCGGCGCCAACAGGGGACGAGACAGGCGCGGCTTCGGCGCATTGGATCCGGATGAGGCCTGGGATGCTCGTGTAGGACATGAAGCCGACCAGAGCGGATACTACGAGGAGCAGGAGCTTGGCTTGCATGATCCCAACCCTGGACCCTACGGCGGACGTGGCTATGGCGAAGTCGGCGTTGGTGGAATTCCGGAAGAGAGGGGACGCAGCCGGTCGATTCAGCGAGAGCTTGACAGCAGGTATGATGAAGAGGTGCACGGAGCTGGACAGGCTAGGAACCCTTTCGCGGACGACAACGAGGCCGTGAGCCTGAGGGCCGCGAGCCCAAGGCCCATGGTTGATACTGCGCCTGGCCAGGGAAAGAGCAGAGGTGTGAGCGCGCATCGTAAGGGTCAGAGCAGTTTGGGCGCAACGGGTGGTAAGGATGATAGTCCGACTGAACGGAGGAGTATGTTCAGGGAGGATGTAACGTAAGCTCGCTCAGGCTGGCGGCTTCACAAAAAAGATCAAAACGACTTGAATTGTAACGAGGGTCTGGCGAAAAGGCGTTTTGGCAGGCTGTCAATGAAGGGATATCAAAGGACGGACAAGCCGATGTGTAAGGTACGGGAATGGATATCGGCTGCATTTTTGTGACAATACGCATATTCGATTCATGAACACTACTACTACTGCGAAAATTCGAGCCTTTCAATTGAAGTTCTATAACTTTGGAACTGACAATCTAATGGTCGAGCTGCTATTAGACACAGAGGTGATGTTTACTGGCGAAGGTGTGTGAGCTTCCTCTGATTCTCGAAATCTCAAGGACTCATAGTTCACTACTACCTCAACCTCCTCAGCTGAGGTGTCTTGTTCGCCTCAAAGTCCTCTTTAATCTCATCCAACAACCCATCAACAGTAAGCACATCAACAGCCACCCCAGCCAGCGCCTTCGCCACCATCAAAGCCTTCTCGAAAGAAAGCTTCGTGCCCGCAGCAACCTGGAAAGCCTCCGTATGGGGTCCCGTCGACGGCGCAGTGCCGTTGTCCGTGAAGATGCCGAACGTGGGACTAATCGAAGGCCACTCCTGGCTCAGGTTGCCCTGGTCCGTCGATCCAGAAGCATCGCGCAGCTTGTCGATCTCAAGATCGGGCATTTCGCCGCCGAGGCCTTCGAACCATTCTGCAAAGTGCTCGCCGAGTAGGTCGTTGCTGACCATGTTCGCATAGCCGTACGGGCGCATGGTGAGGTTCAGTTCGGCGCCTGTGCCTAGCGCGCCGGCTTCGAAAGCGGCCATTACGCGATCGGTCAGGTTGGAGAGGTACACTTCGTTGTCTGCGCGGAGTTGGTAGGAACCTGAGGCGAGAGCGGGGATGACGTTGATCGTCTGGCCGCCTGAGGTGATGATGCCGTGGAACCTATCGGTAGGACGCATTTGCTGGCGCATGTACGAGATCGCACTGTTGGCCAAGAGCAACGCATCCTGGGCGTTGACGCCCTCCCACGGACCGGCGGCGGCGTGGGCTTCGGTGCCGTAGTATTCGACGTCGAAGCGGTCGGTGGACGAGGTGATCATCCAGGGCGTGTCGCCGATGCGCATGGGGTGAGAGATGAGTGAGACGTCGATGTTGGCGTCTTTGAAGATGCCTGCTTCGTGCATTTTGATTTTTCCTCCCAGAGATTCTTCCGCTGGCGTGCCGAAGAGGATGATCTTGCCAGGAAGTGCCTCATCACGCATGACTTTAGCAGCCGCGAGAGCGCCGCCGACGGATACCGTTGCGATTAGATTATGACCACAGGCGTGACCCAACTCTGGAAGAGCATCATACTCGGCATTGAATCCAACTATAGGGCCCTCGCTCTCTCCATCAAAGACTGCCTGGAAAGCTGTTTCGATACCTCCTACTGAGCGTGTTACGTTCCACCCATCTTGCTCTTCGAAGAAAGATGTTAGTAAGTCGTGTGCCTCGTGTTCCTTATATCCAAGTTCAGGGTTGTCGTATATCGCCTTGTTGATGGTCCACAGGTCATCGTAGATAGAGTCCAGGTGGTCTGAGACACTGTTGAAGTAAGGAGAGCTGTTGTTGCCCGTGCTTTGGCGGGCGATATGGCTCTTTTGCGAGCGGGCTGCTGAGACTGCGTGGAAGTTACTGATGACAGTGCTAGTAAGCAGCAAGAGGCTAGCAGAGAGGGAGTGAGGTGACATTGTTGAAGATCTGATATTGGAAGACCTGCTACTGACGACACAAATTCCTTCACTCATGATTCTTAAGTCTTATACTCAATCCCATCTATGACCCTCGGCAAATGCATATTCGGGTGCAAACGTATCATGGCAGGTAGTTTTCTTACGTAGCATTGCAATGGGTCCCCAGTCTGCCCTGGTGTCAAAACATAGAGCTACCTTCCACGACCGGACTAGATCACAACCAAAATTGTCAATCAGCTTGGCCTACTGGTGTCTAGTGGGTAGACGTCCACCGACGTTTGTCGATAGCTCTCTAGCAAACGACCAATTTCTCTTGGCTACTCCACTCATGAGAGGGGTTGCGATAGACAATCAGGGTGTAACTTGGAGATAGTAGTGTGATGCAGAGGTCGACGGGTTTGATATGCGCAAGCCGGGCCTGGTTCGGCTGACAGAATGACCGGCATCGGAGCCTTGCGTGAGGTCGGGCGAAGATGAGAATAAAGATAAGATGTAGAGGTCGGTGCTTGATACAGGTACGCATGCTTCCTCTCAGGAGTGCCCATTCTCAAGTCGAGACAGTGACACAGCGATTCATTTTAGTAATGCCGAAACAAGGCTAACGATCATTGACTCAAAACATCGCCATCTGAAGGCCTCGGTCTCATGGAAGAAATGTTCTGTGTCCGCTTAGCAGAACGTTGATGTTCCGATGCAAGCATGGATGGAAGACCTAATATTCACAACGCTGCTTACAGCGAAAGATGGCATATCGTAGATGATCACGCTCGTGCGGCCTTGTGTTCGAGCCAACATGAACATCGTGGATGTTCGTCCGAGCTTCTCGTTGGTGGAAGATGTTCCCCGCGACTCTCCCCCAGACATCTCTCCGCACTCCTACGACGGAAACACTGTGTACGGATATGTAGGCGGGCGGAAAAGGCGGTTATCGGCTGCGGATGCGGAAAAGCAGTCCTGGGCCGTCTTCACAAATGCCATATAACAGCCTTCGTGCCATTCGAAAAGGATACAAGTTCCATTACACTCAGCCTTATCATCAATTAGAACCATCGTATTGTGTTGATCGTTGCAAGCCTCGAAGCTTGGCCCCCGCTACGATGTCTACCACGATGACCGTCACCAAGCCCGCGGCTTCTTCGCCAGCCCGAGCCGGTGTCATGGACCACAGCATCTACCCACCCATAGAGAGGTTCCAGACCATCGACGGTGTTGTCAGAAGCCATGCAGCTGAGCAGGAGCAGAAGCCTGCTATCTGCTATCCTGTCAGCGCGGCGGCCGATTTTGAAGAACACACGCCTGCCGAAGTCGACAGATACACTGATATCACCGCACAATACTACATAAACCAAGGTCTACAGCCAGCAGTAAGCACAGGAGAATTCTCTTCGTCCGCAGACTGCAGAATAGCTAACATCTTGCCACCAGGATCCCTCTTTGGAGCAAGCACCGGTTGTTGCACTACTGGCAGGCTCAAGTTTTGAAACTATTCTTACATTTCTCGCTCTAAATCGACTTGGCTATGCCACGCTGTTCCTGTCCACGCGGCTTACTTCCTCTGCATATGCCAGGCTGATGGACATGGCCAATTGCCACAAATTGATCATCCACGAAAGCTTCCGGCAAGTCGCCACTGACATCGAATCCGAACGTCCAGGTTGCTCGAGCATAGCCATCCTGCAACGAGCTGACTGGCATGCTCGCCCGACCATCGAGTCCATTACACGGCCCACTGCAGACCCTGTGAAGGAGGGTGGCAAGATCGCATGGATTCTGCACTCTTCTGGAAGCACTGGCTTCCCCAAGCCAATCTTCCTCACGAACCGTCAGTGTCTGGCAAACTTCAAGAAGAGCTTCAACTTGAGGTCGTTCTGCACTTCGCCACTATTCCATTCACATGCACTCATGGAGTTCGGACGAGCGCTCTACACGAAGGCCGCGATGTTCTGGGTAAATCACAGTCAGCCCATCACGAGCAACAACCTCCTCGAGGCCATGCAGACAGTGAAGCCACAAATGGTCAGCGCAGTGCCTTACGTCTTGAAGCTACTCGCAGAGAAGCAAGAAGGCATCGATGCGCTAGCTAAGACACAGCTCGTCATGTACGCTGGTAGCAGCTGTCCAGATGAGCTTGGTGATCGCCTTGTCAACGGAGGCGTCAATCTCATTGCCAACTATGGTGCCACTGAGACTGGTCAGGTCATGACTTCTTTCCGCCCACCTGGTGACAAGGAGTGGTCATACATGCGTTGCTGGTCGCCTGTTGCCGATCACGTACTTTTCGACGAGATTGCCCCAGGCGTCTTTGAATGTGTCGGTCTCGATGGCCTGCCTTCGAAGGGACCCAGCAACAGCAAGCCACCTTTCAGTCCGAACAACCCTGAGAACAGCTTCCGTACAGCAGACTTGTTCACCCGCCACCCGGATCCCAAGAAGAGCAACTACTACAAGTACCTTAGTCGACTAGACGATCGTATCACACTTGTGAACGGCGAGAAGGTCCTTCCTATCCCAATCGAAGGCAGCATTCGACAAGACGAAATCGTTCGTGAGGCTGTCGTTTTCGGCGTTCAACAGACAATGCCTGGCCTCATAGTGTTCCGCGCACAGGAGAAAGCTCTCGAGCTCTCTGACGAGCAGTACCTGGACGCTGTATGGCCCACAATTGAAGCTGCTAATGCGAAGGCTGAGACCTTCGCAAGGGTTATTCGCGAGTTGGTTGTGATTAAGGGTCCGGAATGCCTTTATCCAAGGACTGATAAGGGAACCTTCATCCGAGCCCAAGTGTATCAACAATTTGAGGATGACATCAAGGGTGCTTACCAGCGCCTGAACACCGAGGACAAGACCAGCGTCAAGAAGGCGCTATCAGTCCCGGAGCTGGAGGAGTGGCTTCTTGAGAAGTTCCAGAAAGATCTTCGCATCCCGCTTCCAGACAAGACGACCGATATTTTTTCTGCGGGCGTGGACAGCCTGCAGACGACAAGGATTTGGCGCGCGATCAAGAAAGACTTGGACCTTGGCAGTGGTTCGGACAGTCTCAGCCAGAATGCAGTGTTCGAGCAAGGAACCGTCGAGGCTCTCGCGAACCACTTGTACCAACTTCGTACGGGTGGAGATGCATCTAAAGAGGAGGACGAGACCAAAGTCATGGAAGAGCTGATCGAGAAGTATTCAAACTTCACGACGCACTTCCCTGCAACTACCTCTTCGCCTGAGAAGGAAGTGGTTCTTGTAACTGGAGCCACAGGCAACCTTGGAGCATACATCATCGCGGAGTTGGTCAAGAAGCCTTCCGTCGCTGAGGTATGGGCCTTAGTCCGTGCTCCTGGTCAGGCTATGGCAGGATCCCGCCTCATTCAATCGCTCGCGAGCCGCAACATCGAGCTCTCCAACGAAGAGTTGGCCAAAGTGCATGCGCTGCCCAGCGATCTCAGCCAGGCTGATCTCGGTTTGAGCGCTCACACTCTCAACCACCTTCTTTCGTCCCTCACAACGGTCATCCACAGCGCCTGGGCCGTGAACTTCAACCTCGGAGTCCGTTCGTTCGAGCAGCAGCACATCCGTGGTACCTTCAACCTGATCAACCTGTGCCTCCGCACACACCTCTCCAACCCAGCCAAGTTCTTCTTCTGCAGCTCCGTCAGCACTGCATCAGGTACCCCAAAGCCTGCATCCATCGCCGAGACCGCGGTCGAGAACCTCAACCACGCACAAGGCATGGGCTACGGACGAAGCAAGCTCGTCACCGAGCACATCACTCGCAACGCCATGCGCAAGACCGGCATGCACGCCCGCGTGTTGAGAATCGGACAGCTCAGCGGCGACCGCACCAGCGCAATCTGGAACGACACGGAAGCCATCGCCCTGATGGTCCGCAGCGCGCTGACCGTAGGCGCTCTGCCTGCTTTGAACGAGCAGCCGAGCTGGTTGCCTGTAGACGCATGCGCCGAAGCCGTGGCGGAGCTCGCACTTTCGGGCGCGAAAGGACCCGAGCACCCGACAGCTACTACAGATGCAGCAGACGCAGATCTCGTCTACCACATCGTCAACCCACGCACGTTCAATTGGGCGGCCGACTTCTTGCCCGCGCTCAAGCGGTGTGCGGCGCTGCCGGCGTTCGACATCGTCAGTCCGCAGGAGTGGCTCCGCAGACTTGCAGACAGCGAGCAGGATGCGTCGAAGAACCCGAGTATCAAATTGCTTGACTTTTGGCAGGCGAAGTATGGCAAAGCGGTCGCTGCGACTGACGCCACAACACTGCCAGCGGGTCTCACTTTCGAGACAAGCAGGACATTGCAAGACTGTACGGCGCTGAGAGACGTGGAACAGCCTGTTGCACATGGACTGGTGGAAAGATACGTCGAGCAGTGGATGAAGAAATGGGTAGTATAGACTAGATCTCTAAAAGTGCAGAGTCGTCTAAACGACTGATAGTCAGCCCTTTGAATCAATTATGACTTATGACTCCATCCGCGCCCTGTTCGCTTATATCAATCATTCTCTCGTCACACAAAAAGTTTCTCCGTAAGTAAAATAATTCAAATGTAAAAGAAAGACCATCCCGAAACTCATTGAGAAGAGTTTGACGAGCCCGCGCTCTATAGAATCCCCACGGCTAACGAAACGCCCGCTAAACACAAGACTTCTGTACCAGTCAATAGAGATAGATAAATTTACACGCCAGCGGGGTAGGTGGGCATGACAGCGGGCTTCTCGAAGCGTGCTGTCAGGCCTTCCCAGCTGTAGTGTACTTGCTCGTTCTCCGGGCGAACGATATCCCACTGGTTCTCGCGCTGCTCTTCGTTGCTCTTGACGACGTAGCCAGCGTCGGGGCAGCCGTCGATGATGTACTTCCGCTTCTCCTCGCTGCGGACTTGGATCTCGCAGTCGAATGGCTTGGACATGGTAATGACGTACGGGTTGGTCTCGTACCAGGGAACGGGGTTCGCGAGACCTTCGGCACCTTCCTTGCGCTTGACGGTGAAAGACCAGAGGAGAGCGCCGAGGAGGGTGACGAGTTCGGTCTGGGTGAGGTCGACGCCGGGGCAGGCACGGTTGCCGTAGCCGAATGAGGTGTCACCGCGAAGGTTGGGGAATTCGGTCAAAGGCTCCTTGTAGGTAGGGTATGCAGGGTCGAGGAAGCGTTCTGGCTTGAACTCGGTCGGGTCAGGGTACATCGATTCTTCGCGAGAGATAAGGCTGCTCATGGTTAGCTTCGTGAATAACAAGGAATTATTAGTTCTCACGACTTACTAGTGATTGGCGTGCACGATGGCGTCCTTGGGGATGAAGTAGCCGTCGTAGACATCGTCCTCGAGTGCGACGTGAGGCACACCGAGAGGAGTGGGCTGGCGCCAACGAAGAATTTCCTTGACAGTGGCACGGAGCATAGGCAGTTGAGGCATGTCCTCGATCTGAGGGAGGCGGTCGCCACATACACGGTCGATTTCCGCTTGCACCTTGGTCTGCCAGGACGGGTAGTGGCACATAGCGGTGAAGAAGCAGTGCAGAGGTCCACCGATGGTGGCGATGGCGACGAAAGAGCTCGAACCGATGGCGTGAGCGGCTTCGTGCCAGTTCAATGTGATGTTGGCCTTCTCCTTGTTCTCGCCGTCAAGCCAAAGCTTGCTCCAGCTGTCCTCGGCAGTGCCAGCTGCGATGCGGTCCTTGACGTCTTGAAGAGCCTCGTAGAAAGCATCCTGGACACGTCCGAATTGCTTGATCTCCTCTTGCTTGAATGGAGAAATGGATTCGGGCAGGTTTTGGAGGAAGGTCAATTTGTTGATGATCGGGCCGGCCGGAGAGACAGTCTTGAGGAGGTAGGGAACCATGGTGAGCAGCTTGGTGCCGTGAGCTGGGTCACCCCAGGCGACGCTTGCAATCGTTCTCGCGCCTATATGTATGTCAGGATATAGTCACCGGGTGGCGAAAATGAACGAATACTCACAGTGAACAATGAGGTGCTCAGACCATTGCTCTGGGCTCTCGATGAGACGTCTCAGTGTCTTCTTGTTCTCCAGCACAGGCCAGCCATAGAATTGCTTTGGGTTCGATTGCCTCATGATCATGTGCATGAAGTTCTTGTAACGACGGAAAGCGTCGCCGTAGCCCATGAGAGGAAGAAGTTCGGATCCGTACTTCACTTTGACGGCGGCAGGAAGTACGTTGCGGTCGCAGTACTTGCGTTGACGGTTCACGAAGAGGTCGCGGGCAATCTTATCGTTCTCAACCCAGATATGAATCGTACCCATGACCTTCCACTCGTAGATTGGGCCATACTTCTTGTGCAGAGCACCGAAGTGCCATGCCGCCTTGACACCTTCCTCAGGGACGTCCCAGAAACGGCCAGCCCATGGGAGACCTGTTCAGATCGTTAGTAGTGTTCATGTTAGTAACGATATAGGTGTACGAACCAGGAAGTCTGGGCAACGGCTTCACTCCAGGTGGGAGCTTGTTTCTTCCAGAAACGACGAGACGTGCGAGACCAAGTAATAGCAGCAGAGACACCGCCCAAACGAACTTGGACTGTGATACATCTGCGAACAGCTCTGGTGTCAATCCTGATACCTCCAGAAAGGCCGAAGCGTTCCCAGAGCCAGAGGGAAAGAGCATTTGCTCTTGGGCGGGTTGAATTGACTGCGACATGGTTGTGCGATGGTAGTGGAAGGTGTGGACAGCACGTCGCCTAAGGGTGTAAGCATATATGGTATCGCTGAAGAAAACAGTGGGGCCTTCGAAGCGTAAGCATAGCCTACCGGATATGACAGTTGAAACCCCAAGGCTTAGCGAAGCTCTACAGCCTTAGCCAGGACGAAAATGGACATCGCTAGTGCTGAGACGATGGGGATCCGGTACAGTGTTGTGTGATCGCCAGGTCTCCAATAGAACGCCTAGGCATGCAAGGCACATGGCACTCTTGGTGGGAGTGGAACGCAACCCGACGTCAGCCAGGCCAAGACTGCCAATCACGGTGCTGGAGAGGCCGAGTATGTCACAGGATGGGGCTCCATCAGCCCACTCAGCCTGCGCCTCTGTGCCAGAGGGCGAGCATGCTCCTGAACAGTGAGCACATATGCATGCGGTTATGCGGCATGCAACACATTTTTGCGTCGGCGAAATGCGTGTGAGGACAACCCTATCGACGATAAGATCACGTCAAGAGATATGCCTCCGAGGCCATGCGTCTGCTATACGACACGATCATCACTGTCAAACGGCGTTGCGGACCAGAAAGGCAAAAGAGCTGGCACCTGGCACGTTGCACGCGAGGTAGCACCTACGTCGGCGCAAGGTTTTTCTCGTGTCCTGGAATGCTCACCGTCCGACAAGTGACAAAAGACAGGATGCCGCCGAGTTAAGCATCGGTCCATGCGCGTTAGTCTCGAGAGAGATCCTCCTGATTGGGACAGTGCATGCTGCAGGTAAGAGTCAAGAATCGCGGGGTGTGTCTCACGGTTCACAGCCAGCCAGCCAACAACTCTGACCGACTAAATATAGGGGGCCACATCAGTGGCTCCGTGGCGGACTTGATCGTGCATGCAGGGCGTGGCAGGGCATGGCAAAGGGCACATCCACAGCACCTTGCTCCATCCTTTTCTTGGGGCACGCCCAAAGAAGCATAGCCTGATCAGCACACCGCGCATGCGTGTGCGGAGACTTCAGTCCATCGCTGCGCTTACTTGCCTGCGTGGTATAGGCTTAAGTTTTGCGGCTCCCCATTCACCGACGCTCGCCATGGGGGCCAGGAGACGCTGTATGCAGTGGTCTTCCCAGCCAAACTGCTGCAACAATCGCCTGAGAATGTCCAGGATTGCAACAGCGGACCTTTTATCGCTGCATCCTGAGATCTCGCTCCTGCTGGCGGAGTCCGCAGCAGCCAATTTCAAGCGTGTGCGCTAGATTGCTGTGGTAATCGTCATTTGGACGGCGAGCATGCGCATATATATGCTTTTCGTAAGCATGAGGAGTTGAGCATTATGTGCGTTGTGTGCTCTCGCGCTGCATGCATGCGTGAGAGTCGGTCAATCCTTCTCCGCCCCTCCGCAATTATTGCCTCTGGTTGTCGCGACTCGCTGTTCGGTACTCGCTGCTTACGGTTACACTATTGAAAACTGACATACGGCTAGGTAGAAACGGGTATAACGGCAGTTGACATTCAGACCACTCCAGTATTATCCAAGAAGCCAAGGTGACGTAGGTTTGTCGTGAAGCCCCATACATATATGTAGATAAAAAGCATCTCAAAGAGTTCACTCGCAATCATGACAATCGATCAAGGATTCCCTTCATCGCGGTGGGGCTGTCTCAAGGCCAAGCTTTGGCGGACATCGCCGTAGGCTGATCAGGGTAAAGCATCTTTGGCGACACCGCATAAATTAAGCGAGTACAACATCCGTCAACACCGAAAGGCCGAGTTACCTGAAGTCTCCCGATGTTTTCTAACTCAGAACCCGCCACAAGAACAATGAGACGCGTTTGGCTTCATTCAAGTGAGGTCTAGACAAAACATTGCCATGGCTGCAATGCAAGATGTAGCACATCCTCGACATCTGGGCATGCAGCAGAATCGTCAACTTGGCAAGTTGTGCAAAATGTCCGACGTGGAAGCAGGGCGTATGCTCGACATACCGTCCAGTGGCGTGACGGCTTGGCCTTGTGCGGTAATATCAGCTGTCCTGGTATTGCCATGGAGCAAGCTCAGATAAGTGAACAAGTGACCTCCAGACCGCTCGCAAGCCCGTTTCTGCGCTGTTTTTCACCAGCCCGTGCACAACTCTGCTGGTATGTGACGATAACAGCCTTCAACGATTTACCCACCAGTCGAGAGACGTAAAGTCGAGAAGCATGGTCGAGGCCCTCCGGTCACTCGCAACCCTCCGATGGAGCCCGCAGCCACCGAAGTATTGCCCGCTCCCTGAACATGTCGAGCGAGTCTTCGTGAAAACAGAGCATGGAGACCTCGAGCTGCTGATATCACGGCCAAAGCAACGTAGCGACGTACCTCCCGTCTTTTTCGCGCATGGCGGCTACGGTAGCGCCAGCGTCTGGCTCGAGTTTATGGACCACCTCCATCACTTCGGCTATAGCGGTCTGCTATATGCGTACAGTTTCCGCAATCATGGAGCCTCTTATCCCGTGTCTTTCCTCGACATGGTTTACCGCACATCGCTAGAGTCATGCGTCGAGGATCTACGTGCATGCTTCGAATATGCGGAACAAGATGCTCGGTCTGACGACATGGTGGTAGTGGGACATTCTTCTGGCGGTGGGCTGTTGCAATACGCGCTTGCTCAAAGCGTCATCAAAGCTCGTGCGCTTGTTCTGCTAGATGCAATTCCTCACTTTGGAAGTTACGGTGTGTACTGGAACTGGCTGAAGACCGACCCTTGGTTTCCCTTGCGGAATCTGGTGCACCTTCAGCATCCCACATCTCCCTTGTCCTCTGATCGTCTGGTTCATCAAGCCTTCTTCGGACACAAGTATCCGACGGAGAAGGTTCCCGAATTCAGAAGTCGGATGCCAGCTTACGAAAGTATGGGCTGGCCGCTGGGGATGTTTGGCGAATTCTGGGCTTGGTGGAAGGGCAATCCGAAGTGGTTGGACATCAACGAGGTTGTTGCGAACCTTGCCAAGCCGAAGGACGATGGCCAGCATGATCAAGTCTGCATCATTGTAGGCTCCGAGGACATGATGATAGACGTTGACATGTGCAGATTGCAGGCCGCTCAGTACCGGCAAGCTTTCGAGGGGCGACTTGCGAAGAGCGCAGTGCCATCGCCGCGCGTTGCACCTCGTATTCGTGCCATTGAAGGAACGGAGGTCGAGACTTTCGGTGGTGTGGAACTCGCAGTGATTCAGGATGCTGGACACCATGTGCAGAATGACGTACAGAGCAAGGTCGCAGCCGAAGTCTTGTTCCTTTTTCTGGAGGCTGTATTCGGTGGTTACGAATAAGTGTAAAGGTTTGACATGCGAGTGTGTGGATCCGATTATATCTTTGCGTACAGCACTCGGAATCTGATGAGATATGATTACATATGTGCCGCTATCTAATGACACCTGGAAAGAGACCATCGAAAAGGGGTGTATGGCTGTAATTGTCACCATGTATGTGCTCCTCTGAAAATTGGTTGACAAGACGCTTGTATGTATGTAGCCCACGCTCAGGACTCAACAGCTTCTGTTTCGTTGGAAAAGTTCCAATAAAGCACCAACCTTCTATATAACTGCATATAAGGCTCATGAATATAAGACTCTATGCACCAGATTACTACCAAAGCTTTTATTCTTCCACTTTGATACATGTTGCTCTTATAGTACAATCACCGCGAATGCATCAGATTGTTGATTTACCCCATACCCTAATTTTGTACCCTAAAAGATGAATTCAAAGCCGGAGAAATTGGCTTGGCCTCACTCCGAACCTAGAAGTGCTCCCTGACTCCTGTCGATCTCACGTTGTTCGTCCTTTGGTCTGCGCATCTCTCCTTCTCTACACGCAACGTGCGCAATAAGACCTTACCACTCATCGTACGGCTACACGCTTATCACACGTTTATTCGTAGATAAGCACTCTGTCAATTGCCTGTTCGGATGCATCTGGCCTCCGCGACCCTTTCGTCCAAGCGGTATAGTTCACGCCATATGTCTATTTTAGGCCATCGGGCCAGCTTAGCATCACTTTTATACGACGAGTAGTGCCCCCGATATGCCAGTAGCAATTTCGCCACAGCAGACCGCGCCGTGCAAAGAATGCACGGCGTGGACGTTGGAGACCAGGCGTTCGCCAACGCGAAAGGGAGATTCTGGGCATTTTTTATATACGTCTTCATGCCCAGGTGATACTTTTGTTTGACTCTCTCTCGATCACCCTTAATATTAATACTCGCGCAACCTTAACCTAATAACAGCCTCTCTGGACATTTGGATCCGACTTCTCTTGTAGCAACACACCGGCCTGACATTCCAATGACCTTCTCATTCCTGGCGCTGAGCATATATGGCGTGCTTTTCGCAAGCGTTCTGGCACTGCCTGTGCAACATGGATTGGAGAAGCGCGCCAACATAAACCCTATTATGGGCGGTCAGAACTTCCCTGATCCTGGGTTCTTAAGGACAGCGAAAGGCTGGTATGCTTTCAGCACGAACGCCATAGTAAATGGAAAGAGAGTCTACATGCAAAAGGCTTTCACAGCGGACTGGAAAAACTGGCAGTTCACACCTGGCGACGATGCGCTTCCAAATCTGCCTAGTTGGGTAGATGCGGGCAATGCTCGTGTGGTAAGTGATGCACTTTCGGATCTTGCACCTTTCAAGACTGACCATTTTGGCAGTGGGCTCCCGATCCTGTTCAGCTTGGAGACGGTTCATTCATTATGTACTACACCGCTGCTCTGAAATCGCGACCAAAGCTTCATTGCGTCAGCTATGCTACGAGCAAGACAGTGACTGGCCCGTACACCGACACAAGCACAGAACCTTGGATATGCCCGATTTCTGAGGGAGGAGCCATCGACCCTGCTGGATATACCAATGCGGACGGCACACGCTGGGTCACATACAAGGTCGACGGCAACGCCATAGGTCACGGCGGCGAATGTGGCAACACTGTTGCTCCCATCGTCCCTACACCTTTGATGCTCCAGCAAGTGGCACAGGACGGCAGGACAAAGATCGGAAATCCCGTGCAGATCTTGACCAATGGCGTTGATGATGGTGCTTACATTGAATCTCCATCACTCACGAAGCTGGGCGGCAAATACGTGCTCTTCTTTTCACCACAGTGCTTCACTACCACCAAGTACAAAGTGGAGTACGCGATTGCGGACTCAATCAAAGGACCATACACGAGAAGAGGACAGCTCATGGCTACCGGAACAGCTGGATTGGTAGCACCTGGCGGTCTGGATATTGCGATCAATGGCGACCACGCGATTTGGCATGGCGATTTTGGAAGCGGGAGGGCGGCATACACTGGCATAGTGACCATCAGTGGGAACACAGTGACAGTGAATTACTGATTGGATTCTTAGAGGCTTTTTTGATTTTTGGAAGCGTCGGCGTTGGTGGTTACTTACGATTTATAACGGCCTAGACATAACATAGACAGAGCGCTTCGCAGAGTGCTCCTCAACTGCTCTTAATTTTAGATCAAGCTGTCTTCCCACTCATATCCATGTCATACTTCTCGGCCATCTCTCCTACATCGAGAGCGACCAAGAATCGGGAAACGCAGTTGTAGGCTGCAATTGTGCTTGTAATCTCCACAACCTCTTTCTCAGTGAAGAAGCGTTTCAGCTGCGCAAAGACTGGCTCAGGCACGATACACCCAAGTGTCATGGCATCAGTATACTCCAGCACAGCCAAGTGCTTCTCATCGAATATGCCTGCTCGTACATCCTTGCCGCCGCTTGTTGGCCTCTCTTTCAGACTTTCCACAGCCTCTGCGCTCAACACGCCCGTCTGTTCCAGTATGGGCCTGTGTTGATCCCACTCGTACCACGCCTTGTTCAACACGGCCACGCGACAGATGGCGAGCTCGCGCACGCTGCCTGGGAGGGATGTTTGCGTGCGAATGGCTCCGAGGAAGCTGTTCCAGCCGTTGGCTACTGCGGGTGCGTGTAGGAGAGTCTTATCAAGAGCGATGAGCTTGCCGCCACGGCGGTCTTTGACGCGTTGGACGATGGCTGCGTCCTCTTCCGTCTCCATTTGAGGATCGTCGGGGATGTATGGGAGACGCATGTTGGATGTAGTTGTAGTGGTGAGGAGTTAGTTGCTAGGTTGGTGCTTCGATTGAATATCGCAGAAGTGATCAAATGCTTGGAGCGAAGATGAACAGAACGATACTTAGCTGATAGGAGCAATCTAAGGCACTTATCGAAGCGATGGCTTACCATCCGAGGTATACAATTGGAGGTTCCAATCACCAGGATGGCTCACAACATTGTATCCCCACTCTGGATCGCCTCCGCAATTCGGCCGTTGGCCGAGAGGAACTTGGTGGAATTTTGCTAAGTCCGTTAAACTTCTGGATGGGCGAGATCTGCTACTATCACCAATATCAATAATCACCAACATCAGCAACGATGAACAAAGATCGTGTAAAGTTGATGGAGCTTCGGGCTGCCAAAGCCGACTTGAAATCTGCCAAAGCCGCAAAAGTCAACGCTCGCAAGGGCGCCACCAAAGAGCAGGATCAGGCCCGTCTTCGATCAAGCAAGATCACGACAAATCTTCAACAACGCTGCCTGAACATCTTCCGCGACTCCCTGTGGGGAGACGATTTCGATACTTTCGAAAAAGTACTACAGGAAGTCAAAGGTCATTTGTACAACCGAGACTTTCTTACTGCTTTCGGCAGCGAGCACTACCTTCGAGCCTATGCTATTCGATGGAGTGCCGCGAGGTCCCTGGGATACTTGCAGGTCTTCGAAAACATCAGCAAGTTTCTACTTGAGAAATCGCGAGCCACTCCGGACGACCAACCGTTGAAAGTACTTGGCATCGGAGCTGGTGCTGGCGCTGAGCTTGTGAGCATGGCAAGCTGGCTCAATTTGAACAAGAACTCTGGAGGCGAAAACGCCGACAAGACTGCAGTAGATGCCACTCTGGTTGACATTGCCCAGTGGCAGCCCATTTCTGATAAGCTGGCCGAAGCCGCGAGCTCGATGCCAGTATTGTCGAAGTACGCTTCGGCAGCTGTACGTGCAGCCAGCGCACCGATGGTTGCTAAAGAAGAGTTCGAAGCCAAGTGTGAACAGGCCGATGTCCTCGAATGGGACGACCAGATAGTCTCACAGAAGGCGAGCAATGTCGACCTGACGACTATCATGTTCACCCTGAACGAGCTGTATTCGACATCTGTTCCTAAGACCCAGAGATTCCTCAAGAATCTGACAACAAGCATGCACGATGGGTCACTGCTGCTTATCGTGGACAGTCCTGGCAGCTACTCAACCGTGTCGATCAACGGAGCCGAGAAGAAATACCCAATGCAATGGCTTCTTGACCATACACTGCTGGGAGCTTTCCCCGAAGAAGCTCTTTGGGAGAAGGTCCTGACCGACGAGTCGAAGTGGTTCAGAGTTCCAGAAGGACTTCAATATCCTATTGAGCTTGAAAACATGCGCTACCAGATTTACCTTTACAAGCGACGTACGCCACAGCCAAACTAGACCGACGAGAATTTGATGGCGAGCCGGATACGCTCCGCAGCGGGTGTATACGTTCTGACAGAGGTGCTATCGCCAGCGATGTAACCATTGCAAAAGCTCCGCGTCGGAGAGCATAGATGTATGATTGGAACGTTGATTTTGTCGGGCAACGTTCGGTTTTCTCCTCCAAAAATACGCCAGATCTATTAGGGAGATGGAACAAAGATGTTAGTGACCAGTTCACCACTTGTGCCCTACGACGGCGCAAGTGGTACTGACGCTGCCATTGAAATGGCTACCTACGGAAAGAAGCTATCAAGGAAATGCCGAGTGTCATCGCTGGGCTCAATATACTTTGGATCTTCCAATCCGTTGCCAAGGATGAGGTCTTCAAGCGTCTTCTTCTGGTAGCCCTCAACTTCCCAGATGTCGTCGCCGACTCCGTGCGAGCCGTCGCCCATCTTTTTTCGCACCAGTGCGTCCAGCCTTCCAGCTTTGGCTTGCGCTATCGCGTTCTCGACGGTATCATAAGCTACACGTGGTGACTGGCCAGACTTTTGGTGCATCATATCTTCAATCTCACCACCCGTCGGAGATAGCTCGTTCAGTCCGATGAGACGGCCTGCAAGCGAAGAGACCGAGTGCTTGAAGAACATCGACACATAGCCAGCTGCTATGTAGTCGAGAGAGCTGGATAAATTAGCATTCTCGATACAACTCAACCAGGATCAGCGGGTAACGCACCACAAGAAGACTCGATTGGACTTGCAGCTGCCCGTGTGCAGAATGCGATTGTTGGGTATATCAACTCCCATGTAACTGAAAAGCGTCAGCTGTTGAACGTTGCAATGCAGTGCTGCTTCACCTACGGGGAGTCCAAAGCGAAAGAAGTCATGTTGCCAATGCAAATCGTAACGAAAGGAATGCCTGCCTGATTCAATTCATGCTCTAGCTCCAGCTTCTCGCGCGGCACCTGCACATCGCGCCGCTCCTCAGCGGTGTACGGAAGTGCCAGATCGGACGGCGCGAATAGCTTCAACTTGCCATCTCTCATGTGTGTAATCAGCTTCTTCTGGTCCGACAAGCCGTCATGGCCAATGAAAGATCTGCTGCACGTTAGCTGAGGTCGGTCAGGTACCAGAGCGAGGTATCAAATACAGCAGAACGTCAACTCCTTCCAACGCGTTCCCGATCGATGCCTCATTGGCCCAAGAGTATCTTGCGACTTCAGTATTTTCTGGCAGTGCATCGGCATTGGAGCCTTCGCGAACAAGCACACGGATGGGTTGTGTGAAGGGCTGAGACGCAAGCTCTTTAATGACTGATCTGGCTGCCCAGCCGTTGTGGCCGATGACTGCTAGCTTGTCAGTTGGAGACATGGTGTCGTTTTGCTGCGATCTTGTCAGCCGGTATCGGTGCTCGAGTGCTACATATCAAATACCGCAGTGGCGGCTGGAAGGTCTATCTAAGACCCCAGCGGCCGAGGTGGCATGTATGTAAGCAATCCTTCGCTGAATAAGCGAGAGCGCAAAGGTTCCGTTGCAGCGCTCTTGGTATGCTTGGCGGTCGCATTGTCAATGCCGTCTGTCCAAGTACGCACTACTGAGAACTATGACACTAGCGAAGGGGATAATCACGGTAGTGATGTGCTGACTTTCAAAATGGCTGCGCTGCTCGACCGTTTCTGGCGAGGTAGTGGGAGCTTGAGGCTTCGATGTTGCCGAGGAATGCACAATTATCAAGCCCAAGACGGCGCTGGTTGAGGAAGTCACAATCAAATGCGCTTTTGACATCAATGGGCACAGACTGCAGCAGCAGCAGCGTTCGGCGTTTAGTGAAACCGCACTTCCAATCTCCGTCTTCTCTACACTGAGCACATGTAGTCAACAACACACCACTTCGCTGAACTACACCCTGAAATACATTCTTGTCCGGCGCACTTGTCAAGATTGACCTCATCTCCCTCAGCACACACCACCAATGGGTAACACGCAAGCCAAGCTGTCGGCTGGACCTGAGAAGATCAAACATGACACCAACTGCAACAAGCTCAAGCGTCGAGCGAGCCCAGCTTCTCTAGACATATCTGCCAAGCGGCGCGCGATTTCTCTCAAAACCGAAGACACCTACGACACGCATGACCAGCCGACCAAAATTCACAAGGACCGCAGACCGTACGAGGCACTGCGCGACCACTTGGACGAAGATGAAAAATTTCTTGAGCTGCCTCAGCTTTTCGACCTGGTCGCTGCCGTGGCAAAAAAGCATGGCATGGATGATGGGCCTCTTCATAGGAGCTACCGAGGCCAGGACGTGCTCCTTTCTCTTGAAAGCAAGCCGGGGCTACGGAACGTCTCAATGCTCAAAGTGAGGAATTTCCGACCTGTCACTGCAATCATAGGTTCGGTCGACGTTGGCACTGGCCAGGAACATAAGCATGAAACGTTCGTGCTGGGTCGTGAACAGGAAGAAGATCCTCAGTGGCTGAACGTCAGCTATCACCTTGATACACAGATACCGCACGTCGTCCTCCGCGTCTCAGAGCCGTCTATGAAAGACTCAAACGGCGAACCCAAGCCTATCTATGTCTACATCTTCGCAACAAATCTCGCCCGAGCTCCACATATGCCCATACGTATCAGGACCGGCAAAGGCGTCAAGATAAGCAAAAAGCGCACAAAGCGTCTGCGCGATATTCGACCTCGCCTCTTGAAGAAAGCCCAGGATGGCTTGCTAACAGAAACATCGCTCCACCTCAATCGAGTTGACAAAGGCGTAGTGGACGTTGAAGGCCGTGTGAGCAGGCCAACCATCGTTGGTAACATCTCACGCACAGAGCTTGACAGGATGACGGCGGAAGTTATCGGTGGCAAAGCAGACCAACCCGCACATGAAAAATTGCTAGGTCTCATACACGGCGACAAGATCCGCGAGGGTTTGGACCTCTATTCGGAGTACGATGGCCACGACAATGCGATAAGTTATGCACGGGAAACAAACTTCTGCAACGTATTCCGCCTTGCTATGATCGTTTGCAACGAGCTGGGCAATTTCTGGGCATATCGTCTGCAGTTCCCTGACATCTCATGGACGGATGAGAATTTCCCTTTTGAGAAACTCCAGCCACTTCGCTGGACTATTAGGAAATGGTTCGCGCGAGAAGATGATAAGAGTGACGGCCAAGCTGTGGTTGCAGCATTGCCAGCTCAATGGCAAGCGATCAACAGGCCCAAAGTTCTACCTGGAGTCGAAGAAGAGTTGTTCCTGCGCGGTCTTGATGCAGTGGAGGACGATCCGAGCTCGATGCGTGTATTTGTTCGTATGGACCTCGATACTACCACCGGTGACTCCATGGCCACTGTACAGCCAGCATAGGGCTACGGTGCAGACAGAAGTGATCCGCTCCTAGTCGAGAGGAGCGTCTCATCATCAAGAGTCGAAGTCCAGTTGATGGTACTGTGTCTCTCTACTTTGAGCAATTCGGAGAGCTCTGAGACCTGACAACACGGGAACTTGTCGACACTGGGTCGGTGGCAGGACTGCGGAGGTTTGGTGAGAAGCAGTCGGCCGTCCAAGGTCCTCCAAGAAGACAAATAGCTATCGGAAGTCTGGGTAGAGGAGCATATAGATAGTCACTTGAATATGACTGCTCACGATGATCGAATTACTCGTCCAGCGTTGATATCTACTGTACACAGTGTTTCATGGGTCGTCAAGCCGTGTAAGAGTACTCCGACGCCGAGTAGCTCTCAACATGCTGGTAGCATAAGCAATATGCGCATCTCACGAATAATGCCGACCTTTGAGATACTGTCCAAAGTGCCTGAGACCCAAAGCGGATCTACCAGTAACGTTGATCCTAAGTAACTAAGTTCCCTTGCTTGCCATCGAGACTCCGTACAAAGATTTTGAGCCTTGGTCTAGACATAAAAAGGTATGTAAAATTTCGAATGAAGAAGATTATCCTTGTTGTTGCTTGCGGGCGCTAAACGAGCCTACAACTACACAATCCATGTTTAATGAGCGGAGAAGCAAAACCCGGGTATTACGCTAAAACAAAAAACAAGCTGGTGTTGAGCAGTCTTGTACCAGCCAGATATGACCGTCCGTATGCAGGCTCAGGACTTCGTGACTTCAGGAGCACTAGCCACCTCAGTCTCGCTGGGCTGGCTCACGGGAGCAGTCGACGGCTGAGGCTCTGATACGGCAGCAGGAGCAACAGTCGCATCTGGAACTGCAGAAGAAGACTGCGGCTGAGCTTGCGGCTCCGCCGTCTTCGTCGGCTCGACCTTCTCAGTCGCAGTCGGAGCGGCCTCGTCGTACTTGACAGTCCACGCAGAGCCCTCGAGAGCCGGGCCGTTCCCTCCGTACTCCTTCGGTACATCCTTGCCCAGGTACTGATCGAGCGTGTTGCCGTAAGACGTCCAGGTCATCTTCTGGATTGAGTCCTTGGACATGAGCGCCTTCATCGCACCCATCATCCACTGCATCAGCAGCGGCACGTTGGCGAAGTACTTGTAGCTGACGGTCTCGGGGTAGTAGCGCTGGAACAGGTCGATGATTTTGGTGCTCGAGGCTTTGATCTCGGCGGGCTGGCGGAAGAAGCTGACGCTTTGGTAGTCGTGCAGCTGGATGGCCTGGTAGGGGTCGAGGCCTTGGCCGTAGTCGGGGATTGGGGATGTGGCGTTTGGCAGGTCGAGGTGGGAGAGGGTGAGCTCCATTAGTGCTACTCTCCAGCGTACGAAACTGCATGTTTGGTCAGCTCATCTTGCTCTGCTAGCCATGCTGGAATCACTATCATGTACTCACGCATCTGTATCACCGAATGTCTCCTTGCTGTTCTTGGCCGCTGCGCCGTAGATGTTGAACACGATAACATCCTCCTTGTTGGCCGAGTCCTGTGCACCGAGCTTCGCTCCCTTCACTTTGGTGACATATCCCAGACCGCCGAACTTGGCCTTGCTGAAGACCTCCTCTTTCGCGGCCAACGGGTTGTATTCTTTTCTCCACTTCAGAGCCGCGAGCAGTTGTGCCTTTGCTTCGGGCAGTTTGCCTTCGTTGGCACGGAGGAACTTCTGTAGAATGAGGAGTGTGGTTTGAGGAGCTTCTGATCTGGAGGATAAATGTAGCTTATCAGCATTCGTTCCGATATCCTCGGGGTCTATCTAGCTCCAACCTCCGTACTGGCCTCTCACCGGCAAGGCGAGCAGCACGAAGTTTGAAGCAAGATCGCGAGGCCTCCTGAGAAATGTTGTATTGCAAAGAATCATCTCTTACCCTTCTTGCGGCACTACCAACTTCACACCGTACATCTCATCGTAAGCAGCCTCATCGAGGATAGCCTTAAGCTCGCTGCCGAACTTGGATAGCACATGCTCCTTCTTTGTAGTTGTGTCAACATCGACAGCCTGCGACAGAGTATCCGTGTTAGGAGGGTTGGGTTCGGTCGACATTTTCGATATTTGTTGATGGATTTGATTGTTTTGTTTCCTTGCTCAAACGTCACAGGGTCCCAATTGGTTGCGAGGCTCAACGATGGGGATGCGGTATCAGATGGGTGTCGGAGGAGAGCTCGTTGACTCCACGCGGATCTATCCGAAGCATTGGTCTCCTGTTCAGCGATACATAAGGTACGTACTGTTTGTCTCGCTTGTGCGCCTGATCTGATTTTGGAAATGACTCGTTCTCCTCTACGACATTCGCTATCATACGGAAATCGTATAATATACAGCCCAACTCAACAATGATATTGAGAGAGCAGCACCATAGAAACTCAAAAGAGAGCGATAGCGACATCGGTCCAAGTGCCAATGCATTGATCTAGGTTCAAACTCCGTACTGATCATGCAGTATCACGACGAGCAGTACGGACTTTGAAGCTAGAGTTTGAGCGGATAAGATCAACACCGCGGCTCAGAGATGCCGGCTTTTACTCCTCCCAAGTCCGAACCGAATGAGACGAAGGGCGGGACGATGACAGGTCGAACGGGAAGACAATCTGCAATGCGGTAGTGTGGACCTCAGCATGTCGTCGATCTTGTTATTGCATTTGTTATTTTCCTTCTAGCATCTCCTGACCATATACATGTGTGTCTGTCTGTGTGACGATGCTCTTCCTCTGAAACCAGCAGAAGCATGAAGACGCCGCCGCCCACGGACTCCTCCACTGCTGCGAGCGAGAAGTCCGAACACCAGACGACGCCACCGCCATTGTCAGCATCGACCTCGCCTGACCACACATCCATCACATCCCAAACCAACAATGACCAAGACAATAAATCCACAACTGGCACCAGCCACTTCGCCACACTCTGGCGCATTCTCGACAAAATCACCTACACGCCCAAACGCTGCCGCTGGGATCCCGTCGAGCCGCCTCGATTCAACATATGGCTGAACCTCCTGTTTGGCGCCGCGGGCGCTTTCACAGTCGCGAACCTGTACTACTCGCATCCCATCCTGGACATCCTGGCCGAGGACTTTGGCGTCAACTACGTTGAAGTAGCAAACATCCCGACACTTGCGCAAGCGGGCTATGCTGTTGGCTTGTTTTCGCTGTGTCCGCTTGGTGATCTGCTGAAGAGGAGGCCGTTTGTGCTGTATTTGGTGTTTTTGACGGCGTCGTTGTCGTGAGTTGTCGATTGTCGTTTTGAATGGTAACTTATAATGTTTTGTCCTGACAATTTCTCACAGAATCGGGTTGGCGACGACGAAAAAGTTGAATGCTTTTATTGCGATCCAGTTCTTGACGGGAGTCGCGACTGTGACACCGCAGATCATGCTTCCGCTAGTTGGTGACCTTGCCCCTCCTGAGCGCCGTGCTTCTGCAATGTCTATTGTCGTGTCGGGCTTGACGATGGGCATTCTGGTGGCCAGAGTGCTCTCCGGAATCATGACACAGTACCTACAATGGCGCTCTATCTTCTGGCTGTCTGTAGCGCTACAGTACACTGTCTGGTTTCTCCTGTACTTGTTCATGCCGGACTATCCCTCCTCCAACCCGAGCGGTCTGAACTACTTCAAAATGCTCTGGAGCATGCTGGTAATGCTCACCAAGCACGCAATCTTGGTACAGGCTTGTTTCATCACTTTCTTCACGTCGGCAACCTTTACAAACTTCTGGACGACTTTGACATTCTTGCTCTCGGACGACCCGTACAACTACAGCACCCTAGTCATCGGGCTCTTCGCCCTCGTCGGCATTGTCAGCATGTGCATCGGGCCATTCCATGCGCGCATAATCATCGATCGCTTTGTCCCGATTTTCTCCGTCCTACTAGGCTTGACATATGCTCTGATCGGGATCACCCTAGGAACATACACGGGCACTTTCACCGTCGCAGGACCCGTTATACAGGCCTTCCTGAACGACTTCGGCATGCAGACCTGTCAGATCGCAAACCGTACTGCGCTGTTTGCCGTAGAGCCTAAGGGACGCAGTCGTGTGAATACTGTCTTCATGGTGGCGACGTTCTGCGGGCAACTGGTCGGAACCTCTGTCGGAAGCAATTTGTATGAACGCGGAGGCTGGATTGCTAGCGGGAGCTACAGCATGGGTAGCATCGGCGCGGCTTTGGTTGTAGCTTCCTTGCGCGGGCCGTGGGAGACGCATTGGTTTGGGTGGCGTGGCGGGTGGAGCATACGCAAGAAAGCAGCGACGGGTGCGACTGAAGAGAGGAATCCGTTGAGAAGGCTGGATACGAGTGAGAAGTTGGAGGATCAAGCAAGACGGGAGGAAGCGCAAAGGGACTTGGAGCGAGGCGAAGTAAAGGCGGAGGAGAGACGTACCCACGCGCAAGGTCAATGTGACCAGGATGCTGTGAATGCGATGGGCGTGGACCAGGCTTTGGAGGGCATGGCTGCTGAGGACAGGACTGACGCGGTGTATGGGGAAGACGAGAAGCCGCCACCCAAGGAGAGTGAAGCAGTCAACTCGATATCAGCGCAAGATAAGCATAGATAAGATAGCTTCTGTTCATATGCACATGTTCGCACACGATAATTCATATAGCAGACAAGTGAGTGGTACAAGTATGCACACATATGGTAAAGGCGTGGCGGTCCCCGAGAATGGCCCGAGCGGAGAGGGAGCATTTGAGCGCGCGCGTTTGGTCTCCCGTCTCGCTCTGGCTTGTCGCGAACTTGCTTGAAGCTCCCACCACAACCCGCAAGCCGCATCCAGCGGAGGCACATTCGAAGCCCATTCGAGGTTCCCCCGCTCAAGCAGCAGAATAGGATGCCCTTCAAGAAAGGCCATAAGGGCCACCCGCGCAAGTCTGTCGGCAGTACGTTGACCCGCACTCTTCACTACCCATCATCATCATCACGACACCCGCTAACACCACCACCACTACAGGAAGCCCTGCGCCTATAGTCAGAGACGATGGATCCGACGACGAGATGATTGATGCCGGCGACGATGCTGATGCCGAAGCTACCCGCGATGCGACACCCCACGACGGCGCCGGCGAGGACGAGGACGACGCGCATACGCCTGCGCCGGACGACGACGACGATGATGGAGACAGTCCGCCTAGGATTACAACGATCCCACGGAGGAGAGGGAGAGGAAGAGGACCAGGCCGACCACCAAAGGCTCACATTGGTACTCCCGAAGTGGGCGAGGATGGCAGCGAGTCCGGCACGCCTTTCAAGCGCAAGAGAGGAAGGCCTGTTGGATCTGGTCGCGGAGGCTTCAGAGGAAGGAGAAAGGGAGCACCGCCAGAGGCGCCTCATGTCATCTTCGAGGGCAACAAATACGACGTGGTGAACGACGAGGCGCAAATCGACCAGGACGACGAAGGAGACGAAAAGGTCGACGAGAACGGCCACCTGCAAGGCGGTCGCGAATACCGCGTCCGCACATTCACAATCGAGGGTCGCGGCGAGAGGCTTTATATGCTTTCGACTGAGCCGGCACGTTGTTGCGGTTTCCGAGACAGTTACCTCTTCTTCACCAAGCACCCGAAGCTTTACAAGGTTCTCGTCAACGACGCGGAGAAGAAGGACTTGATCGAGCGAGAGGTCTTGCCCAGCAGCTACAAGGGACGCAACATCGGTGTGGTCGTTGCACGATCCGTCTTCCGCGAGTTCGGTGCTAGAATTATCGTTGGCGGAAGGAGGATTATCGACGATTACAAGGTCACCCAGGCGCGTGAAAGCGGCGTCGTCGAAGGCGAACTCGCAGACCCGGATGATTTGATTCCCGGAAAAGATGAGCCGTACAACCGCAATCGCTACGTTGCGTGGTTTGGTGCAAGCGAGGTGTACCGCCAGACTGGAGGTGCGAGCACTGTTGGAGCTGGCAAACCGGCGGCGATCGGCAGCAAACGCAGGAACAACATAACCATTGGAAACTGGCAGTTCATGCACGTCAAGGAAGCGAGGTACGTTCATTCGTGTCTGATATCTACCACGTTGCATACTAACTTCATTCAGCCGATTCAACTCCATCATGGCAGCCACACGCAAGTCAACACACGACGGCGTCTACGATCCTCACACAAACATGATGTTCTACCCAACCATCATGCAACCAACCCACGCCAAATGGGAGCAAATCCCACCACAACCCACCACCGACTCCTCTTCACAACAACACCTCACAAACGGCTCCACCCAAACCACCAACAACGAGCCCTCCTCTGAACTCACAATCTTCCCCGCCGTCCCCCAAGTCGTCTCCCGCAACTACGCCGTCATCGACACAACCTACACCGCGCCTCCAATCTCCAATGCCGGCTTCCCCGGCCCAGACGGCACCATCACAGACCCAACCTCCGGCTCGCAAGGTCTAAGCACTATACCCTCAGATATCTTGGACGAGTTACCGGAAGACTGCCGGCAGGCTTTCGAAGCCGCGCGAGCGGCCGAGGTGGGCTGGAAACAGCAGTGGGGCACCGAGGCGCAGAGTGGCATGCGAGGGGGATTGAAGATCGGCTTTAGCGGGTATCCTGTTTGACGTGGTTAGGGCGTTGGGCGAATAGGCGTTTTTTCTGGGTTTGGAATGCCATTTTAGGCATTTGGGGGTTAAAAGGCTTGTGGGACTTTTTTTATGCTTTTGTGATTTTTTTTTTTTGAAAGGGATGGGGTTTCGAGATACTGTAACACCATTACCAGCCGAGAAAGGCTTTTTTATTACTTGTCCGTGGCTTCCTTCGGAATTTGTCTGTGTTTGTTTTCCCGTTGTGCTCTTTTGCAGGATGAGTGGTAGATCAAAATGTTAGTATCGAGCGAGCTTATTCGATACGATGAGAAGGTCGAAATCAAATGTGAAAGAGAACATTTGATCGTACATTACTTTTTATGCATTCCGTTGTGCTACAGTGACGGTACGAATCTATGAGAGAGAAACTCGAGAAAATGACAAGAAACAAACAAAAACGATGGCAGAATCAGTGAAGCCCACTCTCGCCCGTCTCGGCCATGTGCTTCTGACACGCCGCCATCATCTTCGCCTGCTCAGCAACTTCCTGCAGTCTGCCCAGCACGACGCCGTTACCAGCCGCGAAGCCGTGAATCATGTATTCGATTTCGGTCTCGGCGCAGAACTCCTTCACGAGCGCTTGCAGTCTGCGGAGGTTGTGGCGAGGCACGCGTGGGAAGAGGTGGTGCACGGCCTGGAACTGCAAGCCACCGTGGATGAAATCGAGCCATTGCGGGCAGGCGACGTCCATAGTCGTGCGGAGCTGGCGCTGTGCGAAGGACTCGCCGGGGCCGAGGTCGGCGGTGCTGGTGCCCCAGTGCGAGAGCGTGATTTGAACGTGCAGGGGCATGGTGATCAGGTGGCTGGTGAGGATGAAGATGGCGCGCGAGGTCCAGGTGGGGACGTTGCACCAGAGGAGCACGTAGAAGTAGAGGAAGAAGTAGGTGCTGATGCCGAGGACTTCGGTGGGGCGCGTCCACCACATCTTGCCCTTGGTGCGGGCGCGGGGCGAGAGGAGGAAGCCCCAGGAGAGGATGTAGAGGTTGAAGCGTGCGAGGGCCATTACTGGGTAGTAGGTGTACTTTTGCACAGTAACTGCGACTGCAGCGACAGCGTCCCACACGAATTCGAAGCCGCCATAGTATGTCGACTTCATGTTCTCCAGGAAAGCCGGGGCGGTTGCGAAGAGCGGGATGTTCTGAATATCAGGGTCGTGTTCCTGCAAGATCGGAGTTAGTTGGCTGATCGATTGTGGAGTAGGACGCTAACGTGTAGAGTACTTACAGGAGCGTTTGTGAGGAGGTGGTGAACGTTGTGGCTGCTCTTCCACCATCCAATTGAGAGACCACAGCAGAAGTCTGCAATGAAAATGCCGATCAAGGTGTCCTTTGTGATATCTTTCGTAATGCCGCGATGTCCAGCATCGTGGGCTGTGAACATGATCTGATGCCAGAAGAGACCAAGGAAGCATGCAGAGACGAAGTACCACTCCATCCTCAGTGTTGTAATGAACAACGCAAACAGTGTCGAGTATCGCACCATCTCCTTGCCGTATTCGATGTAGCGGCACTCATAGAATCCTTCGTCCTTCACCCGTTGGTGCAAAGTCTCGAACTTCTGGGCAATGTCGGCTTGTGTGTCGAAATCGAGGCTAGGGTATTTGGCGATGTCTGCATCGATTTCCTTTTGGATTGTGTTTGCGACGAATTCCGCAGGCGAGCGTGCTTTCGTCGTAGTTGTAGTGGTGTCCTTTGATGAAACATCCACCGCGCTGTCGATCCGTTCGATCGCATTGTCATGACCGTATACAAGGCGTTTGTATGGGCCTTTCTTGATCGATAGATCGATGCTGCTTGTGTCTGTGTCCGAAGCGGTATCGCAATCGATGCCAGAGTCCTGCTTGTCGTCGTCTGTAACGATCGACGCAGTATCCGATGATGACTCTGCATCGTCTTCCTCTTGTACGTTGTAGACACCACCTTGAATAGGAGGCACCATGTTCTTCCATTGTCCGACTGTTCTTCCGATACGGTATCGTTTCATTGTTGAGAGGGTGGCTTGGGTGTGCATGCTGTAAGCAGATGTTAGTCAGCATTGTAGGCTTAGTGGCCGCGGAGTGTCGAGCTTGCGGCCGCTTAGTTAATGGTATAGACCCACGCATCGATCTCAGCAGTTGCGTCTCTACCGATCATGTGTTCCAACACAAGCTTGCCGCCTGGATGTCTCTCTGCCCAGCCATTGTTGAGTCGTAGTACGTCGTTCCTGAAGATGATGATGGTCTGGCCAGTAGCGATCAGGTTTTCGATCTGGCGCCTCGTGTATATGCGGGAGTTAGCCATGGTGGAGATCGTCGACGATGTTTGTACAACAACAAGACTAAGAGAAGCAAGGAAGACGAATTTCAAGCAGGTCGACAAAGAGCAAGGCCCAGTGGCCCTCGTCCTGCCATCGTGCCTCCTAGGGAGGCCACCTACTCTCCTACCTTGCTACTCCACAGTTTGCAGGCGGCGCAGCATTCTCCATAAAATTGGCCGCCCCAGAGCGGACAGAGACACCAGGAGCGGCTTGGGGACGACGCCTACGACGCCAGAACGCTAGCGGAACCAGTGGTCTGCCCAGATAAGATGGCCATGAATCTACGGTGGCATGGGAGCATCGTACCTGCTTCTAGCGGGCAGGGTTAAGGAGATCACACAAGGATCCTGCAAGCAGCCGATTCGTCGTGGATCATCCAAGCGTAGCGGCCGGGCGAGACCAATGTTACCACTGGCCTACTCGTTTACGCGCATACTTTCGCATGCACGTGGTTCACGCAGTGGCGCCAGGGTCTGACCGATGCAAGCAGCCGGGGGATAAGAAGTGCTATTTTGCCGCTAAAGAGGACTGCTGTTACCGGGTGCGGGCTTGGTATGCTTGGTCCTCTGGAGGCGAGAAGACGTATGAGATACGGCAGCCGCGCGTTTGACCGAGGCTGAGGGGCTCGCAAGAGTGCGAGGATATAGGAGGGAGAGTCCGAAAGCTGCTGCCTGCCTGCAAGGAGCGTGGCCAGTTCTCGCTCGTAAACGAGGCACTTGTTTGACGCTGCCGCGATGCGGCCCACGCGTACGCCAGAGAGGTGCAGATCGAAGCTGTGCGGCTGTGCCTCCACAAGAACAGCTCGCGTGCGTGGCGCGTGCTCGGGTTCAACGTTCGTCGGAAGGGTCTCGACGCCAAGTATCCTGACGACCGCTGCACACTCCACCTCTTTCTCCGGGCTTTTGGGCCCACAATCCGAGACCCTGGCGTGTCTGGCATCGCTGCTAGGCCCAGCGATCAGTTCAGGGCGAAACGGCATTCCACAGACCGTGTTTCCGTGTTGTGCTACGCATACGTATGAGCCGTAACGCATACGCCGGGCAACGAGACACACTCTGTCACTTTGCTGCGTGCTATCAGTCGTGCTTCCAATCTCCACTGCCAACAGGCGCCGCAATAACCGAGCACTTTTGTTTTTTCTAGTTGCCAAAATTTAGCCTGGCTTGTGGCGGCACCATGGACGGCGCTACTCCCTCAAAGTGGTACACGGCCGGCCAGCTCAAAGTCATTCGCCTGGGCGCTCTGGAAAATGTGAATCCTGACTCTCGTAGCCGACAAAGTCTCCTTTCACATGCAGAGGGACGTAGATGGCGCCATGCGTCTCCCAGCAAATAGCCTTCCGACCAGGGTCTCTCAAAAAGCAATTTTGGCCAGATTGCACGTTTCCTGTCAAGCCTGTGAGTGTTTCACGAGTCTCTCCACAAAATCGACTTACGTATTCTGTGTTGTAGCTCTCGTCTTGCGTTCAGTTCACACGTTCGGAAAAGCAATCCTCAGGCTACCATCTTTGGCTTCCAAGCCGACCTCGTATAGAGGCTTTGAAGCGTTGGATTCTGAAGCCACCGCCAGCCATCCGCCACACGGTCGATCACACTGAATTTCTTTGTTTACAATGCTGCACAGCGCATCCAACGCTAAGCTGTGCATCGCGTAAAGGGAGTCGTAACAAGTTAAAGGATTTTTTATTAGTCTCGATTGGAGGTGTTGCCGAGTGCCTGTGCCATTGGTGGCTGAGTGTTGCAAGCGCGCCTTAATACGGCCGTATCACGCCATTTAGTCCCGCGAATTGCGGGTGCGGATATCCAGTGTGGCATTCGCACAGCTCCTCGAACCGCTTGTCCAAGTTATCCATTCTATTTGTTGTTGTTCGTGGCGACGCCCCAGAAGTACGCGCTCCAGCCTCCCATCATCAGAATAGCCAGCGCGAAGAAAGGCAGGTAACCTCCCTTCACAATTCCACCACGTCGCTCCACTTCCTCTTTCCTCTGATTGATCAGATCACCCTTGGCCATGCGCTGTTTCTTAGTCCATTGAAGTTTCGCCACGTCCAGGTGCAAGAAGCTTGCTATGATTAGGCCAGCGGAAACAAGAACTGCACCAGAAGCCAGGAAAACATATAGAATGACAACGCGGTCGTATGAGTTGTTGTCGCGGTCTTGAATGACACCGGCGACAATTCGGACGATGATGTTCATGGAGTTGTTCACGGCAATTTTCACCGCGTAGCCGAAGCCGAACACATCCTGATACCAGATGGTGTTGCGAATCCCATCGATAATGGCCGTGGCGCCGAGACTAGATGCGAAGGCGAAGACGCCAAAACTTGCTGCCGTTCCTGATACAGTGGGCCCGAATGCAGCAAGAATCATAGCGATGAAGGTGCAAGTACCGCAAACAGCAAGGACCGTCACGCGGTTTCCGAGAAGATCAATAAAGACTCCGAGGCAAGGGACCAAGAAGAATCCAAGGTATTGAGAGGCGGCAGAGTACCATCCAGCAGTGATGCTATCAACATTGAAGCGTTGCTCGGCGAGTTCCGTGGCATTCTGCGAGAAGACAATCGAGGTCGAGGTTTGGAAGACGGTGAAGCAGATCATGCCCCAGAATGCCCATGGCAGCTGGAACATCTTTCTGAATTCGAACTTCCTGTTCTTCTCTGTCAACACTTCTCCAGTAGCCGGATCAGTGCAGCCTCCATAGCGACTTTCGGTCCAGCGCTGGAAGAAGAAGAACACAAGGGTGATCAAATTGGTGGCCAGGTTGACAAACACAGCTGCCCAGTACACCCACATGAAGTCACCACTCTTTTTCGCAATAATATTGGCAGTCGCTTTGCCAACAAAGGAGCCGATTTTGCCAATGCCGAGTTCCAGTCCCAATGTCGATGCGAATCCGTTGGAGGGAGCGAACCAAGAGCTGAAGACCTTGTACTGCGCAACTTGAGTAGCGATATCGCCCAGAGATTGCACGATCACGCCAACAATCATGAAGTTGTAGCTTCGCACAGTGGTCGCAGCAGCTACGAGGATTGCACCAATGCTGAAGATGATGTTGCCGTACAACATCGCACCAGCACCTCCAATGCGATCAGTGACGGAACCGGAGAAAAGGATGAGCACAGTCGTCATAAAGTCAGACGACGCTTCCAATGCAGCATATCGTGTGTTGTCGATTTTGAGCTCCTATTAATTTCCATTAGGGCTGATCCAGAAAGTGAGACTGGTTTAAGGTACCTTTTTCAAGGTTGACTTCATGGCACCCGTGACGCCACTGCTCCAGTGGCCTCCAAAGCCGATAGCTGACACAAGCAGAACGGCCATGATCTTGAGGCGCAATGGTATGTGAGCGGCGCCTTCAATACCAGTCGATCGCGCATCGTCGGAAACTACGAAGGTGGTACCGCCTTCGCCGTCATGTTTTGTTTCGTCCTTAGTGTGAGCCATTGTAGTAGGCATTTGTTGACAGTGTACGGCGAGCAAAAACGATCTGATAAGCGATGATCATTTTTCGGGATGGAACAGACATTTTGGTTTAGCCCGGCATGCCGGTACCGCTCGCTGCGGAATCGGCATCTGGTACGATCACGAGGCGCTAGAAAATCTTCAGTGGAAACATCCAGGTCTAAAGCATAATTCCCTCTAGAAACAGTAAGCTTCTTCGGGCATATGCTGTATTTGAAAGTGGTTGAGGCGATCGCTTATCAGATTCTGCTGTGCCGGTGAATCTCCGACGCTATCGCGGTGTTTTCCGGGGGCTTCCTGTTTTTCGAGCCCGTGTAATTTCGAGCTCGCGCTGTTCAATCGCTCACTTGCACGATTGATCAGTGTTGCCAAGGGCGGCTAACGAGCGGTGGGATATATTCCTGGTCTCGTCGTGACACGGAGTAGGAAGTCAACCAGCTTATGTCCTGTCGCAAGAGTCGTGGGCTTCCCAAGAGCTGCGACCATGAAGTCGCGACGCGAAGAAAGGCGCGCTAATCAGCATGGCCGGATAACGATGGTTCGAGTAGTCGCAGTGCGATTTCCATGAAATGCATCTCCAGTTGTCCAGGCTTGCGCTTTTACAGCACGTGTTTCGCGCTTCCAGTTGGCTCTCCAAGAGCCGTCGTCCTTGTGCTTCTGGCGGTTCTTCGCGACATTCCAAAGTAAGACCCTGCGAAGCGGCGGTAGTAATCAGATTGTTGGCCGGGCGTCCATCCGAAGAGTGAGTATGGGACCGAAGCGCGAGTAGGAAAATATCAGGCAGGAGCGCAATGTAATGAATCGGTCAGCGAAGAGCTGACAGGGTTAAGGAGAGTGACATGCACGCCCAGGAGACGATGGACCATTCGGATGTCGCGGATACCGGTGCTGACAACAGCGTGACATCAAGAATGGAGTTGTGCATAATTACTAATCTGGAGTTTAACATCGGAAAGCGCAAACCCCGAACGACCCGAAACTGGCAAGCGCACCAAACTCAAGGGTGACCTGAGAGCTTACTTGGCTTTCCATGGAGACATATGAAGGATAACAATGATCTGTGTCTTATTACAAGGATTCTGATCGTTACATGGAACTTGATCGACATCTCTGCTATACACATCCAGGACAATTTCAACAGCCTAAGCTTTAGCTGCAGGCGCTTGCGTCTGGAATCCCTTAAAGCCGTTGTCGAGCACGTCTCGACATTCCTTCTCGTACATTGGTATACCACCAGGGAAGTTCCTGCGATTGTTGTCAGCATCGGATACTAAAGTCGCTCACCCTGGACGCCACTTACAATTGCTCACGCTTCTTGCCCGGGATATTGGCCCCCATGTACCAGGAATCTGAGATCGGGAAGAGGGTCTTGTCGCTCAACTCTGTAACCTTCTGGTTCCAATCCTTCTCTGCTTCTCTTGTCGCATTGAGGTAAGTGATGTTTTCCTTGCGCAGCTTGGCGAGCGCATCGATAATCCAATCTCCTTGACATTCAACACAGCTGGGGCCGTTGCTGAAAGCTGTGGGTCCTTGTGCTCCGTAGACTGGAGTAAGAGTCAGCACGATATTCTTCAGACAAGTGTTGTTACAGTTCAACTTACGGAAAAACATGTTCGGGAAATCCGCACACGCCAGCCCAATGTGAGAGTATGTGCCGTCCGACCATCTCTCCTTGAGATCCACACCGTTAATGTCGAGAAGACCCATGTTCTTCATGCCGCCAGTGACAGCATCGAAGCCCGTTGCCAAAGCAATGAGATCGAACTCTCTCGTCACGCCGTCCTCTGTCACAATTCCCTTCTCGGTGACTTCTTTAACAGGGTTGTTCTTGATGTCGACGACATCATTCTCTGCTCTGTCCATCGCTTCGTAGAAGTTTTGCTCGAGAGACGGGCGCTTGGTGCCCCAAGGGTGAGGTGCCTTAAGCGGAGCCATAATGTCACGCTTCCGCGGGTCGGAAATTCTTTCTCTGGTCTTCTTCACCCAGAACTTGTATGCCTCGTCGTTGGCCTTGCGGTCGAAGAGGTTGTCCTTGTAAGTGGCGAGCCAGAATTTGAAACCACCCTATGAACGATCGCGTCAGTGTACGCTCTTTGGGCAGAATGTTCCGATACAACTTACCTCCTGCCACAGTTCCTCGAAGAACGCCTCGCGTTCCTCCTCCGTATCATCGAAGGTGTTCTTCTCAGCGAAATCGTACCCAAACCCAGCAAACGTCGTCATCCGATATCTGTACAGTTCTGCGCGAGTCTCCTTATCCTGATCCTGCTCTTCTTTCGTGAGCTTGCGTTGTCTCATCGGCAAGCAAAGATTAGGTGTCCGCTGGAACACAGTCACCGACGCAGCATCCTTCGCAGACTCCTGCGCAATCTGAATACCCGTCGAGCCAGTTCCAATAACAGCAACCTTCTTGCCCTTTGTCGAAACTCCACCCTCCGGCCAGAATGACGAATGGTATATTTCGCCCTTGAAAGAGTCCAACCCCTGCCAGTCGGGGAAGTGACGCTTGGCGGCAAACCCGATGGCATTGATGAGGTACTTTGCGTGTGCGGTACGGCCGTCTTGGGTCTTGACGTCCCATCTGTGTGTCTTCAGGTTGAACTGGGCGCCAACGACTCGTGAGTCGAACGCTGTGTCCTTCTTGATCTGGAGTTTCTCTTCGACGTACGCGAAGTAGCTGCGCAGCTCCTGCCAGTCGGGATATTTCTCTGTCCATGTCCAGTCCTGGTTACTCGGTTAGTATTCATCCGAGCTGCAAATGGTTCGAAAATTATGTGTGGAGATTGCTTACCTTCCAGATCTTCTCGATCGAATACTCATAAATTGGAACTTGTGTGTCGACGCGTGCACCAGGGTAGCAGTTCCAGTGCCAGATTCCACCCAGGTCCTTGCCGGCCTCATAAATTTTGCAGTCGAAGCCCAGCTCATCGCGGAGCTTGTGCATGAGATACACGCCACCGAAACCAGCGCCGACGATGAGCACTTCGGTTTCTAGATTGTCGCGGTAGACATCGGTGTTGCCGCCCTCGTACGGCTGGACTAGATCTATATCCTTGCGGAGAGGCATGTTGATGTGATATGTTATGCCGTGTGCTTGAGCTGAATGAGTAGATAGATACACAAGTATAGATATCCACGAAGAAGCAGAGCAGGACCGTCGATTCTTTTGAAGTCCAATCCACAATAGCTTCGATTGGGATCTAAGCTCTACGTATACGCGGCTCACCTGCTGCACCTCCTTCGACGCGGCTCAAAACCATATCTGCACTCCCGCATCTCCAAGACAAGATCGTGAGCCGTGAGTGGCCATAACTATCAAACCACCATCGGGATCCCAGTCGTCCGGCAACGTAGGATCGGAACCGCTCATGGGACAGGAGCGGAGCCGCTCAGGATTACCTCTTAGGTTTGATGCCGACGACGTAGATACAGCTTAGGAGCTGTGCAAACGCTCAAATTGCGCTGCTCTATCGGGAATTGATGGTTGTAATGACGAGTAAATGTTGGATGAAGCCAGTGATCGTTGTTATAGTGGAGTCTGTGTGCGGGGTTGTGCCGTGTCCCGTGGGGTAATGGGGCCTTGAAAAGATGCACATGTGCAAGTGAAGCGATTTGTTTCCGGCTTGTGACCGGAAGGGAAGGTAGAGGCACTTTTGATCATAATTGTAGAGGCGGGATATTTAGTCTCAGGGTGTTTGCAATGGATATGCGGCTGCTTCATCGCGGGTGGAATTTATTCTGCACAACGAACAAAGCCAAGCGCGAGTTTATAGATGTACGACTGATGCCATACAAGCATAATATAGAGCGTAAATCATCCTCGTCAATCACTACGCGTTGTTGCCGATGCTCTAGATCTTCTCGTTGTGCTCGGCAACACGCGCCTGGCTGACCTCCATGTTCTTCTCGTCGGCCACGCTTCCCCTTCGAATGGCATCATCGACGTCTTTGGCCTGAATCTGCTCAGGTAAAGTTCCAAGGGCACGCTCGCCGAATAGCAGATCAATCTCCTCCAGGGATTTCTTGTTCGTCTCTTTGAAGAAGAACCAGATCGTGGGAATCGTGACCACAATGTTCCATGACGCGAAGACGAAGTAGTATTTCTGGAACACAGTTAGCACGAGTCATATAGTCTCAAGTTTCGAAAGCGATAAGACTTACCCATCCGATATCTCCTAATGCGATAGGGGAAATCTGAGCAAAGAAAGTCGACACAAGCCAGTTGCCGATACCAGTAGCGAAGGCACATCCACGGCCTCGGATTTGCATGGGCATGATCTCACTCATGTATACCCAGGAAATGGGGCCGAAGGACAGTGAGAAAATGACGGAGACGAGGAACAAGAAGAAGACACCTGCGTAGGAGTATCCGCGGCGAGTTCCGTCCGGGTTTGCAGCGTTCAATCCAGCCTCTGCGAAGAGGGCAAGCGTAATGCACAGAGCACCAATAAGAAGTGGCTTTTTGCGTCCCACTCGGTCCAAGATGAAGAAGATGAAGAACAGGTTGGCAATAGGTCCAACGCAGTTGTAGATTCCAGCGACCAGCAGTGCGCGGTGGCCTGTAATTCCCAAGGCGTTGTACATGATGGTTTGGTAGTAACCGATTACATCTGTGATAACATTGTTAGTGCGATTCGTTGATGACACTGAGTTGTGATCAACTCACTGATACCAGTCAGCTGCGTGAACACCTGAATAAGTGTTCCCAACAACAGCCGCTTCCTCCATTGTGGAACCTTGAACATGACAGCCCAGCCGGGAGCGGTGATCGCCTTCTCTGCCGAGATTGTGGCTCTGATCTCGTTGTATTCGTTTTGGATCCAGTCGTCGTTGGTGCCATTGTAGTGTAGCTTGCGCAGAGTCTTCAGACCCACATCGTCGCGATCTTTCTCAATAAGGTAGCGCGGGCTCTCAGGAAGCCAGATGAGTCCGATAACGAGGAATGCAGATGGTATAATCTGGAAAGCCAAAGGGAAGCGCCACTGGAAGGAACTCGCGTCTGAGGTGTGTCGAGATCCGTAGCCAACCCACGTTGAGACAATAAAGCCGACACCGATCATTTGTTGTGTGATACCAACGATCATACCTCGAGTGTTCGGATGGGCGCACTCAGCCAAGTAGACTGGTACCGACATAGACATCAGACCAACAGCCCAACCGGAGATGATGCGGCCGACCAGAATCATAGCGAGGTTCATGGCAGATGCCTGAAGGATGCCGCCAACCGTGGCAATAACGGCACCTATTTGAATAGTGCGCTTTCTTCCGAACCTATCCATAGTGAAGCCGCCCTACAGATGAGATGTCAGTCCTGTGGCTTCTCAGGAGGAATCGCCTCATCATACCATGAGAGAGCCAAACACTGCACCACCAGAGAATGTCGAATTGATCGCGCCGATGATTGGACTAGTTTTGTCCGTGTTGAAGAAGGCTTGGAAGTTTGGAGAGTCGATGACTGGTGTGAAAGGTCAGATGGGCTCCACCGTCCACTGGGACATATTTTTCGCATCAAGTGCACTCACCATCAGTCATGACTCCGGAGTCGTACCCAAAGAGGAACGACCTGTTCAAACAGTTAGCAATGGTCTCTTGATGAAAAAACCTTGGATCGCTTACCCCATCGCTGCGAACATCGCAAGCAAGACATTGTAGAATTGGCCCATCGTAAGGGCGGTGCTCTACCAACAGACGTGCTGCGTAGAGTAAGAGTAGTCTGTATCCTAGCCAAGAACTTGTTGGAGTGTAGCAAGCCACGACTGTTAAGTAGCGATGCTTGACATGACAGTAAAAAACGCCGTTCCCGAAAGTGTGGAAGACTGTTGCATCGCGGGTAAGAAGGCCAGGCGCGTAGTATGCAGTATGCAGCTGATGTTTGAATTCCACCAATGTCACGCTGCCGGTTCTTCTAAGCGATCCTAGTCGCACCTTACGCGGATAGCCTAGAGCGGAGGCGAGGCGCGGCGGTGGGAGGGGTTTCCACGAGTCTGATGACTTGTTGCAAGTTAGAGGATCATATCTCACGGATGATATCCCTCGTGCCCTCGTAGTAAGTTAGGGCAGATGGGTTTTGTCTTGTCATGCACCAGGCGAGGAGCGATATTGTATCCACGTCGTCCATTCTGCTGCCAATATCCGGGGATTCCTGCATGACCCACCCCCATGTGCGACTTGGTGGTGGAGGTGGCAACGGCAAAAGAGGAGACGCCGGGCCGAAATTCCCTGCTCTGGCAGCTCTGCACATCACTTCTTGGAATTGTTGCCCAGGCCCAGCGAGGTGTTGAAAGAGTTAGTCCTCTGGAATGCGACGACCAAGGACGCAACAGACCAGGCCAATCTACGACATAACAAAGCAGGCAGCATCGAAACTACCCATCTGTTTGAGGGTGTGACCTGTAGGCAACGCCGATCTGCATAACTCTTCCAGCAGCTAAGTCATCGTTCAGTCTCATCTCATAGTCTTACATTTCCGCGTCCGTATCTTCTCAAAGAAGTGTTTTTGGCATTTCGCAATCCGAAAGTCCAATGACACGTTGATCGGGAATTGCATACTTGCAACAAGGCTAAGAGAACACTCGCGTTGCGTACAGTTCTCGATTGTCAGGCTTGGAGAGGATTGTTCTGGTTCTCCCTGAAATCAAGACAACGAATATTTGCTTGACTGTAGATCTGCAGTCTCAAAGCACAAGTTTTGCAGAACTCGAACGACACGACAAACCCACTGCGTTGATCAAGAACACTCGCGTTACGACCGTCCTTGTACACCAGACTCGGAGAAAAAAAAAACTGTTCTTGCTCTACTGAAAGACAAGGCAACGAAGATATTTGCGTCTTTGGAGAAGCGCAGTCAAAAAGCACCAGTTTTGCATACCTCGAAGGACACACTGAATCCACCGCGTTGCTCAAAGAGCACGTGACCTCCGCCGCGCCATCGCTCCTGCCATTGTCGTCCATCGCTCCTTCCTCTACAAGCAACCACGCTTGGCAAAAACAACTTTTGCGGCCACTCAGCGGAACTTTTCTCTCTCCCTCTAATTCTCACTCTCATGGGCATCCCAGGACTGACTTCGCGACTGATCAATCGCGGACATTGGATCACCATGGAGCCCGAACAAGACCTCTGCCACAACACCCCAGAGAACCTGGACCCGAGCCAAGGCAACCAGCAGCGCATCCATCGCGGCGTTGCAATCTTGGACGGGCCAGGCCTCGCCTACTACATATGTCACGAGTACCGTGCGGACAACCTTGCTAACAGTTTGACAGAGCTTTACCCGGCGTACAGCGACATTGGTGAGCGCGCAATTCAGTTCCTTGAGGACATTGAGGCAGTGGGTCTACGAATGTAAGTGACAGCAACTTCTTGCAAATCTGTCAGACGCTAATGCAATGCAGCCATGCAGTCTACTTCGACGGCGTCCTGCCGGCTGCCAAGCTCGCCACCAGGAAGCAGCGACTGCAGAAAACGATGAAGCATCTTGAAGAAGCGAAAGAGTCATTCAAGACAGGAAAGGCGCTCGGAAAGAAGACGCCTGAACCACCCTTCCTGGTGCCATCGGTGCTTGAGTCGATCAAAAACAGCAGATTTGGCAACGTCTTGACTGTGGTACCTGCTGAAGCAGACTTCTACTGCGCTACTGAGGCCATTGCCTACGAGACATCCACTGGAATGCCAGCAACGATCATCACCAACGACTCCGATTTGCTCATCCAAGCCACTGGCGCTCAAACACGGGTCCTCTTACTGTCGAGCATTACACGCAGTCGTGCGCC
This sequence comes from Cladosporium velox, assembly GCA_024604135.1. Lineage (NCBI taxonomy): Eukaryota > Fungi > Ascomycota > Dothideomycetes > Cladosporiales > Cladosporiaceae > Cladosporium > Cladosporium velox. The sequence continues at coordinate 428,245 of JANIIF010000015.1, forward strand.
GAATCCGATAAGAGTCGAGGGAAGTTTCTTCTTTCCAGCTAGGATGGCAGAGGCTGCTGGAGTCGACAATCTGGTGCAGACAGCGTTCTTCATGAGCCAGGACTACCACTTGAGCTTTGATGCTGCAGTAGCAAAAGCCAAAAGGATCAGCCTTGACAACAACGCTAACTTCCTCGCATTCCAAAGCGAGCTGGAGAAGCCCAACTACAACACCTCTGGCTACAAAGAAGCAGTCGTCAAGACTTTACAGCAGATGGACCCAAGAATTGCAGAGCTCGCTCATCAGATCATGCCTGGGTTCCCACACGCTCCCAACGAATCAGCAAACATGTTCCTTGTACCGCTCTTGGAGGACGTTGGCAGATTCACAGCTTGGGCATCCGGACAAGACATACGCGACGCCACCTACCGCATGATCCTGTCCAGCAGCCGCAGCGTCCGCGGAATTGATGAGTACATACGTCGTGGTACCAACTGTGCCCCTGAGCCGCACCCGCCTGGCCCGGACTGGAAGGCGGATCTTGTGCGTTTCAGCAAAATGCTCACCGACGTTAAAGACTTCCTTGAGCCACACCATGCGACCGCGGCGCAGCGATTCAACTACATCGCAATGTACTACACAATCAAAGCGTTGGCTTCCCGCGGGAGCCACATGCTGACCAAGGAGGAAGTCACCAGAGTACTGGCCAAGGAAAGGCAGCGTTCGGTGCAGGAGATGCACGCCTCGGCCATGTGCCAGGCTGCTATCTACTCCATCCGAATTTTGAAACAGCTGCTTGCCCTTGAGAAAGCCAAGGGAGGAATGGCCAAGGAGCTCAAAGCGTTGAGCAAGGCACTCGGGGAGATGCCTACGCTGGCAGATCTTTTCGAAAAGACTGCAGCAGACACCAAGAAGTTCTGGAGTGGGTTGGCAGAAGGTCTCCTCGGCACCATCGATGAGGAGTAAGACGGGAGGGGATTGAACAAGCCAGGTACCTAGGTAGTTGGAAAGAGTGCTCCTCAAGCACATTTGTTTCTCCGCGGTAACTGTACTTGATTATGAATCCGAACGGAATGATATCTGCCCAAACATTGTTGTTGCACACTTTATGCATGGAAGGGATGCAGAAGACATCCGAAGGCAAAACAAGCTTCTTGCTCATGTGCGCCAATCCACGTGCCCGGGCCCAGCTCCACCCAGCGTCGCATGACCAGGACGCGGTCTGAGAGTCGAATAGTGAAGATCGGGGGATCCGCAGTACCATCATACATCGTGAACACGCGCGCACCGAGATTCGCCCTTTGACGTCCCTTGGTTACACTGCCACACTCGCCCTCGTCCGTCCGTTTCCACGATGAACCCTAGCGCTGCCGCCGTCCGAAGCTGACAATCTGCCGTCATCGCCGCCGCACTCCTCAAATGCTCCTTACGCCGCATTCCTACAAGCAATCGCAGATCCCGGACACGAACGAGCGCTCGCCGGTGAGCAGGGAACTCCCATTCTTCCAGCAGACACGCCGCCCGCATGAGGAGCGCGCCCTGAGACAAGAAGCGCGGAAGATGCTGTTGGTCCACCAGGCCGGCACGGTCAAGATCGGCGAGGTCGTACGGTACACTTTGACCTACACACCGAGCCATGACCGCATACTCCCTACGCCCTCGCAATTACACGTGAAAGTCAAGAACACTTCGGCGATCCCTTTGCGAGCGGCATGGATTCACGGCCCATATGCGCTGCACGTTTCGGCGTACCCATCGAATTTCAATCCGAACTCCAAGGTCGAGGAGCCCAAGAAATATGGCGTGCCGCAGTACGAGCCCATGTTGAAGGCTGCTGGCAGCTGGCAAACCAAACTCACCGTACCCGAGGACATCCGTGAGACTGGTGCGGATTTGGGAAAGAGGAGGCACAGTATACAGTCGCAAACCCAGCGGCCATCAGACGATGAGAAGCCTGGTTCGGCGACCTGGATTATTGAGATCGCGTCACAGATCTTGTTCTCGAGCTCTGCTGGTGTGGACTTTGAGCTTTTGGTTGGACGGGATGAGCGGAGTCTTGAGCTGGGTTTCACATCGATGCATGTTGCCGGGCAAGGACAGGGTGGCCCAGGACAGGTCAAGGATGCTGCCAAACAGCGACAGAAACTCCATGGGGATCATCACCACCACAACCAGACCGCTGGAGTTTTCTCAAAGGCTGTCAGGCTTGTTGTCGAAGATACAGAGGCTCTGTGGAACAAACCAGGGCTACCTACCTGGAGCGAAAATGAAGCTCGCAGTGAGAAAGCGTCGAAGTCTCGGAAATTTGGTGATGCCGAGAAACCTCGAGAACCAAAGAGGCGTAAGATGCATCTTGTCATTGTCACGCATGGTCTTCACAGCAATGTTGGAGCCGACATGCTATTCATGAAAGAAAGCATCGATGCTACGGTCAAACAGGCACGTGTTGATGCAAAGGAAAGGAAACGAAAGTACCGAGCTCAGGAACGCGAAAACAAGAGTAAAGCACAGCAGACAGCAACGGACGGTAGCCAGGACACACAGGATGGCGAAGAAAAGACTGATGTTACCGCGACTGCGCCGCTTTCCGGCGGCCAAGAAGAGATCGATACTGACGACGAAGACGAAGATGAGGAGGAAACAATCGTACGAGGCTTCAGTGGGAATGCAGCACGGACAGAGAACGGAATCCAGTATCTCGGAAAACGACTTGCGAAGTATATTCTAAAGCTTACATACCCCGACCAGCCCTTCTTGCCTGTGAAGAAGCCGCTGTCGAGAACGCTCACAGACAGCTTCAAAACTCAGGCTACAAAGGCCCAGCGAGACGGTACACCAGCGCATCATGGAAGCAGTGTACACCACACTAAAGAGCAGCAGCAGAAAGCAGAGGAACTGCCATACACTTTCTCGAGCATTAGCTTCATCGGCCACAGTTTGGGTGGCCTCATCCAGACATACGCAGTCGCGTACATCCAAAAACATTCTCCGACCTTCTTCGAGCAAATCGAGCCTATCAATTTTATTTGCATGGCGTCTCCAATGTTGGGGTTGAGCAATGAGAATCCGCTATATGTCAAATTTGCTTTGGACTTTGGGTTGGTGGGTCGCACGGGTCAAGATCTTGGGCTGACTTGGAAACCACCTGGTCTTGCGAGCGCCAGAGGAGGCTGGAATGCCATGATCGGAGGTCTCGGTGGATCTTCGCAAAAGGACAACGACAAAGAAGACCCTGGAGCCAAACCTTTGCTCAGGATTCTGCCAACTGGTCCCGCACACTTGGTATTGCGAAAGTTCAGGAATCGAACGTTATATTCCAACGTTGTCAACGACGGCATTGTTCCTTTGCGAACCAGCTGCTTGTTGTTCTTGGATTGGCGTGGATTGGGCAAGGTCGACAAAGCACGACGTGAGAACGGCCTGGTAGGCACAGCTGCTGGATGGGCTTGGGCTGAGCTTACTGGCGCGAATTCTTCGAGCGTGCCTCCAAATGTTCTAGCAGAGCAGAACCTCGAGAGTGACAGCGAGAATGATATTGCACGCCGCGCGGGTGGCGAGACCGTGCCACAGCCTGCAGAGGACGAGACAGCCGAAGATAGCAAAAGGGTCACAGGCCGCATGAGCTCCGAAAGTGCTACAAATGGTGAGAGCAAGCCACAGGCTCCCAAGGAACCACCGCAGCAGAAGGGTATGATGGATACCTTCTTCGACTTCTTCCGCGCGGCACCAACTCCAGCACCTTCAAGAGGCACCTCACCACAGCCGCCGTCTCAGCCCCAGCGAGTTACGAGGAAGGCTTCGCGCGCGCTCCACCGGGCGCAAACCATACGCGTGAATGACGATGCGGTCTCCGAGGACTCTGCCGATGGTACGGGGGCTACCACAAGTAACCCTACGATTCGACCACAAGGGAATGGCAAATCTGCCAAACGTCCAGTCGCGTCTAAGGGTGATAGTTTCATCAATAACGAGACCGGCGAATTGGAGGCGCCGCCCAAGACCTCCATCTTCGAATCCGCTGGAGACATCCTGCATCCCCCACTGCCTAGTGAGAGATGGATAACGGACCCGAGTAGTCGCGCTCGCACCATCTTCCACGACCGTGTCTACCACCCCGAAGATATTCCGCCTCCGCCTCTCAAGAGACCTGGCAGCAAGCTGGGGCGAACATTCAGCAGTGACAATATGAGCAAGTCTGGCGCAAGCAGTGGCAATAGTATGCACAGCGTTGACAGCGTGGCTAGCATCGACAGTGGCGGCATGAAGGTTGAGGAAAAGATCGCCCGAGCTTACCACAAAGACTTGAGCTGGCGTAAAGTGCTCGTGAGACTTGAGCCAGACGCACACAACAACATGATCGTCCGCAGACAATTCGCCAATGCGTATGGTTGGCCTGTAGTAAAGCATCTGTGCGACACACATTTCGCCGACACTTACAGTGCTCGCACTCGCGATGAAGCCGAGCCTGCCAAGGAGAGAGCTCTCCCATCCAAAACGCCTATCGATGCCCAGCGCGGCGAGGAAGTAGCAGGTCAGAGCAGAAAGGCACCTCCGTCGCGAACCGACAGCGAAACAAGAGAAGCACAAGACGAACTCACAGCCCTCAGCGCTTCTCACCAAGGCAGCGAAAGCTCAAAGCTGCGTGCCGAACAGAGGATGAGCGGCGTCTGGGATGACGCTATCTTCGAGGGTCCTGACGACGATGATAGCGAGATCGATGAACGCGGTCCGCTACAGAGATTCATCAGCCCAGGCGCGCTCAAGAGGCCTGAGCAAAGCTATCAGCCTTCCTCGCCAACCTCTCGCAGCAGCACTGCGCCACGTTCGCCTTCGATCACATTCACCGATGGCCATCGTGGACTGGCACCTTCTTCTCCGACTTCCACTAAGTCGCGACAAAGTCACGTTCCAGAGAGTGGCTCACTGAACAGTCGAGCCAGCGTGAAAGGTTCCGCGGAACCTGAAAGTTCGGCGGTCAAGTCGCCAGTTGTGACCGCAAACCTCACCGAAGAGCCCGAATCGATGGAATCTGCTAGTTTGGCGGACGTCGGTCTGGGCAAGAGTGTTCACGAGCAGTTGGGTAGTCCAACGCTTACACCTGGAAGCAAGAAAGATGGCACGAGAAGGACCAGCGTTGCGGAGGATGTGGCCAGGGCTGGCAGTAGTGGTGGACAGGACTAGAAGAAATTGGCCTCCATAAAGATATAATTGTTTAATCAGTGAGAACGTTTACTCAGCAACATACTCCACATCGTTCAAATTGCCACGAACTATAGAAGCTCTCAACGGTATGCCAGGCAATTTAGTAAAGGTTGACCGAAATATTTGCACAAATCATTTTGATTGTACAGGCGACTTGGTCAGCCGACTTGGTCAAAGCAATATCGCATCATATACTTCCTCCGGATCTTTAATCAGCTCAGCACCAATGAAGGGATCGCTCTGCAAGCAAGAGAACCACACGCCCACAACATGATACGTTGGCACGGTGTTGCCCGATCGAGGCTCGCCCGGATATCTCGTAATGTCGAAGTGGCCGTCGACCATCAGCGCTTCCAACGTCAGCACTGCGCTTTCGGCAGTCAAGTCAGGGCCTGTGTTTGCCAGGATAGTCAACCAGTCGCTTGGCAAGATCGTCGGCTTGCCCACGTGTGTCCAGGGTTCTGGCGCTGGTGTACCGTCCTCGCGTCGGTACCGCTCGATGCTGTCTGGGTTGACTCGCGATGCGAGAGTAAATCCAAGATGTCGGCCGATCTGGTAGCACAAGTATGCAATAGCTTCAGTGCACTTTCTCCACCATCTGAGAAACAAGTTTCCGGTGTTAGGTTCGTCAGAAAGGTTGTTGAAGATAACGCCGTTGAAGAGCCCGATACATGGTGGATCTGAGGTTTTCACTAGGAGCGTCAATCCTTTTGCGCGTGCAATGTCTGGGTGTATGCAGACGTAGTTGCACATCAGCTCGTAGCATATCCTTTTGTGGTCGACCTCTGGCCACGAGCCCCAAGGCCAATCATAGCGGATGGCTTCTTCGAAAATGGCTTGCTCGTGTTCCGGGCTCGGCCATCTGGTCGGACAGGCGCTATTCCTATCGCGAATCATTGCAGAAGCCCATGCTTTGTACGCTTGGACACGGCTTCTTCCAAAGCTGCCGGATCGGATGCTGACGACCTTCCGCATGAACTCACAAGCATCTGAGGTGCGGTGCTTGCCGTCGAAGACTTCCGAGTATGTCATAGACTGGGGTATACGTGACGCGCAAGACTGAGGGCCATCTCGCAAGCGAAGCACAGTCAGGTTTCGATTGACGAAAGGCCGGAACATGGATGCGTGAAGGGAGCCATACACGTCTCCTACGCATTGGATGTTTTCCTTGCGAATATGCATGGTTGGCTTCCATCGCATTGAGCCCTTACCAAGCTCGAATAGTCCTTTTGGAAGCCTTGTCAGCATTGCCCCGTTGACCATTTCGTACTGTTCGATGCCATCCTGGACCAGGTCCAGCAGTTTCACTCCCTTGTCCTTATAATTCGGTGGAAGCTTATATGTGGCAAGCGATGGAAGCACTGCAGCAGCAAAGTCTTTCTGGTCGCTTGCAACATGTTCGCCGCTGAAACGTTCGGGCTTAAAGCACCTGGCGCGCTCGTCTTTGCTTCTTTGCAGTCTTTCGCCGAGTAGGAACCTCGTCAGTTGCGCGTATGTATGCTCAAGGGTTGCAAAGAAAAGATCCATGTCTTGGTCTTGGTAGAAATGCGCAATGGCGTCATGTAGATGGTCTCGGCCCTTGATATATGCGTCCCTGAACGTCGACCACGCCATCTCTTCGGCATAATCGCCTTGGGCTTGTGAAATCTCGGAACACTGAGCATATTTTCGTTTGGCCCAGCGACTCAGGTGTCCTTCGGATTTCGTCGGGATGATTGTCGTTCTGTACAGCCATTCGAAGACCCCAAGTGAGCACCGTCCGCCCGGCGGGCCGCAATAATGAACGGAAATGGCGGTAGCAAATGCGAACTCAAGCTTTGTCCAGAGCCGAAAATTGTATGCCGAGACCGGGAATGCGTTCAGGCACATGGAAGCCACGGCAGTAATGTTGAAATCTCCATCTGTCCAGGCCCACGACCCCCTCGCGGCCCACGCATTGAATGCTTCTTCCAGACATGGACAAGGACTGTTTGGCAGAAGTACTACAACTTCAAATCTGTGATATATCTGTGGCATATGCTGAAGGTGATCGGCGATGGAATCTTCATCTTGTGGGATGGACAGTTGGTCGAGCCAGAGTGCGCCGTGCTCTTTGGTCAATGCTACCAAAGCGCTCATTAGTCGGTTGACTTCCCACTCGCTTCCAAAATCCAGCTTGACGAGCTTATCAGTACGACCATCGAAATGCCCGAACAAATGCTTTTCTCGGTCGAAGTCGCCAATGCCATAAGAAAGAGCTGCTGCACGTCCTGACTCCACTGGCTGCATGAAGGATTCAAGCTTGATGTGATTGTCCAGGAAGGTCTCGCTGCGGCAGGAACACCAAGAGAAACGATGAACCAGCACTTCAAGACCAGGGACTGCAGGTGTGATGGCGCTCTCCATCGTATGTACAAGGGACGCCCAAGGCGGACTGCAAGGCGGTAAACCAAAGCCTTAATAGATGTATCAATCTCAGTGATAGCTTTGTGGTTGAATGGCTGTGAATGCTGTGGTTCAGATACTAATGGGTTCTCACAGACGGCGATATATAGCAGCGGAGCTGGGCTGTGCAAGGCAAGCCAGCAAGGCTTAGCCGATGGATGGCGTGAGTATAGCAGCATATCACTTAACTTGCCAGGATGCCTCCTCACCTGCACAAAGCTATTTGTGGTGGAGTGATGCAGTACATTGCCACCAAGGCAAGCCCCGTCGTCTATTGTACGTTCGAGGCGACCGACTCGGGCAATTGCCAATCGGGAGCATGATCGTGTTATCAGATCGGCGCTCAAGGTGCTTCGACACTGAAGGTGCACTCGGCGGAAGTGATGCCACAGATCATACCGTGTACGTCTCCAAGAAGTTAGGGGGTGCGCTGTGCAAGCGGCTCTGTCTCAGCTGGGGGCAATTCGAGACAGAGGGTCAGGTGTGACCACATGTTTACATGCTGTGTTGAGCAGGACACTCGATAGTCGGTCATCTGCAACACCTTAAAATGCTAAACCTGCCATGTGAGGCGTCGTTAATGTATCAATGGTCCGTCGGCCGCAATAACGGAGCTTCGTCTCAGATAGCAGCCGTCCGGTTTGAGAAACCCCACGTAGACTTATGAACCTAGAATGCGGCTGCAAACGGACAGGGGCACGGGGTCGCCGACGAACGGTGGACAGTGGTACTGCATAGATGATATTCAAGGAGGATCTGGTCGGTCGGCAAAGGTAGGAGGCGATAGTTGCGACCTATGAGTACATGTAGCAGTAGTAGTGGTCGAGCTTGGTTCTTCATACGTCCCACTTTCTTTGGTCGGCAAGGCTGTGGCCATGTCTGTAAATGACGATGCTCGCATTTGAGCCTTCGAGATGTCTTCAGGAGCCGCATACGGATTCGTGCATGAGAAATGTCGCAGTCAAGATTCCCTCTCAGCTGATGTGGCTTGAATCAGGGAGGAATCCTGTCAAATCGAGTGTCGAGAAACGGGCGGCCGTTCTTGCCGTTCGCGCTGACCCGCTCCTCTCCACTTTCTCCCCAGATCACCGACGTAAAAGTCCCAGCTCTCAATCTTATTACCACACACCCATCTGCCCTCGCTGACCACAAACACCAACCACTCATATACATACACACCGCCGGGACAGCAGACCTGGCGACCATACTGACACGCCACACATCCGATATCTGGTCATTCATGGGCTACTACACGAACAACGAATCCGTCACTTCCATCGCGACCGCGCAAACCAAGATCGCCGTTAGTGTCTTCCTTGGAATCGCCGGAGGCCTGTCGAGAACCGAGTCTAGCTTCGCCAACTTGGACTGGCTACTGGCGGCTGGCCCACCGTGAGAGGTGGGCGAAAAGGCGGCAGTGAAGACAGGCGTGGGTTGATTACTGTCTCGCACTTGGTGGATGACCACCCGGATTACGACACAAACAGTTGCTGCTTTTTGAGAGCACAAACAACACAATCTATAGAAGGACTTCTCGGAAACACGAGCCCTTAAACAGCCAAAGTCACCGAACATGCCAGCCATGGATATGGACAGCGACATGCCGGCGCTGACAACTCAGCAATCCCCACCGATCGCGATCTCGTCGCCTGCACGTCACCCAGTGCGCGATATACCGGCTGATCAGCACATGCCTATCCCGAGGCTCGACCATGACGCGATCAAGAAAGAGGCGAAGAAGCGCAGAAAGAACAAGAAGAAGGGCATGCAGCCAGGCGCACCTGCCGCAAATGTCATAAAGGGCTTCCACACTCCAGTCACTTCCGGCGGCGAGGAGTCTGATGTTTCCAGTGCGCCGACTCCACTTCTGGGTGCTATGAGACTGCAGGACCTTGGCAGTGGCACGAACAGCCCTGCCATGAGGGCTGCCACGAACGGAGGTGGAATCAGTGCCCTCAAGATGCGCCTGGACGCTCTTTCCCTCGAGCATGGCGATCGCCAAGCTGAACGCCCAAACGGTGCTCCAAACGGGCTGGCAAGAATTCTCTCGAACACCTCCATGGGCTATGAAAGCTCGCGTTCTTCACGTGGTAGTGATGGCGATAAAACAGAGATGGATTCCTACGAAGTGGACCTAGACGAGGAGTTCATGAGCCCGGACGCCGGCACCGAAACGCCTATCTTTGCCTCTCAGGCTATCGAGGGAGGTGTGCGCAAGAAGGATGTTCACCGCAAGATGTGCTCTGATGACTTCGAGCAACTGCGTTGCCTGGGCAAGGGCGCTTTCGGTACGGTGCACCTCGTCAAGCAGCATGCGACCGGTCGTCTTTACGCTCAGAAGCAATTCCGCAAGGCATCTTTGACCGTGCACAAGCGTCTGGTCGAGCAGACAAAAACTGAGCGCGTGATCTTGGAGTCAGTCAACCGTCACCCTTTCGTGGTCAAGCTCTTTTACGCTTTCCAAGACCACGAGCGCCTGTACTTGATTCTCGAATATGCTCAGGGCGGCGAACTGTTCCACCACCTGGCGCTCGAGCGCATGTTCACCGAGGAGGTTGCGGCTTTCTACATGGCGGAGATCGTACTTGCCTTGGAGCACTTGCACCAAAATGTCCGGGTGATCTATCGTGATTTGAAGCCTGAGAACTGTCTTCTCGACGCAGAGGGTCATCTTCTCCTGACTGACTTTGGCCTCTCGAAGGTCGCACTGGAGGAGGAAGAATCTCGCACCAACAGCATCCTCGGCACCATTGAATACATGGCTCCTGAAGTCATCCAGGGTGTCGCCTACGACTTCTCTGTGGACTGGTGGTCTCTTGGTGCTATCGGCTTCGACCTGCTCACTGGTAGCCCGCCTTTCACTGGAAACAACCACGCCAAGATCCAACAAAACATCCTCAAGCAGAAACTTCAGCTGCCTTACTTCCTCGGTCCCGATGCCAAAGATCTTCTCACCCGTCTCTTGCGCAAGGATCCGTCTAAGCGTCTCGGTGGAACAACCGCAAAGGACCTTAAGATTCTCAAGGCACACCGCTTCTTCCGCAAGATTGACTGGAAGAAGCTTGAGAAGAGGGAGGTCGAGCCGCCCATCATGCCGGTCATTACTGATCCCGAGTTGGCCGAGAACTTTAGCGATGAATTCACTTCCATCCCGCTCAGCCCGGTTGTTACAAGGGCAAGTGCAAGCATCAAAGTGGAAGACCCTTTCACCAAGGCTGAGAATGATCCTTTCGGTGGGTTCAGTTTTGTGGCGAGCAAGAGTCTCTTGGATAGTGATACTTTCATGCTGGATGCTTGACTTGTGCGAGTCATAGAACTACTTGGTTGGCAACCATACTGCTTGACAACGGGTACCTGCTGTCTGACCAGGAACGGGATTAAATATGTGTTGGCAGGGTTATTCGCGGTGCTGCGTCACTTTGAGAAGCTGTGTTTTATTCATCGATTTCAAGTAGACGATAGCTCCGTACATTCTGAACATCCTCTTACATCGACTCTCACTCATTCTTGCCCTGAACAATACATCCGAAATTGCGATCAAGTAGCGCTTCTCGTTTCCCGTGATGTTTGCTCTCTCCGCGTGCTCCACCTCGCACCGCATCTCCAAGATCCCGGGCGATCATTGCCTGTTCCTGAGCATGCAATACAATTTCGCGTTTGCGCGCGATGTCACCGGCCCCTGGTCACGCTTCCCCTTCAAGCAAGTCCTCCACAGCAGGATCTCCCAATAACAATGCTCTGATGCTGATCCCTTCCTCCGCACGCGTTTATCATCCTTTTTCCTGCCTGCAGACTTGGACTTTTTTCCCCTCACCCTATCCCCCGGCACGGACGGCATCTGCATGATCGGATTTGGCAATCTAATATGCTGTGTCGAAGGTTAAGTCTTGCAGTCTGTAATCTTAGGCTCTGCCTATAGGAGCACCGCGACGGTCATGCGTGGGCAGAGATCTTCTCAACGCTACCTCACCTTACGTGCCCTAGTCTTTAGTCCTAGTCCGTGTTGTGCGTCTATCCTCTCGTCCTACACTACTCCGACTTCCCGGCAGAGGCTGCTGATCACAGCGCATGCTCTGTCCTCTCCTGCGCGCGTGCTTGTGCTGTGGAGCCGTCATACAGCGAGCCAGCAAGCTCAAGGTTAGGTAGGACATCGGTGATGGCGCACTTCTTGCAGGCAGACTTTCTTTCTCTCTTTTCAATAGATCGTGCGTGTGCATGGACTGGTTCTGCGTCACACGCGCATGTGCGCGAGCAGGGTGGTTCCAAGGTGCCGAGGGTGCTACTACCTACCGCTGCTGGCTACTGCAATGTCCGTCGGCCGGGCGAACTACATGTCTGTATGCGTGTGCACATGGACGTCGGACTAAACTAGGTTGGTCGGGGATGGGTGGTCAGTCAGGTCTTAGGCTCACGCGGCCGTTGAGGATGATGATGCTGCGTGCGGTTGCTTGGTCGTCCGAGGCGATGAGACATTTGGACGGGCTGGGCTATAGGTAGGCAGCGTGCATGCTGGCACGTTCGCGAGAGACATTTGATCGAACGCTTTCCCGCCTGCATCTGCATCCTCGGTCGCGCCTGCCTTTCTCTTCAACTGACTGACTGCTTTTGCTGCGACTGTTGTGGGTCTGATCGCACGAACGCTGACCTTTCGCAACTTGTTTGTGTCTCTGCGCCCCTACGCTTTCGCCTGACCTGATATTGTTTCTTCACCATATCGCTTAGACCACATTACTGTTTCAGCATCAGTTTGGGGCAACCATGCGTTCGCCTCTAATCCTTACTGCTGCCACACTTGCGGCGCAAGCCGTGGCGCTGCCTGCAAGCGTCAACAACAAGAGATACGACAATTCGACTTCTGAACAAGATCCCAAGAAGAGAGCAGAAGCCGTCAAAGCTGCGTTCCAAACTGCATGGGATGGGTACTACAAGTGCGTTCATTGATCGTGTGGGATACACCCATTAGAAAGAAATGCTAATCCTCCGGCCAGGTACGCATTCCCGAACGATGAGCTGCTCCCGGTGAGCAACAGTTTCAGCAACTCTCGGTGAGCAAATACCGAATGCGATTCTATAGTTTCCGATATACTAACGTCAATAGCAATGGATGGGGTGCTTCGGCAATTGACGCTCTTTCAACCGCCCTTGTCATGGGCAATGCAGAAGTTGTAAAACAGATCGTCGACTACGTTCCCGACATCGATTGGAGCGTCAGCGCAGACGACCAGCCCGTGAGCCTCTTCGAGACGACGATCAGATATGTTGCTGGTCTCTTGTCTGGCTATGATCTGCTCAAAGGGCCACGTGCAGATCTCTGCGAGGATGTAAGTGTTCCTGAATAAGATCGGGAGAGTAGGATGCTAATTTCAAGCAGGCGAGCAAAGTCGACGCCCTCCTCGAGCAAGCGGTCAATCTTGCCAACAACATGAGCTACGCATTCGATACTCCTTCCGGCATCCCATACAACAATCTCATCTTCAGCGACCGAAGCAACGACGGTTCAACGACTAACGGACTCGCCACTACCGGCACTTTGGTATTGGAGTGGACTCATCTGTCTGATCTGACTGGCAATGATACATACGGTGCTCTCACACAGAAAGCTGAGAGCTACCTTTTGAGTCCCCAACCCGCGACGTCTGAGCCATGGCCCGGCCTTGTGGGCACTAACATTGACATCTCTGACGGACGTTTCGTGGACGCCGCTGGTGGGTGGAACGGCGGCGACGACAGCTTTTATGAATACCTCATCAAGGTAAGTCTTTCCAGCGCCGATCTTGACGCCTCGCTTCGCTGGTGGCGTGATGGAATTGCCTTCTTTCGTTGGCAGTGGGATGACGGTATTCGATGTGCCCGGTGTATGTACTGACATGCCAATGCAGATGTACGTCTACGACACTTCTCGATTTAGCGAGTACAAGGACCGGTAAGTAGTTCATGCTCCTGCTCGGTTTCCACCACTAACCTCCTATCACAGCTGGGTCCTTGCGGCCGACAGCACAATCGAGCATCTCGCTTCCCACCCGTCTTCCCGCCCAGATCTTACCTACCTGGCCGCTTTCGACAACACTACGCTCAAACTCAATTCCGGTCACCTTGCCTGCTTCGACGGCGGAAACTTCATTCTCGGCGGGCTCGTCCTTGAAGAGCAGAAGTACATTGACTTTGGCCTTGAGCTCGTCGCCAGCTGCGAGAACACATACAACCAGACTCTGACCGGCATTGGCCCTGACGGCTTTGGCTGGGACGCGAGCAAGGTGCCCGCCAATCAGTCAGAGTTCTACGAGCGCGCAGGCTTCTACATCACCAGCGGCTACTACGTGCTGCGCCCCGAGGTGCTCGAGTCGTTCTACTACGCGTATCGCGCCACTGGCGATCGCAAATACCAAGACGTACGACTTCTATCCCTTTTGAACCACTCACATTTTACCTAAGGAATCAAATTACTAACACACTCTTCACCTTCACAGTGGTCCTTCGCCGGTTTTGAGAACATTGCCAAGTACACGCGCGTCGGCAGCGGCTACAGCTCCATCACGGACGTCAACGCACCCAACGGTGGCGACTTCACCAACTTCCAAGAGTCCTTCTTCTTCGCCGAAGTGCTCAAGTACGCGTACCTGATCCACGCGGATCAAGACGCCGAGTTCCAGGTTGCGGGTCCCGATGGGAAGAACACCTGGGTGTTCAACACTGAGGCCCATCCGGTGAAGGTGAGTACTTGATCCTTATCTGATTGAAGGATTAGACTGATGTTTGGTGTTGTAGGTTGCTGGAGAGCCGATTTGAGGGTGATCAACTTCTGAGACGCAATGAGGTTGGTCTTTTTTTTTGTCATGCTTGGGTGGTAGCATTGGAATCGGTTCTCTGGACGTTTGCATGAAGCAGTCTTGGACAGCGCAGATACTTCAAACCTACGCAGCTTTACCATCATTGTTTGTTCCAATGGACATCGAGAGTACGACTTGGAGATCATCGAGAGAACATGAATTCGCACGTGACGCAGTAGAGAGTGGCCGAATAATTTTCAATGTTCGATTCGTAAATCATCATCTAGCAGAAGCTCTCGCAGCCTTGAGCCCAGCACCCATAAGCCAACCCACACCCTTGATCCCCATTCCCACCAGACCAACAGTCTCTCTCACCAATCCCTTTTCCTTCCCTTGCTCCCTCTCCCTCGCTTTACGCTCAAGTCGCTTCGCCTTCCTAGCATTGCCGCTGCTCGCTTTCTGCTTGCCATCCGCAGAAACAAGGCTCCAGACTTGCGTTGGTGGCGGCTCGAACTCCACCATCTCCCTCACGCACAGCTCATTCTCGAGCATCGCGACCGCCAACACGGCGCTCACTGCCACATCGAGCATGTACGGCTCGTCTAGCGCTAGCAAGCCTGGGGTGTCCAGGATGCAGACGCTGGCGGCGAAATCGAGCGTGAGTAGCGCTAGCGTCTGCGCTGCGATGGCAGCTGGCGTAGCTCGTGGATGGTGCAGAGAGATCTTGGCTTTGTGCTCGTGGCCTGCGGGCGAGACTGTGATGGCTAGGGATCCGAGCGAGGAGTGTGCCAGGGTATATTGAGCGGTGCCTGCGGCGCGTTCACGGGTCGTTCGCCGGATGGTGCAGGTGTGTTGACGCTGGGCCTGTCCCACTGCATTTTGTGCGAGTCTTGCTGCGGCGGGCGATGAGCCTGTGGGGTCTGTGGCGGCGATGGCGGCTGCGAGAGGGGTATTCAAGGCGGTTTGGATGGCGTCTAGAGCTGCTTGGTGAGGGAAGAGGGTTGTTGGTGGGCTTGTGGCGAAGGTCTTGTTTGGATTTGGTGGCAGGGAGAGCTGGGAGACTGGCATTGGAACGGTCGATGAAGGGCACGATTTCTGGATGCTGAGGTCTGTGGTAGGTCCATCTGTTGTCGACTGTGCAGGAGTGCTGTTGGTCTGCATCGTATAGAGCGTTGTTCCGTAAGAGCCGAGTCTTAATGACATGTTCTGACCCGCTGGTTGTTCGAGGTTGAGTTGTACTTTCCGTCCTGTAGGGGGACATGAGGTAGTGGAGGCATGCCAAATGGTGAGCAAGTCGGCAGCGGAAGCTTTGGGTATGTCTTCATAGCCACTGAGTATTGCAACAGCAGAATCTTCACGCTTCAGCTGTGGCCAAACATTGTTTCTCTCATCTGTATAGCTTGTGTGATAGTCCCGACTCGAGGCTGGAGAAGCAGCCACTTGTGGGAAGTATCGTTGCTGCGATAAAGACTTGGTGTGATCATACTGTGGGAACATCGATCTCGTTGGTTGAGTAGATGTCGCACTCGAAGGAGAACGACCCGTTGCGTCACTATTGCTACGGACCAGGGTAGAGCCATCTGATCGGAACGATACTGGGGACGGATACTCCTGCTTCGGTGGCGCTGTTTGTTTGAATGACAGCTTGGTCGGCAGAGGTGATAGCTGATCATCATCAATTATCTCGGTGACATCGTTGCGGAGGAAAGCTGGAGTAGAAATGGACTTTGGAGTAGCAGCTCGCTTGAGACGCGCTATGGGAGTCCGAATTCTGGGAGGCGAGGACTGCGTGAAGCTGGTATTGATTGGAAGTGGACATAATTGATCTTCATGGACTAGAGGCTCGGACACTGAGGGAGACTCTAAGAGGTTTGGCGCGCTTGAGCGTTTCCTGGCGTGTAGTGTCCGCTTTGAGACTCCTCTTGGAGTAGAAGTAGCGTTCGAAACGGCTGGTGATGATGTCGATGCACTGTTTTTGGTCTGAAGTCCTCCTTCGATGTTGGCAGTTGTCACTTGCAAGGCGACTCCTCTCATATGCGCCGGCGCTGGAGAGGATGTTGCTGAGCGTGGTTGTTTCAGGCTCGATTTGCGTGGAAGATATGATGACGGAGAAGGAAATAGCTGTAAAGGAGCGGACGTTGAAGGAGTGTTTGAAGGAGACATGGTACCAGACCGATGTCAAAACGTATAACGATCTAAACGGAAGCAAGCAGAGAGAAAGGAAAGGGTATCGATGCGCGGAAACAATTGACTTGCCTCGGGTCCTGTAGGATGGGAAAGGGTTCCTCTTCTATATGCTTTCCTCAGAGCGAGCGGCTACATGACAGACGGCCAGCGCGTGCAAAACGACAGGTCGTGTGCAACGAGGTCGGTCTGCAGGTCATCGATAGTGCCGTGAAGTGGCGGCGGATGTGCGTTCGCGCCGGGCCATGATCACACGGACAGATAGTGCTCAGGCTTCCAGGGCGTCTGCACACCGACTTCTCAAGTGCCGAGACGAATGGCGTGCTGTGCCGTGCGAATGCAGCTGTATAAGGACACGCCAAGGTTGTGACCTGTGGATGCTCTGTCTAAGCGCCCGGTTGAACGTGAGGGCGTGTAAGCGCTCGGTGTGTGATGCACGCGTGCCAATGCGGCAATTGGTCCAGAGAAGTACAGAGCGGTAGCGATTTCGATAGCGGAAGTGCTTGCATTTCCTAGTGCATCGCGATCTTTGAACTGTATGGAATCGGGACTGTGGTGATGTCAAGTCAAGGTAAGCGAAGCAAGAGCCGCCGCCAATCCAGGTGAAATGTACCTCAAAAATCACTTTTTACTCCAACCCTAATTACCCCATCGACACAAGCATGCATGCATGTGTTTTTGTATATTTGAACGACCATTACGTGCCAGCAAACGTATATGTCGAACGACTAGCGTTCCTGTTGACTTTCCAGATGAGTTGTCAGATTGAATATGTAGATTCTACCGCCTCTTCGATCTCAACGGCGTCGATGATCGAACAAATGTGCCACGCAGTGGATAGTAGCACACGGGATCGAGAAAACACGCCATTTGAGGCCTCATTGCGTTCGTGCACGGTCGACAGAGAGCTACATTCGTTCGGCAGAGATACGACAGTAAAATCGAAGCCAATGAAGTTGGTATTGCCGCACTGACGGCAGAGATTAAATTACACAGTAAAGTCATGAGTCTCGTAGGCTATAGTTACACACGATTAATCATCCTTGAGGTCTGAATTCCTCCTTCAGCACCCAAGACCCACGGCCCCGACTGCCCTTTTCCAGCTTCGCAATGGCCTTCAGCATTTCCCTGAACTCCGCCGTCCTCTGTTCCGTCCCACAGTACCTGTTGAAATGATCCACCAGCATCTGCGTCGGTGCGGAACCGCCGTGCGCGGTCAAGAAGTCGCGGATCATGACGAGGAAGTCTTGACCCTTGGGTTGGTCTCGTCCACGGCTACCTGGTGTGCTTGCTCGACTAGAAGAAGCAGAGCCGGCTTGTCGAGACTGCAGATTGGCGAGCACAGCTGCCGAGCTTAGTCCACCTCCTCGTCCACCTCTCATGCCACCTCGTCCACGTGTTGAGGGTGGGCGTTCCTCTGGTCTTCCGCTTGATCCCACTTGGCCCGTCCAGGTAGGCACACCGGCAGGGATAGTGCGGGCGACTGCAGCAGAGCGCTGGAGATCCCTCGCAGCTTGAGCCGCGACACGCTTCGCCTCACGAGCGATGATCTCTGGATCCGCGCGGAGGGGTTTTTTGCCACCATTCATGATATCGTCGTGTTCCAGAGCACTGTGGACTCCAGTTCGCGCGAAGATAGACGAAAGAACACGATCTTCCTTCTGTGTTTTGTCGCCTTCTTCACCAGAATGGGCAGCCTGCTTCTCTTCATCAGGATTGCCTCGAAAATCCTCTTGGCGTGAGATGCCAGTTATGGTCGACATTTCCGCCGCAGCTCGTTGCTTTTCAGGTTCGCTCGTCGAAGTGCTGGGTTCCGCACCATCCTCGCCCACTTTGTCATCCGCATCAGAAAGCTTAACCTCAGTGCCCTTGAAGATATTGCCCGTCTCTGTCTGGCCATCTTCGGTGCCACCAAGCGTGAAAAGGTCGTGCAGGTCCTTCAACTGGAAGGTTTGCCGCTGCTTCGGGTCGCGCAGAATCTTGTTCGTCAGGAACTGTTTGAAAATCTGTCGATGGTAAATTTTTTCCTCGATCGTACCCGCAGTCATGAGACGGTAAATTTCGACCTCACGCTTCTGGCCAAGACGCCATGCTCGCTCACGGGCCTGTATGTCAGTCGATGGGTTCCAATCTGGGTCATAGATGACGACCCGATTAGCACCAGTGAGGTTGACGCCAAGGCCACCAACTTTGGTTGTCAAAAGGAATACATGCAAGTCGGGGTTGTTATTGAACTCATCGACAAGGTCTTGACGATCCTTGATCGAGGTGTTGCCATCCATACGCCTGTAATTGAAGCCGTCCATGCCTTTGACAAAGTCTTCCATGATATCGAGCATGATGCGGTGCTGTGCGAACAACAAGGTCTTGTGACCGTTGCGTCTCCAGATCTCAAGGAGTGCTTTCACAACTTGCATCTTGCCACTCTTTGCACCGCTGCCGTACGCATAGCCGGGGCGCTTAGACAAGGTCTTGTGCTCTACCAGATCCGGGTGGTTACAGATCTTTCGCAGGATGTCGATACCATACAAAGCCTGTCGCTTGCCGTTCATAATGGATGTCATCTCTTCTGAATTCAAGAAACTCTGGTAGGTCTCAAGCTGTAATTTGGTCAGCTTGCAGAAGAGAACCCGCTCGCTCTTCTTGGGCAAGTCGGCGGCGACATCAATCTTGAAACGCTGCAACAGGTATGGGCTGATGGCATCCTTGAGTGTCTCAGCACACTGCATTGCCGTTTCGACCTGAAGGTTTGAGGCATTGGCATAGCCGCCAAGTTTGATCGGAATTTCGAACTGATTGCGGAAGTCGACGAGAGTTCCAAGACGCATCGGGAAGACAAAGTCGAAGAGTGACCAAAGCTCCGTCAAATTGTTCTGCATCGGCGTACCAGAAAGAATCAGTCGATTATGCGTGCGCAACTCCTTGCAGTATATTGTGATGGCTGTGTTAGGGTTGCGAATCTTGTGTCCTTCGTCGAGTACTGCATACTCCCACTCCGTTGGAATTAATAGCTCTGCGTACGTTTGCAGGCCAGAGTATGTAGTGACAAGCACATGTCCGTCGCGAGCGACCTTGTCAACGATACGCTTAGCTGCCTTACCAGCTTTGCCGAGTTTCTTCTCGCGACTGTACTCCATTTCTTCCAGATCATCTTCAATACGGGCTTCTCGCTTAACATCCAGCATTCCACTGCCTGAAGTGTGTAAGATCGAGACTCTCAGTGGTGGCCACCAGCGGTGGAATTCGTTGACCCATTGCTGCATTACGGTGGCTGGACAGACCACTATGATCGGTTTCGTGACTTTCTTCGAGTAGTGCAATGCGGCGAGAAACGAGATGACTTGTACTGTTTTACCAAGACCCATCTCGTCTCCGATGATTCCGCCGACTTGTTGCGAGTAGAGCTCCCATAACCATTGAACTCCTGTCTTTTGGTAGTCGAACAGCGCTGGGTATATGTCACCAGGAATGTGAAGACCGCCCTCCAAGACTGTGTCGGTGCGGGTCGGGTGAGGCAGGTGCCATTCTTCTTCTTCGCTGTTATCGACCGTGCTATCATCTCGCGCAGCGCTTCTTCTGGTTACCCAGTCATTGAGACGTTTCTTGTATACAGACTCGTTACCATCGTCGATACCTGTGAGATCTTCTGGAACCTTAGTCTTTCGAGGTGTTCGATCGAGTGGGGGTGTAGTGTCCGGGATGAATTCAGCCTCGCTCTCCTCATCGTCTTGAGACCCAGCACTCTGCGTCGGGGTCTGCTTCTCGCAGGGCTGCTCCCTTCTGCTTCCAAGACGTCTCCGCTTGGTGGGCCGCTGAGATGCGAATTCTTCTTCCTGTAATCTTTGTGCAAGTTCCGCGTCTGTCTCAAACCCAGGTGCAAGCAAGTTCCGATGCGACCTTGGCTCTGCTGCCTGCATCTCAGAGGCATCCGGTGTCCCATCAATTTCTGCATCCTCTTCCTCTTCCTCCGCATCCATGAGAACATCACCTAGACTCGAGGAAGTTCGCAATAGTGATCCGCCAACTTTTGAGAATGGCGTTATTTTGCCGGTTCTGATCAGAAACTCGCGGTGGCTCTCTCCAGGTAGTCGCTTCGCATTCTCTTCTTCGGTGGTGCCTTCTCCTGTATCTTGTCCGTTCTGTTGGCGCTCAGCCATCCGCTTACGGATCTGCTCGAGATCATTGTCGGCGGTTTCAATTTGGGCCTTGTAATGCTCCACCTCGGCGCGGATCTTCTGTTTCGTCGCATGGTTACCGAACTCTGTGAGCTTCTGTTCAAGTCGCCGCACTTGCGCATCTAGTCGGCCGCGGTCCTTTTGGGTCTTGTCTAGGCGCTTCTGGTCGCGCTCGTCGGCTTGTTTCGATAGTAGCTGATCTGCTTGTCGCCCAATATCGCGTTCGAGGTCGTCTTGGTCGCGTACACCAGTAGCAAGCTCCGCAAGCTGTGCGGCTTCTTCGTCAGGCTCCGCCATGGCTGAGGTGGTTTGCCAGTGAGAGAGTGAGATGAGTGAGTGATTGAAAGTAAGGCAGACGATCGCGAGTGATGACGTAAGGTGAACTTGGGGAAGGCAGCAACGCGCTAGTACCGGATTGAGCCGCTTCACGTGTTCACGTGTTGGCTTGATTGACAGAATAAATTGATCTACATACGCACGTATCTAAAGCTACAAGCATACCATAACCCAGGAGTGCCGTTGAGATGGTGGTGTAACGTGGACCATCACCGCTGACCGCCATAGGAGTTCCCGAGCACGGCAGAATCAAATTGTCAAGCTAAACTTAGGAAACGCTCCTCCTTGCACCGACGCCACTGATAAGCCTGCTGGAGGTGCTACCAATTGCATTGGCAACAAGTGGCGCCGTAAGAACACTGAGACGTCAGTCCCTTCCTGTGCGCGAAAGAGAAGCGACTTGAACAATGACCATACGCAACACCGTCGGTGTGCCACTCTCGAACTCAGGAGCACCTGAAGTGGTGACCATCTGGGGGGTAACTTTGCCACATGTTGCCGTCTATATCGCGGGTCCTATTGGTGATCACCCAGGCAGCTCTTTCGAAAATGTGGCCTAAATCGCCGTATGCTCCAGTCAGCTGATGAAAGTCATCGATCATGTCGCATTCATGACCGGCGACCATGGACATTCGAACCTGCATTCCATCACTGTCAGAAAGGTTTGGGAAGAATGCTTGAGAGATTCGTTTGTTGCAGACACCTTGATCTCGAGTATATCGCTTGAAGTTCGAACAATGGGATCTTGCTCGGTACAGAGTCGTTTGTTGTTGCTGAGAGATCCGATGGTATCACGAGATGTGTTGGAGGGATGGGAATGCAATCCCTTCGAACGTTGGACGCGGCCATGACAACTAACAACTCGCTTGTCCGGTGACCGTACGCTGCTATAGTGTTTTCTACCTAATTTGTTTGCAGAGCGAGCCGATAGGCTGGTCAGTTGCTGCTGATCGAACTCTGATACTGACCTTTCTATGGCTCTCACCACATATCAAGTTCTACAGAGTACATTACAGTCCCGTACCATGAGAAATGAACCATTTGAGGTTGCGAAGTGAATGCCGATTGACCTCGCACCTCTGTCATCTATGAAGTATATTGTTGTGATCAGCATCAGTTTGAGTTGACTGTGCCTGACCAGTGAGAGCGAAAGCGGTAATCCGGCTCCTTCCCGAACAGAGTGACGTTGATCGAATGCGCCTAGTCCAGTCTACAGCACACAGCACAGCAGCGCGCTGGCAGCAGCACATGCACAAGCAAATGCCCTGCTGCTGTCACGTTGCAATTTTCTCTCTGTTGTGGCACGGTCATGCTTCCTCTCCCTAATTTCCCTTGATTAAAACACGCCTCTCCGAAACAATGGTCTCTTTCTGGCCCTTCCGTCGCAACGACACCACCTCAGCCGCTTCCTTCGAAAAGACGCTGTCCCAACTCAGCGCCAAAATCAACCGTTACTCTACACAAGTCGAGACTTTCCGTACGAAACAGCGGCGCTACAAGGCTTTGCTGACGCTTTATGCTGGCTTCTCTTACATCCTGGTAGCTGCTATTCTCACTCTTGTGACCGGCTGGGATAAATGGGGCGCTATTGAATACACCGCCGTGGCCGGTGGCCCGGTCGCTATCATCGGCCTACGCTGGATCCTGAACGCATGGTACGACTACCGCATTAAGAGCGTGCAGTCACGGCTTCAGGTTGCCACAAAGGAGCGCGAGAAGGTCATCGAGAAGCTCAAGATTGCTACAAAATACGATTCTACCCAGCAGTTGCTCGACAAGTACGGCGGCGGCGGCGCAGGCAACAAGGAAAGCCAACATCAGCAACAAGACGGCAAAGGCTCCAAACGCAAGCCTTCGGGCCGTCAAAGTCTGCCTGCGCAGTTCCAGCAACAGCAGCAAGGAGCTCGTACCGGTTTCGCTCCACCGCCTACAGCCAACATCGCAGGCCGTCAACCTCCTCCCGCCAACCCTCTCGATGCTCGCCTACGCTCCGCTACACTAAATTCTACCCCTCCACCACAAGCAGCAAACGAGTCCTTCGCTCCCAATGCGTTCCCAAGCCACCCAGCACCACCCCCGCAACAATCCGCGCAATACGCTCCCAGCCAACCAGCATGGTATGATCGCATCATGGATGTGATTCTCGGCGAGGACGAGACGCAAGCTAAGAATCGCATCGCGCTGATTTGCTCACAATGTCGCCTCGTGAACGGACAGGCACCACCTGGAGTCCGAAGCCTGGAAGACGTTGGACGCTGGAGGTGTAAAGAGTGCGGCACAATGAACGGTGTGGAAAGCGAGGTGGGCAAGGTGTTACAGCAGGCCGAGAAGCGTGGCATCGACGTCAAGGATGAGGCCGTTGAAGCCGAGAAGTCGGACTCGAGCGAGTGATCCGACTTGGAGCGACTCGAGAAGCAAAGTAATGTTGATAATCTTCGATGCATAGCGATATCATTACCTGGAGTCTTGGGGCATACTGTGGTGCGGGAAGTCGTTGGTGATAACAGTCCATAGACGAAAGTTATGGTGTATGCGATTTTACAGTATAGTACATTTTATCTTGCCATGCTCTTCCTCCTCATCTGCGCGGCGCGGCAGCAGCTGGCGGAGTAACGTCCTTGAAAGGGTACTTCAGCTCGTCGTCCTTGCGCATGTAGTGCTTTCTCCGCCTCTTGGTTGTGACGTGCTCCACCATCATCTCGCGCACGTGGGTCTTCATGAAGCCACGGATGAATCTGGGATCCCAGAGCTCGGAGGCAATTCCCAGATCTTTGCAGCAGCGCATGAGCGCGTTGGACTTGCAGCCCTCGGTCGCGGTGGGGATGCCGTCGGGGTCGAAGTATTGCTGTTCGCCGCGGGCGAGCGAGACGAGGCTGGATTGAACTGATTAGCGCGTGGCTCCTGTGTAGATATAATCGAGTGTGCTTACCGTCCGCCACAAACAAGACCGTATTCTCTCGTCACCAGCTTGCCCGTCACAATGGTCTCTCCTCTAGGCGCAAGACCCCATCCTCCAGGCCCGAAAGCCTTGTTCAATATGCGCCTGTACTTGATCTCGGGCAAGTAGAGGATTCCATCGGGCTTGATCTCGATGTCGTCGGGGTGAAGCTCGGCTTGAAGGATGGCGCTTTGCTCGGCTGTGAAAGGGGAGCTGGAGAGGCCATGGTATGATCGTGTCCAGTCGACTTGTCGCTCGTTCTCGTCAAGGGTAGGAGGCGGGTCGACGAGGCCGTCGGTCAGGGAGCGAAGGGCGCCGGAGGTTGCTGGTGAGAGGCTGTTGTTGCCGTTGCCGTTGCCATTTGTAGGGCTTGCCTGGACGACTTGAGGAGCGGCGGTTTGCGGTGTGGGTGTGCGTGTTGCTGGCCTAGCTGGTGCTGGCGCTGATGATTGTGCTGCTGCGGCGGGTGGGCTCTGTTGCCATCGGTTGGTAGAGGACGAGACGGCGCGGTGTTGCTGGTAAAGGCAGACTGCGCGATTGCGAGTCTGGTCGACAGTCCTGCGTGAGGGTGTGGCGAGGTGGGCGAACAGGCTTGCGCCTGCACGTCTTGACTGTAGTGCACTCATTGTGGTGTGTAGTTCGTTGTAACGGAGAGAGAGCTCCATCTAGTAGAATTCCCATGCACGACTCGGCCTTCGACGTTGTACTACTGGTCCGCATTGCGCCTGAGGAACACGTGCCTTAGGGACTATTGGTGTCAATCATGATATTATATTCAGGAGAGCTGGTGAGAGAACTTATTGAGCAGAGAGAACATATAATACATATTTCTGTGTGTGCAACGAAGATAGTTTACAGCATTGGTGTTGAGGTCCGGCGACACGCCACCTCCAAATCCCAATCCCAAGCTCCACCATCACCACCGAGCCAAATCAAATCACTCATCAAGCATCTTTGGCCGACGTCCTATCGTTGTTCCCTTGCTGCTTCCAGCACTGCTTGAAGGACTCCATCTGCCATTCGCCTCGTTAGTACTTTGCTTTTGGTTCGGCACAAAAGCAACCTCGGCCACCAGATCGGCACAAGACATACCTCGTCCTTGCAAGCCCGCCAGTCCTTCTTCTCGTAGAAGCAATCGTTCAGCTTGGTGTTCTCCTCTACATTGGAGTTTGATCAGTCTAAGCTCCCAAAAAGATCACCGGACTGCATTCCCACCTGCGCAACCGGTGCTAAAGATTCTGGTATCCCTAATTCCAGTCAGCATTGAAGTGGTTCTACGGAATTTGGACATTGGCGCACCACTCATCAGGCTCGTCGTCATCATCAACGCTCTCATCAGGCTTGCGATCGCTCTCTGCGTTAGACATCTTGCAATTCCAGCTACTTGGTTGTTGGGTGTTCAGGAAGAAAGAAGAACTTCGCTCCCACGGCAGTCAGAAAGGACGGCACCTCTGCGCACGTGACATCCGCCACCTCGACCAACAATGTCGACTAAACGCGTCAACGTTCTGGTGTATGCCGGAGCTGGGTCGACTACTTCCTCTGTTCGGCACGCAGTTTGGTCGCTTCGCCGTCTACTTGGTCCCAACTATGCCGTCCTCACCGTCAGTGGTGACCAGGTTCTGAAAGAACCTTGGATGGCTTCTTGTGCGCTCCTGGTCATGCCTGGCGGCGCTGACATGGGCTATGCCCGGACTCTAAATGGTGCAGGCAATAGACGTATCAAGCAGTACGTGCAAACGGGTGGCAAATACCTGGGTCTCTGCGCCGGTGGGTACTATGGTTCGGCGAGATGTGAATGGGAAGTCGGCAAAAAGGGTATGGAAGTTGTTGGTGACAGAGAACTGGCCTTCTTCCCTGGTATCTGCAGAGGGTTGGCTTTCAGTGGCTTCGAATACCAGTCCGAGGCAGGTACCAAGGCTGCAGCTCTGCAGGTCGCAAAGGAGACTTTGGCTTCTGGAGGCGGTGCTGTTCCGGAACGTCTTCGCGTCTACTACAATGGTGGAGGTGTCTTCGCCGATGCCGATACCTTCAAGGATAGAGGTGTGGAAGTTGTGGCCAGATATACGGACAAGCTTGACGTAGATGGTGGCGATGCGGCATTGGTGTATTGCAAGGTCGGGGAGGGAGGAGCATTGCTCTCCGGGCCACACCCAGAGTACGTTATCCTGCTATTACCTATCCTTTTTCTGCTGGATACTGACCATCAAAAGATTCTCCGGTACCAATCTCAACCGCGAAGAACCCTCCGGTCCTGCTAACTACCGTGAAGTCGTCGATGCCCTAGTCGAAGACGAGAAGCAACGAGTCGATTTCATGAAAGCATGCTTGATCAAGCTCGGGCTCGAAGTGAGCCAGCAAACCGAAGCGGTACCGTCCCTTTCTCTTTTGCACCTGTCTGCCGCAGAATCTGGTGCTGTGTCTGAGCTTGTGCAAGGCTGGCAAGATGCTAGCGTCATGGCCAAAGAAGATGGACGTGAAGTTATCAAAGGCGAAAATGAGACTTTCATTTTGCAGCCAGATAGCGATGACAGCTGGAACATGGGCGCGGTGCAGAAAGCTCTGGCTGAAGCGGCCGGCGATGAGAACCAGGCTGATCAGTCTGAGGACAGGCTAGTCGACTATAACTCTCTGCCGAAACGTATGCTGCTACACGAATCATCAACACCCGACAGCAAGCAGACTCCATACTTCAACCATAACGCCTTTTTCTGGAACATGAAAGACTATCATGCCCAGCATCGTGAGTCTCCTCATGCTTTTGGCAAACTACTCATGTATGGCGAAGTTGTCACTAGCACCAATACCATGCTCGACAAGAACCCATCCTGGCTCGAGCATCTCCCTACTGGTTTCGTCGCGACTGCAACAACACAAGTCGCTGGTCGCGGCCGGGGCTCGAATGTCTGGGTTTCACCGCCAGGCAGCATGCCGTTTAGCTTTGTCCTCCGCCACTCACTCGCCCTCTCAAACTCCGCTCCTGTCGTCTTCGTACAATATCTCGCCGCACTTGCAGTCGTCAAAGGTATCCAAGGCTACGACACCGGGTACGAAGCCATGCCCATAAAACTCAAGTGGCCAAACGACATCTACGCACTCGACCCAACTAAGCCTGCGAGCGAGAAAGCCTATGTCAAGATCGGTGGCATCCTTGTCAACTCCTCTTACGCCGGTGGTGATTACACGCTCGTCACGGGCATCGGTCTGAATGTCACCAACGCCGCGCCCACCACTTCACTCTCCCAGCTCGCCGCCAAAGCAGGCCTATCCGCCCTGACAGTCGAGAAACTCCTCGCCTCTATTCTTGCACACTTCGAAGCCATGTACACCCGCTTCTGTCGTACAGGTTTCGACCGCCACTTCGAAGACATGTACTACCGCAACTGGTTGCACATGGACCAGATTGTGACTCTGGAAACGGAGGGCGGTGCCCGTGCGCGCATCAAGGGCATCACTACTGATTGGGGTCTGCTTGTGGCTGAGGAGCTGGGTTGGCAGGATCGGCCCACGGGCAAGAAGTGGAGTTTGCAGAGCGATAGCAATAGCTTTGACTTCTTTAGGGGATTATTGAAAAGGAAAGTGTAGGAAATTTGACTCTCAATGGTAGGATCCGTTTTGCGCTCGAGCAGGGCGTCGAGGGTACGTGTAGGTGTAGCGAAATCACAATTCGTGCGTGCTGCACTAAAAACTTTGATCTCCTCGACACTAGTATCACCATTGAGCCAGTGTAGCTGGTAGCACCGCCAGTATGCGATTGTAACTCTCAAGGAACGTTACCCGAATGAGGCCACAGCCGCCGTCCTCGTAGGTGGCGGCGTAGGCGGTGATTTTCTCTATGCATCTTGCGGTAGCGATGGTCGCCCATGTGAATTTCTTGGAAGTAGCATTAAGCTCTAGTCGCCGCGCAAAAGTCTAAGTTGCCACACCTAGACCAGTGAGGTCGCTCACAATGGCAGATATAGTCGATGTTGACCACAGTGTCTTAGATAGCACCACCAGAAGACGTCAAATCGACAGTAGAGAATGACATGTTTTGTTTCAAGCCCGTCGATAGGTCAGCATCGAAGCTTAGTCATATCGACATGCCACCAGCCTACCAACTCGCCCACCACTGAGGCTTCAGCAGATAGCCTTGCAACGTCAGTGGCCACGATGCATGCTCATTGATATGAGCTGAATGGGCCCAGAATATTGTGCTCATCCCAAATCTTTGCGACATCTGCACTACTACCACCCGTACTCAGAAATGCACGACTCTTCAACTTGCCAAACGACAATCTCGAAAATGCATTTAATCGCTATCGTATTCTTCCACCTGGCCCTGCTCTTCAGCAGCACCTTCGCCGAAATCCCTGTGCCGGAGGGATACCGCATCGTCAGTGTCACCGACCTCGGCGATGAAAAGACCAACGAGTCGAAAGACAATCCTCATGCGCCTTTGCTCAACGCTACTCTGTCGTGCTACAAGGAGAATCACGCAACGCTACTGTGGCGGAATTACGACCTCTGGGGAACCGGATGGTATGGCGTGAGCGAGAAGTCGATCAAGTTCGCTTGTGCGAATGCCAACGCCTGCATGACCAGGTGGAAGTTTGAGACTTGGAACACCACCCTGTGCCACGACAACGCAGACGGATCAGAGGAGTGCGTAGAGAACTTGCCTGTGTGGCACGCAACAGTGAGCCTTCCCGAGGAGCCCTAGGCTTACCTTTATCCATCAATGTTGGAACACAGACTGTGCAAATGCTCACACTGACCGTCTTGCAGTTCCGCCACTCGCAGACCCTGTCGGGATCCTTTGTGTTGACAGATAATTTCGAAAAGCTTACTGGGATATACCGCAGAAGGTGGAAGTATATGGTCGATTGGACGATGACGAATGGGACTCACGAGAAACGTGGCAACCTCACCGAAGCCTTTCCTCCCCATGGCCATATGTTCCACGACATTTGCGAGTGGATGGACATCTGATGGGCTAATGTTCTGCTGCTATCGAAGCAGCACTCATCTTGTTGCGCGGAGTCAGCAAGAGTGCTGGTCAGGTCTCATGACAGCAGATTCTTTATTTCGAGATGTAGATAGTGATCTCATGCCAAATATGCTGATGCCGCGGACGTCGTGTCCAAACTTCGTACGACTGACCGTTGAGAGTGCCGCACCTTCGATCTTGTGCCATGGCAGCAGCTTCTGCAGTCGGGCTCTTCGCGAGGCGTGATCTCCACATCATATATGCTGCTACTTTTCGCACTGGGCTCATTTTACCACGCCTGGCCATCGAAATAGCTGGAAAAGTCCGATCCACGTGCTCCACTGCTTCTCAAAAGGTGCTATGCTCTCGAGGCCACATATGCTGCAGCCATCAACGCTGTACTTAAGTTTCCGCATCTGACCGTTGAGAGACTTGATCTAGAAGGACGATAGCAAGTTCCTGGTTTGAGTATGCATTATCGTGGCTGCCGTGCAAATCGAGTGCTGTTGCCACAGACACTGGCTACATGTTGAGCGCGCCTCCTGCTATTGAGAATATAGAGCTGGCTTTTGGTTGTCTTCTCTCGTCTCTCGCTCTTCATGACCGTACACGTACCATACGTTACAGATCAACTAAATCTGTATTCCATTGCTGAGCATTCATTATCTCCATCTCCATCACTAACCCTATTGCCTCCAGTGCTGCTGCTAGTAGCACCAATGTTCCGCTGGGCATTACATTGGTTTCTTCTATTTTTGGTATGTCGTTTTATACTCTCTTATTCTTGGAGCTGCTACCTGAGTCACTGTCGACAAGAAGGCGATGGTTGCCGCGGAGAGCGTATCTCAAATTCGGCCTGAGGCGTTCAGGGCTTGGCGCTAATTTGAGAAATTACAGTCTGGCGACAGCGAGCTCCTCGCAGAGCATCACCGACAACGCCGTGCACAGAATGGATTCAGACGAAGAGACTCTCGCCAACGACTACCGTCAGGCGGCCGCCTATGAGGGCGAAGACTACGGTCTCGAGCGCACCGACTCGTCCAGTGGTCCCCAGGATCTCCAGGCGCAACTCCAGGCCGCTGCCCAACCGCTCGAATACCAGGCGACCCTTGAGACGAAGATCTCATCCTACGACCAGTACTGCAACCTCTTCCACTTCATCCTGAACAGCGAGGGTCCCGTGGATATCGAGGTTCCCTCACCTTTCTGGGCCTGGGATGTGATCGACGAGTTCATCTACCAGTTCCAGTCATTCTGCTCATACCGCACAAAGGCCGCCTTCACCCAGGAATCTGGCCAGGTCAGCGAGGAGGATTTGCAGATTCTGCGCGAGAACCCGAACACCTGGGGATGCTACTCCGTCCTGAACGTCCTCTACTCCCTCATCCAGCGCTCGCAGATCAGCGAGCAGCTCGCCGCGAGGAAGCGCAATGAGGACCCCACACCTTACATGGGCGAGTACGGCGGAAGGCCGTTGTACCAGATGCTGGGCTACTTCTCCATCGTCGGTCTCCTGAGAGTGCACTGCTTGCTCGGTGATTTCGCCCTGGCCCTCAAGACCCTCGACGACATCGAGCTTAACAAGAAGGCCATGTTCGCGCGTGTCACTGCCGCCAACTTCTCCACCTACTACCACGTCGGATTCAGCTACATGATGATGGGCCGCTACGCCGACGCTCTCCGCTCCTTCAATCACATCCTGATCTACATCTCCCGCACCAAGAACTTCCAGAAGGGCGCACAGTACGACAGCATTGCCAAGAAGAGCGACCAGATGTACGCACTTGTCGCCATTTGTGTTGCCATGAACCCCACCCGTCTCGATGACACCATTCACACCGCTCTCCGCGAGAAGTACGGCGACCAGCTCGCGCGCATGCAGCGTGGTGGCCCCGAGGCCCTCCCCGTCTTCGAGGAGCTCTTCCGCGCCGCCTGCCCCAGGTTCATCTCCCCCACTCCTCCCGACTTCGACAACGCTCAGATCAACGTCGACCCCGTGGAGCACCACCTCGCCGTCTTCATGAAGGACGTCAAGAACAACATGTACGCTTCCACTGTCCGCTCTTACCTTAAGCTTTACACCACCATGGACATCACCAAGCTCGCCGGCTTCCTCGAGGTGGATGCTGAGACTCTTCGCGGCTGGCTTCTGGTCAACAAGCAGCGCTCAAGACAGGTTCGTCACACCGAGGGCCCGCTTCTCGAGGGCGAGATTGTTAGCGCGAACGATTTGGACTACGCCATGCAGGGCGATTTGATTCACGTTGCGGAGCAGAAGGTCGGCAGGAAGTTCACGGAATACTTCCTCAGGAACTGCACCCGCATGTACTAGAGAGAGGGAGGGGGAGAGAGATTCGAGACGGAGTCAATGATACCTGTGGCGTCAAAAAAGGAAAATGGTTGCCTGAGGCTAGGCATTCACGATTACGGTGATGGAGATAGATAACGAAAATCCTAAGTTCGAAAGTTTGCAACATTTGAGCTTCTCAATGGCGGTGTAGGAGTTTATCACAAGTGCCTGATAATATGAGCACAGGAGTTAAGGAGATTCGTGGCTGTAAAATCTGCAGCATCTCAACGGTGAACAGGCTGTTTCGAGAGAGATTCTCAGTGACCTTAGCATGGTAGTTTTTGAGATGTCTTGCGTCCGACAAGATTGATGTTTATGTGTAAATAGGGAGTTGGGACGTGTCTACTTTCACATGCAAGATCACGTGTCAAACGAAGCCCTGGACTTCGTTCATCTCGTATGATAATTATTGCGGACCCTTAGCCCGCGCTAACCTGTTCCTAGGCGGTCAGTGGCGGGCCCGCCTCTCGCTCGTACGATGGTCTGGGGAATTTGTTGAATTGTTGGAAATTACCCCCTTGCCCACATAAACACTCGTGTTTCCCATTGCCCATTTGTCTTCACACCTCCACCAATCCTTGCATTGCTGCTTACCGTTTTCACCACCTTTCAACTTCACCCCTCCACCTTTGCCTTCAACGGCAGACACACAAAAGCCACCTACAATGGCTTCCACCACCGCCCTCGAGCCGCAAGACTTCAAGCGTGATGCCGAGTTCAAGAACGCCCTCCACGGCAAGACCGGCCAGAGCGCCAACTACTACATGAACATGCTGGGCAAGAACAAGGACGCACAGAAGGAGGCTGTCGACGAGTACTTCAAGCACTGGGACAACAAGGCCGCCAAGGACGAGACCGAGGCCGACCGCAAGACTCGCCGTGACGAGTACGCTACCCTCACCAGACACTACTACAACCTCGCCACAGACCTCTACGAGTACGGTTGGGGCCAGAGCTTCCACTTCAGCCGTTACAGCAAGGGTGAGGCCTTCAAGCAGGCCACCGCCAGACACGAGCACTACCTCGCACTCAAGATGGGCCTCAAGGAGGGCATGAACGTCTTGGATGTTGGCTGTGGTGTTGGTGGACCCGCAAGAGAGATCGCCAAGTTCACTGGCTGCAACGTCATGGGCTTCAACAACAACGACTACCAGATCGAGCGCGGCACCATGTACGCCAAGAAGGAGGGTCTTGACAAGCAGATCTCCTTCACCAAGGGTGATTTCATGCAGATGGACTTCCCCGACAACAGCTTCGACGCCGTCTACGCCATTGAGGCCACTGTCCACGCTCCCAGCCTCGAGGGCATCTACAGCGAGATCTTCCGTGTGCTCAAGCCCGGCGGTGTGTTCGGTGTCTACGAGTGGTTGATGACTGATAAATACGACAACGACAACCCTCATCACCGTGAGATCCGTCTCGGCATCGAGCTCGGTGACGGTATCAGCAACATGGAGAAGATCCACGTCGCTGTCGACGCCATGAAGACCGCTGGCTTCGAGCTCGAGGTCAACGAGGACTTGGCTGACCGTGACGACGAGCTTCCCTGGTACTGGCCTCTCAGCGGTCAGCTCAAGTACATGCAGAGCATCTGGGATTTCCCCACGCTCGTTCGCATGACCAAGATCGGTCGCGGCGCTGCTCACAGATTCGTTGGTGCGCTTGAGACCATCGGTCTTGCGCCCAGGGGTACCCAGAAGACCGCCGACTCTTTGGCTGTCGCCGCTGACGCTCTCGTTGCCGGTGGCAGGGAGAAGCTGTTCACACCCATGTACCTCATGGTCGGCAGGAAGCCCAACAAGGCTTAGAGCGATGGGCATATGAGGACGACGCTTATACGTCAATCAAATTACTTGCGATGCATTTGGGCTGGGCGTTCTGGGGTGGCGGAAGGGCTTCGACTACCCAACAAAAAGGTCGATTTTCTCAACGCTATAAATATACATAACTTAAGGACTTGTAAATGACGGTCGATACTTTTCTACCTAACATCACTCTTACGATCGCTTCACTCCTTTCAAACCTCTCATCTGACGTCGTTCTAAATTCGTCGACGTCGATCGTCGAAAGCAATCTCAGACCACTTCGCCTCGATACGTCAGTCAACGAAGCGATCAAAGCGATGACACCTGCGCCTCACATCATGCACGCTTTCGAGATCAAAAAGTGCCACACCCCAGCCCTGACCTGCCCTAGCGGGCCGCCGGACGGTCGCCTTCGAAGCTTCCATGAAGCGACGCATGGCTTGCATGTCTCGCAGCACGCGAGGCGGCACGCGCCACACCCCAGGACCCGCGTGGGATCCTGCACGGCATGTCGACGCGGTTCTATCGAGTCGAGAGAACGATCAATCGAATAGAGGCTCGAGTGAGAGATAGCTGCCGCGGAGAGAGCTTGGGGCTTGTTCTACTCGAAGAATTGAGTTCGGCTTCGAGGCTATAATGGATGGCGAGGCGCCGCAGTATGCTGCTTTGAGCCGTCTTTCTAGCGCGATGTCATGCAGCGCACTGTACATGTACCCTTGGGTAGGAGGTAGAGTGCTTTGATGATGGTGTACCGTGTTGCACGGCGCGAACGCTGGCTCGGCAGATTCCTTGCTCAGGCCATGTGCGCGACACGTGCGTGCGGGTTGTTCTAGTCTAGTCCTGCGCTGCTGCACATCCCATGCGATGATGCGCGTAGGCGAGAGCGGTGGCTTTCGCGAACGATAGGGCAGACTGGAGGCGTCATTACCAATGATACTAGAGACGGGCTAATGGTGTCATCGACCATGCGTGCCAGTCCGGTGCTCGGCGATGCTCTGGCCTGGGCGGCGTCGTGAACGTGCTAGCTAGCAGGCTGTATACGGGCAGTCCAAGGCCTGGCTGCCATGGCTTATCTCGGGCATTATCAGTACCACGAACACCACGGCGCCGCTTACCCAGCGTTGGACGCAATTGAGGCTGACGAGCGCGCGCTGCTGATACGGTCCATGGCGGCTTGAAGACGCAGGGAGCCGGTGGTACGACATGCTGTAACCGAGCGCGATGTGTCTGGCCATGTGGCACGCACGCGAGGATCGACGGTGCGGCATCAGGAGCACAGCATGAGGGCCATCAGACAACTAGGGCCGGCCGGGGGGACCTCACGTCTCGATGCAGCATGCGACGTGCTGGTTTGAGACGGCGGATGGGGCTCTCTGGCATTGATGGCCATGGTTCGGCGCGGGTGGTAGCGACTTTACGGGGCCCAGTATCAGACTTGTTTTAAGCTATCTTGCGCACGCCGGAAATGCTCGGTGGCGGGTTTTGGTTAGTGTGTCGAGTCAGGGCAGGGAAGGAGGAGGTGGGAAATTGCTCAATCGAGGTCGATCTGTCTATACAGGAGTCACATGCAATATCAAAGTCTTGAGATGGAGCATCGATTGATCTGCTCGACGCGTGGTGTACAGACAGCAGAAGCAGCACACGCGTATTCGAGATGCGATGTCTCAGTTTCGCTAGCGTCGCGATCTCCCGTCCCAGCTCTGGGGTTCAGAAAGATTCGAGACCCCACATGGCGCAAGTCTATCTCCAACCGACCGAACAAGCTTGACAAGCTGAACCACGAACAAGGGAACTCCGCTGCAGCACTTCAGTCCATACTCAGCAAGGCAACTGCACCACTGCCTGCAATGGGAACGTCTTCCTGCATACCTGCCCAACCAAGCAGCCCTGTCAATTTCGGCAGGCCGCATCCGAGCTGTGTGTGCTCGCTGCACTCCCAGCGCACAGCACGCTCGTTTGCAGTAGTCTATTGCTCCTCCAGCTATTGGTCACTTATGCGCTAGTTAGGCGCAAAGCCTCGTCCGGTATGCAGCGGACTTGTTCGGATCGAGCATCGCAGTCCTTGGGACCTATATGACCGAGCTGTATGTAGTGCTCCAGCAATAACCCACTCTGCCCACTTTGCTCCCAGGAAGCCATCGCCTGCCAGCCATTTGCCATGCTTTGCCATGCCATCGGTGGCTGGAGCCGCCAGTCAGACCATGATTGTGGCTGTCTGGCCGCCTACCGTAGCTTGCCGCGCGCTGGCACACGGCAATTTGCTTTCAGTGGGCGCGCAGGTTGACCGTGATTCTTCCATTATCTGGATAGAGTCATGGACCCTTCAGGTGCCTCCTTCGGTCCACTCCGGCGCACGGTTAAGGCCACCGCGTGTGGCAGCCATGTCACGACCAGGCCACTACTGCACGCAGCAATGCCTACTCGCTCGCACAGCCATTGATCACCCATGGTAAGCGGCAGATGGAAGCCACGTCGGGTCATCCGTTTAGCGAGGCTTCTTGCGTTGGCGATGCCGTGGCAGCCCTCAAGCCAGTGATATCACTGCAAGACACGAGTGTCAGTAACATAATCCAGTCGTCGTTATGGCGTGGGGACACCCTAAAAAGTGGAACGCCCGTAGGATTTGATATATCTGCAAGCACAGCTACCTCTTAGCTACAAGC
Organism: Cladosporium velox; assembly: GCA_024604135.1. Classification (NCBI taxonomy): domain Eukaryota; kingdom Fungi; phylum Ascomycota; class Dothideomycetes; order Cladosporiales; family Cladosporiaceae; genus Cladosporium; species Cladosporium velox. The sequence continues at coordinate 464,038 of JANIIF010000015.1, forward strand.
GTTGATCTCCGGGGCGCTACTGACGATAGCTCTGCACGCGGATCACATTCGTGGAGAACTGAATTCTGTCAAGAGAAAGACAGAGGCATGTCCTGCTGAGGGCTACGGCCGGTCATTGCCGAGTCTTCTTATCTCAGACTTATACCACTGACTCTCAGACACGACACCGTTTCATCACCCCGAACACCTCCGCGCCTTGGTCACCGTACTCACCATCCTCCCTACAGCCAATCACCATCGTGGCCTCACCACTACTCCAGCTCCCTCGTGAGATGCGAGAAGACATATGTCTCTTCGCTCTTCTGTGTTCTGATACTCCCATCTCGCTCATCACAACCTGCCATCAACTCAACATGGAAGTCCAACCGCTCCTGTACCAGCGCCCGGTCAAGCTTTCCTCCCAGACAAAACTCTTCGACTGGATTCGTCGATCTCGCGGCTCCAACTTGAAACAAGTCCGCCATCTCTCTCTGCAATTAACGGACATCGACATGACACCTTCACTCGTCTTCGACAGAGCACAAGCCCAGCGTACTCCATCCGCCTGGTCGATGTACGAAGACGAACTATCTCGCTTCGATGCCGCTCTACGTTCACTACCTAGTCTGACCGAGATCACCATCGTTCCACCTCGCACGATGCATTCACAGCTACTGAGAGGGATGTATCTGTCACTATTGGCATTGATACCACGGCTTCATCCTGGTCTTAAGCTGTTGATCATACACGACAGAGAAGCAATGCTGGACGTGGTGACCGCACTCCGGGGATTGCCAAAGGTCATCTTCAAGGACCCGCAAGTTGGCAGAGGGGGTGGAGAGACGAAGATCAAGAAGTCGACTTCACCTCATTCGAGATCGCCTCGACGGAAGCTTGTCAAAGTGAAGGTTGAGGGTGATGAGTGGTGACGATACCCTGCGTTGGTTTGCACTTTTGCATGAGCTGGTTTTGGGAGCATGGCGTTCGACTTGCGTATCGTTGTGTAGGACTACTCAGATGAACTACATTAATGCATCGAAAAGTGTCATTTCATCTTTTTTGGATCATACATGGGAACAGACCACCTTGCACACTGACTTCAACAAGCACAACACGTTGGTGCTTGAGCTTCTACCAACTGCAGCGCGGAGACATACAGCCTTTGTATCGTCGAGAGTACATGCCAGGGCATCTCAACCTTGTGCACGTACATGAGTTCTGTACGCACGAAGCAGACTTCAACGTGCATGTACAATAACCACATGATCAGAGGCGATTGACCTAACCCCAATGATTAGGGTTATGGACCCTTTCATGTGACCATTTGACACGGGCGAACGATCTATATTCAAATTCCGTACTGCTCACTCACCGGTAGGGTGAATAGCACCGACTTTGAAGCCAGACTGTGAGACCAGTCACACAATCGGAGACCTCAACGTCATTGGTCACTATTCACATCACACAACACAGTAGATCCCTGTACCTGCATCATTGCTCCACAAAAATGTCGTGCAGCCCGGTACCTGCTTTGACATCAATTCTTACATAGAGCTTTTCTCGGCCTCGATTAACGATTATAGCCTGGGGATATTTTGATTGCCAACAAGGTGAGCTTGAGCATATGGATTCCTGTCTCAAGATCTGCATGCATTGCAATCGATTGAAAGAGCGGACGAAGGCTTCCACGCGTAAGATGGCTGGCAGGATCGACATGCCGGGTGGAACTTGACGACGACGCGACGCTTCTCAGGTGAACTGCTCGGAGGAGTGGAACCAGAATACACACTCTCTGCCGTGCAACCTCACTACTTTTAACCTTCGAAGAACCTGTAACACAACTCTTCCGCTCAACACAACACCCACATTTCTCATCTTGAAAGAACCATTCTGACCCAATATAAACACCCACCAACTCCCTATCAAGAAACCCACGACCGACAACGATGTACCTCTCAACCCTCCTCTTCGCAACCCTCGCCACCGCCCTCCCAACAACACGCGATTACGCCACGTCTTCAAACTCCACCAATTCTACCTCAAACTCATTGACAAACTTCTACCTCCTCACCACAATCTCCCCCACACAATCCCCCCAAGGAAACTCCTCCCTCCTCCCCTCCGTCAGCGCAACCTCCCTCTTCGACCCCCTCGCCCAGACAACGTACCTCCTCCGCCTCATCGGCCCAGGCTACAATTCCCTGCCTCAATTCAACCTCACCTCCTCCGGCACCCTGGAAACCTTAGCCGCCGGCCCCCACGGTATCGGAGAATTCGAGTACAACAGCACGCGCGTGCACGCCGGCGAGGATCTGACGTTTGCGCCGCAGGCGCAGCCGAAAGGAAATTTGGGGTTGGTGGAGGGGTTTTTGCTGAGTGTTGGTGGGGAGACGGAGGGGTGGAGGGTCTGTGAGGGGGATTTGGGGCAACAAGTTGTGAGTCTTCCCCTTTTGTTTTATCCAACTGGTTCTCCACTTTTTTTTTCGGGACGAGTTTCTGGACTGGATTGCGTTTTGGAGCTCGACGCTGACTTGTTGTGATCTCTTTGCTGTAGGTTGCTTGGAAGGGCGAAGGTGATAGCTGCACGGATACTTTCGTGCACGCGGTCAAGGATGCACCGTACTGAGTGAGCGCTTGATATGAGGTCTTCTAGAGCTCACACGAGCAGAAGATCGGGTGGCGTGGAGAGTATGTCCACAGAGACATCATCATGAAGCGAGACCAGAGACGCCTGACGATACACACAACATGAGAATAGATGAATAGACCTATCCCTTTCGGGAGGAGAATAGAGCAGCCCTTGACTGCATTGTATTATACAGCTTTTATCTTAAACAAGAATTGTACTATAAGAAACTCAGACCGACACCAAAGCTGAGACCCTTCCTGCCTTCCTCTCCCTTGCGCATGACAAGCGGTAGTGAGAAGTTGACCTCGAATCGCGCAGCCGGGTGGGCGTATACGAGACCAAAGCCAGCAGCGGTGCTGGGCAGGCCGTTGCTGAGGTCGTTGACGGCCTGGGCGAAGCTGCTTTGCACGTCGTTGGAGCTCATTGCCTGGTCCTTGTCCTGTCGTTTGTCCTTGAGAGCGAGGAGACGGCCAGCATTGATGAAGGTCTGGAAGCGAAGAGGAGTCTCCTTGCCCAAGTGGGGAAGAGGGAAGAGCAGAGAGGCTCCACCAGCGGCGTAGACATCTCCACCAAGAGCATCTTGACCTTCTCGTGGGCCAAGTCCGGAGAGTCGGAAACCGCGGACGTCAGTGGGACCACCAAGCTGGAAGCGGTCGTTGATCCTGCTCTGCGAAGGAGCGGATTGGCCGCCGAGAGTCAGGGGGTAGAGGAGACCACCGCGTAGACCAGCAGTGAAAGACACACCACTGTCACCTTCGATACCGGGAATGGGAATGGGAACGGCGGCCAGAGACTCGAGCTCGAACTTTCCAAAAGCGACATCGCCCTTGAGAGGACCAAGACCGGCAAGCTCAGTCACAGTCTTGAGCAGGTAGCCGCGAGAGGGCATCATGGGGATATCTCTAGTGTCGGCGGTCCAGGTGTGGGTGAGGGAGGACTTGAAGCTGTCGCCGGCGTCGGCGCGGATGCTGGGCGAGGCCTTCTCGGCAAGACCTGTGACCTGTCTCCATAGACCATTGTACGCGAAGTCGTGCTGGTGGCCGGGAGCAGTACGCCACAGGAACCTGGTGGAACCACCTCTGAGGACTTCCTCGTGCGAAGCCCAGGGCTTGAGCGTGCTGCTCGCAACGCCGCCAACCTGCCATCTCAGATCCGGGTTGGCAAGAATTGGGGTGTCAAAGTTGGCGCTGTAGGCGCTCCTGGTCCTCGTTCCCAAGCTAGCGTTCGCGTTCAAGCTCTCGGCGCCTCCGAAGATGTTCCTGAGCACGACGTTCAAGTATGCGCTTCCCTCCGAGCTGCCAGCCTCAGTGCCCGTCTTGATGGTGTACCTGCCCCTCTCTCGTGCGCTGATGAAGACTGCATGGTCGGTGGGTGTGGTGGAAGGGTCGGTCTGGTCCGGGGTGTCGATGTAGGTGCTGATGGGCCTGTGGAAGATGTCGAGTCTGTCAAGCTTGTCCACGGCGCCGCCGATCTCGGCAAGAGCTTCCTGAAGGGTGTAGGAGGAGTCGCGGTTGTGCGAGAGAATGGGGTTGAAGATGCGCTCGAGGAAGGCGGTGCGAGTGTGAGGTGCGCCGACCAGACGGACGGAAGAAATGGTCACTGGCTTGGTGGAGTTGACACCGATCTGCACGTGTTAGAGGAGATTCTTGAGCTTCTTTGAGTGCTGTGTTCTGTTGAAAGACGTACGATCTCAGCCTGACGACGCTGGGCGCGATCATACTGGCTCTGAGCCCTCTCGTTGAGCTCACGCTCGCGCTGCTCGATCACTTTGGGATCCACGGGCTTCTTGAGCTGTTCGAAGACCTGCGCGTGGTTGTGTGAGCGTGCGCGTTCCTTGCATGGACATTGTCGATTACCTTACATCGTCTCCAGAGTATGGCACAGCCATCGTGATTGTCCCGTGTGCTGTTGACCCGGCTAGACTTGTCGCACTGCTGCTGCAAGAATACAAGAATACCACCACCGCCGCCGCGCATTGAGGTTCCCGCCGAGCTTGAGCCACACTTCGGGACAGCTCGCGTGCCTATCTGCCTCTAGGACGCCACCGCCAAACATCCACCATCCTCACTGCTGCTAACAAAGCCCTCTTCATCATCTTCATCGACTGATCCAGCCACCGTCGGCCACTCCGCTCGTCAGCTTCGCAATGCTCATCTCACTCATTTTCTTTGGACTCCTCCCTGAACTAGACGTGGACTTCCTGATCCCAAGCCACGTCTCTAGCTCGTCGTTCTGTGAAGGCGCATGGCGCAAGACTGCTACTTCGGGTAGGCGTGGCTCTTCCGGGATGTGATGTTGTGGTATGATTGCTTCTTCGTCGTCGTGTGCGCACGTCCTGCCGCCTTTCGACATACGGCCGAAGGAGATGAGGCGTAGAACCCAGCTGGTCTTTGTCAGCAGGCATGGTAGGTACAGTGATGGAAAGCTATTTACCTGAGGATGGTGGATAGCCAGACTGGCCATTTGACTTTAAAGCAATGCATCTCGATGGTAAATATGTTTGACTAGCATCTATGACCGATTGTATGGTTGTGTCATATGAATTAATTGGTGAGAGCAACATGTGAACGGTGCAGCAATGTTCATTACATGCGAGAAAAGGAAGGCAGGCTACAGTAAGTCTCTCGAAGGGTGGCAGGTACTTTGGATTTGTGTATGCCAGCGGGTGCAGGCCCGTGAGAATTTCATACCTTATCAATGCCGCTCGCTCGCCTTGAAACAAATAAAGCATCCGCAGAAGAATGCGTCCGACATCCTGGTTCATGTACCATCAAGCGCCAACACACACCTCAAGGACGAATATGAGCTGCTCACGGTGATTTCCATCAAGAAGAAAGCCACCCAAACATATCCAACCAACCGCCAAAACACCATCTCGGCCTTCGTCCAAGGAATCCCAGTTCTCTCATGGACCATGAAGTAAGCAGACAACACGGCCTGCTCAAGCAGGATAAAGATTCCGAAAAGCTCATATATCCGCACCGGCGCAAAATTATCGCTACACGGTCTCGTCTGCCACCCGGTAAAAGAGTGCATTATCCCCGAGAAAAGGAAAGACAGCAGGACGATGATCGAGCGCCCGGCGACAGTGTGTTTGCGCAGACCAAAGCCCTTTTCCGTTACCACCACGGCGTGTATGGTGAAAGCTTTGCGCATCGCCTTGTGCCAGAAGTGGCTGTACCACCTTCGCAGCGTGTACGCTTCCCTTACGTCCCCGAACAGAGGCGGCCAGCTCTGCAGCGGCGAATCGAAAATCCCGACTGCGATCAGAGCGCAGATGGTGTGTCCGCCGCAAATGCACAGTGCAGAACCGCTGTAGGCGTAGAAGCACATCACTGCTCTGAACCAGACGTCACGGAACGTGAGAGTGCCGTTGATGATTTGCGGCGTCATGTACGTTTTAGACGGCTTCCAATCCTCGGGGCCTAGGTTATTGGGATAAAAGCGGTCGCCATCGCGGATGTACAGCCAGAGTGAGGCGATGCACACCGACACAGTGAACCGTCTCAGCAGAAATCCTCGTCTCGTCGTTCCTGGCGGATCTCGTCGATAAGGCTTGGTTCCCATTCGAGGCGAGAACAACGCGTTGACGCCCCAGTGTAACTTCTCCCATGCGGTCTTCAGTGTGGAGGGTGGACTGAGGTTCAGCAGGACAAGGTAGCAGTTTGTGTGGAACGCCATGCCGAACATGTAGTCTGCATATGACGACTCTTCGTAAGTATCTCGTCCACATCGTCGGATGGTTTCCATGCAAATCGCAGCTATGATTGCTGATGTTGCTGATCGAAGATGTGTGTTTCCACAGGGGATGTAAGCGAGAGAGACCGCGAGGAGAACATGTGCGATGAGCGTCGGTACGAAGACCTGTTGTGTGAAGCGGGTGATGGCTTGGACGTCCATGATTAATCGGTCTGCTCTGCAGCCGCCAGTCGTCCTGGTCAGCTTCCAAACTGCGCCTGCGAAGATCGCACGTTGAATTCCGAAATGCAGTGCATCCATGCGCACCCTGGTTTCCAGCATTGCTCATGTACTCTTTGTCGTCATGAATTCCATCTACGGTATAGTTGTAAACCGCACCGCTCGCAAACACGGCGGGTTTGTCGCTTTGTCCGACCTCAAAGCCAGCAGCTTACTATTGTTCACCGACCAAGCATATGTCCAGCAATCATCCGAACTGAACCGGACCCTACCACATCTCGATAATTACTAGTCACCAGTCTCTAAGGAACTCAATTCCAACACCACACGACGGAACAAAATGAAGCTCATCCTCCTCCTCGTTGCCATGACGGCGCTCTTCTCCGGCCTCGCGCTCGCGGGCGGCAAGCCATCGAAATACGCCAAGAACCCGAGCAAGAACGGAGCGGGCGTGTAAGTATTTCTTCGCTGTTGGTGGATTATCGCATGAAGATGAAGTTTACTGACGACTTTTTCCCTTCGTAGCATTGGCAAGAAGAAGTGCAAACATGGCATGGACAACTCGGGTCACTGCATCAGGGTTTAAGTGGTCACGACGATGTGGTTGGTTACGAATGTGGAGTTGGAATGTAGAATGCTTGCGGTACGACATGAGCTTGCCTTGGGGAACAGATGAGTTGAATGATCTTGTGTCAGAGACGATACAATTGCAAACCGAGATTGTTTTCCGCCTACTTTTCTGCCCTTTCTGTCATGTCATTGTCAATGACGAAAGGCATTAGTTATTGATATGTGCAAGCCCGCCAGTCTTCCGGCTCGTGTTATGTGGCTACTGGCAGTTCACCGTTCAAATGCCATGTCGACTCATTACACTTTGCAGAACACTCTCGCTGAACCCTGTAAATACCATTTGGCACCGTACAAGCAAATCCCTGCCGCAACGGACAAGCCTCCGCAGAACCCAATCGAGATAGCATACGCATCCGGTCCACTTCTGCCCAAGTGCTCGCGAGAATAGTCCAGAAGAAGCACCGCAAGCGGATTCCCAACGAAGACCGGCACTACAAGGCTGAGCCAGAACACGGCCATCGCGGATCCTAGGTGTTTGACGCCGACGATGGAAGCCGTTACGGGAGCTGCAGCACTCCATACCGCACCGCCGGCGGCACCTTGGATGAAGGCGAATACTGCGAGCGTGGCGAAGCTCCTTGCTGGAAGCCAGATCGCGCAGCAGGCGATGCCGTCTAGTATGCTGAGAACGATTGCGATGTTGATGCGGCCGAATCTGTCGAGTATCAGACCGGCTAGTGGTCGTCCTATCATTAGGCCAGCGGCGAGGAGAGACTGGGTGATGGCGCCGTGGGATTGGGATAGATCGAGGCCGTCGGTCGCGAAGATCGCAATGCTGTAGAGTGCAACGTAGAAGGACATCACTGTAAGTAATGTCAGTCATATGTCTGAGTGCTCACATCAACATCTCAACAGTGAGTATCGAAGCAGTAGAAGCGGCACATACTTGCAAGAGCACCCCAAATCCACACCCACACGAAACCGCCATGGAAAAGCCATGAGACTTGCAGTGGTTCTGATCGTGCGCCAGAATCGCAAAGTCTGGGCTTCATGATCAATATGCAGGGGATCAGAACGCCGGCCGAAATCGCACCGTTGACTACCAGAGAGTATTTGACTGACAAGCGATCGATGAGCAGACGAGTCGTGTTCGACAGAATCACTCCTCCCAAGCCGGAGCCGGCGTTTGCAAGACCCTGCAAGAGATGGATATGAGTATACTTCTGCCGGAAGTGTATTGGATTATGCTTACTTGTGCTAGACTTAGCTTTCGATCGAACCAATGTGCCAGGAGTGGCTGAGAAGGAACAAGAGTCTAATATGGACAATTATTGTAAGCCGATGTAAGCTTGATGAGAGATTGTCATTCATCATTACTTACGAGTCCGAGACCTACATGTAGACATGTTAGCAAAGTCGTGGGGTCTTCATAACAAAAGACATGACTTCTTACCTATGCCAAACACCAACCCTTGGCATACGATGAACGTGTTGAACGTTGTGCAGAGCCCTGCCATACACTGTCCCAAGCTACAAGCAAGCGTTCCTAAGATGGTTAGCAATGTGTAAAAAGTGAATGGTGGAACGTTCGGTGCTTGCCGATGAGCATCGGTATCCGATGGCCGAAGCGTGTGGTTAAGATGTTGGCCAAGGGCGCACATAGCAGAGCGACAGCGACCGAGAGACTCCCGACGAGCGAGTACATGAGTGGAGTAGTATTCGGGAAGGTCGACTGTGCCTCATAGTGGGATAGATAGACTCCGAACGACGTGTTGAACCCTATCTCAAGTCAGTAGACGTCCGTCTCGCGAAGCGAACGGCCATACCCCAAGTGACAGCATTCAGGAACAGAATTGCTACTACAATAGTCCAGCCGTAGCCTCCATCTGGTGGAGAGCTGATCGACTCGTCTTCAATGTGTAGTGCTGCGTCTCCGCGATCGGAAGTGGCACGCACGTTCGAAGATGATTGCTTTTCTGCTGGTCCGGCTTCAATCTTGGACATCGTGAGGACTCAAATGATCTTAAATGATAGAAGAGGCTGCCAACCTGGAATCCAAACAATGATGACGGGCAATTGAATGCAAATATAAGAATGGCCATTCTGGGTGGAAAGCCATCTTATAAGAGAGGAAATCCAGCAGATTTGCCCTTTCAACCCACATGTTATGCTGACAGCACGAAAAGCGCATTATGGACATTTTTCGTGTCAGTGACTAATTGGTACAACCCTCTGATGATGGTGATGATGGAACATTGGTGGAGTGTCGATGGACAGAAGCTGCAGGGCGTGGTCGGCGTCCAGACTGTTGGCCGGCGGGGAATCTCGGCGTCCACTTCTGAAGTGCTTTCGTGAATTACAACACAGCGTTCATCGCCGACTAGATCATATCTGTGATTGATGTTCCATCGCTATGGACACAGCAGATGCCGTGGAGCCGCTCAGTGGGGGCCCTATTGCGGTAAAGAGTTCGCGGGTCCAAAAGAGCCAGAGACAGCAGGCCGCGTGCTTGCCATGTCGTGAGACTAAGCAGAAGTGCAGCAAAGGTGTTCCCTGGTGAGATGCGATGCGCGGTCACATTCACGATGTCTAACATTACTGACCTCTTTGACAGTCAACGTTGTGTCGCAAACCAGTCAGACTGCCGCTATCCTCTCAAATCCAATCGTGGACGGAAGCGAGGCAGCACGAAGTAGAGCCACACCAAACCCTCGCTGCATTTACACTGAACGCTGACATCTTTCAAGCAAACCAGACACCGCGGAGAAGATCATTTCGCGGTTAAGTAAGAGCTCATTCCGTGAGGAGGTTCTCGCAGCCCTCGGCGGCAGTGTTGGGAACGATGGCAGCACTTCAGGCTCACCAATGCCACCAACACCGCCCGTAAACTCGCCGCAGCCTCTGAGACGAAGCATCAGTCAACCACAGAACCACAATGCGTCAATTGGGTACCTGGATTGCCATCAGCCTACATACTCTCCTCTGGAGATTCTGGCCGCTGCCGTCGCTATGAAAAAGAAGCAGCCGTCGCTCGCAGACGCGGCATCACCGGAGGGTGCTAGACATCGTACAGATATGCTCCAGCCGTCCTTGCCTGTCAATACGAATACCATGCAGACCTCGTCCGAATCTCTTGCGAGCGATAAGATGGTCGAGCTCTACTTCAGTGAGCAGCAATCCAGTTCCACTTTGAGCTCTCGATGTTGATTCATCCTCCAGCTCCCCGCCATCTTGATCAGACCGATTGGCAAATATTAGCCCTACAGCCCGCCGACAGTACTCTACAGCTCCAATCCACTCTCCACGATCCTATCAATTCGAGGCTGGTAGACTCTGAGGATGCCATGCTGTATTTTGATCTGTGAGTACAAAAAAGTCAATTATCGGTTCATCGCTCGCAACGCTGACTGTGCATGTTCAAAGTTTCTACAAGTACCGCAACCCCCTGGTCGGTTTGCTTGATCCGATTCTACACACCCCTCAATTCGTTCGATCTGCTTCGTTCACGCTATTCTCCGTGATATGTGCCCTTGGCTGTGCCATGTCTGAACGTGCTCGCGACAAGCTACTTTGCTCAGCACTGATCGCGTTGGCCGAAGGCAACATCAAATGGTCAATAGCCGCTTCTGTGAGAACGGTCGAGACTGTACAAGCTATTATCAACATGACATACTGGGCGCCGCTGTCTGAGCGACAATGTGACGATCCATATTGGCTGCGTTTGACCCATGTAAGCATAGGGTGGTCAATTCACGAGAGTAAAGAGCAGATCTAACCAGAATCCAGGCAGCACAGATTGGTCGAGAAATGGGTCTCCATAGACCAGAAGTTATCACACAGAAAGTCGACGCAATACCTGGGCTTTGTGGTGAAGGCAGAGAGCGTCGACAACGTAACTACGAGCGTGTGTGGCTTGGGATTTTTATTGCCGACAAGAGCTTCGGCATAGCTACAGGTAGACCTATCTGTGTCTCCTGGAGGGAGCTGATGCCTGATGTTGGCGACTGGTGGCGCAAAAAGTGGGCTGCACCATATGACCGTCTTCTTTGTGGCATCGCAGAGATGAGACTCATCGTGGTAAGTGTTTCAGACACTTTCTTGTGCAACTTCTGGAGTAACCTCAATTGACCTTTGTAGGTCAAAGCGTTCGAAGCTCGCCAGTCTGCTTCGAGGTCCAAATCATCCATTCTCCAATGGCAAATCGAGACCTTCGGCGCTGTGTCTCACCTTCGGAATAGCCGCTGCTCGTACGTGGAACACTCTACGCCTTCCAAGGCTCCTGTGAACCCCATTCTCTCATTCTATCTGGACTATTCGATGGTACTCGTCAATTCTTACGCTCTCCGTGATCTTGTTGGTCTAGGAATTGCGGACGATATGGCGGAGCTGACTACCATGTATCAACGAAGCATCGAAATCGTCGATCGAATGATGGATCTGATCTTGTTCGATCCGGTGATGTCCAAGTTGACGCTGGGCATGATAAATCCTCAACTTGTCATGCTGTGTCATGTGGCTACAGAGGTGACACAGGTGCGTCCGGTTTTGATAAGAGACAAACGTGTACACAACAGCTGACAGGGTCAAAGGCCGCCAAGCGTGGCACTCTACACAATGCAGTGGCCCAGGCTGCCATGAAGTTACGAATGCTCGTCAACTCGCTTGACAGTGTGAAGCGTGCACTTCCATCCACTTCGTGGGTAGCGCTGTACACGACACTTTACAAGACCCTCATCGTTCAGCTCGACCAAGTGCTCGCCAGCGACACTGCACCGGCGAACAATGACTTCGACGACGAAGCTTTGACTGGATGGTGGGACCCCGTCGGAGGTGGTCTCTTAGATCTGTCCAATTGGCTGGACTCAGAGGCACCTGGCTTGGACACAGCCGGCTGAACGATCCTTCCAATAGCCAGTAGTATTGCAGAATACAGAAGCTCATCGAGGCGCTTTGCGCTGAGCGGCCAATCATCTGTGACTCGCCAGACATTATTCTTTGTCTCAGCAAGCTTTCATCTTCCGGACATTAGTATTGTTCCGATCACATCCCGGGGTCAGAGGCTGTTCCACACATCAAATCCAAGGACCGCGCTTTGTTCTTTGTCCACATCTACCAGCTCCAGACGCCTTCGTCCTTACGTACGCTTAGTATTGTTCTGAGTCACCTATGTATACACTCCCAGTCCTCCAAAATTATTCCCTGTCACTCCATCCGCGAAGAAAATTCCAAATCGATTTTCGAATCAACACAAAAACCAAAACCAACCAACCAAACAACATGAAATCCATCGCCATCTTCTTCGCCCTCGTGGCGCTCTTCGCCTGCATGGTCGCCGCCGGCGGCAAAGTGAACTCGATGGGCACGTACGAATACATGTAAGCACTCTTTGCCCCTCCCCTCATCCCCTCTCAAACTCTCTTGCAAATTGGTAGCTAACGACTTGATTCCAACAGCGAGTACGAAAAGAAGCACGGCGGAGCCAAAATCAGCTGCTTCAAGGGCAAGAAGAAGAACGGCAAGTGCAAGCGCGCTGTCTTGCGCGTGCGCAGCGCCGGCTCGGAGGACTTCTTCGAGATCCCGGATGTCGAGGAGGTGCACGTGGGGGATGTCGAGAAGGAAGACAACGAGATCTAGAGGCTTGTTTGTGTCGAGGCAGCCTTGCAGCTTGTTGGGGACGAATGCTTAGGGGACGAGACGAGTATCGAGGCGGCCATTGATAGTGTAAAGCAAATTATCTTCGTTTCTGTGAACCTGTTGCGTGTGATTGGTGCTTCCTGCCACGCTGCGAGTGATCGATGTCCTGTCTCCATTGTCTTCGTCGTGAGGTGCCGTCACCATGTTGAAATCTCAGGAGTTGTCACAAAAAATGTGTTGAACAAGTAATATTTGGATATCGCAGCGAACGCTCACTCATGCTATCTGTCTGTTCGAATGGGGAAAGACATCGAACGGAAACTCCCATCTACCGACCGTCCTCTTCGATGACGGAACGTCCAACCTCAGTGCAACCTCCACAACACACACAGCGAAAGTGATGTTTCGGTGGGCTTGATCGAAATTTCCCAACGAGTCCCATCCATCGCAACTCTTTGCTTCCAAACGAGAACGATCGCATTTTCTCGTCCGCACCAGTCATCTATAAAGTTCTTCATCCATCATTCAAAAAACCCGGGTATCATCGTCCCTTTTCGTTTCACTTTTTTGCGTATCTGACAGGTAGGCCGGACTCTTCAGTCAATCTTTGCAAGTGGGGTCGTGCCGCCTTTCAGTCGTGGAGAACATTTTAGCTCAAGCACCGTTGAGAGCAGGAGGAGCGGCCCCACCTTCCTGAGCCTGTGCCTGCGCTTGCGCAAGTGCGATCTTGTCTGCCTCCTCGACGGCGGTCTTGACGACCTGCTGCTCCTCGGGAGAGAGGGTGGCTGTGAGTTGAGCGTAAAGCTGAGGTGAGGACTCTGACAGAGCTGTGAAAGAACATTGTTAGTGCATGGTCCACAAAGATCAATGATGTCGCAGTCGGGAACTTACATTGAAGGGCAGCCTTGAACAGACCGTATGGCTCCATCTGGTCGAGTGGTGTCTCAAGCAGGCTCTCCTCCTCCAGCTCATCGTCTTCCTCGTCATCGCCAGCAACAGCGCTGAACTTGGAAGCTTGCTGCGAAAGGAAGTCAAGGTACGCGGTGCTCTCGTCCTTGACGTCGACAGCCTCCTCGCCCTCCTCGTGATCCCAGTCTTCGCCCTCCCACTCATCGTCTTCCTCGTCGTCGTCAAAGTCGTCGCCAAGGCCGAAGTCCTCCTCTCTTTGTGCCTCCTCGCGGTTCTTGAGGGCGGCAGGAAGAGTCTGGAAGAGGCGAGTAACACCTTGCAGGAGTCTTGGCCAGCCCTGCTGCACGCTCTGGGGCACCTCATCGGCGCGGAGTGTGAGGAGCTGAGTGATGGCACCGATGGAAAGCTTCTTGTCGTGCACACGAGTGAAGCTGTCGATGCTTGAGAACCACATGCTGAAGAACTTGTTGGTCCAGCCGTTGCTCTCGAGAACGTGAACCGACAATCTAGGGTTGTAGTAGATGGCGTTGATGACCATCTCCATCAAGTGGATTCTGTAGGACTTGACCTTGAGCTCTTCATTAGTCAAGATGGTCATGGCGAGACCGATGAATTCGGGCACGTAGTTATCGATGCCACCACGCAAGTTAAGCATGAGGATCTCGGCAAGCTTGCATCCGCAAATACGGTCAATTCCTCCGACCTTGTCATCCTTGAAGATTGTGCGGATCATGTCAACCACAGCGTCCAAGTACTGGTGGTTCTCCATTAGGCTCCTCCATCCGTAGTTAACGAAGTTCTCGAGCGCGGGAAGCATATCCTCAAGGTAGAGCTCTGCGCCAGACTTGAAAGTCTTGTGGATCATCTCGAATGCTTGCCACATTGTTGGCGAGATGGTCTTGGCGGCAAAGGTGCAGCTATCAATAATCTCGAACACCTCGTTGTAAAGGTCGTAAAGCTTGTGTTCCAAAGTAATGGTGATGACCGGCATAAGGATAGTTTCCAGGTGAGCAAGAACATCCGGGGTGCTCTCAAGAGTGAGAATGAGAGTGCCGATAGTCTGCAACACACCAAGAGCAGTGATGCTCTTGTCATCGAGGAAGTCACCGTAGTCAGCATCACCCTCCTTGGAGTTGTTGCGTTCGATGAGCTCGCGCACGATACGAAGGTAGGTGTCGCGGAGCTGCTCACTAAGCGCGACAGCGAACGGTGTCAGCTCAGCGGCGAAGACCTCAACAAAGTCCTCCATGACGTTGGCAAGAGCATCAACATCGACCTCGTTGGCCAACTTGAGCAGCTGCTGCATGATCTGGGGAATGTTTTGCTGCATCATCGTCCTGATAGGGTCGTGTCTGATCAAAGGCTGGAGAGCGAGAGCTGCCTCAACCCTGACGGGCAGAGCAGGGTCGGCCATGGACTCGAGGATGTTGCGGTAGATGATGACAAGGTTGTTGGGGTCCTTGAAGTCAAGGGATTCGAACTTCTCCAGGGTGTCGCAGGCACGAGCACGAAGGAAACCGTGAGGACTCCTGAACTCAGGGAAAACGTGGCGAACGAAGAAGTATTCGACCTGGTCGGCGATCGGGCTCTTCTTGCCAAGGATGACATTGGCGAGGGTACCGATCATGCGGAGAGCACCTTCCTTCTCGCGAGGGTTCTTCTGGTCATCGGGAGCAGCCTCGTATTTGCTGACCATGTTGTTAATGAAGTTGAGAATCTCAAAGGTCTGCTTTCTCCTGGCCTTGGTGAGAGTGACGAGGAAGTTGACGGCGGCAACGTCGGGCGAGGAGACTTCCTCGTAGAAGTTGAGCTTGCGGTGGAGGTACTCGGCAGGCTCGTCGTCGAACTGCTCGATGTCCTCATCTGACTGGCAGAGGACAGGGAAAACCAGGTGCTCGATCAAGATCGGCATATGGGGCTTGAGGTGATCCCACATGGTCTTTGGCTTCACGCACTCGTCCATGAAAGCAAGCGTGTGCGACAAGCATGGTTTGCTCAACCAGGTCTCCTTCTGCACCCAGCGCTCAATCTGCTGCAGGTATCCCTTCAAGATCTCAGGCGCGAATGTTGTGATGAAAGTCTTGGCGACCTCGGCGTAGTCGTCTCCGTTGCCCTTTGTAAGACTTGAGGGGTTGCCGTAACGCACGAACAACCTGTTCAGGTTGACGTAGGACCACTTCTTGCACTTCCACCAGTGGTTGAGCTCCCTCTCGTCCAGGTCCTCCATCATGGCGTTTTGAGGTGCCTGCTTGGCGACAATGCGCAGGAACAGGGTACACCAGTCGACCATGGCCTGGTGTGATCGCAGCTGCATGGGCAGCTCGAAGTAGATGGCGTGCTTGTACGACTTGAGAACTGTGCGCAGCATCTCCGCCGCCTCCAAGCTCTCCTCATCCACCAAGCCGTTTCCGATGGCGAGCAGTCTAGGGAATGTAGCCTCCACGATCTTGTCAAAGTCCTCCCTGCTGTCGCCGAGCTTGAACCTGTAAGTCCTGCAGATCGCAAGCAGACACTGCAGTCCGGCGAAGATGGAGGGCATGTCGCTGCCGTTGAGGAGGGTCATGGTGAGGTCGACAAAGTCGGGCCATTGTTTCGGGAAGTCGTTGTGTAGGATCTTCTGCAGAGCGACGACGAGCTGTGCTCTGGTGTTGGGTGCGGCACGAGCGAGGACGGGTACGAGGCGTGAGCGAACGGCGGCTTTCTCGTGGTCGGAGATGGGCTTGATGCCGGTGCTGTCCTCGGGCAGAGACCACCCTCTGGTCACGCGATTCTTGAAGTAGACCGTGGCTGCACAATGTCACATGTCAGCATAATTCGTCTTTAAACGCCGGCTTTTCGCCTGGTGTCCCTCCCCAAACAGCCCCAACCAGTTCCTCCTCGTGTAGGGGTTTGCTATGCGTACCGCTCAGCCGGATGCCGGGATTTTGCTCATTCTCGAGAATGGTCAGAAGGGTGTCGAGGAAGCCAGGGTTCTCCTCTGCCTGTGAGTCGCCGTCAGCCAGCAGTCCCGCCTCGTGTCTCCCAAACAAAGCCTCCCAAGCCCAAACGTACAGCCTTCAGCTCAGTCTCTGCCTGCCGGCGGTGGTCGGCATCTGTTGCGAGTGTGGCCTCAATGCGACTCCTCAAGCCGGCAGCGTCCATATTGAATCACAAGCAGCAGCGGAGCCGTGCGCCGACCAGCGATGCTCGAGCGGCGAGTAGGAAGGTGATAGAAAAAAAGGTTGCGGTATAGCGAGGCCTCTGGGTAGCCTCTGGTGTTGTCACGGGACCGGGTGTGGATGTGTTAAGCAATAATATGCGGGATCGTGTGGTGGGCTGTGACTAGCAGACACAGACACACAGGCAAAAGATGGAGGGGCCTTGAAACTTCGCCAGCACGGTTGTCAAGCGCTGCAAGGGTTGGTGGAAAGCGCAGAGGGCAGCGGCCCAAAGATGAGACGAAGCTTTCAGGGACCGCCAAGCCCGCTCTACCTGGATTGACTTTTCTTTGACGAGTGAATACTCAGCATTATTATTGTTATAGCACAGCCGGCAGTGGCGTGGGCGGTGAGGCGGGTGACTGTGTCTGCACTAATGCCACCAGGGGCGGCGGAGAATATCGCTGGTGGAGCGGCGGCAGGTGTGCGATCAGAAATCGGCTATGTGACGTGATACTGGCCTCTCTTTGGCGGTGTTTCACAATCCTCACTGCCAACCTGCTTGCATGATCGATGTATGCAGAGCTAGGACTGCAGGTCCGCACTCCTATGCTGCTTGCCGCGAGCTGAACGGAGCGTGACGTAAACAGTTCGTTCGATACGAAGAAAAAATGCACTATGATGTGTATGCTCATGCTATGCCATACGATCTATCTTGACATCAACGTAAGGCGTTCCGCCATCCTCCTGTCTCGTATCCTATTCTTATATCCTTGGTACGCCAGACTCAACCCCTTGCCGAGCCTCACATGTACAGACTGGCCGTCGCACAAATGTCCCTCTTGATCAGCTCCTGGCACGTCTGCATCTTCGTGAACAGTGTGGGATCACCAATAATTCTCGCCGCGTTCTTGGCCTCGCGACAAGTCTCGTCCAAGCGTGTGATGACTCTGACGATAGTTCCTTCGAGCACATCCGTCATCTCAGCAATACGGGAGAATGGCATACCGCGAGCCCATTCGTAGACGACCTCGACAAGGCCGAAGCGAGGGCGGGAGACAAAGTCGTTGCTGTCGTCTGATGACAGGATAACTTGGTGCGCAGTCTGGAAACGGTTGACCTTCTCCGAGATCTGCACAATCGTCTCGATACCCTTTTCGAGAGCTGGGGTGAGGTTCGGCGCCGAGTCTGTGCGCTCCTGGAAAACGAAGCAGGACAACAGCGCGACAATCTCCTCGGGTTCGTAGTCGGCCAAGACGTTTTCGAGGATGAGCTCAGTCAAGACAAGCTCGTCGGCAGAGTGAATCTCGCAGGCGACCTTACCCTTGAGCTCAACACGCGAGTTGGTATCGATGAAGCCAAGGTCTGTCAGCACAGAGATACGCTGTTGGTAGTCAGGCAGAAGCTGCAAGTTCTGATCGGACATCAACGAACGGATCGATTCGATCTTGTCCTTGATTACCCACTGATCGTGAGCCATAGCGAAGTGGCGCGGCAGCTGCTTACAATGGATGCACTCACGTTCCTGTGCAATCGTTGCAGCCTTTGCCCGCTCGTCTAGGAGACCGCGAATTGACATCTCCTTCAAGTACTTGCCGTAATCCAGCTCAGTCCATGTAGATGAAGTCCATGAGGAGCAAGTAGCCAGCAGCTCAGTCTTAGCCTTGGCCAGCTCATCCTTGTCCTTACGCATGATAGCGTTGACATCGACCTGGAGATGACTGCTAGTCAACGCCTCGACGTCTTGGAGTGGAACGATAGCCAGACGGAGTTCCATCTCTGCCTCAGACTGCGGCAACGGCTCAAACAGCCTGCGGAATCGAGGCAGATATGGTAGGAAGTCGGCGTCAAGCCTCTTGCGGGCCTTCTTGAACATGACCTCCAATACCTGCACTGTGGAGTTTGCGCCTCTGGATGTGCCATCTCGCAACAAGATGCCGACGGTGCGAACGTCATTCTTGCCCTTAAATACAATGATGCGCTTCGGTTGGAACATTCGACGTCCAACAGGCGTAGACAGCATAGAGAAATGAAGATCTCTTGTCAAAGATTGGAAGTCGAAGCTAGCTTGATGGCACTTTTCAATGTCCTTGTCGCAGATCTCGCAGGGCTCACGTTTGACCTTTTCAAGGTCCGCCTCCGAGAGCTTGATCTGCTTCTCGTGCTCGGGAAGCAAGGTCTGGGTCGCGTTCTCAGAGAAAGATCGCTTGATCATTTCCTCAATCTTCAGAGCTTCAACACGAAGAAGGTTGAGGATCATGTTGTAAGTCAGTCTGAACTGTGAGCGGAGCTTGGTAGGTTCACCCAACATCATCTGTCTCAATGGTCCTGCAGGCGGGGCTTCATCGGAACCAGAAGCAACGATGATGACAGTTCCAATCTTGTCAAGACCACGTCTACCGGCACGGCCAGCCATCTGAGTGTATTCACCTGGAACAAGATCTCTGAAGCCTTTGTTGTCGTATTTACGGTAGCCAGAAAAGACGACCGTTCGAGTGGGCAAGTTCAATCCCATGGCGAATGTTTCTGTGGCGAAAAGGACCTTTACCAATGTCTTCGCGAACAGAATCTCCACGCATTCCTTGACAATCGGGAGAAGTCCACCATGATGGACCGCAATACCTCTGCTCAATAACTCGCGGATGCGACGGATTTGTGGCAACGACCTGTCGTCAGGCTTCAGACGAGCCAGAGACTTTTCCAGAATCATGTGTGTGGCGCTCTTCTCTGCGGCCGTGTTGAAGTCCAGTGTCGACAACGCGTCAGCGTTCTCCTCGCAGCGCTTCTTCGAGAAGACGAAAATACAGCAAGGGAGAAGCTCCTCTTTCTTCAAATGCTGCACAAGGTGTACCCAGATGGTCTTGTCTTGTGCTGCGCTTGTCCTGCCACCGCCTCTACCAGTTCGGGCGATATTGCCGTGTCCTCGAGTTGCCGGTTGTCCACGGCCACGCTGACCGGGTCCTCCGCGCTGGTTCGGGCCACCTCTTTGGTTCGCACCGCCTCGCTGCTGTCCACCTCTGCCCTGTTGGCCGCGTTGATTGCCACGTCCACCACGTCCAGCGGCGACAGCAGCGTCTTCCTTCTCCTTCGCTTTCTGTTCAGCTGCAGCGATCTTGTCACGGCCTGAAAGCGCATCGTTTGCATCCTTCCAGCCCTTCTCGATGAAGGTCTTGCTAGCATCCACGATCTTGAACATCTTCTTGTCGGCCCACAAGTAATGCTCCAGTGGTACTGGACGCTTAGGCGTAGAGATGACATAGATGTCCTTCTTCTTAGTTCTTCCCACCCATGACGCGAACTCCTTGGTATTAGGTACCGTTGCAGACAACATGATAAGTGTGACATGCTCGGGCAACATGATGATGACTTCCTCCCACACAACACCACGCTCAGAGTCGTTGACATAGTGCACTTCGTCGAAGATGACAAATTCCACATCTCTGATTAGATCGGCACCGCGGTAAAGCATACTTCGCAAGATCTCTGTAGTCATGATCAAGCAGCTTGCCTCGGGGCGAATCTGAACATCACCAGTCAAAATACCGACGTCGTCAAACTCATTGCGGAAGTCTCTGAACTTTTGGTTGCTCAATGCCTTGATGGGAGATGTGTAAATGGCCTTCGTCATGTGCTTCGCGGCCAATGCAATAGCATATTCAGCAACGACCGTTTTGCCGGCAGATGTGTGCGCAGCAACAAAGACGGAGTCGCCGCCCTCCAGATGATAGACCGCTTCCTTTTGGAAAGTGTCGAGCTCGAATGGCCATTCTCTAGCCATCTCCGGTACAAGTTCTCTGAAGTTCGTAATGTCGCGATTGACGTCCACCATGTGTGCCCATTCGCGTCCACCGTGCTTGTTACGCCCGGCGAGTAGAGGAGCATGAGGTGACAGCGCAGGAAATTCGACAGGAAGCAAGGCATCAAGCTCTTCTTCCTCTTCGTCGTCTGATTCGGCCGCATCCTCCGCGATCTCATCATCGTCATCTGCACCATTGCTCACCTCCTGGTCCTGAGGCGCCTCATCAAGAACATTCTCAACATCCTTCGCCTCCTCAGCATTCTCAGCAGCCTTCTCTGGCACCTTCAAGCCTCTGCTGAAACCCGGGGGAACCTCTAGCAAACCACCTTCGGCTGCAAAGTTGATGACGCGTGCAAGCTTGTTCGACTTGCTCGCATCCACATGATCCTGCCCGAGAAGCTCGTCCTCGTAAGCGGCAGTTGCCTCGACGGCATCAAGTCCACCAGGAGCGAAAGGGTAGTAGCCAGCAGCGCCACGAACAAAGTCAGCGCGGTTGGCCGGCTTTCGCAACAGTGAAGTCGAGTTTTTCGCAGTGGCACTGTTAGCAGGTACCGTGACTTCCTTGTAACCTGTCACGCGGCCTTCCAGTCCTTCTCTGGTGAAGCGAATGATGGTGCGGGTTTGGGTTGGTGCCAAAGCAAAGAGCTCGCTATGTTTTGTGGGAGCCTCCCACCTTTGCTGTAATCTGTCTAGCCATGCCGGGCTGAAAGTCGTGGATGGTGTCAGAAAGTCCTGCTCGAGCTGCTTCTTGACCTGGTCAGGTGACTTGCGGAGGCGTTTGCGTGGCTTCGCCTGGTCCAGGATATCGTCGACTGAGTCGGTCTTTCCTGAGCTGAGCGTGAGCTTGTCAAGTGCAGACGTTAAAGAGTCTGCCATGTTGATTGTCCGAATAACAGACGACTGCCTAGTACGATGTGGTATCGCCGTCTGACTTTATGGTATATGACATAGTCTTCTCCAGTCTCGAATTCATGGTGACGCTCGTCGCTGAGAAGCACAGACCAGTCGCTGTTTGCTGGCACTCAGAAACGTCACACTTCAAGGCGTTTCGATCGCGCACCTGAATTTACAGTATCGTGCCGTTTGCCATGCATTCGACCTAGGAGGCTTCGACATGTTCAAAAGCATCAATTTAGTTAATCGTGGAGAAAACTTCACTCGTTCATTTAGCTCTTGTAGAGCGGCAGTTTATACATAATTGACTTGAAGTTCTCAGAGCTATATTGACAAGTCTCAGCTTGATCTGCAAACAATAGGATCGAGAGCCTCATAGTTTTACAATTACAAATTACTGGCTACATAGACTGCTGATATAAACAAGCTTCCGCTCCAATTTGAGAAGTATCTCAACCGTGAGACCACTAAGCTCTGCAACATACATGTACATGTATCTACATGTAGACACCTCAACGAAGGAGACTGGAGTTGCATTTTGTTCTAGCTAGGGTTAGGGTGATGGTCGTTCCGTATTCGTTCTCAGACAGGACAGTCAACACTGTGTACATTTACTGCTACACGATAATTGAAGGTTTCAGCAGCCTCTACCCGCAAGCCCTACGGATAATGCATGGCAACGTTCAATTAATACTGATCAAGTCAAAGTCATGCTGGTATTATACTGAAATAGTCACACTTCCCTAACAAGTGCATCGAAATCGTAAAAGTCTACACTCATACATCCATTGCTCTATGCCCCAGTCTCGGCCTCAGTCACAGTACCGCTTTGAGCGACATCCTGAGCACCGGTCGCGGCCTCCTTCTTAGCATCCTCGCTCCTCTTCTTCGCCGCTAGTTGCCAGGCAGGAATAGCTGGCGGCTTGCCTCCCAGGGTTCGTCCGAAGGGAGAGCTTGAATTCGATCGCTCGGGGACAGCGACAGGCTTCTCAGGCTCCTGCGTGGTGGTGTTGTTCACGCCGTTGCTCTCGGCGGTTGGAGTAGCAGGCGTGGCAGGTGCTGGAGTGGGCGCCTGGTTGGACACAGCGCTCGGCGTCGCTCTGGGTGCACCACCAGCCATACGGTTGGCAACCAAAGTCTTGAGGCTCTTCATCTCAGCACCCAAGTCCTTCAGACGCGCATCGGTACCTTCACGCTCCTTCTCGATCGCTTTGGGAATCTGGTCCCTGATCTCGGTCATTTCGCGTGCCATGCGCCTGCTCTCGGTCTCGCGTTGCTCATTCGCTTCCCTCATCTTGCCGATGACCGACTCTACTTCTGACAATGCCTTGTCCAAACGCTCTGTGCGTGTCTTCTCGGCATCCTTCAACTCTTGGGTATCTGTCGCAAGCTGATCTAACAGAGCGAATGCCTTATCAAAGCTCGCGTCTATGCTAGCCTTATCTTGCTCGATCTGTGGAGGAGTCGGAGGAGCGATGAGGGGTGTGATGTATCGTTTCGCCGTCCAGTAAAGGCCGTATCCTAGGCCGCCCATTACTGTGGCCATGATGAAGTAGTCACGCCAGTCGCGCCGGGGAGGCTCGGGAGGTGGCTGGCCCCAGTAGGGCTGTTGCTGCTGCTGGTATCCATATTGTTGAGGTGGTGGCCCTTGTCGCTGGTATGTTGTTGATGATACGGCTTGTGACGGGGCCGACTGACCGACTCGTGCTAATGAGACATCGATCTCTTCCTGTGTGAGGTTCTTGGAGCGGAGGAATGCCACACGCTGTTCAACGGGCGCAGACGCGACAGAGGGGTCTTGCAAGAAGGAGATGGCGCCTTCAATGAGATCCTCGCGGACCATGGCGGTGGATTGAAATGACCGTATGCCAACAGTGTCGAGATCGTGGATGTGCGTATTGCGGCAATGCGAAAGAAGCACACGGATGGTGAGTGATCTGGAATGCCCTTGCTGCTGCTCGGCGTTTGGGATGCCTCGGCTCGGTGCTCGGTCGCGGTTGCCGTTCGCGGATCTCGTGTCAGTGCGGAAATGTACGCCTTGATGGACAAACAGGCGTACATCGAGGAACGATTATTGTTCGCCACGTGAACAAGGAAGGCAATGCCATGTGGTTGCTCTTGCCGCCAAGCTCACGATGAAGTGAATGTTGAAAATATGCGCCGAGAAATTGTTCATTCATTGATCGTAATCCCAAGCACAATGGGACTGACTATTCATACGTGGTGCGCAATCGCCCCCTGCTGCTGTCAAGCCACCAGATCGTCCGGACCTGTCCACACGCAATAATTGTATCAGAGATGTTCTTCGTTCTAAGTGAAATCATGAGGACAGCTGACATCTCTCAAGCAGTCAGGTGCAGCGTAAGCTCGTTTCATCTTTCAAAACCGCGAAACGCAAAGCCAAAGTCTGTGGCGTTTGCAGCACATGCGTATCGGAAATTACATTTGCCAGTGAGTTTGCGTGGGTGTGTTTGACATGACCCCTGAATATATATGGCCAGGTGCTTGATATCGGCTTTATACATAAATCAAGCGGAAATTGGTTCGCACGTAGATCGTTGCTGCAAAGTCTACCAATTGAATGTGACGCGACATTACAGTCTTGAGTGTGAGATCGAACAGCATTATTTTGAGCGGAGTTCCATGAGGTATCTGCTGGTCAGAGTTGGATGATCGAGTACTGGTAAAAGATGCGATACGCAATCGCCTTAAAAGGAAGGCTGCAGATGCTGGCATTGTTGACTGGTGCCGGACGTCTCCTGATGCTGTCTTGTCGAACTTCAAGCGGAGCCGTGTTTTGATGACAGCATCCGACATCAGCATGTCGAAATGATAGGTTTCGCCCTCGAGAGAACTGGCGATGGCATCGATAGTGATGACACTAGTTGAATTCCGATCATTCCGAGCCTTACGAATAGGGTCGAACGCAAGAGACGCACATCGTTGCCTGCGTAGTTTGCTTCCAGAATGAACAAGTCGCTGCGCGAGACATTCTCATAACAAGTTGGACAGAGTCGTTTTTGGTAATTGACAGTCGCAAGTCGTTATTCAGCTCCGAGCCTTGTGTGTAGCACCACTTCACGAACACGACTTCCTTCCATTAATCTTGAATTACTTTGTGACCCACGGTGCAACGAAGTAGTTTATGGCGTAGTAGGTAGCGATCGCTGTCACGCAAAACCCCGGTCTTTCGTAGGCGTTTCGAAGGAAGAGCGATTGGCAGGAGTTAAGGGACGAGAGTCGAGGTGGTGAGTATATGTTCGTAGGCTAAGATTGCTTAGCGGGAGTCTATCACGACTAGAAATATGTCAGCTAAGCTCCATGGATCAACAAAGGACCAAAGAAGTAGACATAATTGCGTCAAAGTGACTTCCTTCTGTGTTCGCACAGAGTGACACGGAGATGTGTGCAAACTTATGCTGCAAAGCTACGTAACATGGACCCACATCTGCATACAAAGGCTGAACTGTTCAACCGAACATTGGGAATACACGAACCACTCAATTAACATTCTTTCATTCATAACAAAGTCGTTCGTAATGGCCGATACCAGACTTCGCGTGGGCATCATCGGAGCAGGTGAGGTGGCTCAGGTCATCCACCTCCCAGCACTGGCAATGTTGAGCCACTTGTACGTCACCACAGCAGTTTGCGATATCTCAAAAAAGGTAACAACATACCAATACCAGCCCATATCAGATATCAACTACTAACTCCCCCAGAACGCCGACCACTGCGCCACCAAATTCAACATCCCCCTCGCCACCACCAACCCAACCGACATCTTCACCAGCAACGACGTCGACGTCGTCTTCAATCTCACCTCAGATGAATTCCACGAGCCCTACACCATCTCCGCCCTCCAAGCCGGCAAGCACGTGATGATCGAGAAGCCCATCACTCTCTCCCTGCCCTCCGCCCAGCGCATCATCGACGCAGAACGCCAGGCCCCGAACGGCGCCCGCATCTTCGTAGGCTACATGCGTCGCTACGCCAAATCCTTCACGCAGACTTTCAAGCGTGAGGTCGCCAGCATTGACAGGATTTTGTACGCCAGATCGCGGGACTTCAGCGGTCCTAACTCGAAATTCGTCAATGAAAGTGGCACGTTCCAAGTCAAGAACACTGATTTCCCGGCCGGAGCTGGCGAGGAACGGCAGAAGAGGCTGCAGGCGTTGTTTGAAGAGGCCTTCCCTGGCCAGCCTATCACTCAAGAGCGCGTGCAGTTTTGCCGCTTCTTGGGCAGTTTGGGATCGCATGACATTTCGCTGATGCGCGAAGTGCTGGGTTTCCCCGAGAGCGTGGCGGGCGTGTCTGCGAACGAACCTTTCTACTCGGCGATTTTCAACTACAAGAATCAGAAAGGTGGTCAGCCTTTCTCTGTGACGTACGAGTCTGGGATTGATGGCGTACCTGAGTTTGACGCGCATTTTGCGGTGTACGGTGAGAGGAAACGGGTGATGATTAAGTATGACAGTCCGTATGTCAAGGGCTTGCCGATCAAGGTCACGGTGCAGGAGTTGAATGATGATGGGGAGATGGAGACGAGAGAGATGCTGGGTAGTTGTGAGGATGCTTATACGGCTGAGCTGCAGGAGTTGTATGAGTGTTTGAGGAATGGGAGGGAGATCAAGACGACTGCGGAGGATGCGATGGAGGAGTTGAAGTTGTATGATTTGATGTACGAGAGGTGGAACAAGGATAGGGCGTGAAGTTGGTGATGTTGTGACTGCAGCGGACTTCGAGAAGTTGGTGCATTACTGGGCATCTCGATGGCAGTACTGAATTACACCAGTACCGAATCGCGTACGTCCATATCTAAGCGTGGCCGTGGAAGTGTTGATGAGAAACTCCACATCCATAGCGCTGCCTCAGTGATGGGTAGAAATCATGATACGATTCTAAGTCAGGCTACATTAGCATGTAAAGCTATAGCTCATATGTGTATAAACTGTTGAGTATTCCAGCATGGAACGACTAATCGTACCATGAACTTGAATGCACTGACATAGTTCATACGAAGATCGCTCAATTAATTAAAAGATCGTATATCGGACCGTGGCGTATCGCGTGCAAGCTTTGGGCCACCGGACACTTTCATACAGACATACCACATCACGTCGTCTCACAAGGCATTGTTATTAGCTAGCTGTACAACACACCACGGCAGTCAGCCACTTTCATCATGCTGGTGACGGCCAAGTGGTACGATCAGATAAAAATCTGTAGAGCTCCACTAATGCCCTCTCCACTCCGTTATCGGTGGCGGATCAGTACCCGTAGGGCATGCATGCATGGCTTGAAGAGGGATGCGATAGTATGCACCGTCGATGTAGACAGCATAATTGTTGTATATGCCTACTGAGTAGGACAAGATAACAGCAAGATTGAAGACGATAAGAAGATTCCGCACACACAAGATTGACCCAAGGGAATGGTAGTGGTTGAGGGGTTGAGGCGTGTTGAGACAAGCGATGGCAGGCGGTGTCGCGGTCTTCAACGTGGCGCTTCAAGTACCTGCAGCGGCTCAGGCTTTCAGGGATTCTCTAGCGCGGGACAAATGTTGGCAGGCTCAGGGTGCGGCGATCCAGCAAATGAAGAACATCGAACCATTTTCCCAAAAATCGTCTCATTTGCGCTTGCGCGGTGGGAAAGAGCCAAAATGAATGGCCGCCTTGAACGAGTTAGTGCATGATGGGAGCACGCCTCCTGATGTGATTATATTATTGTTGTTGTCCCGATACATCCATTTCTCTCTTCCTACTTGCTCTCCTGTTTCCCATCTCTCAACTTGCCCATTAGCATCCACGACTACCCGGCGAAACTTCGCCCTCTTTGCCCTTTGATACCAACCCCACCCTGAACTGTTTGCCTGCCCATTGTTCTCGCAACCCCTCGCTCGCACACCGCATCTGCACGAGAAAAAAGTACACACGGCCAGGCCTCTTCTTTCTTCTACACACAATCCACACAAACATCACACATCATGTCTGAGAGGCCCCAGAACGTCGGCATCAAGGCCATTGAGCTTTACGTGCCCAGCCAGGTAAGTTTGGCGTGTCCCAGAAATTCCGACAATTCCATGTGTCTCCAAAACACTACTGGTGGCTGACCGGAAACCTGCAGTGCGTCGACCAAGCAGAGCTCGAGAAGTTCGATGGCGTCAGCGCCGGCAAGTACACCATTGGTCTCGGCCAGACCAAGATGAGCTTCTGCGACGACAGAGAAGGTGGGTGCGGGAGATTAGCAGCAGTCGCGATATTCCACCTCAAGAGCCCAGAAACTGACAATCCACTCTAGACATCTACTCTATTGCCCTCACCACCGTCTCCTCCCTCCTCAAGAAGTACCAGATCGACCCCAAGACCATCGGCAGACTCGAGGTCGGCACCGAGACCCTCCTCGACAAGTCCAAGTCATGTAAGAGTGTGTTGATGCAGCTTTTCGAGCCCTCGGGCAACACCAACATTGAGGGTGTGGACACTGTCAACGCCTGCTACGGCGGCACCAACGCTCTTTTCAACGCCATCAACTGGGTCGAGTCCTCAGCATGGGACGGCCGCAACGCCATTGTCGTCGCCGGTGACATTGCTCTCTACAAGAAGGGTGCCGCCAGACCCACTGGTGGTGCTGGCTGCGTTGCCATGCTTGTTGGCCCTGATGCTCCTCTCGCTTTCGAGCCTGGTCTCCGTGGCAGCTACGTCAAGCACGCCTACGACTTCTACAAGGCCGACCTCACCAGCGAGTACCCCATCGTTGACGGCCAGTACTCTCTCCAGTGCTACACCGAGGCTGTTGACGCCTGCTACAAGGCCTACAACGCCCGCGAGGAGACCCTCAAGAGCAAGTTGAACGGTCACGCCAACGGAAACGGTGTTCACGCCGAGAAGGAGGCACCCATGGACAAGTTCGACTACATGTGCTTCCACGCACCCACCTGCAAGCTCGTCTCCAAGAGCTACGCCCGTCTGTTGTACAACGACTTCCTCACCAACCCTGAGAACCCCATCTTCGCTGAGGTCCCCGCCGACATCAAGAACCTCACATACGAGCAGACCATCACCGACAAGACCGTCGAGAAGACTTTCATGGCTCTTGCCAAGAAGCGCTTCGCCGCCCGCGTCCAGCCCTCCATCCAGGTCCCCACCATGTGCGGTAACATGTACTGTGGCTCCGTCTACGGCTCTCTTGTCTCCCTCATCTCCAACATCTCCTCTGCCGATCTCCAGGGCAAGCGCGTCGGCATCTTCTCCTACGGTTCTGGTCTCGCCGCTTCCATGTTCTCCCTCAAGGTCCGTGGCAGCACCGAGGAGCTCTCCAAGCAGGTCGACCTCCAGTCCCGCCTCGACTCCCGCCGCACCGTCGCACCCGAAGTCTACGACGAGATGTGCAACCTCCGCGAGAAGGCCCACCTCAAGAGCAACTTCGAGCCCACGGGTTCCGTCGAGACTCTTCTTCCCGGCACTTACTACCTGACCAAGGTTGATGAGATGTTCAGGCGCAAGTACGAGATCAAGCAATAGATTATGATTTCCGCATCTCTTGCATGATTGGAGTTACAAGTTTTTCTGGGGAAAAAATTATCAGGGAGAAAGTGGATACCTCATATATAGCGGTTTTCTGACGAAATATCATTCACGTTTTTTATGCCATCAATGCGCTTTATTCTTTTAGAGAAGTGATATTACGAGGCTTTATGACGCAGCCTATAGATGCCCATGTCCGGATCCCTAAGGACAACAACCGAGGGCAGTGCTATTTCTCAACTTCAATAACGTCACTGGGCAACGAGAGACTTCTGCTTGCTCATCATGGTCCAAGATTGGTGTCCTGGCCAATCGTGCCTGGCGTTGGAGTATATTATCAATTCTACCACAACGGTCTTTCTAGGATGTGAAATGTAGCATCCAGGTTGTGTCCTACAAGCAGCCGCGTGTTGATCAAAGGGGCGATGAAGAGGGTCGCCGACGGAAAAGCTGCCTATGTCTATCTCCCTTGTCATTATCGAAGTCTCCAGTCATTACATCTTTCGTTTAATTTTACAAGTGATTGTGAGCAATGTTTACCAGGGCTGTTAGGGTTAAGCTTGCCACGCTCCATCTCGGCACGACCTTCCCTTCGCAACGGATCCACAAGTTTTCCTGTTCTCAATGACCACTTTCTTCACGGAGACATGATTTTTTGAAGACCCAATACTCATCCTATCTTCAGAATGTACATTTTTGTGCCTCCCTCTCGCCTCGACATTCTTCCCCCTGCAATAATGTTCCGCGCAATTTCTGGCTGAGCCTAACGAGGCCGACTCATGGGCGCCACGTCTGGTGGATGCTGGACTTGCCGCATCCGGCATCGGAAGTGTGATGAAACTCGTCCCGTCTGTCGGGAGTGTGACACGAGAGGCATCACGTGTCATGGCTACGGCGGCAAGCCTGGATGGATGCACGACGATGCGCAGCTGCAGAAAGAACTTGCGAACATCAAGAAGGCCGTGAAAGACAATTTCCGTCGGGTCAAGCGGCTCCATGCTAAGAGGATCGCGGACGAGGAACCGAGTACGCGAGAATCTTCGCAGGATGTTATTGCAGTCGACACGACAAGTTCTATAACGTTCACGACATCCGACTCGCTGGTCTCACAGGAAGCGTCATATCGCGAATCGGAGCTTGCCGCCTATTACCTGGACTACCTTTTCCCATTCTTGTACCCATATTACAAATGCGATCCTCTTAATGGAGGACGAGGCTGGCTCTTTTGGCTACTGTCTCATAACCCGCCATTGAGGAAAGCTGCACTTTCTGTAGCTGCTCTGCATCAGAGAGCCAGCTCTCGACCTGAAGACCGCGACGATGAGACAGAATTGCTGCTGTACCATACGAGCGCTCTGAGTGGTTTGCGGCAAGCGCTTTGCATCACGGGAGAGAGTTATCTGACAGATGATCCTGATGAGTTTATCAAGTTGCTGGCGTGTGGATGCTCTCTTATCAGCTTTGAGGTAAGGCCTGAGTATCTCGTATGTCATCAACATTTTGCTAATTGTCCGCCCAGGTCTGCCATGGGGAGTCAAATGAGTGGCAGGGACACCTCGCGGCATTGGTGTCCGTTGCTTGCAGGATCACGCCGTATACTTTTGCCTCAGCTACTTTGAGTAACGCCACGGTCACTGGGAGGAGCAATGGTGCGACTAATCTTCGTCAAGGACGTCGACGAGCACTGTCATTTCTCATGGCACAAGTGCTGTGGTTTGAGCTTCTTGCATCTGCTTCGACTGGACTGCGACCTCGCATGCCTTATAGGACTTGGTTGAACTCAGGCTGTGTTGATATGATCGATGTCATGGGCTGCGAGAACTGGATCATGGAAGTCATTGGCGATCTGGCGACACTTGATGCCCAAAGAACATATCTTGAGCTTGATGAATTCGAGGAAAGCAGGGGATCTGCTGAACGCTGCCTCCTCGACGGAATTGAGGCAATCAAGCGACAGCAAACAAATATCATGTCGGTACCTACGGACCCGAACATGAGGACGAGTGGGCAACTGGATTTCTCAACATCAGACTATGTGTCTCTCGCTTTCGCAGAGTCAGCACTCGTCTGGTGTCACTTTCTTGCATCTTCTCCTGACGGTCTCCTCAGTGCTGGTTGCCAAGCGGCTGCAGTGCAAGCAGTCGAGACACTGAGTCGGGCACCAGAATCTATACCCTTGCGCGGACTAGTCTGGCCAATCTGCATCTCTGGATCACTAGCAAGCAAAGAACAACAACACTTAGTCCAGGAAGTCATGGATCGTACAGCCAAGCAAGCGAACACATCGTTCGGAAACTGTGGTCCGGTCATGGAGATTATTAAACATTGTTGGGAATCGCAGGTGGATTGGCGTACTGCAATGGCGTATAGCAGCAACTATGTATTGTTGATTTGACCAAAATAGGATACATTGCATCGACTGCAAGCCATAATTTGTCTTCTGGCTAGAGCCTTTTGTGAAAGAAATCAGTAGAGTCGCCATGTCTGTGATGCGGACGTGTGATGATACTGCTCTTCATCGACGGTAACACCCCTCTCAATGGCTTTGATGTGTCATCAAACTTTCACTGGGATTACGATACCTCGGAGACGCAGTCATAATCGCTTGTACACCGAGTATATCTGACTAGTCCAAATGCCCACTTGCCCTTACGTTAAACGCTCGTATCAACACCTAGATCATCCCAAGAAGAAGCGTAAATCACACTATCGACTAGGGCTCAACCGGGCAATCGCATCCTCCACTGTTCTCCACGAAGAAGCGAGCGCACTCCGCAGTCAATACTACCTCAGTCGCATCGATCTCGTGCATTACCCCATGGGCCGTGTGGTCCTCCGAAGGTCATGCCAAAAAATTCTCCACAACAATTCGGCCCTAAAGCTTCGCGCGAAGCTTCGAGTGGAGCCACTCAAGACTTTTTTTACATAAGACTTACGACTCTACCGCGTGCTGCCGTGAGGATCACTGCAGAGGCAAGAGCAAAGAGCGGACCAAGCTTGCCACAAACCCTCTGTGCCTCCGCGTTACAACGCTTTTTTGCACAAAGTGGAAAGGCCGATCTCGAACTGGCGCCCTCCGATACCGCGTGGGCTTACCACGTCGAGACCGTCATACGGGCCCCCTTGGTTCGCCGTTTTACGCTTCAGGCAAAGATGCACAGTCATTGCGGCCCAGGGCCTCTTTTCTCTTGTCACAAAAACCTTGTTGCTGACCATTTCTTAACGGTTATGTCTCAGTCGTGACTTTTCCCTACATCATCATATACCGCGGCCGTTCCCCTCCTCTTCAACGTTCGTCTCCCGCCGGTCTGAAGCAACTTCATCACTCGACTCGACTCGACATTACTTCGGACCCTGGATCGGGTCGAAAACTTTTTTTTGCCCTCTCCTTTCGCTATGAACGACCCAGAGAAAGTCGACATGAAAGACAACAGCCTGGCTCAGGCGCCTAGCATGGAGGAAGGAGAGCAGAAGTTCCACAAGCTGGGATGGAAGCGTCTCACGATCTGCCTCATCGTGGAGGCCATTGCTCTAGGATCCCTCAGCTTGCCATCCGTCTTTTCCGCCCTCGGAATGGTGCCCGGAATTCTGATCAACGTCTTCATCGGACTGCTGGCCATGTACACCAGCTACCTGATTGGAATGGTCAAGCTCAAGTACCCTGGTGTCAAGGACTACGCTGAAGCATTGGGCCTGATTTGGGGCAACTTTGGCTACCAGCTTGCTGGAGTCATGTTCTTTGGCCTCTTGATCCTGCTGGTCGGATCTCATGTTTTGACCGGCACGATTGCCTTCATCCGGATTGTTGATGAGCCGGGCATGTGTGCTTTGATCTGGGGTGTCATCTCGGCCATTCTGCTGTTCTTCCTTGCGCTCCCGCCTACCTTTACGGAATTCGCGATTCTGGGCTACATCGACTTTGCCTCGATTCTCCTTGCTATCGGCATCACCATCATCGCCACCGGCGTCAACGCCTCAAACGCGCCTGGAGGCATCAGCGCTGTGGAGTGGCGACTTTGGCCAAAAGAGGACTTGACTTTTGCATCTGCTTTCCTGTCAGTGACGAACATCCTGTTCGCGTACTCCTACGGATTGGTCCAGTTCAGCTTCATGGATGAGATGCACACGCCCACGGATTACATCAAGTCGACTTGCGCGATCGGCACGATCGAGATTTTCATCTACACCCTGACAGGAGCGTTGATCTACGCGTTCGTTGGCGACGATGTTAGGAGTCCTGCCCTGCTCTCGACAAGCCCGCTGATCTCGCGTATTACTTTCGGTATCGCCCTGCCGGTTATTTTCATCTCCGGAGCGATCAACAGCACCGTGCTGGCGAGATATGTCATCGGCCGCGCATTTCCCAAATCCAGCATTCGCTTCATCAACGACGCTCGCGGCTGGTCAGTCTGGATCGCAATCGTCGCTGCGATTACGATTGTGGCTTGGGTGGTCGGCGAAGCCATTCCTTTCTTCAATGCCTTGCTTGGTGTGATTGCCTCCCTATTTGTCAGCGGCTTCACCATCTACTTCCCAGCCATTTTCTGGTTCACCCTGCTCAAGGAAGGAAGCTGGCGATCCAGCTGGAAAAATATTGGCTACTCCGTCCTGAACACAGTCGTCATCCTGATTGGCCTGGTATTCTTGGTTGGCGGAACCTACGCGAGTATTGTGGATATCATCAATAGTTACAGCGCAGGGACTGTTGGTACGCCGTTCGCGTGTGCTACCAGTCAGTACGTCTAGTGAGACAAGCAGGAGGTTTACCTATGTTCATACAAAATAGACTCTCGAGGATTTTCCAGCCTCGAGAAGCTGAGGCACTCAGCCCAGCGATTAATGTCAATTGTCTCACCTCCACGATACCAGCCATGTGTGTCGGATACAACCCTTGCGTCCCTGCATGAGTGTCATGTCCCGTATCAGACTGAAACCGCGGTAGAACACCCGAACACTTTCTAGAAAGCGAATACGACTCCGGGGCTGCCGGTCAGGAGATTGTGTCTCCTTGGTATTTGATGGCAGAGGGAGGTCAGTGCCTAAAGCCAGCCCGGGGAGGGCATCATTATGAAACTTGAAACAACCAC
Source organism: Cladosporium velox (assembly GCA_024604135.1). NCBI lineage: Eukaryota > Fungi > Ascomycota > Dothideomycetes > Cladosporiales > Cladosporiaceae > Cladosporium > Cladosporium velox. Next base: position 498,120 of record JANIIF010000015.1, read on the forward strand.
AATCTCCCACGCGGTGCAACGTGCCAACACCCTTTGATTGAAAGGCAGGGCGATCCTTCAGCCTCGCATAGATTGCAGGCGTCGTTATCACCGGCCGGAGCTTATCAGGCCGGAAACCTCGCACAGCAGCATTGCCAACACGCAGCTTTTTTCGAGTCGGTGAACAACATTCGTGATCGAGAAATATAGGCAGCAGTTATCGCCACGTGGGCGCGAATTATAGTGACCCTTGATCTCCAATCGATTCCGTCCTATCAACGGCGGCCAAGTCATACGTCACCACCAACCATGCTGGTTTCGTGAAGATCTGGAGGCTCACCGGCACTCCTCCGCCCCACGCCCCCCTTCCACAAAACCGTTGCACCGAAAGTCAATCCCCCATGTGCCCTGTTTCGAAAGACGGTCGGTCAGTCAGCCGAGGCAAGACAAACCAAGAACCAAGAAATCATAAATCAATAGAATCATAATAATCGACTAACGCGCGCGTTTTTGGGCAGCAGCAACGAACCGGACGGACCTTAATGTCCTTCGGAACAATCGGCGACGGTGTTCCGGCACGAGCTTCCCTCCCAGAATTTCTCAAATTCCCAATGGCACAGGAAATCTAATTCACTTAGTTTGATAGTAGCCAGCCCTGCCAGCCCTCGCTCTCCCTCCCTCTGGTGCCATCTCCCCTTATCCTACACCGCCCATCATCATTTTGCTTCCCAGAAAAATCCTGGGCGGCAGGTGTGGTACCGTATACAGCCGCCTCGGCCATTGCCGCCGCCGCCCAGGGAAAAAAAGAGTGCAGGGCGGTATGCGCTCATCGTAATACAATAAATGTATACCCAACCGACTTGACTCTTCTTTGTTCGCGCCGGATCCTCGAGGATTTTCCTTACCTACCTCTACCTTGTTCATTACTCTTTGCATTTGAAGGCCCTGGTTTCAGCCGCCTGTCGTTTCGGACTCGAACTCTCTCTCGCTCTCCAACTCGTTGTTCCCCCTCCTCCGCCCGTCGTCGCAGCCCTACGAAGGTAGTTTGTATATTGCTGTTTGCCTTTCTCTCGCTGCGGGCATATATTGACTTCTTCGCTGCGTCGGCCCTGTACATCGCTTACCGTCTTTCCTTTTCTTTTTCATTGTTGTTTCGCCACTCGCTATCATGTCGCCAACTACAACGCTGTTCGTCAATGGCAAGTTCTTCACAACGGAACACACCCCATGCAAGACGGCCAAGTTCGCCCAATGCATGTTGGTCGAAGACGGCACCATCACATACATCGGAGACGACACACAATACGCACACCAACTGGCTTCGACAAAAAACGCGACAGTCAAAGACATTGGAGGCAACCACGTCCTGCCCGGATTCGTCGACGGCCACACCCACATCCTCCTACTCGGCCAGACTCTCAAGAAACTCGACCTCGAGCAATGCAAGAACCTAACAGACGTGCGGACTGCGATCCGCGACTACGCCCGCACACATCCTGACCTACCGCGCATCATCTGCAGCGGCTGGATGGAGTACATGACCGACGGCAAAGCGACAGCCGACATGCTCGACGACCTCGACCCAAGACCCATATTCATCGATTCGCGAGACCTCCATTCGAGCTGGTGTAACACGCCCGCCATGGCCGAGATGGAAGTCCAGACGATGCCCGACCCCGTCGGCGGCAAAATCTACCGCGACGCAAAAGGCAACCCGACAGGCCTGTTCAGCGAAGCGGCCTGTGTCTTCCTCGTCTGGCCTCACCTCGCCAAAGTCGCGTCGCCGCGAGACCGCATCGAAGCCATCCGCGGCGCCATCGAGGCCATGAACGCCGCCGGCTGCACCGGCTTCATCGACATGGCCATGGACGACATCTCGTGGAACGCCCTGCAGGAGCTGCGCAAAGAAGAAGGCGGACAGCTCTCGGTCCACATCGCCGCGCACTGGTTCATCAAGCCCACGCATTCCACCGCCGAAGACCTCGCCCAAGTCGACAAAGCCATCGAGCTCAGCAAGCAGTTCAACGCTTCCAACTCCCCCGACCTCTGGATCACCGGCATCAAGCTCATGTGCGACGGCGTCGTCGACTCCTGCACCGCCGCCCTGCTCGAGCCCTACACCACCGGCCAGGCCTCCGCGCCCGTCGCCTGGTCCCACGACGCCCTCGGCGCCGTCGTCCAAAAAGCCGACCGCGCCGGCCTCCAATGCGCCCTGCACGCCATCGGCGACGGCGCCGTCAAACTCGCCATCGACACCCTCTCCCACTTCGGCACCCCCGGCCACCGCCACCGCATCGAGCACCTCGAGCTCACCAGCCCCGGCGACGGCGCGCGCCTCGCCGCCGCAGGAATCACAGCTTCAGTCCAACCCGCGCACGCCGACCCCGTCCTACTCAAAGCCTGGCCCGAACTCCTCGGCGAAGAGCGCTACAAGCGCGCGTTCGCCTACCGCGAATTCGTCGACGCCGGCGCGAACCTCGCCATCGGCTCCGACGCGCCCACCGCGCCGTACAAGACGCTGCAGAACATGTACATCGCGACGACGCGGCGGTCGCTGCGCGAGGTCGAGAGCACGGCGACGGCGAACGCGCATTTCGCGCTGTCGCTCAGCGAGGCCGTGAGCAGCGCGTCGTACGGCAGCGCATATTCGTGTTTCGCGGAGGGCCGGACGGGCAGTCTTGCGGCGGCGAAGCAGGCCAATTTCGTGGTGGCGAAGATGGAGTGGACGCCGGAGAGTCTTTTGCGCGCGAGTGTTGTCGAGACGTGGTTCGGTGGGGAGAGAGTGTATTCTGTTTGATTGAGCAATTGAGAGAGGAGTGACCGACCAAGCGTGGTGTTTTGCTTTGGAAGCCGTGGAGAACATCAACAAACCATAAAAATGATAAAGATAGAAATGACGGCAGAGACCACAGTACAGACTTTCGAATTGAACAAGCTCGAAGCAGCCATTCGCGATCCCACGTTTCACAATAAAACGTGAGTGAGCAAAGCAGACGATGACCAGTTGGTATGATGCAATAAAATGCGACAGGGCCTACATGTATAGAACAACACAGATCCCGCTCATTCTCTCCCCGCCTATGCCGATAACAATAGATAAGTAGTCGTACAAGACCCGACATGACCCCTAGGCTTTCGCTCTCAAAAGACAGGAAAACAACAACAACCTATGATCACGAAAAAAAAAAAGGACTTTCGCTAGCTTAAGAATAAAATTTGGGAACCCGCTATGATTTCTCTTGCCTTTCATGCCATTTTCCGGCTATGGATGTTGTCCCCTGGTCGTTCGCCAATCTCGCAAAATCAGTCCGGCCGCCTTTTTGCCTTTTTTCGTGTCAGGGAGGGGGTACGCAATGTGGTGCGTAATGAATAGGAGAACGTTTTGCCAAACTCGCGTGGAACGAATGTCCGGCGAGCTGGGAGGTTTCGTTCACGTGACGGGCTCGCGGGTAGGTCATGCTTGCCTTGGAACCATGGAAAGGCCCAAGATCTGTTTCCGACCCAGAGCTGACCCGGGTGAACATGCGCTGTGGGATAGCGCTCGGTGATCGCGGCTGACCTGGTGTGATCTGAGCATGTGCAGCTCTCGGTTTAGGACACCGCACCATGTATCTGTGCGAAATATCGCATCCAGCGATGTTGCGAGTCCAGCCTATAATGTCCGTTTCCAGTATGATTCGTCGATAGTCATGGTAAGAATGAGATTTTACTCAGCCCAGCCGGTCATCAAACGTTGTTGCTTCCTGGCCAACCGCCCTGACCGCCACCTTGGTTGCCGCCAGTCCAGCCTTCCTCCAACGTCCTGTCTTCCAGCGCGCGAATGAAGTTCCTGTTCTGATCCGTACGCACAGCTCGGCTTTGTCTGCGTCGCCCTCCAACGTTTCCAATGGCCTCCTGGCCCTCCTGTGGTGGCGGGTAGTAAGCGGGGCTGGGTTGCAAGCGGATTGGCGCGTTCGGGTCCAGGTGTGAAACAACGCGTTGCAATGCAGGCGGGATACCAGCGCCATTGCCGTCCATTGTGCTGGCACGTTGACGGCCTGCACGGGTGGTTGCTTGAGCGTAAAGGTTTTGCGACTGCGAGTGGGCTGGCTGTTGGGAATATGGTTGCATCGATGCAGCAGCTGGTGGTGGTTGCTGGATCATGGGAGCCTGTTGTCCGTATGCCGAGGGAGGGTTCGAGGGATATGGAGGTGGCGCGCCCTGGTGTGTAGGTGTGTACACGTTTCCATACATCGGCGGTGCTTGAGGTTGTTGTGTCACATGAGGCGAAGAAGGGTATCCTGGGCTCATGTTGTGCATGCCTGCAGCGTATGCAGCACTGGCTGCTTGCTGAGCCTGCTGTTGTTGCTGCGCCTGAGCTCTCTGCTTTGACAAAGCCTCAGCTTGTTGCTGTTGTTGCACACCAGGTGCTGGTGAACGCGACGAGGTCTTCAGGTTCATCTGCGGTTGGAAGGGTCCCGTGTACTTTTGCTGTGTAATGAAGGGGTGTGTGCGAGCTTGTTGTGGCGACCAACGCTCGAGAGGGTTGATGTTGAGTAGACCATGAACGAAGTCAATGAAGGCTTCCCTGTTGGCCATTTCTGTATCGTGTTAGCCAGTGTCATGAGAATTCAATTTACACTGCACTTACCTCTCTCCACTTCGTTCTGCTTCATTCCCTTCCTAGGCATCGGGTAGTTTCGGATGATGTCCGGTAGTCTTGTCGCGCTGAAGTACTTCTTGCTGGGCTGTTCCTTCGTACCGTGTTCCCTGGAATATTGCTCCATGGACTTCAGTCTGTAGGTTCTGCGCCCGAACTCATCGTGCACTTTCTCGTAGAACTCGCCCGACTGCTTGCCGACTTCCAACATCCAGTTTGGTGGCAGACCCAGCATCTCGGTGATACGCGAGACCTGGTTGTATTCCGAGCTTCCAGGGAACAGAGGCAAACCAAGGAACAGCTCAACCACGATGCAGCCGAGCGACCACATGTCAATGGCTGCCGAGTATGGCAGACCAAGGAGGACTTCTGGTGATCGGTAGAATCGGGACTGGATGTAGGTGTATACTGTTTGACGCTCGTCGCAGGCAGAACCAAAGTCGATAATCTTGATGATCGGGCTTTCGAGGCTGTGATGTTGTCAGTTTCAGACTCATTCCCCAACTTGACCATGATACTCACTTCTTAAGAAGGATGTTCTCCGGTTTCAAATCGCAATGAATCAACTTCGCCTTGTTCAGCAAACACAAGCCGTTCAAGAGCTGCTGCGCGAAGACTCGCACAAGCGTAGTGCTCAATCCTCTGAACTGGTTCTGCTTGATGAGCTCGTACAAGTTCACCGAGAGCAGTTCGAAGACCAAGCACAAATGCTGTTTGTGGATGAATGTATCCTTCAGCCGCAGAATGTGGTGGTCATCGTTCTTGTCCATCCTCCCGTTCAGCAGGTCCAACACAGACACCTCCATCATACTCTGGTTGAAGTAAGCCGTCTTGTTCTTGACCACCTTGACTGCAACCACCTCTTGTGTTTTCAGGTTCTGACACTTCACGACCTGGCCGAATGTTCCTTGACCTAGCACATCCAAAATCAGGTATCTGTTCTTGTGGTTTGTCTCCTCCGAGCCCAGAATGTCATTGACGTAGAGAATGTAATCGCTGTCCTCGTTATCGTAACCATCGTTCTTGACACCCTTGCTCGGCTTGGTGAGCACTCTTCGGGGGTTTCTCGACGATTCGTATTGGAACGCGGGATTGCAGATGCGGTAAGTAGCAGGAAGGTGAGTGGTCAGCGCTTGCAACGGACTGATGAAGCCACCCTCGGGGTTAGCTCTTCTGAACGGTGGCTGAGCATTGACGTGTGGCTTCAAATCGAGCACGTTGTGAACCTTGGTCATCTGAGGTACAATGCCTCTGGATCCAGCAGCAGGCGGTGGTTGTTGATGCGGTTGGTTCTGGTTGCCAGGTGACCCTGCCTCTCGACCAAAGACAGCATTGAGCTGCTGAGTCGCAGATTGGGGGAAGTAGCCTGTAGGCGACAGTGTGGGCTGCAATGGAGGAAGCTGGGAGGAGTGTGCGCGCGCGGAAGAGGGAGGAGAAGCATAGTAGCGCTGAGACGAGGTCGGAGACGCGTAAGGGTTCTGCCTGCTGGGCGATTGGCGCGCAGACTGCTGAGGGGTGTACGAGCTGTACTGGTTGCCGCCGACTTGCTGCTGCTGCTGCTGTTGCTGCTGTGGAGCAGGCAGATAAGGAGATGTAGGAGAGGTGTTCATAGGGGAGTACCTCGCAGCGGTCCGGGAAGTCGCGTCTTCGGGCTGCGCAGGCAGGTATTGGGAGTTCCTGTTGCTGTTGGTGGTCGCGCGGGCGTACTTTTGCTTGTTGTAGGGGTCGGCGTCCTCCATTGGCATGTCACCGTCCAGGTCGCCGTTGTGGGTGTAAGCCATGGTGTTGTCGCGCGGCGTGTGCGTACCACTGCCGGCGGGTGTCGAGAGGCTCAAGTTGGCGGTGCGACTGGCGATCGAGGGCGTGCCGTAAGCGTCGTACTTGGCAGAGGAGCCGCCAGCGGCAGGGTTGAAGGTTGCTGGCAACGCTGGAGGCGCTGCGGAGGCAGAGGAGGGCGGCAGGTCGCGGTGTGGGGTCTGCGTGGTGGCAGCGGTGCTCGGGTTGCTGCTGCTGGCTACTGCTGCATGCCGGGGGCCAGAGAGGGCGGCGGCGGCGGCGGGCTGGTCCGAAGGGAGGTGACTCGGCGTCGAGGTCGACCAGGGCGAGTCTCGGTCCATGTGGCCAGCGGTGGGAGGCAGCGGAGGCGGAGGAGGAGGAGGAGGAAACACGCGCGGGAGGAGGCTCACACTACTGCTGCTGGCGGAGTCGCACGCCGACGGACGATGAGGAGCGAGCAAGCGTGAGAGGGCAGCAGCAACAGCAGCAGCAGCAACGACGACAGTCGCAGGATGAACGGGCCCGTTACGTTCGTTGGGCAGCGCGCGCCAGGCCAGTCAGCGCCGTCACAGCAGTGGGGGGCACCCTGGGGGGCTGGAGATAGACGACTCCTGGTTGCTGCCGTCGTGGTCACGGGATCGGGGTGGTGAGTGTGTGTGTGGATGATGGCCCTTGTGTGTCTGTAGTATGTGACGGCAGCAGGGCAGCTGTTGCTTGCTTGCTCGGGTGCTTGGTCTGCTGCTATGCGCAGCTGTATAGCTCTCGACTGCTAACAGTACGGTGCTTGCTCGGCAGGCTCGCTGGCTGTTCGAAGGCCGGCTGGCCGGCTGGCTGGCTGGCTGTGCTTGTGCTTTGTGCTTGTTTCCACAGCCCTCTCCGACCCGGCAGCGGCTACGTGCACGCGATAATACTGATGATGACTGCCGATCGTCACCCGGTCATCTCGCAAAATGTCATGATTATCTGTGAGAGACGTTCGTTTCCTCAAGAAGCAAGCAGCGTCAACTCAAGCAGTGACTGGAAATAAGCGCCACTGGTTCAAGATTGGCTAGTGATTCCTCACATGCGCCGCTCTAGGCCAGATGACATTGAGAGGCTTGCCGCGCGTGCCTGCAACTGATTGACCGAGTGGTCGGCGCTAAGCACCCGAATGCATGAGACGTCAATGCTATATAGGCCCAACGCCGGCAGCGTTTTGACTGGCTGCGTTTTTCGAAAGAGGATATTGGGATGCTGAGCGCTGAAACTGGGTGTGTCCCCACTGAAGCCGAACCAAATGCCTCATCAATTGCATGTGCTAATGCCATAATATTGATACATTGCTCCACTGTCCATGTTCTCTTCATGTCATCTCAAGCTAAAATATCACTCCCAGTCCGCTCACCATCAGGCGGGCTCAACTCTCCCAGGGCTCAGCTGCTCGTTCTGTGCTCCTGCTGCAATGGAGCATTCATTCCACCTCTCATTGGCCTTCTGCTTTCGAAGGATTCGGAAGACGTAGCTCGGCTCCGTAAAGATGCTGCTACCGGTCTGAAACTCACATATATATGCTTTTGCAAGACGCATTGAAGAATCCTGACGGTCAAGTCATTGGATGGTATTTGACGCTGATGGCAGACGCTTTTTCCAGGAATCGCACCCGAGCGGCGTCTCCTACTTTGGCGAAATGAACTTGTGGTTGACGGTCCACTTCATCCAGCAGGGGCCTCAGTGGCCTCAGTGGCCTCAGTGGCTGGAGTGCCTACAATAGGCGTGGCAGCGGCAGGCGAAATGAGGTTCGCTGGAGTGTTGCCACCAGAAGGCACACCGACAGGCAAGATCTCAGTCTTCAGCTCGCGGTTCTTCTTTGGCTTCGGCTCCGGTGCTGTACGAAATTGTCAGTTTTGATTATATGGAGACAAGCGAAGCAGTCAAGAAGATACAAAACTCACCCTTGTCGTTCTCCTGCACGTAGAATCTCCTCAACAGCATAATCGCCTCCTCGCGGAACAAGCCTCCATAGACAGGGTACGGCGGATCGACGCCCTCGTCCATGTGAACAGTCATGACGCCGCCAGTGCCGCCAAAACGGTCATTGAGGCAGCCGAAGTAGACGCTACGGATACCGAACTGGCGAAGGGCAGAAGCGCACATGATGCACGGTTCGACCGTCACGTAGAGGTCGGTGGTGTGCAAGACGGATGGGTGGTGGCGGGACATGATCTCGCAGAGGGCGACAAACTCGGCGTGGCGAGTGCCCTATATTCTTCAATGTCAGCATTTTTGAAGCCAATTGTTCGTCGGCAATCGATCGTTGAATCCTCCCAATCCAAATCTCACCCACTCGAAACCAAGAAACAAAAAAACAGAAAGCAATCCCAGAAAATAACCAGAAAACAAAAAGAAAACATCACACTTACGTTCAAGCTCGCATTCGTGCCATTGATCCCCCGTCCAATGACCTCCCCGTCCCTCACAAACACACACCCAACCGGCGTCTCGTCGCTGTCGAGCGCAAGCTGCGCCATCTCAATCGCCTTCCTCATGAAACCCTCATGGTACTCGCGGTCAGGGATAGGGCCAAAGACCATTTCGTTGGTGATGGCGTGGCGGGAGAGGTTGGTCAAAGGAGAAGGGTTGCTGAGATCGTCGTTGGCGGTGGTGACGGCGGGCTCGTTTTTGCCGAGGATTGGGAGAGCGACAGGTGAGGTTTCGGCGATGGATTGCTCCTCTTCTGGCTCTATGTGTAGACTGCCGCCGTTGTTGTTCGTTGCGATATCCTCTTCTTCGAGAGGCGAGATCGAGGAGGAGGAAGGTGTCGGCGGCGGGTTTTGCGCCGAGTTTTGCCCGCTGGGCGTGGTGCTGGCTTGCTCTTGCTCCATGGCTGGCTGGCTAGGGCAGGAGCGGACGATGTTCTGATGATATGGTATAGAAGCAACACTCGGTCGAAGTGGTATCCAAAAGTATTCAAGTAGGCGAAGTAGGAAAGGGAGAAAGAAGTTGTGTTGTGAAAATGGTGAGGAGCAACGCAAATTGGTTGAACCTGCATGAAACCGGTGTCACAAGCAAACGGGCCATTGTTTGTCTTCACTTTTACTTTCATATGCTCGCCTCGCTCTCACTCTCAACGCCGTCACATGTCAATAGAAACGTACGGACTCGAGATTCGATAGAATCGAAGACTGTATACAGATTACATAATCAAAGTAAGTGGGTAATGATATTGCTTCTCACAAAAGGAACAGACTTGCAGCTCGGTGATTTTCCAGTTAAAAACAAAGATACTTTCGTCTAATCATTGATATCCACGCAACTGAATGAAGAAATAGGAAGATGACAAAAGACAAACGCCCGGAGATAGTCTCGAAATAAACTCCATCCCTTGTTGAACTCCTTCAAAAAACCGCTCGGTACATTCTGCTCAAAGCTAACAAGGAGATTATGATGCGGTCTCCTTGGAAATATGCGCTTCAAGAAGCCGGCTTACGCCATGCGCCAGTTTGAAAACAGGAAAGAGAAATGCAAAATGAAGCACGATCTGTCGCTCAGTAATGGGATGATGACACCAAGCAGTGAACAAATCCCCAAGATCGTTGCCGTGGGCCATCTTGGCCAGCGCCTCTTCTGCAACAACGCGAATGAACTCCAGTTCCATGTAAGTAACTCCAGGCTCGACTGGTACGCTCGTATCAGGAGCGTCCGATGCATGTGATAGTATGTTGTGAAAGATGATGACAAATGAGAGGGCACAGATCCGACCTTACTCGGCCCACCATTCGCAGTGACAGGCGTTCTGTGGTGTCTGCCTTTTCCTCGACCGCGAATTTGGATTCCCATTGAAGTTGGGGTTCTCATCATACGCGCTGTATGCCGGCGGTTGTTCGGAAAGGTCGAATTTGATTCCGTTGGGATAAGCGTTATTCGTAAATGGCACTAGCTCGCCGCTGTTGAGAAGCTGATATTGCTGGCAGTAAGGTACGTTGCCGTCGACTTCGGGCACCCGGCGTTCCTCGATCTTGATAAGATAAGGATAGGGTGGAAGTCCATGGTAGGTATCTAGTGCCTCCTCTTGCTCTGGGCTTAGGAGGTAATCGTTGTTGTCGTTGCCGTCATCAATTATTGTAGCACTACTACTGCTACTGCTGCTGCTGCTACTATCGGTACTGCTGCTGCTGCTTTGACGTCGTTGTAATTGTCCTCGGCGAAGCTTGTAGCTTGTTTCGCTGCTGTCACTGTGGTCATCATCATCGTCTTCGAATTTATCCGGTCGAGGTCGACCACCCCATGAAGTTTGCGTCGAGACTGAGGTGACAGTCGTAGTAGAGGCTGTCTGGCTCGCGCTCGCAGACGTTGCGAGTGCAGCTGTGACCTGAGCGCGCGGCCCAGTAGTTATCTCAGAGGTGGAAGCTGCTGTGTAAGTGGTGGCAGTATTCTCCGCAGGTGTTGAGTTGCCGGTAGGTGTTGTCGTGAGTGAAGAGCTGGTCGTGATTGGGAAACTCGACGTGATGTTTTGTTCGACGTAGATCCAGCCCTCGATCAGTGTGTCGTTCCATACACACATCCAAGGCTTGTCTCCGTGATTGACAACTTGCCTGTTTCTGTTCCATCCTGGCGGCATCTGGAAGTCGCGCTTTCTTGGGGCGCCACTGGGCACAGGGAACGCACTTTCGGGCAAGAGCACAATCTTGTCATATGTTTGGCCGAAGTAGAAAGCAGGACCTTTGTCTTCTTCACCAGACTCCTGAACGGCCTGGTAGGTGCTGAAGTCGGTGTCCATGAATTTGTACTGCGCTCCGTATTGGAAGCCGGGATCACTCGAGGCATAGAAGAAGAATGCTCCTTCGGTGGGTCGTGGCGCGGCCGGCACACCAACACTAATGGCAAGAGCCGGGCTGCCAACAAGATCACAATCCCATGCTTGGCTGAGAGCTCCGTTCGTGAGACATCCGGATTGCACGTTAGTCGGTTCTGATAGACTCAAGGCGTATGTTCCAGACGGTGGCGAAACGGTTGGTGCGGCAATCATGCTAGCTTCCGCGAGCGATGAGCTGCTGCTGCTTTCGGCATCGGCTTTGCTGTAATGTTGTTAGCAAATATATCGAAAGAAGTTAGGTATCGAAACTTACTCTCGTCCATGCTTTGACCCACTGGCATAGCCACCCATGATACCACCTACGACCGCACCAATGAAACCAGCTACACACGCAGCCATGATAAGCCATAGGACTGGAACGCCGCAGACTTTAGTCTTTCGCTTCTCTTTCCACGACTTCTCCTTCCAGCTTTTCTCTGTGGCTTCCGTGGATACGCTTGCAGCACGCTCCATGAGAGGCATGGAAGCATGGCTGTCAACACCGCGATCTATGAGAGAGTGCCTATTCAGAGACGACTGGTCCGTCATGGATTGTCGAGGCATAGGTGTAGGTACAGGTGGCGGTAGGTGTTGGTGCATCAAAGGCATACCAGGATCTGTGCCAGCCACTGGTCCACGACTGTGTAGTTCTCCAGGGACAGCCAGAATGGGCATCTTAGGGCCATCTTCGGGGTATCGTGTGTATGGTGGCAATTGCTCTGCATGGCCATCCATACCCACAATGTCTTGCTCCTCTCCATCAGGCCCTCGTACTCTCTGATATTGTTGGCCAAGGCCAGGGAAGCCCACAGCTTGAGTAGCCGTAGGCGTAGTGGCTTCATCTTCTACATCATCGTCATCCTCGCTGACTCCTTGCGGGTACATTCCATAGGGGTGTTGAGGTGCTTGTTGGATGGTGGAAGTCCGGTTTGGTAGTATTGTCGATGTAGTTGCGATGCTTGGCGATCTGGCGACTGTCGACTGCGGGTACATCGCGTACGGGTGACTGGGCCCTCCAGTACCGAATCGAGGGCTCTGCGTACCAGCGAACATGTGAGAGGAGGCTGAAGAAGTCGAGCGGCGAGCCAGGCCGGGTGCATAGCTCACTGTCGACTGCGAATGCATGCTTGGCGTCCGTTCAAACTCCATTCGTGGTTCATCTTCCGGGCTAGCAAAAGGGTTCTCGTCACCCCGTGTCTTCGAGATTGAATTCCTGTTTGGAGCGGGCGGCGCTGTGATCAAGTCCGGAGTGTCTGCGTAGTGTGCTGAGACCGTACGTATAGGCGGATCCTGGCTGTGACGCTCCTCGTCCCCCATCCCCGGTCGGAAGCCGTCCGCCACCATGTCGAAGTCATCCACCGCGAACTCATCATCGAACACATCCCTATTCTCCTGCGTCGGCGTCCTGCTGCCGTCCTGGCTGCGTCTGCTGTACATGTTGGCGGTATTGGCGATGTTGGCGGTGGCCGTGGATGCGTGTGTGCGGCCGCCGCGGCCTGCACAGCCCCGTGTAGACTCCTCCCGTGAACAGGTCCCCCTTCGCAGCGGTGTCCAGTGGTCGCCAATTGGTGTCTCTGAAGACGAGCGAGTGCGCGAAACGTAGTTGTATGGGGTGGTAGCGAGAGTGAGGGCGTGGTATGGGCGGGTGGTGTGGTGTGTGTGATGGTGCTGCAAAGGGTCGACGAGCGAAGGGCTGCTGAGCGCGCGACCGTGCCGTCCAGTCCGTCAGGCTTGCTCGCTCGCTGCTGGCTCTCTCACCTCACAGCAGCAGCAACAAGCGGCAAGCAGGAGCGCCTGGCTGGCAGCGCCGCACCGTCTCAGCGCTAAGCTGCTACGCTATGCCAAAAGCCCTGAGAAAACGCCCGCAGAGCCCTGGTAGTGCGGCCTTGCTCACATACAAACTACGCCTACTACAACTCTGCTATAGTATAGCTACCACTAAACCGCGGACAATGCACCTCTGTTTGACAAGCTTGAAAGGATTCTCACTTGACACACGCATGTAACAGGCTGACAGCCTCGTCGTTGCACAGCGAGCACCACTGCCGCTCCCTCGACCGACCGGCCATAAATCCCTGCAAAACGCTCAGGGAACTCAAAACCTCCACCGGCAGAAGTATGGCCAGGCACGAGCCATGTAGCAGAGGTTAAGCTACGACGTCACTGCTGGAACTGGCATAGCCGACCTGCTAACCCAGCAGTGCCACCGCACGAGCAAGACAAGCGATAGCAGCTTGTCTCCTGTGCCAGTGTGCCCATCTCGCGTGCAGTACGTTCGCGAGGTTGAGAGTCATGGCGACTGTCCAAAGAAAGGAAAGGCAACACGGTCTGACTCTCACTCTGCATATCGGCTGCAGAGTTGAACCTTTCCGCTGGGAAGATTCAATTCGCGCAGACACTTTCTACTGGTTTAGTCTTCGGGAGGAGCTCTCCGGGGGACGAGACGAACCCTCGGCCGTTATCATGGCCAAAATAAGTCATGGGACTGCTTCCGCTGCAAGCATGTGTGATCTTCGCCAGGGGAAGACACGGTGATCGATGTCTCTGCCTCAAACAACTACACATGTCCATTATTGATACCTTGCAAGTACTACAGCGTCGCAACTTCTATTTCGACGACCCTCACGATAGGCTAAGAGTTGTTTTCGTCGCAACCGCCTTGTTGCTGTGAGCTCGTTCATGCTTCTCTCGACCTCGTATTGGCCTGGAGTCCCCGCGGGTGGCTTTCGTGATCATGGAGTCTATTCCCTTGAGCCTGCTGCAGCTGTTGCACATGATCCGGTAACGACCGGGTTGCGGCAGGTAACAGCTCAGCCATCAGGTCTCACCCATGTTTAGTACCGCCAATCGTTGTTTGCTGATGGAGCGGAGCAAGTTTGAGGTGTTGTTGAGGGGCCAAGTCGATGCAAGTAAACGTGATTTCACGAAATACTTTCGAAGAACAGCCAATCAATATTTTTCAGGCCAACCGATCTCTATGACAGCTCGTGGGGCCTTCGCGGATAGATGTACACTCAAACAACGTGTATTGCTTATAACATATATTCACAGTACATGTATGGGTAGGCCGTTTTCACCTAGGGTTATGGCGTTGGGGTTGGCTTCATTGCTCTCGTCAACCGCATGATATCTAAAACAATGCCGACCCAGGCTTCCTAGTATAGTGTTGATTGGCATGTATTCAAAAGTACAGCGGTTCATATGCGTGGTTGTGCTGTCGTTTCGTCGTAATCGTTGCTGTGTTGCAATTGCGTGAGTCGAGCTACGCCAGCGAATATCGTTGCATCGACCGTGTGTATTGTTGCACACAGAACTGCTTACTGGTCACGATCGTCCAGTACAATTTGCATGATAGTAGCATGTCTGGTGTAGGAGAAACCAATGGCATGCATAGTGCTAGCTACGGCGGAGCGCTGAATGCCAACTGATTGAAAACCCACGCTGCCAGTCAAGATTCTTGAATACATTCAGGAGATTAGAAATGTGAATCATTGACCTTGTATTGTTTTCAACGCAGCTAGGACTTTTGTTCATACCTGAGCGTTTTCCTTAAGCTTAACGAATTGAATGCTTGTCCTTCTGTTTTTGTCTTCTTATCCCAGCTAGGGCCGTTTCTCACAGCCGGCCTCCTGACTATCTGTTTCCCTTGTATTCTTGCGACCTCTAGCTCATAAGACTCGGTCTTCCGACTATCTGTCTCTCTTGTATTCTTGTGGCCTCTAGCTCATGAGCTGGCTCGGCCTTCCTACCACCTCTTTCACTTGTATTCTTGCGGCCTATAGCTCATAAGCTGACTCGGCCTTCTGACCACCTATTTCCCTACAGTCTCGCAGCCTTTGCTTGCTTAAGAGCTAATTCGGTCTTCCGATCACCTGTTTCCCTACAGCCTCGTAGCCTTTGCTTCCGGCTTATAGGCTAACTCGGTCTTCCGATCACCTATTTACAGTCTCATAGCCTTTGCTTGTAGCTCATAGGCTGAGTCGGCCTTCCACCTATTTGCCTACAGTCTCGTAGCCTTTGCTTGTGGCTCATAGGCTAACTCGGCCTTCCGATCACCTCTTTCCCTACAGTCTCGCAGCCTTTGCTTGCTCACGAGCTGACTCGGCCTTCCGGTCACCTATTTCTTGCAGACTCTAGCTCATGCGCAGACTCGGCCTTCCGACCACCTATTTCTTACAACCTCTGGCTCGTGGGCTGACTCGGTCTTCCGAATACCTTTTTCCCTACAGCCTCGTAGCCTTTTTTTCTAGGCCATCTGTCTAAGTCGGGATTATTCTTTAGTCACCGGGGCTCTTTACGGCAGTGAAAATCAGATGTTGATTGGAAACGAGTCGACTTGGGTATATATATTTTCAAATCTCGCCGCCGCCAATTAACTGGCCGTAAGTTCAAGCTCCAGCCCGCAACACCTCGAGCGATTTCTGACAAGCAAAAAGGAATGGCCTAATGGCAAGGCGTTGCTTTCCGGTGGATTCGCGAGCGTCACCCTCAACAAAAGGGGGGCGATGGCTGAGTGAATTTCACGAATGGCAAAGATTGCGGGTTCGAGTCCCGTTTCGGTCGCAATACATATCATCAGTCGTGTTTTTTTTTTTCACATAATTTGGATTTCATTGAAAACAATGTAAACCAGCAGCGGTGAGTCTTTTGTCGCTGAATGATACCTCACAGATGGATGCATGAATACGTGTAGTCGACAGCACGGAAGAGCTGCTGGCTGTTAACGCTAGAGACGCATCTTGCGACACATGGCGAGGCAGGAAACCCACACAAGTAGAAATCATCCTTACCTCTATGAGGTCTTCGCAGGCGGCTGGTGACATACAAACATGGCTACAACCACAGCCTTCCACTAACGACAGGAGGCTGCATGGACGCTCTGCAGCTGATCAGAATACACTAACAGGCCTAGATCGCCAGCAGGCGGCACGCCGCCCGTGTCGAGGCTGAGTGGGTAAGTGCAATGACTCTCGACAGCATGTGCCGTCTTCCATTTCGCTGCATTCGTTGCTGCCACGACCCGGAATAGGAGCATGAATATGCAGGTTCTCTGCTTTGGCAATGCCTCTGCAGGCGCCACTTTATGCATATTGCCTCGAGGCTGAAGACACGGATCTGGACCGTTTTGAGATCCCATAAGTATGGCCTGTGGTGCCTGTGCTGATCATTCTTCGCTTACCACAAGATCTACACTATGGGCTCAAACGAATTAGTCAACATCACCATCCTGGTGCCAAACGGAACTGTGACACACGACGATGGACACGTTCTATGTGTCTATGGGAATTCTTGGCGAGTGACACTGTACATCACAACGTTTTTCGCCGCCAACTATATAGCTCATGCGGCCACTATCAAATCCAACCCCGGAGACCGGACTCCGGTTACTGTTTGCAACATGGTGCTTGCATTATTCTTCCCTGTGTCTGGTCTCATGCGGGCAGTCAATGCCATCGTGAGATTTGGAAGATTGGGAGGCTCGGATCTGGAAAAAGCTTGCCGGGCTGGTGCTCTCTGCATGGTCGTTCGTGTGCATGGGTGGCTGCCCACCTTGGACCAGACGCTTGACGCCGTTGTGATCAAGGAGACTTGGACCAAGGAGGCCTGGGTCAACGCGTGGCGATATCAACGCAGTACCGGAGAGCCACTGGACGTCGAGGAACCTGCCCACCACGATCGGAGGTCAATAGGCGCCAACGTAATGATATATCGACCGACCTACGCTGTAGAGGGATCGTCCAAATGGCTGTACCCTGACGCTGTTGGCGGGAGAGCAAATGTTCATTTATCAGCCACAAAAGTACACGGCACTTATTCACTACCACAAGGATATGGCTTTGCTATACTCCCTCGCAACACTCGCCTGCTTGACTGGTCGGAGCGAAGTGAGACCTCCACCGACTCCCAGAGTACATCCACCAACGGCAGTGAGATTGCATGTACCTATAGCCTTGCAAAGGCCTTGGTTTCTGTCATACAAACCTTGGCGGCATTTACCATACTGCTCGGACACCGCGAAGACGTTGTCCGCAGATGGGGCTACGCCTCGTTCCATCTCACCATACTACCATACCTCGTCATGACGATCTTTAACTTTGTGAGCAACATCTGCACGGCAGATTATGATGGTCTTTACATGGTCGAAACGCCTATCATGGATGAGGCAAGAAGAAGAGGCGGCCAATTCGAAGGAACTGTCGCTGCTACCTACACGGTGGCCACACTTGGAACAGAAAGGCTCGCCGACCTCACCGACTTGAAGCCCAAAAGCTACGATGGAATACAACACGACCGTGTAAATACTCTTGCCCAAAGATTTGCAGCAGCCGCAAAATATTTTCCTCTGAACCTCTTCCAGAGCGAAGTTTGGATCAAGAGCGCTTCAATGCCGCCCCAGTCAGTCAGCGTGAGGGCCGTGCATGGTGAGCACAGCACGACAAGTCTCGATCTGTCGTGTTCAAGAAATCATGATCCGCCAACCGAGTCTTCATCTCTCGATAAGAGTCGCCAGTCACATGTAGGCGAGGACACTAAACCCAAGGACTTCATCGCAAGGGTGTTCGCAAGAGTGCTACACACAGTTTCCCGTGCCAGATCCCGGCTCGAAGAATCCACAGCACGTCGAGAAAGTCACAATACATCAGAGCGTCATGTTTGTGGCAAAGCCAACCGACCTCGGTTCGACTCTCAAGGTGCCCGGGGCGCAACAGTGTCCCTCCTATCAGATGATGGCGTTTGCTATGTGCCACGTGCCCCGAGGCTCACACCCAGTCTGATTGCAGCCATGAAGCATAACTATGTTACGAATATCTCAGACCGCAAATTGTATCACACGACCAATTTGAAGGTCTTTCTTTCTGATATTGAAGACAAATGGCAGATGAATCAGACTGGCGATCCAGGACTTCTGAGCTCCTTCATGCGCGGAATACGCATGGCGGTCGCCGCCTATGTTGCCTTCTTTTCCTTCTGCTTGCGCGTGATGCGGGTGCGGGTGCTTGAAAAACCTTGCGCTGCGTGCTTAGAAGGAAAAGCAACACAAATCGACAAGGCCACGATTTATTTTCCGATGTGTCGCCGTTTCCTTCGCAATGATGATCTTCCCAAAGAAGCCGACGAGCAGGATTTCTTGGTTCCTCCCTTGGGAGACATTTTTAACGTACAGTACGACAGATCAGGCAGTCTCCACCGTGCATTACCTGTCAGAAGACGGCATCGTTCTGCTGGAGGCATCGCTGCTCAAGTCATCATCGGGTTAGTCGTGACTGGGCTGATTATGACTCTCATTGGCTGGCAGTCCCACTGGTTCAGCGTCGGAAACTCCTCGCTCGTACAGAGAATAATTATGCTTCTCTGGATGTGCGAAGGAGTAATCGGAACTTTCCTCGCTTTTCTCAGTCTACGGGAAGTCATGCTCGCGTTCTTTGTGTTTCCGTTCTATGTGTCGCTGTACCAGAATTCTTCTGCGGCTTTTCTCTGGCCTGGCGGTCCTCAGGTCACGGGTTTCATGGTTGTACTAGCTTTTGTGCCTTTGACGATCTTTGCGCCTCCGATATGGGGACTCGTCATCGTTGGTCAAATGCTCACCGAATGGGGCAAGTGCGTCACCTTATACTATTAGCTAATACGAGCAGATTACTTGAAGATTTTCTGGAGAATGGTTAATGTGCAACACGAGCAGAACAGAATTTGTGGACAGTAACTAGCAATCAAACTACGTTCGCCTTGGTAGTGAAACTTACTCCCACGCCCTTACATGCCGTAGACTAGCACTAACTCGCAGCATGTGCTAAACTCATCAAACCCAACGCCAAAAGTTCGTCCCATTGGTCCTTGTCTTTGTCGTCCTTCTTGTCTTTGCTTTTTGGACCATCGCCCTTCGATCCCTCGTTGCTGTCACCAAGGTCCCTCTCCCGATGATGCTCATCCCTCACGGTACTGTCACTGTCAACAGTGCTAACACTGTCCAGACTCTCGTCTCTCTCATCGTGCCTCTCCTTGCTGTGCCCATGCCTCTCCATGCTCGCTCCCCTCGAATTGTACCTCTCCGTACTGTGCCCACGCCTCTCCCCATCGCGCCTTTCGCCGTCCCTTCTCTGCCGCTCACTATCTCTCTCCCTGCAGATCTTGCATGTCCCCTCGTTCGCTTCATCACGGAAAACGTTCTCTCCCTTCGGACAATCAGAAGGGTTCAAGCCTGGGTGTGCTTCCGCGTACGAGCAGATGTCGATGCCGGTGCATCGTTGATGGTGGCAGGGCTGCCAGTGGGAGATGTGGCGGATGCACATTGTTGACTTTTTGGATGAACTCAGTTAGGGTGGATTGGGTTGGGTTGGGTTGAGTTGAGTTGAGCAGAGTTGAACAGGGGAATGTGGTGAGTGTGGTGGATTTAGTTGGAAGGTTCGACCTGGGGAGTATTCTTTTATAGGGAAGTGGGAAGGTGTGTTTGGGTATTGACCGGACATGTGATGTTGGTGGATGTATGGGTATATGATGTAGGTCTTGCGAATGCTGTATGAGTCAACACATGCGATGATATAATTCCTGGATGCTCTTGTAGGATATGTTGTAAGACGAAGGAATACATAGGCGCAATGGGCGCTGCCATTGGGATTGACTGCACCTCGACAACAACACAATGCGATGCAGTGAACCACGGGTGTGTGGCAAGCAAACTTTCTGCGGAGCACTAGGCACTGATATCAGCGTTTCATGAAGTAATGTAGTACATACACTGTATACGAAATATCATGCGAGGCGTAGACATGTTTTCAATGTTCTATGCCAACTCCTCAAGCTCAAAACGTCTCATCATCAGCATTCCCCCCTTCAGTGGCCGGTTCCGCCGGGATGCGATCTCTCAGCCACCTCAGCGTAGCCTCTGTGCCCTTCTCCAACACCCTGTACCCAGGCACGCGGAAGGCATTGCTGCCTACTTCGAAACTCTTCAAGCCTTCGTGCCATAGAAGACCAATCTCGGCGGGTAGCGACTGCAGGTTGTTTGAAGCCAGATTCACTGTCGTCAGTCCCTGGAGTGCTTCTGGAGTGATGTCGGAAAAGCGGTTGTCGCCCGCCAGCAAAGTGATGAGATTCGGGAAGGTTTCACGGAGCGCTGGGACAGGGCCCGAGAGGCGGTTTGCGGTGACGTCGAGCGTATGAAGTTTGGGAGCGTCAAGATGGGTCAACATCAGATCCAGTGATGCTAGATGGGAGTTTCGTAGGTATAGCTCTTGGAGTGATGGCAGTTCTAGACGATCCAATAGGTATTCCGGAGCCAGAGGGTTGTTCGAGAGGTCCAAGACGCGGACATTTGGCGCCAGCACAAGAGCTGGCGAAATATCGGTAAACTTGTTATCCTGCAGTCGCAGTTGTCGAACGTCGTTCACTTCAAGGAATGATGCAAGATCCATTATATTATCATTAGTGAGACCCTGGCCCGCAAGGTCGAGTAAGCCATTGGGCTTCAGCGTCCATTTCGTGCCAGGCGCTTGTGAGCCTGACGCTGGTTCCGACTGGTCGCCATCAATCACCGACTCTTGTTCGCCGTTCGTCGGCTCAGGCTCAAGTTTGGCACGCAAGTCTCGCTTGATGTCGGAGGCGTTCATAGTCAGGTATTTCTTCACTTGCAGTGGGTTGGCTGCCAGGACGAGCGACTCCAGACTTTCCATGTTGGCAATCTCCGTTGGCACCAGTCGCAAATCATTACTACTGAAATTGACATGACGCAGACGAGCCAAGTCTGTGAATCCATTTGGTAGCTCTGAAATTTTGTTCTCGCCAGCGTTGAGAGTGATGAGCCCGGGGCAGCCACTCAGAGATTGCAGAGCAGTCAAGTGATTGTTCGTGATATTGAGTGTCTGCAGGAGTGGCAGGTCAAAGTGTTCGAGGAACGTGATTGCGGCCAAAGAATTGTTGGCAATGTTCAGCGATCGCAACGTTCGATGCTCAGCGTTGGCTCCAAGTGGGAAGAGGCTGGTGATTAGGGCATTATTGCTGGCGTCTAGTTCTTGCAGTGGGACATGCTGGAGAGCTTCCATGGGAAGATCTGTGAGTTGATTGTGGCTAACATTCAAGACACGCAAGTTCACAAGCTCTCGTACTGCCTCTGGCAATCCCAATAGACGGTTGTCTTGAAGTTCAAGGACCTCGAGGTAGGGCAATTCGGTGATCGAGAGCGGTAGATGACCTGCAATGGCGTTGTGACTGAGCTTGAGCTCCTTCAGAAGCTTGATCTGTGCAACAATATCAAGCGCGCTGTTATCGAGCTTGTTGTGTGACAGATTCAACGATGTGAGTCTCTCCAACCTTCGTAAGCCGATGGGTATGGATGTCAATGCATTGCCGTGAAGATCAAGCAATTCGAGACCGCCAAATTGGTTTCCCTGGCTGTCTTCTTCGTCGTTGAAGTCTTCGAAAGATTTGTCGGGGAACACGCTAGCTTCTATGGCCTCAAACTCGTTGTCCGCAGCAATCAATTTGGTGAGGTCAACGACCTCGGCCCAATTCACCTTGCTCTCCTCCATCGCAGCGGCATCGTACATTTTGAGCACTTCGGGTGGGAATGCCTTGAGTCCCATCGCTGCTATGTTCAACTTTCCATCCATGCGAGCGTTGTTGACGCGATTGCGTAAAATGTGCTTGTCGTCTTTGGGACCTTGGTTGAACGGATCTGAGAAAGAGTCGTTGTCGAACGCACCATCGAGCTGAGGAGGCATACTACGTGAAGGCTTTCCTGATTCGTTCATCTCGCGCTCCTTGCGCGCCGCCGCCTTTGCTGCGGCGATCTGTTCCCGCAAAGCCGACGACGAAGACTTTGCTGCAGCCGGCGCTGAAGCTTTGACACTTGATGCAGCGACCGGTTTCTCTTTCTTCTGCGGAGCAGCAAAGGCATCACCCAAAGCCGGACGCGGTTTTGTAGGTCTTGCAGCAAGTGTCTTGCTGGCTGAAGGCTTGGACGGAGACGTCGCTCCTGGCGATGGTGGCACTATCGACCTTGAACTGTGAAGCTTCGATGTGAATGATGAGGAGCTAACGCTTCGACTACCCCCAGGCGTAAAGCCAAAGCCTCCAAGAGACGTTCGTGATGCTGGTCTGGCAGTCATGGGTGCTTTCTTCGCAGATGGAAGAGGAGGCTTTGCAAAACTTCCGTCACTCGTACCAGGCCTGCTGTTGATGCTACTAGCACGACTCATGCTCGACGATGGTCGAGGTGGCGGGCCCATGGGACTTTCGACAGAGAAAAAGCTCGACCGTCGACGTTCTTTCGGCGTTGAGGGCACGCCATGGAGGCTCTCGATCGTTCGATCAGACAGCGATGGTCGTGAGCTCCTTTTGGCCTTTGGCGTCTCAACTTCTGGTTCAAAGACAGGTTCGTATTGCTCCTCTGGAGAAGCATCATCGTTGAAGCCTTGCCTTGAGGCGGACCGGAAGCCATCTAAGGAGCCGAGTTGGTCGTGATTTTCCTCATCCTCAGTGGCATGTTTACGTGGCACAGAGGGTGGAGGCGGTCTCCTTAGCCTCGAAGCCGGCCTGGGCGGAGCTACACGAGGCTTGGGAGGGATGGTCGAGGTGGCGGCAGGTTTGGTGGGATTGGGAATTGCCCTCCGTGGCGTTGGTATGGTGGGCGTCCGGGTTGTACTACTTGACCTAGCCGACGGTGCGGTGGCCGATCTTGTTTGCAGAGGAGGTCTCACATTGCTGGGCCTGGTCGATGTCGTTGTTGTTGACGGTGGCGGAATAGCCCTCGGAACTGGTGCCGGAGCGGGTGCTGGGGTAGGAAGACCTGAAGGCTTCTTGTTTCCCACAGGCAGCTTAGACAAGCGTGGTATGCCACGCGGTATGCCGGTTGGCTTGGCTGTCGTTTGAGAGTGATCCATAGTTTGTGGTATAGAGTGCGAGCACAGACACGGGGAGGACTCCTTTGGCGTCTAGCACGGGCAGCGGTCGGTTATCTGGGCCATCCAATGCCTTCCCTGATCCGTCGCAGTGCAGGCAGAGACAGAGAGCATTTGGGCGCATTATCCCTCACTCGGCTGGCCCCGTTGGCTGTTGCTCGCTGCCCCTTGTCGCCCCGTCGCTCCTCCACACACAGGTGGCCTTGTCGTCTCCCGGCCAGCGCAAGGTTGACGCTAGCGGCTCCTCCCGAAGTGCTTGCAGCGGCATCACAACAAGACGCACGTCACACCAGTGATGAGACGCTCCAACTCTCCAGCCTCCCTTGCGCACTGGCCCAACACCCGGCCACCTTGATAGACACCTCAGGTCGCATCTTCACGTTAAGACCCGAGCCCGTTTGCGCCCGCTCTTTGATCCTCACCGCACTCACCGTCGCATTGCTACTACCACCACCCACAACTGTCGCGCATCGTCGCATACCATCCCTCGAAAGTCACCGCTCCGACGCGACCACGCGCAATCTAGTCATGGAGTCCATCGCAAATGACGCTCTGGCCGCTCTGGTCCCGCAGACCCAGGCCGGCGCACCCATCACACCTCAACCCTCACACGCAAGCATACCGAAAGAGACCGCAGACGGCGTCGCAAAGGAACAAGCCCACCGCGTAGAGAATGCGACAAGCAGCATGACCCCGCCGCCTTCCGCTCAGGTACCCAGCAATGTTCGCGCAAAATCACACACTCCGATCTCGTCGGGCTCGCATATGTCGACACCCCCACCCACTATCGATATACTCAGCCAGGAATCTACTGGTCGCCCCGTCGGCGGCTTTGCGCGTGCCTTGATGAGTGATCAGATCGCAAACGCCACCGCCGATGAGCTACGCATCAAGGTCGCAGAGCTGCAAGCCGCACACCAAGAGGCAAAGATGACTGCCGCCCACCACAGACTTCAATATCGCATGTTGGCACAAGAAAGTGCCGCTGCGATTGAGCGAATGGCTGTCGAAGCCCGCATGGTGCAGTGCGAGAACGAAGTCATCCATTTCGCAGAGCAAGCCAAAGCTACTGCTGTACCAACACGCTCACCACAACTCCAAGAAGGTTTCATCCCTGTACAGAAAGACCTCTACCAGCAAATGTGCCGCGACATCCAACATCTTTCCGAAGCGAACGCCGCCCTCGAGACTGAGCATCGTCAGCAGGAGAAGCTCATCTTCCGCCAAGACAACGAAATCGCCGGACTGTCTGATAAGGTACTGCTATTGCGCGACCGTATTCGCGAGCATCGAGATCATCATAGCCGTGTTCGTAGCGAAAGCCTGGGGAGATACCATCAAGACTCACCAAAACTCATGTCAGCATACACCACACCCCGTGGCGAACGCATTTCAAATCTTGGCCAACCGCAGCCTTTCGATGCTCTCTTACAAGCCTCTAAAATGGCAAGTATCAACGAGCACAAGCGCAAGGCCGTCGCAGACATGAACAGAGGCAAGAAAGGCCACACGCGCAACGTCCACAGCTTGACAAGTCTTCCGGTTACGCCCAACCGCAGTCGCAAGCAACCGCCAATTTTCGCCACTCCACAAGGAGATGTACAATCCCTCATGATGCCGTCTACTGCACCAGTGCCACGCATGAGCAATCTTCGCACACCGGACGTCTACTCTCAGCAAAGGCTACCCATGAAGCGTGCCCATGCTCCTGGCTCCGATGGAACAGTCTCAGCTTCTGATTACGATGACGACGACAACTACAGCGAGGCTGAAACCGAAATCCTTGAGCCCAATCAGATCAACGAGTCACAAGCCTCGTTCTCTGCAGCGCGTCTGCTCAGAGCTGACCACAGTCCAATGAACTCCCCACAATCCCAACCAGCAAAGCGCA
Organism: Cladosporium velox; assembly: GCA_024604135.1. Classification (NCBI taxonomy): domain Eukaryota; kingdom Fungi; phylum Ascomycota; class Dothideomycetes; order Cladosporiales; family Cladosporiaceae; genus Cladosporium; species Cladosporium velox. The sequence continues at coordinate 523,130 of JANIIF010000015.1, forward strand.
GAGCCAACAGTATGCGCCAGGTCAAGTTGTTTGGTTCGGTTAGAAAGGCGAACGTCGTTCGCGCTGGCGAAGACGAGCCTCCTGCGAAGAGGCCGAGGATGCTCGAAGGCATTGGCTTGGGCATTGAGGGCGTGCCACGCTAGGAACTTGACGGGCTGAATGCAACCACTTGCACATGAGACATGACGACATAGGATGTATGGATAGACGATAGTTACGAATTAGTATGAGTAAATAGTTTTGATACCCCTCCCTTCCCATTACTCATCGCACTTGACTGTCGCGGTATTCTGACACTGATGTTCGTGCCGTTCGCTATACTTGATTTGCGGGAAGACCTAGAGCCATGTATAGAGACATCATCGTTCAACGCTGTTCATTCAAGTCGTAATGCTACCACTATATGCATCGAAGCAAATGCCATCATAAGCTATCGTAAATGCCCAAATCGTAAGCTCTCACCACTCACCCCATGATTTTCCAAACTCAACTCACCACAATCGGCCACCCCGTCTCAAAATCGAGCTTATTCCACCCAAAGAAAAACTTCTCATACTCATACCCAACACTCGGCTTCACATAATGATAATACAGCACAACCGCCTCCTGCCCCGGATCGTAGAACACGCCCTGCCCACCAGGAGCATACACGTCTCCATGCGAAGCATACACCAGCGAACCGCCGTTCTCAGTAACACAGTCCTTGCCGTCCTTATCTCTGAAGCCTCCAGTCGGGGACTCAGAGCGACAGACGCTAATGCGGTACTCTTCGCCGGGGGGTTCGAGCTCGCCCGGGGCGTTGCAGCAGGCGCCGCCGCTGAAGAAGAGGTAGTAGTAGTTGGCGCCGTCGACGACCCAGCGGAATTGGTAGGGGCCTTCGACGTTTTCGCGGGTGGTGTTTTGCTCGAGGTGGGTGTACGAGGAGCCTTCGATGATGCGCAGGGGTGAGTCGGTCATGGGGTACTGAAAGATGTTGTCGTGGAAGGAGCCGAAAGCTAGCAAGGGTGTGGAAGAGTCGCTCTCGCGGAATAGATTTGGGTCGATGCGGTTGTAGCGCTGGTCGGGTGGGATGCCGATGGAGCCGTGGTCTGTCCAGGAGCCAGGCTCGAGGGTTTTGGAAGTTGCGACTCCGATGTCTGAGGCATTTTGCGCGCCCCAATCTGACACACTGTAGTACAAATAATAGGTGTCGCCTAACTTGGCGATATCGGGAGCCCAGAGGTCGTCTTTACCTGGGAGATCGATCATGGAGCCGTTTGGGAGGGCGGAGCCTAGGTGGGTCCATGGGCCGGACATGGAAGGGGCGGAGGCGATGTTGGTTCTGTTGTTGGTGGTGAAGAGGAAATAGGTGCCGTCATCGCGTCTGATTACACTGGGGTCGTGGACGAAGCCATAAATGTCGCCGGTTATGGGCTCGGGATCCGGGAACGAACGTTTGAAGATTGGTGTTGCTGTTGTGAGAGAAGTCAAGAGAAGACCTTGGAGGAGATGTCCAAGAGCCATTGTAATTGTTGTGCTGAAGTCCCGAGGGTTAGGGTGTTACTTGTCGTGCCAATGCATGTAATGTCAGTTGTCTTGCGAAGACAGAGGGGGGATTTGACTACTTATAAGTCAACAGGTCTTGCCAGTACCATAGGCATATGCAAGCCGTCGTCAGGAGTCTCAGCCCTGCCGATCTCCCAAGAAAGAGCGTGTCATGCTGCTGTATGAGTGCTCTTTCACTACACTTGGCAAACCGCTGGCAGCACCAGTATTGGCTGAGCACAATAGGCCGAAGGCACATGATCAGGATCATGGATAAATTTCCGTAGTCTTCCTGCCACGAGATCAATGGCCAGTGACTGAACGTGGCTGTCATGTCCTGGCGTCAAGTTGACGATCGTCCGCTCTCTTACTTGTTTGAGTAAGCGCAAGGGTACCTGAAAGGCTCAGGAACGGTGATGTGAGGTGATCCGCAGCCGCAGAGCCGCACGGTCGTTGCTATTACACGAGCGTAAGTCGTATTTATTGCTTCGTATAACCAGCAAGATGGATTGTTACCATATCTTGATCGTATTAAGCATTGTTTCTCTCATCGCAGAGACTCGACACACCGCCTTTGACTCTGGTTCCGATACTGTACCTGCCATGTGCACAGCATTTGAAGGTCAGCTGGCACCCCGGCCGTTGTTTGGGATGACGTCGGTAAGAACGAATAGCATCCACTTGCCAGCATATTCTGCCGACCCGATGCCAGTGATCCGAGGACCCATGCTAAGGAAGTACGAAAGAATGTTTCAGATCAGCAGATGCTGCGAGAATTATGGCGAATCAAGCTGCAGTCATGCACCTATCTCAGCCGCCCCGTGTTGCCGTATCGACTTCAGCTGGCTGGTTATGACTCGGGCTTATAATTTGCGTACCATCACGTGCGCATTTCCCGTGTTAGGCATAATAGTGACATATCGGTGTGGAATTGACACATGCGTCAGATCTCTTGAGCGGTATCTCGATCTGATTTACAATAGGCCGTCGGACATCCGAACCTGATGTTCAATCCGCACTTAGACTCTTGCGTAAGAACTGTAGACTTTTGATCAGCGTAAGGCAAGATCAATGATTTCTATAGCTCTCTGAACTGCTGAAGCGGACAGAGTAAGATTTATTGTTCAATCAAGGTTTTTTGGGTAATGCATATATCGAGCGTAAGTATTTGAGGAACTAGCAGCAGTGAAGTGCTCGTGAACAATAAATGTTGCTCGGTCAATCCTCGGTCGCAACTTCCCCCACTTCACATGCTATTGGAGCGCATGGCTCGAGTCAGATGTTTGTTAGAAGCAAACAACACGACCGAACAATACGACAGACAACTCGCATACCGAACAGACAAACATCTCACAATCAGCCACAGCGCTCTTGGACTACCAACGACAAAGCTCTACCCACCAATCAACTAACCCAACTTGTACGCCTAAATCACCTTCACCAACAAATCCACCAAACAACCCAAAACTAACGGCAACATGAAGACGGACAACTATCTCACGCTTTGCCTCGAGCAGGCCGCTAAGTCGCCGCTGCACTATCGCCACGGCTGTATCATCGTGCGCGGTGGTAAGGTCATCGGTCAAGGCCACAACGACTACCGCCCGGGTTTCGATGGCGGCGCACTCAAGCATGGCCGTGTCGCTCGCAGTGCCCTCAATGGCGCTGCTCTCGCCGAGATGAAGGCCAAGCTCAAGGAGCGCAAGGAGAACAAGGCCAAACCGAAGGGCAATCAGCCGCCCCAGCCGCCGAGACAACTCGCTGCTTTCGAGAAGGTGGGTACTGGAGGCGGCGTCCACGCAAACACTCCTCTCTCCATGCACTCCGAGATGATGGCCATCCACTCTGCCCTCTCCACCTCTTCGAACCTGGCCTGCAGCAGCTTCTCCCACGACAAGCCGTCCTTCAAACTACCGCGCGGTGACAAGAAAAAAGAGCGTCTACGACGTGACGTGCTCCAGAACTACGTCGAGCGCATCTGCGAGACCTCCACATCCAGCACCTCTGGCCAAGCCGGCAAGCTGCAGGTTCAAGAGTGCGGTTTTGTACGTGCCACATCTCAACGCCGTCGCGGCACCGGCTCTCCACAACAGCAACAACGTCCACCACGTGGATCTGGAAGCGCAGCGGCGGGCCGAGGAGGACAGGGCGTTTCAGGCAGTGAAGAGTATGGAGAAACATCACGTTCAGAACGGAAAGAAGAATCAGAAACATCACGAGTACAATCAGTACGAGTATCACAAAGGCCGTTCTGGGAGTCAGAAACAGCGAGGTTCTTCACAGCGACACCGACAACAACATGGACAACAGGGATCTGCGTCTAAGTCGCAACCCATAGAGGAACGTACGATACGAGGTTATGACCGTCGAATGATTGATGATGTATTGGGCAATGGCCTTACCACCACGCAGAGCTCTCCCGAGCGTGGTAAATCTGGGAAAGATCACAAAGGAGTGAGTGCACTAGCCTTGATTCAACTTGTCTTCATCATACTAACAATAGCTATTCCAAGAAAGCCAAGAGCCTTGAGCAGCCACAAGTACAGCATGTGCTGCTCTCTCAAGGCGAAACCGGCAAATCTCGTGCCGAAGTCAATGATCGCAAGAAACACCCTCGTCTCGCCGGTGCGGATCTGTACGTGACTCGACTGGGCTGGAACAATAACAACGTTGCCCAACCCAATCCAAAGAAGAAGTTTGTGAAGCCTTCAGCTGGAGATGCAGCGCCACCGAGCAGCTCGGAATCCGAACTGGAAGCCCCCTCTTTGCCGTCATCTGCTTCAAGTACCTGCACGCTCGGCAACACTGGCTCCTTGTATGATGAGCTCCGGAGTTCCGCACCGAAGACTACTCCACCTGTTCCTGAAAAAGCGCCCACCATCCCGCGAGAAGCGATACATGCCTCTCGTCCTTGCTATAGATGCGTTTCATACATGCACGCTGTAGGCATTAAGCGGGTGTTCTGGACCAACGACGATGGCGAGTGGGAAGGAGGCAAAGTGGCTAAATTCATTGATGCTCTAGACGGCGAGGCAGATGAGGCTGGATGTGGTGGTGGTCCGATGGGGAACGGGGTGTTTGTTACGAAGCACGAGGTCTTGATGATGAGGAGGAAGATGGGTGATTAGTTTGATAATGACTAGTCCTTCAGGCTGCGGTTTTTCGGATTGGTCTGGTCTGAAATACAAATGGCGGTTGTGGAAACAACTATGGTAGTATGCTGATGCTTGTGCTCTTTTACCCGAACTGTGCGTGTGTGGTGTTCTGGAACGACGTGATTGCCATTTCAACCAGTCACAGTAGATGCAACGATCTGCTCTTTCGTAAGGTTGGTCATGCGGTACTTGGAGATGAAGTCGTCGCGGTTGACTGGAGAACAATGCTGTCAGCTTCCGAAGCAAGATAAAAAGGTATAATCCGAGAGACGTACTGTAGCCGCCGCACATGCGTCGCTTGCCAGTGAAAGCGGATCTGCCGTGCAGTACACGCCAGTTGTCGAAGACTGTGATGAAAGGCTGATTAGTAGCTGTTCAGCAGCAGAGCTGGTGCCAATTATCAATACATACTCAGCACTTTGCCAGGCTTGAGCTGAAACCAGTATACGTTGTCGGGGTGGCTTAGCATAGAGTCGAATTTGCTGGTCAATTCAGATTAGCCTGGTGTATCATCGTTATTCAACAGTTCCGGCTCAGACTTACGCAGCAGCATCGTACCAGCTTTCCATCATCGGTCCAAAAGGAATATTAAGGCCTGCACGGTCGGCCGTGTTCCAGCGCACCTGGGTCAGACCGCTAGTTTCGGGTGCATGGCTCAGGACCGGAAACGCTTGCGCAGGCTGTATGCTGACGCCTTCGTTGCCGCTCGCATGAGCATAGACCTTGATGCTACTGAGGTCCATGTATGCCTGCGAATCACTTGACCACAGCGCGTCAGCAGCGCCGAAGCCATCGACGAGAGATGACAGCCCGCCTTCGCCGTCGGTGTGAGAAAGCAGATGTAGTGCTTGAAGACCCTTGGTGAAATGATGTTAGGGGGAACGACTTCAAGGTAAGGTCGGTGGAACTCAATCATGGGCACTCACAATAGGCTCTGTGAAATAGGTTGTGTCGGTGTGCGGCTCGAGACTTTCGCTAGTATAAGCGGTGTCCTTCGACGACAAGTCAGACGTGAAGTCATAGAATCCGCCTGCACGCTTTGTCAGTATCGGTTCATTGATTGCGAGACAATATCTGAGGAAACGTACCGTAATGAGTATTTCGAATCGGGCCAATTTGTTCGAGAAGTTCGCGAGTTGCTTCCGGAGTTGCAGGCATGTTGTCGACGAAGCAGAAACCAAACTTCCTCTGTTGTCATTGTTGTCAGCTCAACTCTATCAAGGGACATGCATGCGTGAGTACAATCTTGGCCAGCAAATCGGCCATGCCGGTTTTTTGCTGTATCGCCTCATGCTCCACAGTAGGTGGGTCGGAACTGATGTCGGCTCTCCAGTATCGTGGTCTGTTTTATTGTCAGTATAGATTCGCAATAACGAAACTGCTGTGTCCTACTTGACGTGGCCGTAGCGTAGGGACGAAATGCTGTCACCCCGGCGTCTCTGGATGAACTCAGCAGAGATTGTGCTACGATGGCCATCGGCAACTATCACTGTCAGCGGAACATTCGCTTGCATGGTGTCTCAATTGCTCGTACATATCAAGTCGAATTTCGTGCCATTGGAATCATCCGCTGCATCTTGCTCAACACGTGCAGCTTTAGTAACCTTGCCAGCTTCTGGGTTCTTTCGACAATGTCAGCCATTGCCTAAAACTCATTCGGACAAGTGAGTCACCTTGAGAACATTGATTCGTCGCTGTGCAGTTTCAGGGTTCCGGCACTCGGAGCAAGCACAATTGTCTCTGTAGACTGTCAGTCTGTGTTTACAACCACGAGAGAGCTCGGGAATTTACCTCAGCCAGCGGCCAGGGCTACTAGAGTGTTAGCAAATCATGTTCTTAGGAAGCCTAATAGTGATACTGACATTGCAATGCGCTCGACTTTAGTCTCGATTCTAGTGGAAACAGTCAAAACTCCATTTTCCACTTTGGGATAGCACCTCCAAGTTTTCTTGGGTGCTCGTTTGGGTTGCTAAATGATGTCAGAAAATAGTCGCGACAGATTGAAACGCCCAGGTGTACCATAAATTGCTTGACGGAATGTTTTACAGGCTCGTCTGGTGTTGATTCATGGACATGACGAGCGTAAGACCGGGAGTAACCTGTACGTGCGATTGCTGGAGTGCATGGCACACGGCTCGCGCTGCGCGTCAACAGACGGTGTATCATCGCGATTGCTGGGTCTGTTCCGTTGCGAATTTTGTGAGGGCGTGTAACGAGATGATGTTGGCATGTACTAGAGATATCGGGTGCTCGGCTACGCCTTCTTGTTCCTGAACCGAGCTCGTGTTGTCCTGTCTCGGCAAGTGGGGCACCTTGAACCGCTCCTTCTAAACAACACAGATTCACCAGATAGCATTAGACGCAATGCTACATCTAATTGCGATATTGCATGGAAATTCAGACTGCGTTCGCTCTATCAATACTGCAACGTAGTAGGCAAAAAGGTGGGAAGTGATCGTCGTCTTTGTAGCAAACACCGATCGCCATGGTATGTTGTTCTATACAGCAGCCAGAACCGGCTCTCGTACAGCCGTGCAAGCAGCAACAAGTATTACAAACTTGCAGTTGACGTCATCAGATGGCGTTGTAGCAAAGTGGTTAATGCGATTGACTAGAAATCAATTCCCTTCGGGGGCGTAGGTTCGAGTCCTGCCAACGTCGAGATGTTTCTTCTTTTGCCCGATCAAAGGAGCTTATCCTTTTGATCGATGCTAAAGGAGCATAGGTCGCTCATGATTTACGGCTTCCAGGTTCCAAGCCAATCTTCACGAAGAAAGCCAGCCTTTCAGTAGCCACTCAACGCCAGCTCACTGGCCATTGAATGATTCAAAGAAACAATGCTTGCTACGCATGGGTTCGAACATGGAATGACGCCTAGCGAGTTTCCACAAACATATCAGTGGCAATCGCGAGCGCTCATACAATTGCCATCCAACACACCTCCCTCAACTTCAAACTCAATTGTCCCGCCATGTGCATCGTTTCGCTTTCCGTGATCAAAAAGTGCCAGCACGAGCTGGCCACCATCGACTACTGCCAGCGCGCAGGACATGACTTCCCGGAAGACACGAACGAAGCGGCTATTGCGTCCGACGAGGAACTATTGCCAAGAATGACATGCACTCCTTCGCTCGGCTGGTCAGTTTTTGAGGCGCTTAATGTACGTATGCTAGGCATAGAGGATCGACGGAGCTGACCTTTGATTAGGCACCAGTGACTTGCATGTCGTGCAAGGCGTGGTTGACAAAGAACGAGTTGCACACATATGGAGATATGATGGAGATGTTGAAGGACGATCAGAAGGATGAAGTGGCTCCCGAAAAGAGCGTCAAGGGATCTCGAGGGTCGATCGTGTGGACCAGCAAAGGTCCGGCTTTGCCTGGCAGTCCAGCAACTCGGAGGAAACCCAGTTGACCCTAAGAAGACCTATCGAGGCGTAATTTTGTGAAAAGGCGAGCCACCTGGCTATCAGAAACGGAGGAGTTATTCTTTCATGTAGGGTATATCGAGAAAAAGAGTTTTGCCACCCTCGAGTATCAGCACTCCACCGTGTGCGCGCGTGCTTTTTTATCGCTAACCAAGACCATCCAATCCATGCTTCGTAAGTGTGAGAACCTATTTCCTGGCCTCCTCGGCGTGACGGTCGTGCTCGTCGATGTCCCTGCAATAACGTTAGATCATGTACACATTAACCCAGTATCACAAGTGACTTACATGGCCTCCCAAGGGTAGTTGATCCAGGCATCGCCAAGAGTGACAGCGGCGATGTAACGACCGCTGTCCAGCATCTCCTGAGGAAGCTTGCCCTTCTTCGGCTTGTCCTTGTTGTGCAGCACGAAGATAGAGAACTTTGTGGTCTCAGCATCTCTGCCAGCAGCCTTGGCCGCCTCGGCGACATCCTTCTCCAGCTCCTTCACGGCGTACTCGAGAGTTGTCCTGGTGTCATCGACCTCATCAACAATGAGAACGTTCTTTCCGATCAAGTTGGCCATCTCAAGGCTGCTAAGGTCCAGCCATTGCGTCCTTGTGACCTTGGTGCCAGGGATCTCGACCTCAGTGTCGGTACCGAGAGACTCGTAGAGCGAAAGGCCAATAGCCTGGATGGGAATGTTGGGGTTGCCGGGCTTCTTGAGGAAAGATCGGAGGATGCGAGCGGGAACGTAACCACCACCGCCGATGGCGATCATGAGGTGAGGCTTGCACTCTTCGAGGATGCGAGGGCCGGCCTCCTGGCACATCTTGTGCACCTATAACGTACATCAGTATTACGTTCGCAAACTTCCCAATCGAGCACATATGAAGCACGTGCCCGTGGAGAGGGTGTAGGGTTGTTGACGGATACGCACATCGTTGTAGGTAACGTACACCTTCTCGACCATTTTTGCGATTTGTTGGGGTTGGAGATATGGGTGTGGGTTGATAGCGCACGTCTACGGTTGTTGGGTTCTCTTGCGACTCGAAGGCTGCCTCGAGAAAAGATTATAGCGTCTTGAATCATTTTTCTTGTCGCGCATTTGCCATGTGAAAACGGAGCGGGCCGCCTCCGCATTCGGGAAGTGGAGGCTTGACAGTGACAGCAATAACCTCATTCATTCACTTGTACATGCACTCGTGCAGACGCAACAGCACTGAGATTCCTCGATACAACAAAGTGGGTGAGGGAGCTGGTGATGGAAGATTTATTCTGGGGACAATCCACACGGTGTACGGAGCTGACGTCCAGATGCACCCTCTTTGATGCTAAAGTTCATACTCACATCTGAATCTCTGATCGTCTGCGAAAGTCGAGTTGACAAATTGGCATCAGGAGCATCAGATAATTGTCATCTCCGCAAGATCTAGGCTCAATATGTCGCGACTTCAGTAGGTTCAACTCTCCTGCGATACACTGTACACAGGTATGCCCAAGGCCTTCCATCGCGGAAGTCGGACATGTCTAGATGTAGACTACTTCAACCGTCTACATTGTCGATCCTCATTCAACATAGTCACGATGCCCAACACTTGGCATGTCCGACATGACGACTATGCAATACCACAAAAGCCTCCGAGTGGTATGTACGCCTTTTGGGCTACGTGCGGTATAACGTCGTCCGATCTTCTGAACCTACGATATTTCGTCGTCGCTTCGGTCGACGAGCCTCTTTCCGAGCGGCGCATGTAACATCGTCACCAGGCATGAACGCAGCGGAGGTGGGATAGCATCGAGCAGGACGATAAGGCGCGACAGAGTTGTGACCTGCGAGTAGCAGGATTGCACAGTACTGTGTCTCCTAATCATGTTAACTCTCTTGCACCTGGAACTCAAAGACGATCCAAAAACTGCCGAGGATTACTGAGCATTCGTCATTTCATGTCAAGCGACCACACAAGTATAGTCGCGATACAACATCTTCGCTGATCGCAAACTTACTACCATCCGCTTGTTAATCGTATAGTGTCCAGGGGTCCTCTGAGGCCGTTTTGTGATACGATTGCCGGGTCGCTTGCAGCAGATACAGTATAGCTGGCTGATCTTTACACTCTATACCGCTCGTGCGTTGGCGTCTCCACAGCAGGTGTGCAGCGAGCCGAGTCCATGAATCGATGGCGCTCAACCCTCGTCGTCTCATGCTGCACGTCTTCTTAACCTCAAACTTCATCTCAACGAATATATTGGCAAGAAGCGACGTGACGACAATTCTGCTAGCGCTGCCAATACCCTTCAGAGCACACCAAGACTCCCCTTGGCCGCATCCACGAGACCCCGGCGCCTCCCGCCTCGCTAGCCACGAGAGCCTGCATGGTGCTACTGCAGTAAGAGCCGTCAGAGGCGCGCGGCACGGTACTATCTCCGCCCAGCGACGGGTCGAGGACGATCGAGATCACGAGCGCCATCAAAGAAAAATAGCTCCCTTATCGAAGGATCAGACAAAGCGCCTCTTGAAGATACAGTACAGTATTACCAAAACTGCGGTCGGCCCGCAAAGACGCCAGAGGTAGCGTTTCGCGTCTCGTTAAGCTCGATGGCTTGGAAATCGAAGATGAGAGTTCGAGGAGCTCTGAGTCTCTGCAACAAAGCCCCGCAGATCTATAGTAGCGGACGTAACTGGAAAGCAAGATGCATCTCACCGCCATGCGTACGTCGTCTGTGCATCAGTCTTTAGTGATGCGACTATACATACCACGCAGACGCTGAATCTCCTTACCCCAGATGGCGGGTGGGTGTGTGGATTATGGACTGCAAGTTATTGGAGGCTGGGCCTGCTGTTATTGAGTCTGCTAAGGATTAGTTCGTCAACCTACTGCAGCCCCGTCATCTGCGGGCGACAGACAATATTGGTGGCACCTCATCACACTCCTTCTCAGGAGTATCGCCGACGCACGTTCACAATAACTTGTGCTGAAGTTATGTCGGGCTGATCAAATGCGGCATCGAAATATGATGGGCAATAACGCGTAACAGAGTTTGGACATTATTGCTTGTGTGGTTCACTTCGGAATGATGATTGCGTGCCCTTTCGGCCGTGATGGTCGAACCGAGATGAACCACTCGCGTCGTCCGCGGGATCTCCCAGCTAATGACCAGCTACCACTAAAGCAGTGCCGGTCATAGGTTGGTCTCTTCAAGCCAGCGGCAGCGCGCGGAAGGCTTCGAGCACACCGATTCCAAGGAGAGGCCAGTGGGAGGCGGGTCCGCAGATCACTACTAACAAAGTTGCGCCCGCGAAAACACAGCAAAAGGCACGAACAACACGTATGCTTCACGGCAGCTTACCGCATCCAGTCAGGGCGCCTAGTTCTCGAATTAGTGGGAGAAAAACGTTGCGACTTGCGCTCCTCTGGCGTGGAAAGCCCCAACACACTCGCTGACCTTCGGCGGCCCGTGCTTATTCTCGAGAAGAATCCCTGTAGATCTAGCGCAAGGCATCAGCGTGTACCCAGCCCAGCCAAAGAAAGCAGCAAGCCGCTTGGGTTTGGGAGGAGTCGGCCTGGAACAGAGGCTGCATATCTGGTGCACGCCAGGCGTGCCGCACCTGCCGTGAGAGTTCGTTGCCCCAGTGCTTAGACAGAGCTACTCGATCTGCCGTGTAGCAGGTGGGCATGGGTCAGCGCAAAGCGACGACGCCAATCAATATGTATCAGTCTAATCCACGTGATATGCACTCAACAACGGAGACCATGTCTGGGAATATTTCGACGCGAGGTTTCGGCGCGCAGAGACATGCTCACGGAGGGCCTGTCCATCAATCTGGTCATGCGAATCTCGCTTTCGCCCACCGCGCGCCGTCGGCTTGCAGGCGACCAGCATCCAATAATTTCCTGGGCTATTGGCTTTGTAACGCTTGTCCATCGTAAAGATTAATGGGTGCCTGAGACGGCCAATCAACGCAGCGACAGGAGACAATCAGACCCGCGCAACGGCCAATAAGGCTGGGGCCCTACTCGCAGTTGACGCAACACCTGGCACGCACATCCGCCAAGGGCTGCTTGGGAACAAGTGTCCAAGTGTCGAGGCTGCGCGCGATGGACCAATGAAGGATGAAACTTGCTCGTTTTTCGCCTGCGCTACGATGCCCGTATAGCACGGATGCGGCTGCGCGCTGCCTGCTAACTTTCCGCACACACGCAGGCATAGAGCGGGTACGGGTAGGGTACACGACGGGCTGGCAGGCTGCGACTCGCTGCGAGTCGCCACAAGCAGCGCCGGGCCTGAGCCTGCCAACAGGAGGAGCCAGTAGTGGGAGCCACCCAGGCAGAGTCTAGCAGACAGACACGAACAGACTCTCACACGACAGGCCAAGTCATGGCTGCGCCGCCGATCTTCTGCCGTCTCGGCGACAGCCTGTCACAGACGGACGGAGGCCACGGCGCTGACAGCATTAAGCTAAGCGCTAGCAGCCACCGAGCGATCTTCTGGAATCCCTCGACGCAGAAAAAAAAAATGTGAGCCACTGCAGCGCCGGCGCGTGACGCAGATGGAGGCGCAGAGGCACGAGAGGCAGCAGCAAGACGAGACGAGACGCGGCGAGGCGAGACGAGACGGTGCAAACGCTGCACGCAGGCAGGCAGGCAGGCCGCCAGCCTAACCACCAGTCCACCACCAACTGTCGCCCAGTCGACTGCGCGGCTGCTTACCTTCGTGATTCGCGTGCAGATCCTGCGACACTGTGTGCGGCAAAAGCACTACACACTACCATAGTGCGAGGTACGTTTCGATCACTGCCTCGCCCGTCGTGCTGGCCTGCACCACCCTGTCACGCTTGTCCTACGCAGCAGATCTGTCTTCGACTGCTGCACAGGGATGCATGAAGCCGTTGTCAGGGACTGCTCCCAGCACTACCCACGCCGGTATCAGCAGTACCGCCGTGCGAAGCGTCCGAGGAGTGCCAGAGTGGTGCGCGCTGCCGATCGAACGTGCGACCAGCAACGGGCGCGCCATCCAGGCGCTGAGCCATGCACCCACCGACCAAACGCTGTCGCAGCCCATCATGGGGCGACGTCGGGGCGTGGCCAGTGGGCAGGACGCTGAGCCACCCAATTAACACCGGCCCACCCACAGACACGCAAGCGTACCTTCGGTGGCCGGTGCTTCTGCTGCCGCTGCTGGGGGGCGTACAGAGCACCAGGCCTCTTGCGGCTAGCCGTGATGCACCATGGTTTTGACGAGCCTGCACTCAATCCACGCGCCCAGCACTGTGGAGCCAGGCGCCCTGGTTTGTTCCGCGTGTACTAGCGTATGAACCGGCATCCGTGCGTTCCAACCCAGCAAGATTAGCTCGAGCTACGTATCGTGTGTCGTCTAACTAGAGGCGAAAGGACTCATACGAACAAGGGCTTGCCACTTTTGCTCGTCTGCGAGTGACATACATACAAACCACGGGTGCATCCTCTTTAACGTTAAGTCGTTGCCCATCTCTCGTCATATTCGGCCTCCCGTTTCCCATCATCTCTATTAAGAGTAACGACCCAACACACTACTTCGACAGCCCGGTTGCCTTTTGACTTGGTCTACTTTACGCCCCACTCGCCTTGGGATTATATCAACGTTTGGTCTTCGCCGCTACCACTGTTTGATTACATCGTCGGTTGGACATTTTATTTGGACCAGCTGCACTCTTCGGGACACTTTTTCTTTTAATACCGGATCTTTGCTTAATTGCAACATTTGCCATCTGGACTTTCTTATTTTTCCCACTCTCATCGGCCTTTCTTAAGTTTCTTGTGGTTCATGATTGTTCCCAGAGCTTAAGAGAGCCCTTTCTCCTCAACCGAGGAGACTGCATTGGATTGTTCGATCATGTTGCCGACTCCGCCTCATTCACCAAAGCTTTGCGGCACCAACGCATCGCAGTCAGACCGCAGGATTGGATCCGTCCTTGGTGGCTACATCGAATTGATCAACGTTCTTGGCGTTGGTGCTTACGGAACTGTTTACCAAGCCCGCAATGTGGTGACTGGTGCTCTATACGCCGTCAAGGCCTTGGACAAGGCTGGACTCGATGCCAGACAAAGGAAGTTCCAGGAGCGTGAGATCGAGCTGCACTACCTTGCGAGCCAGCACGATAGCGTCGTCTCGATGCACAAGGTCATCGACAGCCGGGATTCTACTTTTGTTGTTCTCGAATACTGCCCGGAAGGTGACTTGTTCTCCAAGATCACCGAGGAAGGCCATTATGTTGAGGATGACGCAAAGACCCGCCAGGTGTTCCTTCAGATCTTGCGTGCCGTGCAGTACTGCCATGATCAGAGCATCTACCACAGGGACCTCAAGCCTGAGAACATCCTGGTCAAGGACAACGGCTACACTGTGAAGCTTGCCGACTTTGGACTTGCCACTCGTGATGTCTTGACCTCTGACTTCGGTTGTGGCTCAACATTCTACATGTCACCTGGTATGTTCCTCCTTCCCTTCCATTCATCATATCTTACATCGATGCTAACGTTTATCTAGAATGTCAAGAGACAAACCCTCACCCTATGGCCTGCTACCAATCAGCTCCCAATGATGTCTGGTCCCTTGGCGTTATCCTTGTCAACTTGACTTGTGGTCGTAACCCTTGGAAGCGTGCGTCTGTTGAGGACTCCACCTACAAGGCCTACAGGAAGGACTCCAACTTCCTCAAGACCATCTTGCCCATCACTGATGAGTGCAACGATATCTTGAAGAGGATCTTCGACCTGAACCCTTCGACCAGAATCACTCTTCCTGAGCTGATCCAATGGATGGAGCGCCAGCCGAGATTGACACATGGATCATCTGAGCCCATCTCGCCACCCTACTCGCCTGTTCAGGAGCAGCCGATGCAGGATGCAATCTTCCACAACGCCCAGGACTGCTCCTTCGAGCCTCTGCCGGCTCCCAGGTACCAGCACGTCTTCCACTCCAACCAGGCACCGCTCACCCCGGCTTCCACACCCCCAACCTCTGTACATTGCACACCCCAACCTACCATCTATACGTCGCAGGCTCAGCCTCAGGCACACTGCTTCCAAGCGCCTGTCGCCGCCTATGCACCTTTCCAGGCATCCTGGAACCGCTGCGGTGCCTACTTTTCTCAGTTCGCTGCACAGCAGTGTCCTCAACCCTACTGGACTTTTGCCCATTAGGTTTCACTTCTTTTTCAACTCTCTTCTGGCATGGCACCATGAGATTTACGACACTATTATCGACTTTTACTGCTACGATTTTCGTACTCGTCACATAAAAATGGAGCGCAGCATTGTTTGTATGCTTGTAAGACGCACAACTGGAGTGGAGAGGATTTTGCACATTTTCATTTTTTGATCGGAGGAAGGAGTGAGAGAGATACCCCCCAAAGTTTTCGTTGGCTTATTTGTTTGAGATTCGGCGCACGAGAGAACATGGAGACAAAAAGGGAATGGGAGGATTAAGTCACAATTCTGACTTGTAGATGAAAAAACGGACTTGCATTGGAGAGGCGCTTTTTTGATGCTGTTGCACTTATTGCACGCACGATACTACGATTAGACGGACACAATATTGTATCAACACAACACTACCACATCGCCAACTTTGCCTCCCTCGTACTTCGTCTACTGTTTGCCGTTGCCTCCCATAGACCAAAATAATAATACTACTAAATCTGACTCGAGCCCGTTTCTACCTTGCACAGCCGTTGTATCGCACCCAGATCTTCTGGAACGCCTTGATTGACATGGCCATGACGCCCTGCGGTCTCAGACCCTTCGAACCCCAGTGTCTCTGGTACGAGGTTTCGAACTGGCTTCTTTCTGTCCCGTGTGTGACAGGGATGCCAAACGGCCGCCAGGCGCACCATTGCCTGTGTTACCGCCCGCCCTATACCCAGAGTCTGCTAACGACTCCATCGATAACGAGAGCAGCGTTAAGGATGGCCTCAGACAGATGCAAGCATGCGGTCACATCCTCCTTCAGCCTCTCTCATTGCCACTCAACCAATAGCTAAGTGCATGGCCTCAGTAACTCGCTCACCCGCGCCAACCTGCCTCACCGGCCTGCCCAGCCTCGCTACTTCTTGCTCACTCGCCCCAACCCAATCCAATCTGCAAGGCTGCGTGCCGCGCGCGCGAGTGGCTTTTTTCGCCCAGCGACAGGAAGACTCGCATGATGCATGCGTGCATGCATCGCGCACGCGGGCAGCCGCAGGCATGACGGCAAGTGTGAGGCTACACAACCAACGATCACACATAGAGTTTTCCTCGCTGCGGCTGGGGGATGGGGCGAGAGGGAGAGCCAATTGGGCGGGTTCGTGAACAAGCAAGCAAGCACAAAAAAAGGCACAGCTTCCCAAAGGTACCAGGAGGTACTGTATCTGATCCTCGTCCCTGCTCCGTTCTATCATTAAGATAGACCATGTTTTAGCGTTTTGCTTGCCTGCATGTACCTCCTGTCACTTTTCTGTGGGGCGGCGGCCAGCGCGCGCGCACCACCGCACACCACGATATATGCAACTGCTATGGCTATGAATGGGGAGGTATAACTATGTATATGTGCATGTATTAGCTGGTGCTGCAGTAGTAATAATGTGCTGCTCAGCTGCTATAGTCGCTCGCGCTTAGACTCGGCGACACACGAAGAGCAGTACAGTATGTACAGTAGAGGGTCCGGCGCGCGCGCACACGACAAGACACCACACGCCTCCAGCCTGCATTCTGCTTGCCTTGCTAGACTTCTGCAAGATGGCATAGTGGAGCGTGATATACTTTGCTGGCCTGCGTCTACGAAGTATACTTTTCGAAGGCTTGCTCGCGTAAGGCCCGAGAGGGTTAAGCGGCAGAAGCAGAACAAGGATCTATATCGCGCGTTCTATGCAAAGCCCACCTCTATCGCCCACGGCGCATCACCTTTCTGCTCAGACACGTGTCGATCGCAAGACAAACCGTCGCTGTGCCCGGCATTTGTCTGCGCACCGACCATGGGCGGCTATAGCAGTGTGATATGCAGCTTGGCGGGGCGGCAGGAGCACAGCAGGAACGGCGAGGCATGCAAGTGAGTTGTAAGACATGGGAGGCAAAAAGCGTCAGCTTGCATCCTGCATGCATGCGAGCGGCGACTCGAGCAAAAGGAAGGCTTGTGAGGATCCAGTACCATAGTACGTACATGCATGCTTTGCCTGGGCTTGCATGACACCGGGACGATGTGGGTAAGCAAGATGGTTAGCCTCAGAATCTGGCGCGGGCGTTGTTGGAAGGCTGGCCCAGCCGGGTACAGGACCTCAGGTGATTATCGTGCGATTGCTTGGGTGTGTGGTACGAGGATACCTACTTGTCTCTTTCCTGCGTCTGCCAGGCATCCCTTGTGCTCGCTGCTGTGCTGCAAGGTTCCCCATGGCCAAACGCATGGCGCAGGAAGGTTGTGTCACGACGCCTGTCGGAGACGGCATAAGATCGCGATGATCCAGTCCCTGTCGATTAATATTGGTGCCTTGTTATCTGCGATGCCTTGGTGGACCTTCTAGACTATCAACGTGTACCAATTATTGCGGAGATACTCTCGGAGAAGATGTACAGTACATGCCGGTGGCACTTTGTAGTATGATAGTTGAGATCGGTATATCGCGCACATGGCGTCAAATATCATGTCACCATGTCATCTTTGCCGGCGTTCACACGGTCTGAGTCTAGGCACGTCTGAGAACATGATTCATGTGTTCATTGCCTGGCTTCGTTCAGTACAGGACCTAAGCTAAGCCAACCGACCAGTACGCTAATAAATGCGTTGTTATGCAAGACTTGCTGTTGTGACTTGGAAGAACCATCCATGGCACTGTCTCAGCTGCCGTGCTAGACATCCAAACCGAAGGGTCCAAGACATTGCTGGCCGTTAAGAGATCTGCCGAAGATCTACTTCGTTGGGTCACCTGTTTCCCGAGCACCAACAATCTGCTCATTCAAGATCCAGTACTTCGTTGTCGTTGATGCAACGTGCGAACGAGGTGAAGTAATGCATGTGTGATCCACACCTTGAGGCCAACAGTCGTATGAACCCACTTAACGCACTACTGGACTCCCTCCCGGCTTCGCCATCTTGCCAATCACCACTATGGGAGGAAAGTCCTACTTCTTTCCCAGAGGAGCCATAGCCAATTTGACCTTTGGTTTTGCCGTGACGCCAGCAGACTGCGAGTGATGAATGAAGGGGTGTCTCAAGGCGTCGTTCGGGCTGATCCGCTTGGCCGGATCAAGCTGTAGACACTTCTCCAGCAGATCGACGAATGTGTGCAGCTCCTTCACCTCAGTCGGCGACATGTGTTTTGTGTTCGCTGTAAGTCGCGTTTTCAAGTCTCTGCCGGGTGTCGTTTTGGCAAAGCTCATCTGCTTCATCGTGGTGTTGCCAGTGATCTTGTCGCGTTCTTGCGATACGAAGACGTACTCGGGATCGCCACCAATGAAGTGGTTGTGAGCAAGCTCAGAATTCTTGATCACACGCTTCGGGAACTTGCCACGACATTCCTGTATGACACGAAGCATCTGGTTGTTGTCGCTACCAGCGAAGAGAATCCGACCAGTATAGAGCTCGAACAAAGTACAGCCGATTGACCACATGTCGATGGCGTAATCGAAGGGCATTCCGAGGATGACTTCAGGCGCACGATAGAAACGCGAGACCAGGTAAGGTGTGATTTCTGCATCTCGAGCTTTGGACGCAGTTCCAAGATCGCAAATCTTGAGTTTGCTGCGCTCCTGGTTGACCAAGATATTGTCGGGCTTCAGATCAGCGTGCAAAATTTGGCATCTCTTCAAGTGGCCGAGGGCGGTGAAAATCTGCACGCCGTACGTGCGAATGGCCTTCAAGTTGATCCCGACATTGCGCCCGAATTTTTTCAGCACCTCGCGCAAATCAGAATGAAGGTTTTCGAAGACTAGACACATGTGGCCCTTGTGGTCGAAGTTCCGCAAAAGCTGGATGATGTGTCGCCTGTTTTCGCGGTCAGCGGCATTGAGCTCGGTCAGCATGTCCATCTCCTTCGTGCCGGCCTTGTACATGGTCTCGTTGTTGCAAGCGATCTTGACTGCGACGTCCTGGCCCGTCTTCGTATCAGTGGCTCTGACTACAGTAGCGAAAGTTCCTTTGCCGACTTGTTGCTGGACTGCGTAACGGCCATCAAGCAGCTCTCCGATGATGATTCGGTAGTGTCCGTCAGGATAGTCCCAGTTGTCCAGCAGACTTGAGTCTAGCGCGCGAATTTCCGCGGGTCCGGCGGTCTTTGCAGCTGCATCGTCCGGTGCAAACATGTCGTCGTCGTCTTCTGCGAACATGTCGAACTCCTTGTCGGCGACTGCAAGTTTTCCAGTCGAGCTCTGGGCTTTCGCACCGGCTTGCCCATTGCTTGCCTCGGCAGAGTGTTTGAGATCAGGTCTGTCTTCTTGCATGTCCATGGTAGGATCATAGTCAGCTGCAGACGGACCTTCGTCATCGTTGGACAGTGCATCTACTTGCTGCCGGTTTGCCAACTCTTCGTCATTGCTGACGTTGATAGCAGCTGGAGAGCCGGGACTGGCAGGAGTGCGAGGTGAATCCATCGATGTTGGGGCTGCGCAAAACGTTAGTACTTGAGATACTTGAATTCGATGAACAGAACCAGATACTCACAAGATGCATGTTCCGACGTCACGCCACTGCTCTCGTGGTGCGGAGTGCTTGGTGCTGATAGTGTATTTTGTTCGAGTGCCTGAACCAGAAGGGGTGGCTGCTGATTTCTGTACTTCGCTTTGATGGCTTCACGTCTCTTCCGACGCTGCTCAATGAGTTCGTCTTCTGTCAGCTGTGGTGCAGGCTCGGCCTCGACATCGTTCGAGGTGGCTTCGTCGTCAACACTGTAAAGATGATTGTTAGTATTGGTACCAACCGAGCTTCTGGCAGAGATCGTGGCTTTGCGCATTACTGACGGTCCATCAGGAAAGAACCGAGCGAATTGCTCTCCACATTGCGGACATACCTTGGGTGTTTGATTTCCTTGGCAATTGGCTGACTGCTTTGCTTCGGCTCGGTAGGCTGGTTATGAGTTGACTGTGAAGAAGATGCTTTGGATGAAGACATGGAACTCGCCTTCTCAAAAACAGCGGCATGTGAACGTCCCACCTCTGCATGGCTTGCGGAGGTGTGATCGGTGAGCCGGCCGCGCTCATGGCGTACGGGTAGATCCAGGTCGCTGCGGGAAAGTCGACCGTCGTCTCTTGCGTGGGGTGGAAGTCTACCTTGATCGGCACCACCTGTCCTTCCACGTGCAGAATATCCGTTGTCACGTTGACTGGCCTCCTTCTCTTTCTCGTAGTGGACTTTGAAGCGTCTAGGGTCCGAGTGGGCGGTTCCATGGTAGTGGTTCGAAGAGCGAGGTCGCTTGTCGCCAGCGCGGGCACTTTCGTCACGAGGAGGTGAGCGTGAACGAAGCCTGTCATTCACACCACGTCTCGAAGAGGCCGATGGCGAGCGAGAGTATGATCGAGATCGTGATGGAGACCTTGAGACAGTGTGGCGTCTCGAGTGCGGCGCGCGATACGGCGACCGGGAGCGGCGTGCATTGCGTGGCGATCTAGGAGCGCGGTAGGATGACCTGGCCATGTCGTCTCCGTGACCGTCGAGACGCGAAGAGCGAGATGAAGCACCGCTGTGCAGTCTGGTCGATTTGTTAACCCCGCCGTCTCTTGAATCGGATATGTATGGCTTAGATGCCTTCTCCCCGTCTCCGCGACTGCCGCGGTTGGGTTCGTGTGGGCTCATCCTGCCAACTAGATGCGATTGCGCCGGTGAGGCCCTGCGCTCGGTCGTTTTGATATTTGGTTAGCAAATGTGATCTGGTCGTAAGGTCTCTGCTGTGATTGCGCGCGAAGAGCGGTACCAATATAAGGAGTCCTCACAGGCTGCTATCCTTTGCCCTGCACTACTCGCGCGTGGTAGAGGCGAATTTGCCTGCTTTGTGGTATGTATGCGATGGTGGTAGCGACGATGCGATGCAGTGTGGTGGGTTGTGAGGAAGTCGTGATGATGATGTCGGTGGTGGTTGACTTTGAAAGTGAGAGCCGCGGTGCCGAATATTAACCGGAGACCCTGCCTCTGGCAGAGGTGAAGAAGGTCCTTGAAGGCATCACTCTTTCTTTTCGTCTTTGTATTCATTCTATGTGTTGCAGATGAAATTAAAAGACATACTCAACCGTAATGACAGAGTTGCCAAACGATGCATTACCTGCGCTCTCAACCTCATCTGCTCGCACTTTTGATGTTGGCATGCATCAATCCTACACAGCTTGCTTCACTTTTCATTTAAAGTCGAGATCGCCTCACCTATAAGCATTAGCAAAGGCACAAGCACAGTAGTACATACCCTTTTGATCGTATACCAGTAATATTAGCACTGGTAGCTACCTCAGCTTACTAGAGATCGCTCAGTGGATCATTTATAAGGACAACTTGAGAGCTGTCAATATGGCACAGGGTTAGGGTTAGGGCAAGTCAATCTTTGCACACATCGAAGTCTATGGGTCCTCATTATGTCGCTTGTCCTCCGGCCTTTGATATTACGAAAGCCCACAGTCGCATTGGAGTGAGCCCTCAAGTAGGACGTCTCGTCTTCATGCTTCTACTATCTCCACAACTTGGGTCTTATCTCTGCATACCCTGATATACCCTCGACGATTCGCAATTCAATGCTACGTCGTTCGTTCCTAATAGAATGCACGACCCTATCCAGAAACTGCACGAAGTTACCAGAACGACACGATCACATATGACCACTAAAGTCCCATAGCAAAGACAATCATGCGTCGCATACTCCAGCAAGACGCAACGTACCCGACTATAGCCGACCAGTCAATGACCAATTGCACGAAGAAGATGCCGTCTTCCCGGGGTTCTCAGTGCAACAAGGAGACTGCCGCACCAATTCCCGCTCATAACTGACAGGAGCTCACAATGAGCACCACGGGGAAAAAGGGACACCGTCACATAGGCACATTTGAGCCCAGTGAGGTCTCGGCCGTATGCCCAACGGTGCTAGCAGTACGCACGAGGGCTTTAAGTCCAGAGTAGGAAAGTTGGTAGTCGATCAACAGCCTTCTCGGTGCTAAGCATCTATCTAGTTGGCTAAACGGGCGAAATCAGCCTGGCTAGTCAGTCCTCAGCGAGGAAGGCTGCTGTAGTCAACGGTCCACTAGAAAAAGGAGGTACGTTCCGTGGGAGGCCTTACGATCTTTACAGGATCGATCTTTCCACATGGGGAAACGAAGTCAAGATAAGGAAATTTATATAGTAGTTTGTGGAAGATGAAAACGGTCTGTACCATATTTGATCGATCACGAGACCCATCAGTCAGTTTGCGACAGTCGGATCAAAGAGCATTGGCGTCGGCATAATTTGTCAACCACGAGTAAGCAACCACGAGTGAGCAATCGAGTCGAAAAGCGCGCTCCCACATTTGATCGATACTGTAAGTCGTATAGCACAGCCCCAAGCGAATTTGTCTACCTCGACTGCTGAAACATGCTATTTGGGTTGGGAATCACTTAGCAGGATCCAAGGAGGATAGTGTACCAGTAGTACGATGTGCGGCAGGTCGTACCGAGGCCGCGGGATGACAGCACAGTTGGTTGTTTTCGCATCCAGCTTGTGGGCGGGCTAGGAGATCTCGCTTGCAAGCCCGAGTGCGAACCCCTAGGATCAGGTATCCTCAGATGGAGGTTGTTCGAGCAACAACGGCCTGCATGTCCGCCTTTTTAGCGTATGTGATGGCCGGCAATTTGGTCAAACGGCGTCCAGTCTTGGATACATCGCCGGTCAGCATTACCTACGTTATTCTCTTTGACAGGGAAAGCGTTCAACAGAAACTTGGTTGTAGGTGTTCAGGAATAGAGTGAAACATGCGATCGCGAACTTCTGGAGATGACAGGCCTCAGAGGAATCCGTGACTGACCATTTTTAGGAGATCCGCAGATCAACGACATGGGCAGGGTCGATCGGATAAAAGGGTCGGTCCGGCGCGTGCTGATCACATGGCGAATGAAGAGGCCGTGCGCAACGCTATCGATCTTCTCCCAACGTCGGTCACCATCCTCCAGGTCTCCCTCACACATGGCATGGCAGGAAGTGTTACGACAATGGAAGCGGAGACCGTACATGTATCGAACGACAATGTTTTCATTCAATACAGCACTTGAATGCTGCTAATCAACGGACGTGAAGATCGCAACCCGATTCAGTCGCCTCTACAGGCAAGTCCCGCCCCTTACGCTAAGGCGTTGTGATGAAACACCGCCCTAAGCTCTTCACGACATCGACCCCAATAGTCAAAACGGTCGGTCGACTTACACCGACAGATAGCTCGCAACTTGGCCGTTCCTGGCAAAAAGCACATTCACGCTCTAAGAATACCAGCAGTCGGGTTACCGCAAGGCCGCAAGATGGTCTTCGAGACGGGTGATCAACGACTCGCGCGTGGAGAATCATGCCGAAGGCTTCCGCATGGCTGACCAGACCGACCTCAACGGGCTTCTGTCAACTGGTCGAACCTGCTATATAATGGACAACCATTCCCAGGTCAAGTACATTTCTCTCTCCAGTCCATTCAATCATTCCATCTTTCTGTCTTCCGCTGTCCCTGTTGAACTGTGTTTAACACTACACTCGCTATTTCATTTCACAACATAACAATCGCTCATATTCCAACTCATTAATCCCGTCATCCACATCAAACAACAATAAATTCACAACAAAACACAACAACTCTAATCAAAATGGTCAACTACGCTTTCACTTTCGCGGCTCTCATCGCCGCTGCTTCTGCTGCCCCTGCCAACTACGCCCCGGAGGCACAGCTTGAGCGTCGCACTTTCGGTCTCTTCGGCCTTGGTGGTCACGGTGGTGTTGGTGGCAAGGCTGGCATCTCTGGCAACGCTGGTGTTGGTGCTGGTGTTGGTGCCAAGGGCCGTACTAGTGTCGGCGCTGGTGTTGGTGCCCACGGCGGTGCTGGTGTCGGTGGCAAGGGTCTCGTCGGTGGTGCCGTTGGCGCTGGACTTGGCCTTGCTGGTGGCCTCCTCGGTGGCCTCGGCGCTCACGGCGGTGCTGGCGTTAATGCTGGTGCTGGTGCTGGCGCAGGTGCCGGCGCTGGTGCCAACGTCCACTTCGAGGCTGACGGCAAGCTCGCAGCTGGATGTGTTACTGGCCTCGAGGCCAAGCTCCCTAGCATCTGCACTGGTGTTCGCGGCAGACTTCAAGGTGGTGCCGGCGTTCGCGCTTCTTTCAAGGCTGAGGTGAAGGCTCAGATTGGTCTGGACCTCTCTGACAGCGACTGCATGGCCATCATCAAGGGTATTGCATCCATCGGTGCCACCATCAACGGTGACGCTGAGATTACCGCTGATATCGGCATCAGCGGCCAGGCCCACGGCGCTGCATCTGTCAAGTTCAGCGCTGGTCTTGATGCTCTCATTGCTGGGGCTGGCAACATCCAGGGCTCCATCGACAACGAAGCCGAGTTCGGCATTGGAGCTCTTATCACTGGCCTTCTCTCCGCCGGTGTTGCTGGTGCCGCTCAGGGCCACATCCAGCTTTCTGGTGCTGCCGGTGCCTCCGTTTCCGGTGCTCTCTCCGCCGGCGTTGGTGCTGGTCTCTCGGGAGCTGCTGGTATCACTGCTGGTTGCGGTGCCTTCCTTGGTGGTCTCTTGGAGCTTGGTGGCAAGTTCAACGGCAAGGCTGATGCTCACATTGGTGCCTTCTTCGGCATTGGTGGTGGTGCTTCCCTTGACTTCTCCGCAAAGGGCGGTGCTGAGGGTGGTATCGAGGGCCTGATCGCTGGCCTTGGTCTTACTGGATCTGCTGATGGAAAGCTGAATGCCGCTGGCGGCTTCGTTCCTAAGGCGATGGGTGAGATCGGTCTCGGTGCCTCTGGCCACGGTGGTTTCGCCGCTGGTGTCAACGGCGACGTCCACGGTTCCGCTGGTGCTTCGGGCAAGGGTGGTGTTGAGGCTGGTGCTGGCGCTTCCGGCAAGGGTGGTGTTGAGGCTGGTGCTGGCGCTTCCGGCAAGGGTGGTGTTGAGGCTGGTGCTGGCGCTTCCGGCAAGGGAGGCGTTGAGGCTGGTGCTGACGCTTCAGGCAAGGGTGGCGTTGAGGCGGGTGCATCTGGCAAGGGCGGTGTTTCCGGCTCTGTTGGCGGTTCCGCCGGTGGCGCTGCCAAGGGTGAGGGTGAGGGTGGTGTCGAGGTTGATGCCTCTGCCGGCAAGGACAACAAGGACAACGGCAACACCAGCTACTCCAACAAGCACGTCGACAACGGCTCTGACAAGTCTCCTTCCGCCCCCAAGAAGAACAGCTGCGAGGATGTCCCCGAGGATGATGACAACGAGTCCACTCCCTCCGACACCGAGCAGTCTCCCGCTCCTTCTGAGTCTGCTCCTCCTAGCAACTCCACCACCACCCCTACCTTCGGCGGCGACAACAAGGGCCCCGACTCTTACTCTGCTCCCCCTGCCTACAAGGCTCCCGCCTCCTACCGCTACTAAGCGCAGAGACACACAATCTCTCTCTCCTCTGCGCGACTGATCCTCTCTTGGACCCAGACGACCTTTCGCAGGCAGACACGACCGACCTTTGACGACCGGTAGTCCGGATCGAGTAATTAAAAAGCATGGCAATGACGCCCCTGGATGTTGGATTGGAATATGGCATACACTCATTAATTTTTACCTGACCGCTTAGTAAATAATCTGGTACTACACCACATCTCGTATCAAACACAGTTATCTATAACCACTCTTCCACGTCTCTTTGCTATACTCAATGCATGTTCACACTCTTGAATGGTAGAAGAATCTTCACTTCGACACAGAATTCCGAATGTGTGATTTCTTGAACCGCGATTCTCGCGTTGTCATTCGTCCAAAGTGGCTAGTCGATATAGAGATTCTGTTACTTCAGGCGCTCTCGCGGTCTGGCTTCAAAGGCTGTACTGTTTGCTCTGCCTCTGAGATAACATCTACGCTCACATTCCCTAATAGTCTGTAGTGCACTATCTTCATCGACCATAGACTAAAATATGTTTTCTAATAACGATGAGATGCTATCTGCTTATAAGTTTCTTTAGTAGTCAACAGGCTGTTATCGTTACACGTAGGAAAATTATGCTCACTTAAGCCGCTGAGATGCCAGTACAGAGTTTATATCTAGACCGCGAGGCGCTGTCTCTCCTGCGAACCAGACCTGCCGGTCGCATACACGGCATTGTTTCTGAACAACGACCTTATATCAGGGCGGTCCACGCCATTGCTCAACATTTTGAGCCGGAGCTTGTAGTCCTTTGGCGTCGTCTACACTGTTTAAGACTTTAGCCACCACTACAAACGCTGGGAGGCGATTGAAGGCTGAAGCGAGGGAAAATCAACATTGCCGCGATGAAGACGATGCGCTCGTTGCTGGCTGGCAATTTGCTTGGGATGGAGTAGAATGCTAGACGCATCATAGTAAAGCACACCATAAGTAACTCTTCATTACTCTTGCAGCTCGAAGTAATACATGAGTGTGCATTAATGTTCTCGATAATGACGTATGATTAGTCTCAGGGACGATGGTTGCCAGGGCTCTCTCAAGCAACGGTTCAAACGTCGACTTGAGCAGCCGATCTCTCAAGATATCGTCACAAACACCTCATCAACCATCAAAGGCAACGAAAAGAAAAGCACTTAACGCGATCAACACGAACGGTACACGTCAGCATTGAGCAGAAGTGCGTGCATTAGCGTCAGATTCAGATCTCAAGGGGATCACAAAACCTTCGATCTGAGATCCAATCCCCAGCTTCTGACAGGCTGTTCCTGCGCTAGACTCGTCCCTTGGAGTCGTGACGTTCATCATCGCGCGACTCCAACCTTTCCAATTTGCTTAAGGCTTGTGCTTGGGTGAATACCTGTGCCATCTAGAGCTCGCTTCCGTCATCGCTGTGTCTTTATGCGGTAAGGTGCATCGCTCGCTGAGATAGGCTTTGCATCAGATCGCGTGCCGGAAGGCCGTCACTGGCTGCCCTTGCAATCGCCATCTCATATGCATGCGCTATCGGAAACCCTTCCCCATGCTTCCAGGTGCATTGGACGTGACCTGTTGCACGGGTGTCGTCTGTTGACATCAACATGACATACTTGAGAATCACAATAGTGCATGACGCGCCGGGTACCTGGGAGATGTGGAGGGTCGAGGCTGAGTGCCACGACAGTAGGACAGACGAAAAGGCCATAAGTACTGCTTGGGTGCTCACCGACAAGCATTTTTCTTCATTCACACAAAGAACCCAACCGTCCCAACTGTCCCAAGAATACATCCAAACACCACACTTTTTCCATCACAAATTACCACCAGAACACAATCATGAGCGCCCAAGATATCCCCACCGGCGAGGTCCAGGACAACGAGTACCAGAGCCGTACTGGCCAGAGCGAGATCCCCGTACAGGCCGACGACAAGGCCGTGGAGGACCCCATTGATCCTGACACCGCCGATTCCGACGCCCAGCTTGGTAAGTCGATTACTGTCTGCAATTCTTTGATGTAACACATAAGCTAACACACAACCCCAGAGGCCGACGAGAAGAACGCCATCGACCAGAGCAACATCATCGACGAACGCACCAGAGGCGCGACCAAGTCTTCCGGTACCTACCAGGAGCCCGGCGACGAGGAGGGCCTCCCCGGCCCTGAGGATGGCACCAGCCGTGTTGCTGGTGGCCCCAACTAGAGATGCACGCGCATAATTGTCGAATGCACGCATAACGCCCATATTTTATATACCATAATGTGAACCGTTCTTGATCATCAACCTTCCCCGATTCATACCTTGCAGCGATTGTGTAGTGATCAATTTCCGTCATATCACTGTTGATGAAAGCTAGGTGACTGATTTCGAGACCCATATTCTATCGTTTGTTGGTCCAGACAGTTTTCATCGACCTCAATGCAATCTGACGCCTCCATCTCACGCAGCTTATGAACCACGAGCGACCAAAAACGATCAATGGACAGTACCTGGTCTTCTCGCAGACATAGGGATGCCCCAAAAAGGCAAAAGAAATGCCGCTTCTGTGGATCGAACACAGTACCTCCAGAAATCGCATGTTAATGCGGGACTCAAGTGAACTTCAGTCTGGCGCTCTCCCAGGTGAGCTAAAGCGGCTTTCATGTTCTTATGGCAAGGCATAATCTATACGAAGCTTTGCATTGCAAGGTTTCCATCAGATCGCGCCAAAATATCGGTTTCTGACCTCACACTATCGACGAACCATTAATGGATGCTCAACGGCGTCGCTCAAAGCTTGCCGGCTCCCTTGACCATGGTAGCTGTGTCCCGCGTTGAACGAGATCTCACTTTGCTTTTCTTTCACTAATCAACATTTAGCCGGGCGGCCAGTTTGTTTGATAGAAGGGTTGATCACATCAGTCAGATCCTGCAGGTGATCAGATCTTTCTTTAGTGAGAGAATTACGAGTCCGTGATTGAAGATTTTATGAACTTCATTCGTCAGAATTGCGGCTTCAATGCTCATGTAACGTATCGACGTTCGATGTGTTGGCGATCCATCATTGGACGATGAAGCGCGCGCTTCGACTGGCGAAGACGGTGTTGTGCTGGAAAGGTTTCCTACATATGGATGCTGCGCCGTTAACCAACGAAATGTCAGGCGAGAATTGCATGCTGCACTATCGGCTGCCAGGTATCACTTTCGATGGAAGTTGGGGTGTATACAGTAGCTGCATCTGACCAGGGCTCGCTACAGAGTTATGGACACTTCGCTCGCCATCGCAGCTTTACTCAGTAAGATGGCCGTCCATCGGGCGTCACTATGTCCCCAACTAAGATCAGACTCGTGTGCTTCACGTGCCTCAAACGAACCCCTTCATCCCAAGCTTCTGCAGCAAAGAAAACAGAGATCCCTTGGGAACAAACCCAGCATACGTGGACTGCCACTCGGCCGCAAACGAACCTGTACTGTATGTCAGAGCAACTCGAATAGTAGCATCGCTGCACAGCAAATCTGGTAATTCTCACCTTCCAGAATCCCACCCTCTGCAAAACCCAACGCCTCAATCACCCAGGGCGCCAATAAGACCAAGATCCCCAGCGCGATGAGCGCGCACAAGATCGGATGTTCTCTCACAAAGCCCTCGACGCCGTTAACCACGCCTTCGACCTTCTCGTAGGTCTCGCGGAACGCAGCGCTCATCGGGCGCGCAGTCTCGATGGCTGTTTGCATGCCCTCGAAGACAGCTCTGGCGAACTTCTCTCTCCAGGTTACCTGACGCCAGCTGTTGGTGTCGATAATGTTTGCGAGGCTGTGCTTCAGCTCGGTTCCTGTCTTCTCCGCGAGGAAGATAGTGTTGACGAACGTGGTGGCGGTGCGAGTGGCGTCATCATTGTCGTCGCTCAGTTGCACGGCGTGTGTCGTGCTCGGTCGGTGGCCGAGACATTGCAGGAGGAAGTCCATGGCTGGCAGATCTTGCAGATGCAAGTTGTCGAAAGGGATTGAGAAGGAGGTTGATCGCTTTACTTGGGGATGTCATGCGTGGCAGGGTAGATAAAGACCAGGCAACTTGGTCCGTGCAAGCAAGCACTGCGGCGCTCACTCACTGAACCATCTGAGGCATGAAAATGCAGGGTAATCGTTGGTTCGGCGACTGGAAACATCGCCCATAGGCTGCCAGCATTGGGAGTAGAAAGCAATACCTGCGCGTGCCGCAAAGTGAGTCGTGGCGTTTATCTGCGTTGGCGGCGCGTACGGCACAGCACACGCACAGCCTCCTGCATGTACATGTACCTCTTGTATCCTCACAAGGAAGCTCGCGGTCTAGCTTCAAAGTCCGTACTGTTCGCCTTACCGCTAAGGGGCCGGTACGAAGTTTGAATCTAGACCTTAAGGGAAGCCATGTTTACCTGAGATCCTGCAATGCTCACCGGTCAGCAAGCGGCTGCCAAACTGGCTCGTCCAATCTATAGGCAGACGGTCGCCACTAACACGCTTCCCTATCCACTGCAGATCAGAAACCATCTATAGCTTCACAGAAAATAGAGATGGTGCTCGCAGAAGATATGCTGTGAAATAACTTTTTGTATGAATCTCTTAGCCAATCTTTCACTCGAGCACGCCGACTCGCACAGTAAAAGTCAAAAAAAGGGCCTCATGCAAAGCTTTCCCCTGGAACTAGTAACAAGAAGGTCGATTATAAAAGAAAACGACAAAAACAACGCCAAGCGCTCCACCCGAAGAACAGACACAAAAATGGTAGTAGCTCGCCGTACGTACTCAAACACTTTTTCCCAGATCCCTCTTTTTTCGTCTTTCTTCTACCTGCCGCTGCGCTCGCGAGTCCTCTGTCTGCGCTCCTTCTCCTTGACGGGGTCGTAGACGAGGAACTCGTGCAGGGCGCTGCCACCGGGAACCATAGGCAAGACGGGAATCTTCTGGTCGGTGACGACTTCGAGCAGAGCGGGGCCCTCGCCGGAGCCCTCGATCAACCACATCAGGTCCTCCTCGAGGTTGCCGATCTTGGTTGTCCTGCGGGCGGGGACGTTCATGGCCTCGGAAAGCTTAACGAAGTTGGCGTTGCGCTGGTGGGTGTGTGAGAAGCGGTCGTTGTAGAAGAGAGATTGCCATTGGGTGACCATGCCCTGCTCTTCGTTGTTGAGGATGATGATCTTGACGCCAATGTTGAACTCTGCGGCGGTAGAGAGCTCGGTCAGGGTCATGGAGAAGGAGGCGTCACCGTCAATGTCGACGACGAGCTTGTTGGGTTGAGCGACCTTGGCACCGATGGCGGCGGGAAGACCGAAGCCCATCGTTCCAAGACCACCGGAAGTGATCATGGTGCGAGGTGCGCGCCAGCGGAAGTGCTGGGCGGTCCACATCTGATGTTGACCGACACCAGTGGCGATGATGGTCTCGTCCTTGCGGTGAGCAGTCAGGTCTGAAAGCTTGCTGATGACAGTCTGGGGCTTGATGAGCGCGTCGGGGCCATCCTCCTTCTCGTACGCCCAAGGGAAGCGCTCCTTCCACGCCTTGATCTGGTCGAACCACTCTTGTCTCTGTGATACGGTTCTTGACTCGATCTGGGGAAGCATGAGGCCAAGGTTGGCTGTCACATCACCCTCAACGGCCTCAGTAGCCTGAACAACCTTGTTGATGTTCTTGGGCATGATGTCGAAGTGGATGATACCGCCACGACCCTCCTCGGCGGCCTTGCGTGCTTGAGGGGCGAAACGCGGGACGTGTCCAGTGATACGGTCGTCGAAGCGTGCGCCAAGAGCAATGACCAAGTCGGCTTCCTGCATGGCCATGTTGGCATATGCTGAGCCGTGCATACCGAGCATGTGCAGAGACTTGAAGTCGAGCTCATCGTAACCACCAAGACCTTGGAGAGTTGTGGTTACAGGAATCTGGGCCTTTTCTGAGAGCTCCTTGAGAAGTTTGGGACCGTCAGGGTGGCCAAGGACACCCGCACCAGCGTAGACGACTGGCTTCTTCGCAACGTTGACCAACTCGGCGCAGCGCTTGATGCTAGCCTCGAGCTGGGCGTTGGCAAGCTCGCGGGCAGCCTGGGAGGCGGCAGACGGGTGTGAGGGAATAGAGGTCGAGGCCATAGGAATGGCGCGCTTAAGGATGGCACCAGTCACGTCCTTGGGAAGATCGACCAGGACAGGACCAGGGCGACCAGAGTTCGCAATCTCGAAAGCCTCGTTGATCCTTCTCGGCAGCTCGGCAATGTTCTTAACCATCACGTTCCACTTGGTGCAAGCCCGAGAGATACCAATAACGTCCGCCTCTTGGAAAGCATCAGAGCCAATGGCAGTTGTAGGCACCTGACCACAGAAAACGACCATCGGGGTACCGTCCATCAGAGCGTCCTGCATCGGGGTGATCACATTGGTCGCGCCAGGGCCAGAAGTCACGAGGACAACACCAGTCTTTCCAGAGGCACGGGCGTAGCCCTCAGCCATGTGGCCTGCACCCTGCTCGTGTCTGGGGAGAATGAAGTCGAATTCCTTGCTGTTGTAGATGGCATCGAAGACGGGAAGAATGGCACCACCGGGGTAGCCAACTAGAAATTGCTCGTCAGTACCTCACCGACTGTTGTAGACAGCGCTTGCGGCTTCACTTACAGACGTGCTTCACGCCCTGCCTCAGCATCATCTCGTGGAAGATCTCGCCGCCATTCTTGCCAATGAAGCTGTGATCCAGCTCGGGCTGGCGGTATGGCTGGAGAGGTTGCGCCTCACGCAGCTTCGAGTCTTCGCGGTTGAATGCTGGGCTGGGGACGGTGCGGGTCGCGGTGGCGGAGGAGGCAGCGGTGGCCTGGGACTGCAGGGGCGCCTTAGCGGAGACATTGCGTTTGGCAGTGGTCTGGCTCTGGACGGCGGAGGTGCCTCTGTTGTAGGGTGACAATGCTGCCATACGCGAGGACGACGAAAGGTTTCGCCGAGCTCGGGGCAGGCATTGGAGGGCCTGGCGGGCGGAGTGTGACTGCAACATGATGGTGGTGGGGATGTGTAGCAGTCAGTAGGCGCCTGTTTGGAAGAGTCTGGCGTCTCTTATGAGGGAGAGGGGAGATTGTGAGTCGTGGGTTGAGTCACGAAGGTGCTTGGGTGCGCCTCGCCTCTCGAGAATATACTTGAAGAGCGGCCGATCTCGCCCATTGCAGCTGTGGGCAATTCCCCGCAAAAACTTCCGCTCGGTGGCGCTTGCATGCTCTGCTGCTGACCCAGCCGGCTGCACGGAGCCCTTTCTGCTCCCCCTGCGCCCAAACACGTCACTTGGCTATGAAGGAAGGACTGCAGCAAATAAACAAGCACCTTCAGATATCGCTATACCACACATATATCATGACCCAGTGAATCCATTTGCCACAATATTCAATACAGCATGGACACCACATTATCGCCCACCAACAGTGTCCGCCGCCAGGGAAGAAACATCTCCCATCCTTTGCCTCGGCGTAGCACCGTTGGCCCCTTAGACGCTGTAGACGAGTACGCTATTCCCGCCATCCATACTCGAAATGGCCCACGCTGAGAGCTGATATAGTCCACTAGCTGAGCCGTCACGCTCGCAACAGCCAGACTCGCAAGTCACGTCTCCTGCCATCTCTCCCAGGCCTGCATTCGCCAGCTCCGTACACTCGCCGTCTTCTTCGCAGCTTCCTGAAGCAGCACATGCCCGTCTCTCCACCATCCATGTTGATTTGCAATTCCTATTGGATCGTCGACTCTACCATCAAGTCCCTGCCGATGAGATCGCTCCAGGATTTGCAGAGTCGAAGCATCAGCCTCCGCTGGGTTCGCCACTGGAGGACTTGATCCAAGGAGGCCATTTCCGCAGGGCAGCCGAGACAGCTCTGACTGAGCTATTAGCAACCAGCCCCGGTGATGTAGACCGCATCTTCAAGCTGATCTACACTCGTCTGGCGTGCCTGATTATCATCTCCCGACCGGATCTTGCAGCAGATGAGGCAGTGCCATTGACTGACTTCCTCAACCGTAACACCCCAGACGCCAAAGATGTTTTGCCTATCGTTCCTTGGGAGCTGAGACTCATTCTGGTCAGACTACAATCCATCGCAGCTGCAGACGATGGAAGGCGAGCCGTCATGTCGCTGTATGCTCTCTCTGGCGAAGTACGATCGCACCTTGCTGAGGCTAAAGCGGATGACGACGAAGCTTCTGTGCAAATTTGGAGTGAGCGTCTCACAAACCTTGGACTCCGGGTAGCAGACACCCTGGTCGAGATCGGAGAGCTTGAAACAGCTGTTCGCCACCTCGACACTCTTGTCGGTGTTGACGCGGATATTGTCAACTCAAGAAAAGCTTTGCTCAGCATTCGTATGGGCGACCTCAGTAGTGCCAAGACATCACTGGAGAAAGTCAGTCCTGGTGTCAGTAAAGACATACACAGTGCGTTGCTACGAACGGCAGGTGGTGACTTCTCCAAAGCAGTGGACGATTGGAGAGCCTTAGCGGAGCAGCATCCCGACAACGAGCTTCTTGGCCAGAACCTCTCTGCTTGCCTCCTCTACACTGGCCGTATTGCTGAGGCCCGTTCTATCCTGGAAAGCATTGCAAGAGGGCCAAGTGTGTTCCCAGCTCTGCTATTCAATCTCAGCACAGTCTACGAGCTATGTACAGATCGATCGATCGAGCGCAAGGCCGGTCTGTCACAACACCTTGCTCAACGGACGCCATCTGCTACAACTGGTGGCTGGGAGAGAACTAATCCCGATTTCAAGCTTTAGAACGAGCTGTGAAATCAATCGTGGCGGAAATCTGCTCAACAAGTAACTGATCAATTTTGTCCATGGAAAAAGCACATTGGCCTTTCTTTCCGTTCCAGCGCCTGCTGGGCGTCTCTCAACTGCTCTCTGGCCTTCTCTACGTCAAATCTCGAGCTTCCAGTCCTCTCAACAACCGCTTTCCAGAACCGTACCGCTTCGCGTGCGTGGTCTCTACACACCATATAGTCAGCAGCGGCCTCCTCGAATCTCGAAAAAGAAAGCCGTTAACAATGGATGACTTACAGTCTCTCAACATCCTTTACCCATCCCAAGCCGTCGACTGCCAACATCGCATGCGCCCTAGCCATCACTGCCTCGCTTGGCTGCTGCTCTCCCTTCTTCTCGGTGATCCCGATGCACACGCACGCGCACGCAACGGAATCCCTGGGAATGTGTCTTGACGCGAAAAGCCTCTCGGCTCTGTGAATCTCGTGGATCTGGTTGCGGGTAAAGAGCGCTGGGATGTCTGCGGCGTCGCGCGAGAGTTCGCGGCGCTGGCGGGTTTCGGCGTGGTTCGCCATTGGTACGCAGGTTCTGTGGCTAGATTTCAAAATGGACGGTCGATGACTTGGAGACGCTTTATGTGAGTTTGGGCAGACTCTGCTGAGCGGCAGTGTTGTGTGTTGTCGCAGGGGAGATAAGTTCACCAATCATCTTCGCGACATATTGTCCATTGTCAAGCGAAAGGAGAGAGAAAATGTCTTGCAGTCTTTGTTGCCTGCTGGAGATCTCAAGTTGTGAGAAGTTTTATCATCGCAAACAGACGCTCAAAAGACTGGTGTTCATCAGCCGCTGTAGGTCCTGATATCTGTCGCAGACAGCCGTTGTGCTGGTGTGGTGAAATCTTACGTAAGACTTTTTCGACCTCAGCTTTCACGAATAGCTCGCCCGTCTCATCTCAACTACCATGATGTGACTACTCGCCTCTTGTGACTGTATTCGG
Organism: Cladosporium velox; assembly: GCA_024604135.1. Taxonomy (NCBI): domain Eukaryota; kingdom Fungi; phylum Ascomycota; class Dothideomycetes; order Cladosporiales; family Cladosporiaceae; genus Cladosporium; species Cladosporium velox. Next base: position 558,523 of record JANIIF010000015.1, read on the forward strand.
AAAAGGGAAAAGATATATGATCATGCCGCAGTTTCTGGTACCATTTGACCGAAACGAGAACTTGTCAAATGCACATCACCAAGTCATCAGTTCACTATGTTGGAACAAGGAGCTCGCAATGCTCAATCATACAGTGGCCTTGCGCTACAAGTCTCTCAATCGCTTGCTGGCAACGAAACTTACGGCATGGGACATAAAGAACTTTGGTGGTGGTGCTTTTTCTTACCTCGTTCTTCTTCTGCTGAGTTTGACAATTGGGCGATGTGGACTGGTGGATGGTGGTTTATCTGTCGAACCGGCGGCGTTGAGCGAGGATTTCCCTGAAGCCTTTCGAGCATTTGCATGCCTGGGTAGTCAAGATCGCAACAACGATGGTGTCGGATCTTGCCCGAACAATCATCATCTCGGAGTCTCATGATATTTGCAACTCCCGCCGAACAAAACCCACGGCCACAAACAACCAGACTTCACCGGTGAGATACACGCAACGACAAAGGGGAAAAAAAGCTCTTCATCATAACACGTCCCATTTCCGCCCTACCAACGAGACACGAGAGTGAGTGACCTGTAAGGCGCATACTCCAATGCCTCGCCAGCACAGCAGCATCTATAATTTGTGGTTAAAACTCTTTTCATCACGTCCTCCCCATCTTCGTTCCGCCATCCTCCCCTTCTCTGTGCCAACTCATTATTAAGGTAATGCGTACGCCCGTCAAAAACAAGAAAAGGACAAATCAGAATGCCGTCGCCGTTTTTTGGTTACGCAAGAAGGGAAAAGGAAAAGGTGAAAAAAGGAAAGTGTTAAAGGAAAAAAAGGATGGTAAACACACAAAAGAAGATACAAGAAATTTAACGAGAACGGAGCAGGAGAAAAACGCCCCTTTCTTAGGATGACTTCGCCGTTGATGCGCCTTGGGACTGATCCGGGATTGTGGGGAGGAAAAATGAAAGCACTGGCATCGTGCTATTGTAGGTGTTGTAGATGGGAGTTGGCGGGTTCTTGTGGCGGATGTGAGACACGGCGTCGAGCTGGCGCCACTTCACATGCGAACTGTTCCGCGGTGGCTTTCAGTTGAGGCTTAATGCAGGCATGCGCGCATGCCATTATAGGATCACGCAGCAGCCACTTTGCTTTTTGTGGTCGCCACTTAGCAGACTCTGCCTTGTTGCTGCTTCGAAGACATCGTCTACGCCCTCGCCTGTGAGTGAAGAACATTCGAGGTACTTTTTCGCACCAATGCGCTTGCGAACGTCTTCGCCTTCTTCGGCTGTTAGGAACTTTTCGGAACGCTTGCGCATTTCTTCTTGTGCGACGGGGTCGTCACGAAGATCCTTTTTGAGGCCGACGAGAATGATAGGCACACCGGGGCAGCGTTCGAGGACCTCAGGATGCCTGAGAATGATTGTTAGTGGACCGCGATGCAAAATATCCAGCTGAGATGCCATACCATTTGGTTGTGATGTTTTGTAGAGAATCTGGACTTGAGACGGAAAAGGCTATGAGGATTACGTGTGCCTGGCTGTAAGCGAGTGGTCGCAGGCGCTCGTAGTCTTCTTGGCCAGCGGTATCCCATAGAGCGAGCTGGACGGATTTGCCGTCGACGCGGCAGTCTGTGACATAGTTCTCGAATACTGTGGGCACATATCGCTATATCGCAAGTTAGTAGGAGTTGGAAACTGGTAGATGTGGGCAACGAACTGTAGGGAAGTAGCCGAGAGTGAAGACGGATAGCAGACTGGTCTTTCCGCATGCGCCGTCGCCGATGATCACCAGCTTCCTAGTAGTAAGGTATCAGAACATGTTCGTGGGTTCAAGTTTATCCGGCTTATCCTACCTCCTCATCACTTGCTGATCGCCTTGTGCCATTGTGTATTGCTTCTCGGCCAGCCGAGGGTGATGCTGACAAGTCGAGAGACGATTATAAGGCCAATGGCTTCGTAAGCTATCCGGCAAGACGGCAGCTTCCAGCTCTTGATCTGATTACAAGCGACGCGAGGCCCTACGAAACCGCAGTGTACCGAGACGGGGATGGAGTGTGGAGGCGGCAATGGATCGATGGCGCTATAGTGGTGTAGACGATAGATGGTGGGCGAGAGTCGACTCGTTGGGGAATGGCCAAGCTGCGTGGTGCAAGAGGTGGCAGAAGCAGCAGCAAGGTAACCTTCTCGTGTTTCAAGATGCTCTCGGGCAACAGTCGGACTGTTTTGGCGCGATAGCCGTAGCAGTGGGGTGCGGTGGGCGAGGCGGAGGTGTGTGGAGGGCAAGCGGAGGAGGCGCCGGCGGTGGTGACGGCAGCGGCGTGGGCGGTGTCGGCGATGGGAGACTTGGGTGGTGGTGAGGAGTGGTGTGGTGTATTGATGTGGTGGAATAATGTTGGCGGGTCAGCGTCCCTGATGTTCGCTTGGGCAAGGTTGACGATTGGATTTGGCGGCGATCCTCCTCCACAGCTGCGCCACAAACCACACGAACTCGCTTATGCTGCCTGAAGCTGCGCAGCGCAAGTGCAGCAGCCCTTGCTCGCCTTGACCCAGCTCGGCCCGGTCGTGATGCTGTTTCTGGTGGCGGCCTTAGGCAGAGACGATGAGAAGTGGGAAGTGGAAATGGGAATCGGAAACAGCATGGCATCCACTATTCTAACTTTCCAACCTGCATCCCCGTTGGAGGCATGTGTTCGCGTGCTCGTGGGTGATCACTCGTTAGAGGGGGTGCTATGCTTCAGGCAAAGTTATTGACAGCTGCTATATACTGTATCTACTAAGTACTGAATTATACCTCGATAAACCATTGAGTGGAAGACAGCATTGCTTGTGCGTGGTTGAGGCGAGCTTCACGGACTGAAAGCACTACCTTGTGCTTGTGATTGCTCTGACAACGACAACGTGAATGGAGAGCTGTCTGCTAGATACAAGGCGACAAACATAAGTAAAGAATGTAGTGATGCATGCATCTATGTAGCAATCAATAGATAAGGTGGGTTCAATGGCCCAGCAGCATGAGATGCATGTATAAATGGAACGCATGTCAAACATGAGTAAGCATGATTTGTATGAGGCTTGCCATCTCGTATCACTCTAATATATATCATACTACAACACCATCACCATCTGATTATATCTCCAACAATATAATTCACATGCCTTAGTCAGTTGCGTCTAGTCAGGGTGCAGGCTTGACTTGACTTGATTTGACAGCCGGCAGCCGGCGTTCGTTCACTCTCAGAGTCTCAACTCTCCAGACTTGGCGCTACTGCGGGCGGCGGGCAATCGCGACCACGGCATCACAGACGACCAAAGCACAGCACAGCACAGCTCCACCACCCAACGCCGAACCCGACTCACCACCACCACCACACCCTACCCTCCCACCGCAGCTCCACGTCGGCCTGCACACACACCTCAACACATGCCGCCGCTCCTCCGCCCCTAACTCATTCCTATCCCCGACACAGCGCACAGTCATGGCGACCAACGCGCGCACTACACCCCAGCCACAGCCAAACGGCGTCATAACCGCGCCTCCGAAAGGACTCACAGGCGGCAATCGCAAGAAGCAGAAGCGTCGCGCAAAGAACGCTGCCCGCAATCTCCCCGAAGACGTGCCTCCGCCCGTCGCTCAACCCGCACCACTTCCCGCCGAGGCCGATTACGACGAGGACCCATTAAGGTACGACGACGAGGAATACGACGAAGAATACTCCGACAATGAGCCCCAGCACTACCACGACCACTACGCCCCATCTCAAGCCGCTTCCAACGGCTACGCCATTCCTCCGCCCGCGAAGAATCGCAAGAAGAACAAGAAGAAGCGGTCCAGTCACCATTACAGTCCGGATCTGCTGAGCTCCGCCATGCCCTCTCTACCCACACCACCTCCACCCTCACAACACACATCGGCAGCCGCTTTGCGCACCATGCACAAGAGCGTCGCAAACCACCCGAACATCTGGAACACGAGCACACAGCAGGAGCGGCAAAACATCAAGGACTTTTGGCTGAGTTTGAGTGAGGATGAACGGAAGTCGCTGTTGAAGATCGAGAAGGAGGCTGTGCTCCGCAAAATGAAACAGCAGCAGAAGCACTCTTGCTCATGCACTGTTTGCGGGCGCAAACGCACTGCGATCGAGGAGGAGCTTGAAGTGCTCTACGAAGGCTATTATGAAGAGCTTGAGCAGTACGCACATCACGATCCTCTTCCAACAGACGGCATGCTCCCGGAACCCTTGCAGCACCGCCCTCGCCTACCACATCCCCTGGCCGCGCCTCCACCAAATCCTCGGCACCGATCGAGTCAAATGCTCGAGCATTTGGACGAGGAGGAGGAAATCAGCGAAGATGAGGAATACTCAGACGAGGAAGAGGATGACGAGGAGGACGAAGAAGACGACGATGAAGAGGATTACTCTGACGAAGAGCCCGAACCACCGCGGGGTCCTGTGCCAGATTTCTTCAATTTCGGTCAGAACCTCACAGTAAAAGGTATTCTCACACCGTGGCTCGAAAAATTGCAATCCGGGCTAAAGGGAAAAACAGACAATCTCCTCACCGTAGCCGACGACCTATTGAAGAATGATGGGCGGAAGTTCATTGAGATGATGGAACAGTTGGCCGAGCGACGCATGCAACGAGAAAGCGAGGCTGAATACGCTGCTGCAAATCCCAGCCACCCTAACAATTATCCTCCAAATGATCCTGCATACAATCATGAAGACCCTCTTGCTGCTGGCGACGAATACGACGACGAAGAAGCCAGTTACGACAGCAACGAGGAATATGATGATGATTTGGAGGATGAAGACGAGATGGTAGGTGAAAACGGCAGACATGCTCCGCAAGCGTCCGAGTTTACTGATCGCGTGCAGGGTGGCTTGACAGAGGAGCAACGCATGCAGGAAGGCAGGCGCATGTTTCAGATATTCGCAGCTCGCATGTTTGAGCAACGAGTGTTAACCGCTTACAAGGAAAGGGTGGCCAAGGAACGTCAACAACAACTCATAAAGGAACTCGAGGGAGAGGAAGAGGAAAAGAAACTCAAAGAGGAGAAGAAGCGACGCGATGCCGAGAAGCGGAAAGAGAAAAAGCGTATCCAGAATCTCGCAAAGGCTGAAGAGAAAGAGAGGAAGGAAGCTGAGAAGGCGGCGGAAGAGGCTCGTCTAAAGGCTATCGAGGAGAAGAAGCAGGAAGAGGCGCGGCGAAAGCGTGAGGAGCAGCGCAAGAAGAAGGAAGAGGAGAGGCGGAAGCAGGAAGAGGAGAAGGCACGAAAAGAAGCTGAGAAGCAGCGGCGGCAACTCGAAGAGCAACAGCGGCGAGAGGAGACTGAACGAAAAGCTCGCGAACAACGAGCAGCTGAGAAAGCAAAGAAGGAAGAAGCGCGGAAACGGGAGCGTGAAGAACGTGAGGCGCGTGAGAAAGAGGCCAAAGAACGCAAGGCTCAAGATGAGAAGGACAGGAAAGAGCGTGATGCGAAAGCGAAGTCTGACCGGGAAGCGAGGGAACGCGAACGATCAAATCGCCAGTCCAACCCACCTCAGATCGCGAAGCGAGCTTCACAAGCTGGCATGGTCGCGGTGCCAGGTGTTCATCCAAAGCAGACACCATCAGGAATATCATCGCCTCATACAGCAGTGGCTACTCCTGCTGTTCCGAAAGCACCAACTCCAGCAAGACAGAAGCAACCCTCACAACATGGCTCGCACGCCTCGTCACCGATGCAACCACAGTCGCAAGTTTCCAGCGCACCCAGCAAATCCTCTTCGCCCGGTAGCGCAGTGTCGCAACAGCAATCATCGAATAGTTCGAGATCATTCGTGCCAAAGGGTCCTCCTCAAGGAGCTCACCCACCGCATCAGATGACTTCGCCTCTACATCAGCAGGTCCAGCCCCCACCTGGCATGCAGCACATGCAACATCACCAGGGCGCACTTGGTGGCATGCCTCCTCTCGGTTTCCAGGCCTTCCAAGGACCTCAGGGCCCGATGATGCACAACATGGGACAGCGTGGGCCAATGCCAATGTACGGCCATCAAGGACCGCCAATGGGCATGCCGAATCGCATGTCACCGTTTGGTCCTCCTGGTATGAACGGCATGAATGGCATGAACGGTCCTCCTGGCATGATGCATCCTCATGGGCGTGGGATGGGCTTTCCTTTCGACCAGCCCGGAGTTGGAGCGCCACCCGGTTTTGGACCACAAATGCCCCAACACCAGTCAAATCAGACGTCACCTCTCGGCCCGCCCATGTCCAATGGCGTACCAGGAACCGAAGTTCAGAGACCATCCTTGTCTGTTCACTCTCGTCAGCAGTCAACCGACAAATTCAGTCTTGGGGGAGCCGGTCAACCCATTGCACGTCCAGCGCCAATTCAACGTCCAGGCAGTATGCAGTCGCCTGGAGGAGAAGGCAGCATCAGCCCTCGAGCAGAGGCCGAAGCGCCGTCGAAGCATCTCGGTAGCTCCGCGCTGCTTGACGATTCAGACGAGCCCATTTCCCAGAACGAAAGTCGACGCATGTCTCATAACGTTTTGCCAACATCAACTCGCAGCCAGTCACTAGGCATCGGAGGATTGTTCCAACAAGCAAACAGCTTTGGTACACCAGTGACAAGCTGGGCTTCGCCGGTTCTGCCTCTTGGTCAGCCTCTTGGTCAGTCTCCAGGTCTCGGTCAACAGCAGTGGGGTAGTCTCCCAAATGCTAGTCATATGACCGGCTGGGCAAACAACAACACTGGTTTCGCGCCCAACGGCGCCTTCGGACCCATGGGAGTCGGTACACAATTGCCCATGCAAATGCACCGACCATCCGGTTTCGGCGGGCAATCCCGTCCTCTGACCATTCGCCTCGCCATCTGCCAAGCCTGCAAACAGCTCGGTGCCACGAACCCATCTTCCGACGGTTTTCACGACATTAACGCCATCTTGCGCCAAATGCCAGCCCTGCAACCTCCGCCCTCGCATCCCGAGCTCGAAGCAATCTGCGAGACAGAAGGCGACAGCCAGAACGGAGGCGGCGAGCTCAGCGCGCGCAAATCGGCGTCAGGGGGCGAGGTCATCGCTGTGAAGTGGACACCCGACAGCGGCACTCCCAAAGACCAAGGTCGCGGCTCGCACGCAGGTCTAGGCGAGATCGGCAGTCCGATGCCGAGCAGGACATCCCCTGCTGGCATCGCCTTCGAGCGCCCAGGCGGATTTCCTAACCTGGGAGCTGTGGGCTCGCCGGGTTACTAGGAGAACACAGGCTCTACGTCTTGGGAGTACAGCCGGCGGGTATGACCATGCTGGTCTGTGATTCTTTCTAGCAGGCTGCAACTGTAGCTACAACATGAAACGACGGGGGATTTGGGACGAATGACTACGCATTGCTCCGGACTTTCTCTTTTTTGGGTGCGCACTCGTTTTTCCTGGACGTGCTGCGAGTCGAGTTACACATCTTTCGTGAGCTTCGACACTTTGCTGTGGTCTTTTTTTTTTGGGACGACATGATATTAGTAGGAAGGGAGGAAAGGATAATACTATCTTTGCGGAGAGGGCTCGATACGCTCTCTTCCTATTTCTCGGCCCATGCGTTTGTCTTCTCTCACTCTTGCTCGTTTGATGTGATGTCTTCTTTTTGATGTGATCTATGATTTGTGCTTAAGTCCTTCCGTTATAAACGGGACATTGGGTTGTGTAGGAGCTCCACGCAAGTGATTGGGTTTGATTAGGCACGACTGCGCTGTGTTTCATCGGACAACTGGCATAACGTCGATCAACCATGTCGCCATCGAGACTGAGATCACGTCGTGGAAAACGTTGCGTGTTATTGCGATGCAGAGTTTCGAGCGCGTGGCCTTGGTGTAAGCTCTGATTGATTGACTGGTTGGAAGAGTGGGTTGTTGGATGCTTCGGGTATGACGGTATGGTTTGAAAGATAAGGTAGGGTACCTTAGTGTTCGATTGGCATGCTTTCAGAGTTTCAGAATTTACAGGTTGCGATTGAATATTTTGATCGAAGCATGTAAGTATTTCGTTCCTACTATCGAGTTCAATATGACTATGGATCCGAAGTTGGGGGAGAGGAACAGTAGACAGGTTTGAGAAACTGGAAGACAAAAGTCTGGTATGGCAATCGCGATGCTCTCCTATCATTGTTCTACTGCTCGCAAGCTCTGACGAAGCTTGTGGATGGATTACACCTTACGATGATGGACTGTAATTTCTTGTTATACTGACTGAGTACTATGGTAGTAGTTTTGCTCCGAGGGTTATTCGAGACCGTTCTTCGTTTACTATCCTGTGAAAAGCCCCCTGACGTGGGATGCTGGCCGTAAGATCTTCGGCAAAGGGTTAGCTATGACGATATCGAGCGTGATTGAGGATGCAATCATATCATCGTATCAACAACACGTTATCTAGCAAGGTATCATAAGCTGATAAGCCAACCGGATTCATGAGCGTAAAGACCCGGAAAACGAGTACTGGGTCCGTCTTCGGGGTAGACGCGCATCTGGCGATGTCGACAACTAATATGGGGACTAGTTGTCACGTGGTGTGGGGTGCGTTTCGAGGGGTCTTTCTTTACGCGAGGATGCAGATAAAAACGACGACATTACGGGGTGCAGAATTTGGGCCATGATGGCATAGTGGATAGTCGGCGAGGAGTTTAGTGGCGGGAAAGGGAGATGTAGGCCTTGTTTTTCTTGCTACGTCTATCGATCGCACTGAGAGTTCGATTGGAAGTGGTGGTGGGAGTTCTTCCCATTGACTTTTTTCTTTTGCTTTTTTGTTGGTGCTCGGGGAGGGTGGCTCATTAGGACGTAAAAGAGCTTGCTATGATGCGAGGTAGCGCCGCATGGGCGGCTTTACTTACTGTTGCGATGCGAATGCCTGCCTGCATGGATCTGTGCATATCTCTGCATGATATGAGCGTCCTTGTATATCCTCCATGTATGTGAGCCCTGCCAGCGCACTTCGGCGTTACGTGAAGGCGGGCTTGAAGGGTGGTCAGCGCAATGCAACCTCCGGCTTAGGTGTCCCTTTGGTCCTAAGCGCGCAGGCAGATGACCATCACATGAAGCCGCCAAATGGCAGTATGAGCAAAGAAGCTGAGTCGCCCGTGGACGAGGGCACCACACCGTGATCAAGGCGCGCGCGGTCAGGGTCTTCTAGATAAATTCTCGTTGATCACTACCTCATCTTGCCGCGCAGGAACTTCATCCGAGGGTGGCACGCTAGCAGGATGAGACAGACAGGCAAAAAAGCCGGGGTATGGCTGCAGAAGTCGTGCTGGACTTTTCTCGGTTGGGCCAATTTTTTTGCTTTGGCAGCGTCGCCTAGGCGGGTGTCTCTGAGGATTGTTGTCCTTTTCTGTGATTGTTTTTCTGAGCAGAGTTCACAGATGGCGTCCAGTCGCTCGGCTGGTGGGGCATGGACATGACGACGACGGCTGGAGGTCTGTGAACACCTGGACCCCTCCGAGCCTCTCTCTGCTGCCTGTTTGTATCGTTTGACTCACCTTCAGAAGGATGCAGGTGTGTATCATACATATCACAGTCACCAGCAGACACGCACGCGACAGCACAGAAGCAGGTACGCCCGTTTAGCCATGGCTGGGCGGCTGAGGGCGGGTAGGAGGCGACCGCAGTGGTAGGTATCGAACGCTGCATGTAACATGCTTTAGTCCCGGCAGGTCGCCGATGGATCTGGGCGCGGGCCTGGTGATTGGGCGAATGAGATGCTTGGGGGTAAGAGGCGGACAGCTGGGCCAAAATTTTGTAGAAAACTTCATCACCAGCGTAGAAAGTGGTGTGGCAAGCCTGTGTGCCAGTCGGCCTGTTTCTGTGTCAATCTCCTCTTCGTGACGACTCAGACTGTACGTAAATCACGACAGAGATGCTGTATAGCTCGCAAGGCCTCGGGTGGAATCAAAGTGCTGTGTCCAGTTGATGTCCCGTTCACCGCTCAGGCTTAGTTTAGCGCTAGTGTCAAAGCCCGCGAGGCCCGCTTTGGTGAACTCTACAAGGGCAGAACATCAGATGTGACTTTCTCCCCTCGCCCCGAGTTCCCTTCTGACAAGACCAAACATCACCACTCTTCCAACCTCACTTCATCCCACCCTACCCAAAACAACATCACTTACCTATCACTTACTTCGTCGGACAAGATGCCGCAGGCGGTCGCTGAGCTCTAAACTCACCGCTGGAGGGGCTGTCAATGTGGCACCCTTCCGGTCCGGTCTTTGCACAGCGAACAGGTTCTAATCACTGACAACCACATCCCAATTCGGTTGCGACAAGCACTCGAACGAAACGCCCTCACAACATACTCGGCTTTCTCTGAAGTCGCAGAACACGGCATCAACATCCACGCTCCGTTTGCCCAAGGAGTACCAACCGACGAAGTCCAGACTCGGCCCTATCATAGTCAAGGGTGCAGTCGACGAAACCACTATAAGAACGCAAGCAGCTGCCCCGAAGGCGACATTACGCGACAGAACGACCACCAATCCATTGTGCTTCCTGCACGAACCCCACTGAACTACTTTTCCTCTCTTCATTCAACAACAACATACTCAAGCCACAATGGCACACCTAAGCTCATTCACAAGTAACGGTGAGCTCAAAATGGGATCACCGACGAACTCCAGCAAGCCTGGACACAGCAACACGACGAACAGTACAACTGAATCAAGACCGTCCCTCCCTTCTGGCTTGGCAAGCAGCGAGGATGAAAAAGACGGAGCCGAAGCCGACAGCGAAGATAATGCGAGCCATGCTTCTACCGACGACGAGGCAGATGCGGAAGCCCTGTCAGGTGTCGCTAAGCTCACTGTCGAGCCTAACGGACATCTGGCAGGGAACCCCTCCTCGGACGCATTGCAAGACGACGACATGATGTTCCTCGAAGACGTGGACATGATGGACATGGACGATATTGAAGCAAGCGCAGGCGCTGAGGACAGCGACGTAAAGTCCCTCGAGGACGACGATGACTACACCGGGCTGGATGCGATCAGCGATGACGAAGACAGATCTGGTGAAGAAATCGAAAAGGATATGCTGAAGGCTGCCGAGGCAGATTTGAGACAAGAATACCTCGAGACGGAAACCGAGAGGACGATGCAAGAAGAGCAAGATTGGTACGCTGAAGAGCTCAACAAGGCAGGATATCGCAGCCGGAACTTGAGCATCGCCAGTGAGGACGATGATCCTTTCGGTCTTTCCGCACCCCTCAATCTGGACGAAGATCCTTTCCAGGGTGCTCAACTTTTCGACTCGGAGTGGCAGGGTCTCATGGACGATGCAGAGATGAATCTCTGGCGCATGCCAAACCACGATCGTGCCCGAGAAGACTCATTCCAGTCTACCGACCGACCAAAGCGTGTCCGCTTTGCCGAGGGTGCACCTCTTTCTCGCAGCTCAAGCAGAAGCAGCTCCGGAAGCAGTGACGATGAAGCCGACGACGCATATCCCGATATTTTCATGGACCAAGATGATCCAAAAATCCAACGCCTCTTGGCTCAAGACCGTGGCGAAGGAGACATGACTGCATATGACAGTGACGCTGGCTCTGTCTACGATTTCGAAGACGATGCCGATCGCTTCGCTTTCGAGATGGACGAAGAAAGTGACTCATCCGAGGACGATAGTGACTATGATTCTGATCGTATGTTTTGTGACGACCCAGGTTTTATCAGCATTTTGCTAACAATTATCTCAAGTGAGTGAAGACAGTGAAGATGGAGGCTATGAGACCGAAGATGAGACTCTCGAGGAAAAGCAAGCCAAGATGCAAGAAGTCTGCAGGATGGCACGCCCAGAACCAGCTGTCAGCGCTCCTGTCAGTGCTCCAGCGACCCCTACAGCCAGCAAGCGTACGCCTGCACCCATTGCTCGTTCCAGTAGCAACGCCTCTGCTTCCAAACCCAACAAGTCCAAGAAGGGCCCCAGGGAGGGAACTTTCGTATGCGATCCCACAAAAGCCACTGTGGTATCTGACTCCACTGGCAAGAAGACAGTGCTCTACATGCCCACTCAACCTTCTGCGAAGAACAAGGCGTTCTGGGACCGTGCGAGGAGCGCCGCCAGCAGCCGGAACACCAGCCCACGTGGATCAATGTCTATCGAGCTGCCGCCTCGTGGAGGCAAAAACGAGCAACAGGCGCGGCCGTTCACCGCACAGTCCACCCTCTCCACTATGTTCGACGGCAACTTTGACTTTATGAGTCACACTGACATGTCTCCTCCACCCGTCCATGTCCGTCCGCAGTCTGCGTACACACCGGCGCCGAGCGCTTACACAACCCCTGCTCCTACTACTGAGGGTGGCAGCGATGCCGACGAGGAGTATACCGACTTTGGCATGCTCGTCGATCTGGATCAAGATTCTGATGAGGAAGACGAAGGTGTCTGGTCAGCTGCCGTCACATCCCCAATGGAGCCTACATTCCTGTCTCGCGGCATGGTGGGCTCGTTCCGTCTCAACCAACATCGCGCTAAGCAGGAGAGCTCCATGGCCTCGCACCCGGACAGTCGTGCATCTACCTCCGAGATCAACGCACTTCAGTCAGGCCGCCGCGGTGCAGGCAATGCGCCCATCACTCCAGCACGCAAGAGGCGCATGAGCAAGGACTTGAACCGCACCCACTCTGGTATTAGGAAGCCTGCCCTACCCTCCGGCAGTCCACTCTCTGCACGTCGTCCCAGAAGCCGTGGACAGAGCTTGTCTGGTCGCCTCGACCAAACCTTCTCTCCAGGTCTTCCTCTTAAGAAGTAAGGGATGCTCCAACGCCCACTAACGACCCTGCCACGACTCGAAGCCAGCGTAACAGGATTTGCGCTGTGTCTGCACGAAAACAATATTACATTCGAACAACAACTATTAACCCAACAACCCGACCCCGACAAAGGGTAGCGAGACACACCCGCGCGCTCGATCATTCCTTTCGCCTGCTTACAAATCGAGGCAGCTTTTCCTAATTGTCCGAATTTTCCCAGCGCCTGCTGTGCGCAAAGATACCCTCAGCGTTTGGTTCACCAGCGAGAAGAAGTAGCGGAGCATCAAAAGTTATCATCAAGACGCGTGTTAATGCCCGTCTGATGTAGTCGAGTAAATGAAAAAGCATTGCGATCAAGTCTCTTCCTCTCACGTCTTGTGTTTCTTACACTTGACATTTTGCACCCGTGCACGTTGCCCTCCATCTACGTAGATAGATCCTACACCGGACGCCCATTTTTCTGGATGAAGGGGGATTTTCTCCAGTTACCAAGTGGGTGACAACGAAATACGCAATCGCACGATCAATGAAATCTTTCATTTTAGGTTCATCCTGTTCGCAGATCCGGACGTTGACATTCTGTTTACAGTATAAGTTACGAGGCTTGGCGTGTATACTGTTGAACCTTAAAAGACTCACTTTCCAGCCGCATGACTCTTACTGAACAATAAGATCAGGATGATAACTTGATGTAATGTTGGATTCCAATTTTTCTCGCTTCGAGAGAAGCAGACTGTTCCACCAACAAACATGGCAGCCACCGAACCACGCACGCCAATCCTCCTAGATACACCCTCCGCCCTTCGACTCGTGTCTGCCTTCTTCCCAACCGAATGGGCGACCACAGAAGTCAGCGCCGTCCACACGAAACAAATCACAGGCGGCCTCGTCAACAGTCTCCAATTGATATGGCGCGACACCGCCCCTGCCGCCACACCCACCGAACCAACCGCCATTCTCATCCGCCACTTCGGCCAAAGTGGCCTGATCGAAGAACCCCCCAGCACCAGCACGACTCTCTCTGCCGCGCAACAGGCCATCGTGCATTGGGAGATGAGCCGTAGAGGCTGGGGACCGCAGGTCTATGGGTTCTTTGCCGGTGGGCGTTTGGAGGAGTGGTATGCTGATGCGCACACGCTGACTGCGGCGGAGGCGGGGCTGGAGGGTGTTAGGAGTGGTGTTGCGAGGGGGTATGCGAGGTTGCATTCGCTGAGGCTGCCGCTGAGGAGGGATGGGTTTCAACTGATTTTCAGGGAGTTCGTTGAGGGCGTGCAGAAGAAGCGTGCGGATGTTGTGAGGAGGCTAAGAGAGGTTGGGAATGCTGCGGCGGAGAGGCACGCTGGTGTGTTTGAGAGGACGGACTGGGTGGCGGAGATGGAGTGGGTTGCTGGGTTGTTTGAGAAACATGGTTGTAAAATCGCGGTTACTCATGGGGATACTAATTTTCTTAACGTCCTCGTCCGGCCCGACTCGAGCAGTTCCAACGATAACGACAACGATAACGACAACGATAACCGCATCGTCCTCATCGACTACGAAACAGTCTCCTACAGCTATCGAGGCTTCGACATCGGTGGGCACTTCTCCGAGCGAATGTACTGCTACAGCCAACCCGACAGCCAGCTCACTGGCTACACTGCACCTGATTTTGAAGAGCAACGGACGTTTTGCGAAGCGTATTTGCGCGAGTTACGGGGGCTGAGAGCGGCGGAGCATGACGACACGGTCGAGCAGCTTTTGCTGGAAGCGAAGATTGGGCGCTTGTGGCATGCGTTGTTTGTTAATATGATGTGTACGGTTTTCGACGATGTTGAGCTGGATCCGGTGTTTTTGGAGGCGCTGGGGCATATGATGGAGACGTATTGGCTGTTGAAGGAGGAGTTTTTGGATGGGAGGTAGAGTTGATTTGTGAAGTGGGACTCTTTCGTGACAACTCGTTGGGTAAACTTAACAATTGATACGACGACCAAGACTTAGGCCCAAGCAGTGGCATCAGTGATGCAAGAAACGAGCATGACATAGGCGGCTTGAGATCACAGTTTGGATATTCAAGGTAAGCTAAGGCTGTAAGACGGTATGTGGATTGCATGTTCATGTCTTCGTCTTCGTTGCGATGCTGGAATTTCACATTGTTTCGGCCAGACAATTCGTACGGTATCAAGTCAACACTCTCCAACCATTCGTGCAGACAAAGAGATCGTGTAAAGATCAACTTCCGATCGATCGCGAGAGGTCGACGACATGCATGTATAGTAGTTTGCCACCTGAGACAGTGAAAACACGATGCGACACTTAGAGACGTTTGCTACTCATCTTTGACAAAGACCAATGCTTTCTATAACTTCAGCAGTTTTTCCTGGCTACGATCATGCTCGACCACCACTCATCACCAGCAACTCCTGAACATCCAAGATGGTACGCCTGAAGAAACCTGCTTCAGGCATCCGGGCCCTGTCTCGGGCAAAGCCTGCAACACAGTCTGATACAGATGATCCATCCTCTGTCGCTGACGATCAACGCAAAACGAAAGCGACTGGAGGCCAGCGTCGTGAAACTTCTGGTACTCAACGATCGTCAAAGAAGCCTGCTCCGCAACCACGACACAACATGACAGACGAGGATGTCGATGGCGATGGGATCGATGAGGAGGATGATGGCGAAGACAACAACGATCGCAATGATGGCAACGACCCGGTCGAAGACAACGATGAGGAGAACGACAACCCGGGAAACAACACAGAACGACCCAACACCGAACGAGTCAACGACGACGACCAAGAACAAAAAGAAGAAGAGACTTACAAGCAAGCGGAGATACAATTGCTGAAGGCCAAGATGAAACTTCTGCTCATTGAGAAGATGAAGAAAAAGCCCGGCAAGCTGGGTTCGCAGGATGTCAGGAGCGAGCGACGCCTCAAATCCGAGGTGCGAAAGTTGAGGGAGCAACTTGCAGAAGAGACGGAAGAGCCAGCGCCGGCGGCTGGCGAGAAGAAGAATGCCGATGCCAGCGAGAAGGACAAGCCCGTCCGCAACAAGAAAGACAAGTCCGACCCCAGCAGGAAGTTGTGGTCGATCCACGGCATCATCAAAGAAACCACCTACCACTACCTCGTCGTCTGGAAAGGCGCGGACGAGAACGGACAGCCGTGGGACGACTGGTGGGTGGCGAAGCGCGAAGTCAACGCAGCGGCCAAGCGTGACTGGGCAGCGTTGAGAGCCTCGGAATCAAAAGACAGGAGGAAGAAGCGTGAGAAGTGGGAGAAGTTCGAGAGGGCTAAGGCCCAGAAGCGTGCTTCCAGCAAAGGTCAGGATCCATCTGAGGATGGAGACGAGGACGACGATGAGGATACCAACGAGTAGATTGCGTCTCGTGCCTCCCAGAACCGCGATCATAATCAACGAAGCAAGGTCGACAATCTTGATCAGCATCCGGTACTACCAAAAACGCGTCCAAAAGGAAGATGTAGCTTGGATGGACGAATGATGCGGTCGCCACCATTGATACTGAAATTGCGGTCGAGTGAATGAGGTGCATTGGGCGAGAAGTAGTTAGAGAGATAAACGCGAGGAGCAAGCGCTACCGGAGTCGAGCGTTAAGGTACCTCAGCTACTGATGCCAACACTGTTGACCATCAGCTTGAATGAACATCGAGATACCCATGCTTGCCATCAGAAATACCTCTGCACTAACATCGAGCATCCCATCGACTTACTGGACCGTAACCAGACAACATGAAGGCAAAAGTACATATAGAAGAGACGAGCACAAATCCAAGAAACAGTCTGCGAAGAACACCACCAAGAAGTAAGATCATAAGCAAGAACCAAAAAATTGTTTTCAAAAAAAAAGACATAAGCGTCTCTCGAAGAGATCGCTTTTTCTCGTTCTTTGCGCCAGATAAAGTTGTTAAAAAAGACACAGACAGCATGGTTGAACCGATATCATCACTCTGGTTTCCCCCTGATTTGACCCTTTGATTTGATCTCCCCAGAATAAAAAGAACCAACGCCCGTTATTGGTTGTTCAGAAAAACGAGTAGAGTTATTCATAGTACAATGAGCCAGCGATGCTTTTTTTCGCTCGTTCTGATTCTTAGTTTTCGCTTTCCCTCCTTCACCTCCAAAAAAGATTCAAGAACTCGAATGAGTCCACCTGTTATGATTCAGGATTTAGTGGGCGCCGTAGCTCTGGCCCCAGCCACCGCGCTGGGAGCCATATCCGCCGTACTGGCCGAAAGCGTTGGCGCCGTATGAGCCGTAACCACCCTGGCCGCCCATACCTTGCTGCTGTTGCTGCTGTTGTTGCTGCTGGGGCTGTTGCTGACCGCCAAGGCCTCCAAGTCCGCCGTACTGGCTACCCTGGCTGGGGAAGCCACCGTAACCGCCGAATGCAGACTGCTGCTGTTGCTGCTGCTGGGGAACGCCGGTCTGCGAAGAGCCAACGACACTGTTTGCGGCAGAGCCGGGACGTCCGGGCTGGCCAAGAGACGGGGAAGGACCGCTCTTCGACTCACTGAAAGGCTTCAGGGCGTCCTCCTGGGTGGTGGCGGTCATGCTGGGCTGCTGAGCGTAGCTGTTCTGTCCGAAGCCAGAAGTGGTGCGTGCGAATGGGTCGACGCCACCGAAGCCACTAGTCTGGTTGAGCGAGGTGCTCTGGGCAGCGCTGCGGCTGTAGTCGTCGAGGCCGCCTCCAAGCTGGGAGCCCATACCGCTGCCGGTGCGCATAGAAGCTTGCTGGTTCTGGCTGAAAGCGCCCGCGTTTGCAGGAGAAGCGGAGTGCTGCTCGTAAGCGGAGCCGTAGGGAGAACCGTACATGCCGCCCTGCTGCTTGCCCTGGTAACCACCGTAGCCACTGGCGGGCTGGGTGTAGCCGAACTGGTTCTGATAGGCCTGTTGGTACGGGCTGTTGTAGTAGGGGTGGCCGTAAGGGAAGCCAGCGTTGTATGCAGCCTGGGCCTGGGCCTGCTGGTGGTGGCTGGGAGCTTGGTGCATCGGGTGTTGAGATTGGGGCGCAGATTGCGCGTTCTGGTGCTGGCTCGCCGCGATCGGGTTCGGGGTGTTGTGACCAGAGCCGGGAGCTTCGCCGTAGCGGGACTGCGTCTGCTTGAATTTGTCAGATAATGATACTTGAGAAGAATATTGCCTTAAGCGGGAACCGAAGTCGTCCATATCACGCATTGTCCAAATCTTGGACCCGTAATCGGACGACCGAGTGCGCTTGTTGCGGCGGCTTGAAAGCCGGATCGAAAACGAAGGGAAAGGGATACCAACCTGTTGCTGAGCCTGTGCGCCGAAGGCCGACTCGTTAGATGCGCCGAAACCGCTGGCGGAGCGCTGCTGGGAAAGACCAGCATCTTGCTGCTGTTGTGCCTGGGGAGCGTAGCCGGCGGAGGTGCCATAGTAGTTGCTGTATGCGTTGCGCTGAGGGTCCGCAGTGTAGTATGAAGAGTAGTCGTTGGGTGCAGAGGAGAGTGCGCCGAATCCAGAGTGGCTCGACTGAGGCTGGATGCCGTACTGGTCGTATCTGCCTTGACCTTGGGCCTGGTGACCGAAAGGATCGTAGCTCTTCTGTTGTTGGGCAGAAGCATCCTGCTGTGCGCCCTGGCCGTACGCGTATTGGTTGTAGTTCTGGTTTTGGCCCTGGTTGAGGTGAGTGGGCTCTTGGGGAATACTCTGGCCAAGGACGGACTCTTGAGCCTGAGGCTGGTTCTGCTGAGATGCGGGTCCAAGGCCAGGCGCCTGCTTGGGCGTAGGAGCGGCTTCGGGCGCGGTAGGCTCCTGTGTGGCGGCTTGCCTAGGTGCGGCGGGAAGGGAAGCCTTGGGCTGGGTGGGAGGTGAGTGTTGAGGGGCCTGGCGTGTCTCAGGCTCCTCGCGCTCCTCGTCGACATCAAGACCGGGCTCGCCGTTCAGACCCATGCTGCCGAACTGCACAGCAGCACGGTCGACTGCATTGTGACCAGGCATGACAACAGCCTCTTGCTGCTCCTGCACACGGCGGTTGAAGCTGGCGCTCCTTCCAGAAGTCGCGGCCGCACGGTGGGCACTGATAGCAAATCCGCCGACGGGAGGGCGGCCAATGGGAGGCTGCTGTTGGCCGGGAACGGGTGTGAGGTTACGAGGGTCGGTTGAGCCAACGGTGCTGGCGGCGGTCAAGGTAGATACAGGGTGAGAGTCATCGGGAAGATGCTCGACGTTCTCCTGGGTGAGGGGTTCATGAGGGGTGGCAGGGAGGACTTCCTGGCCATCAGTGGCACTCTTAGGTGTCTGCGCAGTAGGCTCGGGTGCTGATTCGGTGACTGGAGTCTCGGCGGTGGGCTCTGAGGCTTGCTGCTGTCCATCAACACCCACAGCTGACAGAACAGATTGTGGCAGAATGCTTGCCGCGGCATCGGCGACAGTCTTGGTAATGGACTCGGGCTCCTTGGTTTCCTCCGTAGGCTTTTGCTCGGCGGCTGGGGTCTCGACAGGTGTAGGCTCCACGACGGGCTCGGGTGCCTTGGGTGCGGGTTGAGCTTGAGGAACAGCCTTGGGAAGTGCGACAGGAGGCTTGGGCTGCGCAAACATGCTGGCCCAGCTCTTCTTGGTTGGAGCAGATGCAGCCTCCGCAGGAGCAGAGCTCTTAGCGACTTCAGGTGCTGCAACTACTCGTTCCGCGGTCTCCTTAGCAGGCAAAAGGGTAGGCTGTGAAGGAGCGGGAGCAGGAGCAGGAGCAGCTTGGCCTGCAGCAATGGTAGCCCAAGCGTTTGTGGGAGCATTCTCCTTTGAAGCTTCAGTCGCGGTGGTGTCCCATGCACTTGTGCCAGTCTCGGCTGCAGCAGCTGGAGTGTCCCAGGCAGAAGACTCGGTGGTAGGAACGGAAGTAGTGTGGGCCTCCTTAGGTACGCCATTGGTAGTCGCGTGTCCTCCCCTGCCGCCTCTGAAGCCACCTCGGGCGCGATCAGAGCCACGGCCGCCACGGCCGCCGCGTGTAGATTCAAGGCCACCTCTTCCACGTCCACCGCGAGCTGCGAAAACGGGCTTGTCGGTAGCACCTGCGGTCGAAAAGCCGTCGGCGGCCTTGGAGCGAGCTCTGTCCTTGGGCTTCTTCACCTCGGCGAACTGTGACACGTTTCCTTCAGTGATGAGGTCGACAGTGCTGGGCAGGTCGCCATTGGCTTCGTCAAGTGCGAACACAAGGTCCACGTCGGTCCAGTCGGGGAACATGTCTTGGAGCATGCTGAGCTCGGAAGAGTACTTCTTCTTCATCTCACCGATCTCGCCTTGGTCGTCCAGTGACTCGTCGGCGGAGAAGGCATCGTGCGATGTGCCATTGGGTGCTTTGCGACCGCCGCGGGCTCCGCCTCTAGCGAGGCCACCACGGGCACCGCGCACCGAGCTCCTGCCTCTGGTGGCAGGCGCCCTAGCTTCGATCTCCGACATTGTGATGTGAGGGTGTTTTGTGTGTGTGTGTGAGTCTGACAGACCAGGTGTGGGTGGGGGACGCAGGATGGTAGCGGACTACCAGGCGCGTGGGTGGGGGTGGTGGTGACGGGCGAGGTGCAGTGATGCAGCCTCAAGGAGATGGAGTGAGGCTCAGGGAGCGCGGAGAGCGGTGTTGCAATGGGAAAAGTTCCCGTCGCGTGTTGAGACGGGTGATGGAGATAACCAGCTTGTTGACGCTGGAAGGAACGGGATGCCGCGTGTGGTGGGAGAGATGGGGGATTGCGGTGGTATGGAAGGTGTTGGCTGGCTGCAAATGAGAACGCACGCCAGCTGCGTGCTGTGTCTGCTCGCTCGTGACAGGAAGTTTAGGCGAAGTTTAAGCGAGGGGCAGGCGATCATGGCGGATGGCTGGAGGCACCAACGACGTCTCGCACATCGCCGCCACCACCCTATAACGAAGCGCACAGTTACATCTCGCCTTCACTTCACGCATCGGTTGGTACTACCGCACGAGCCTGGACTGGTCCTGTCTTCACTGCTGCCTCATAAAATACAGCACGACACAGCTGGCCTGGCAAGCATTGGCTCACCGCGGGCGGTCTGACGTATCATGCAATAAGCATTAGCCACCGAGTGCTCTCAATACAAGCAAGCATCAGCATCACAATGAAAGGTTCTGCGGTATCCCAGAGCTTCAGGGTTCTGGCTTCAAAGATCAACAACCAGGCTCCACTTGGACAGAGAGAATCAAACCGGCTGTTGAATGCCCTGACGAGCTCTTTCCGAAAACATCTTGACGAGGTCCATCCGAGCCGATTGCATGAAGACTCGAAACGACCGGTTGTGAAGGATGGGCCTGAAGCTACCCACCGTCATGCCTTCCCTTCATCCATCACTTTGGCCGACCAGCACATGGCCTCCGTGCTGACAAACCCTTTACTTGTGAAAACCGCGGCATCACAAGCTCATCCAAAGCCTGAGCTTGATGCAGGTACTGCTGCAGCTGAATTGAAGGACGGTGCGAATCCTTTTGAGCTTCTGGAAAAATATCATGCAAAAGGCTATGCCACAGTCGATGTAGCCCTGTCATGCATGAAAGCCTTCAGACGCTCTATCAAAGAGCTGACTTACGAGGAGCAAGTTTCGAAAGTGCAAGAACAGGAAGCAGGCAAGCGGTTGCTCACCTGGCTCTGGAATAGTGATATTCTGCAGTCCCAAGCTTTTGCGGACAGCCTGCAGATCCAGGATGGCCTTGTATGGCTTGTCATGATGGAAGGCCATGAAGACTTCCTTTGGAAATGGCTCGAAACCGATCTGGAACTACCACAATCTTTGATGGTCAAGGGACATCAGGATTCTCGCAACAATGGACATTTCTGGAAGAGCCGCATTATTTACGCCATGGTCATGACAAATCTGGGACCACCCCACAAGGGAGCTCGTTCTGCAGACGCTGCACTAGAAGTCTACTTCCGCGCAGTGCAGCACGTACAGCAAAGGAAGAACACCGGTGTGCGCGACAGGATGGTTTTGGTGGCTCGTGCCAGGCTCGCTCTCGAAAAGGCCCTTACGCATGGCTCCGGACACCATTATTCAAACACAAACGCAGCGCTTTATGATAAATTTGTCAAGATCTATGCGAACCACCAACTCAGCCACACCTACAATGCACAGAAGTACGCGATGGACGAGTTTCACCGCGCCCAGTTAGATTTATGGCACCCAACTCGGCCCTCAGCAGACATCTGGTATGAACTCGTGACACGAGAAATTCCAGCAAGCGACGGCGTCGCGGGCGTGAGAGAGCTCCTTCAAAACCCGAAGACTAGCAACGACACAGCTCACTACATCAAGACGTTTGCCCGTGCGGCAAGGTTGATGAAAACCGCCGGCAAGCATGCCGAGTCTACTCAGCTTGTAACTGCTGCTCAGATTTACTTCCCGGACAAGATCTCGCAAGTCACAGAAGCCATGCAGGATCTTCTCACCGATGAGCGCCACAGCGAGCAGCGCGACAAGAAAACTCAAAAAGAACAGCACGAACACCAACATCAGGATAACTGGCTGTCTCAATATTTCCCGGCTCCAACTTGAACGGTGCTGGAGAATTAACACCAACACCCCGCGTGCTACTCTTATAGTATCCGCGGTCAGGCGCCTGCCCTTTGCGCCAGTGAGATGGATGTCAACGACATGACTTGCTGTGCCTTCGACACGGTCTGTCATGGACCCGTCTCACCTTCAGTCAGACTTTGGCTTCCATCTCGGCCATGTGTGCGCTGCACAACTAAATCAGTTCTGGCAGCGTGCATGTTGCTGCTTGCCGCAACGTTTGCGAATACCCGGCTTCAGCATCCGGGCCGTTCTAAAAATGGTCTCGTCACACCTACACCAGATGTGATCACGACGTGCGTCTGCGAGATCGCATGCCACCCTCTCAATACGATACCCGGCCAGCATCCAAGCTGCACTGGACTCAGATTGGAAACAATCGGCTTGTATTGTAGACACCACCAGCGGTGCTCTACACAAGCAACACCAGTCAAGGACTCATGACAGATACGACTACCTTTCCACTCCGCGCTTGGTTACAGCCAAGTGACACTGACACAGATAAACATATACATATGCAAAAAATTTATTACATTGAATGCCCGCTTTTTCCGCAGGGTTAAAAGGAATATCTCTATGCTATTTCCAAGTTTTCTCCTCTTTTGTCCTCCCAATCATATGCGCCGCATTGCAGGTTTTGGTCATGATAAACGTTAAAGCCTCGCTCTGATTCAAGAAGACTCCTCGGGCCAGACGTCGTAGCCGAAAGTGTCCTTCATGTTGACAAAGCGAGTGTGGCGGCCCTCGGCCACCTTGTTGACGGCCTCGAAGTCCTCGTCAGTAAGCTCGATGGACTTGAAGTTGTCGACGATGCGCGAGGGGGTGGAGCTCTTGGGCAGCACGACGTAGCCGCGGCGGAGACCCCAGGCGATGAGCACCTGGGCGAGCGAGTTGCCGCCCTTCTCGGCGATGGCGTTGAGGGTGGGGTTGGTGCCGACCTTCTCGCCGGTGGTGGGGACCTGGTTCTGGCTGCCGAGGGGCGAGTAGGCCGCGGGCAGGATGTCGTTCTGGAAGCAGAAGTCGACGAGCTCGGTGTTGGGCAGGAAGGGGTGGATCTCGATCTGGTTGACGGTGGGCTTCACGTTGCACCAGGAGAGGAGGTCCTTGAGGTTGGGGATGGTCCAGTTGGAGACGCCGATGGCCTTGGCCTTGCCCTCCTTGTACAGCTCCTCCATGGCGCCCCAGGTGGATTTGTGGTTCTTGGTCAGCTCCTCGTTGATCACGTAGTGGCCCTTGTCGTTGATCGCGGGCATGTTGTTCTCGTCCTTCTCGGAGGCGATGGGCCAGTGGACGAGGAACAGGTCAATGTAGTCCAGACCGAACTTGTCGAGGGAGTTCTGCAGCGACCACTTGACCTCCTCGGGCTTGTGCAGGTGGTTCCACACCTTGGTGCAGACGAAGATGTCCTCGCGCTTGACGTCGGTGTGCTCCTTGAGGAAGTCGCGGATGGCATCGCCGACCTCGCCCTCGTTCTGGTAGAACCAGGCGCAGTCGAGGTGGCGGTAGCCGGTCTTCAGCGCAGTGAGAGCTGCGGTGTAGGTCTGGCCGGGGTTGCCCTCGCTGGCGAAGGTGCCGAAGCCCACGGCGGGGATGACTTTGCCATTGTTAAGAGTGTAGGTCTTTCCGGAAGACATGATGGCGGTGTTTGTGTTTGCTTGGGGAGTAGTGGGAATTGGGTATCTGGTGGAGTAATGGGTATTGCAAGTAAAGTTACGAAAGGGAAAAGGACTCTGCGAAATGCTGCTCACGCTGACAGGGAGCAGTTTTGTTGTGCCCTGGCGATTGCAATGGATCCGACCATCTCGCCGCCCAAACAACGCAGCGCAGCCCCTCGTCGCCCTCGTCGCCGACCGCGACGTCATCACCCCTCCAAAGGTACTTCCTGTTGAGAGCATTGCGGCGGGCCTGCAATACTGGGGTGGGTCGTGCTTGGGGAGCTTGGAGGCATGAGATGCGCTGGTGCGGCAGATAATTGTCGATGCCAGCGTCTGTTTACGAAAACTTAGAGGCGGCCCGCGCTCTGCGCGGACTCTTTGGGTGCTGAGATGACGTCGCGAGTAGGGCGTTTTCCGAGGCGTCCGGTAAACGGCAGACAGGATCTTCTGGAAGGATACTCGGGAGCAGGCTCCTATTGGCCACCCTATGAGCTGCTGAGACAGGCCAAGGTGTGGTGAAAATATCGTGCAGAGAGTACAGTGTACCTCGCCTATCGCCACAGACGTGAGGCTCTGCGGTGCGGTCTGCAGCGCGCATGAAGGTCTCAGATGCGAGCATGCACGTATACACAAGCAATGCCTATGTGAATAAACCGAACTCTCCGCCGCCACCAGCTCGCTGCCTCACCGTATAGTGCTTGGGTGGCGCCCTGCGACGCCCTTGGCCCTTTCTGAAACTCCATGCCTGACGTCTTGCCAGCACGGCGCTAGTGCCAGCAGGCGTCGGTCCGTTTTACTTGGGTGTCCCGAGACAGAGCCGCCCATGGCACGAGATGAAGCAGCCAATCCGCCGATGGAAAACCGCGTTACATCCACTTTTCCTCCTGGGTCTTCTGCGGCGAACTCTGCAAAGGAAACAGCAATCGATGTACATACCGAACCTACGACAGCTGATCCGGCTCTATCATTGGCCGACGCCTCGCCCCGTGCTCGGGTCCCTGACGGCGGAGCTCGCATGGCGTATGAGCTCTCAAAACTCGGTGGGCCGCATCATGTCATCGCGCCGTATCGCAACTGTCCCAGCTATTCTCGTGTGTTATCGTAGGGCCGAGTGCTGGGGATGTCTCTGGCGATGCGGTGACGACTGTGACGAATGAGCCGCGCCAAACCATGCGCGATGTCCCACCGTGTCCGTGAAGCATCCGTTGCATCGATCCCCAGCGGAGAGGCATGACCTTTGGTGGAGCGATATAAACACATGTCGATCCGCATTTTCTCTCGACCAGATGACATCGCTCGATCTTTTGTTTACTGCCCCTCCTCAGTCATAGAAATCATCCCCCCACCGACCTCCCTTCGCTCGATTTCTCTCAAAGAATACAGCTCCATCCTAATCCTCTTACGACCTCTCCAACACTCTTAACGATCTTCTTACGACCTACCAATCCTACCTCTACCTACCAATCAAACAAGAATACCCAACATGTCTGGTTTCGAGAACGGTGTCGGCCTTTCGGTCAACGAGCAGAAGGACAGGAGGCCCAGCCAGGTCATGACCGCCTCTGAGCTCGGACAGCGTGGCAGCTACGCCAACATTGCCATCCCTAACGAGAACGGCACTGGTGCTGTAGAGGTTCCCGCTACCAGGGACAGCGTTGCTGATGCCTCTCCCTACATGCACACCCTCTCTCTCGCTCCCTCCCAGAAGGAGAGGAGAGGATCCCGCAACTCCTTCGGTGCTCAGCTCCCCATTCCCAGGTCGAAGAGGCAGTCTCGCCTCTCTTCCGTTGCATACGCCAGCGGCCAGGCCGAGAGGCCTGGTATGCCCCCAATTCAGCCCACTCGTGAGATCCTGGCTGGCCAGGTTCAGGACCAGTCCGCTGAGAAGGTCAAGGCCGCCAAGGACATGGGTTTCGTCTTCGATATTGACGGTGTGCTCGTCCACGGTGACCGCCTCATCCCTGAGGGCCGTCGTGCTCTCGAGATCCTGAACGGTGACAACGAGCTTGGCATCAAGATCCCTCACATCTTCCTTACCAACGGTTCCGGCAAGCCTGAGCAGCCCCGTTGCGATCAGCTCTCCAGCATTCTCGGCCAGCCCGTGGACCGCGAGCAGTTTATCCAGTCTCACACTCCCATGAGCGCTCTTGCCGAGTACTACAACACCATCCTTGTCGTTGGTGGTGAGGGCTTCAAGTGCCGTGAGGTCGCCCTCGAGTACGGCTTCAAGGACGTTGTCGTTCCCGATGACATTGTCGCCTGGGACCCCACCATTGCTCCTTACCGTGTCTTCACCGAGGAGCAGCGCAAGAACGCCAACCCTCGTGACTTCAACAAGACCAACATCGAGGCCATCATGGTCTTCTCCGACTCCCGCGACTACGCCACCGACATGCAGATCATCATGGACCTGCTCCGCTCAGAGGACGGCCGTCTCGGCACCATGGCCAAGGACCCCGTCTCCCAGCGCATCCCCATCTACTTCTCCCAGGGTGACATGCTCTGCCCGACTGAGCACCCCTTCCCCCGTATGTCCCAGGGTACCTTCCGTATCGGCCTCGAGGCCATGTACAAGGCCATCACCGGCGAGGAGCTCGAGCGTGTCATCTACGGCAAGCCCGAACTCGCCACCTACAAGTACGCCGACGAGGTCATCATGTCATGGATGGAAACCATCCACGGCGAGGAGAAGCTGCCCAAGAACCTGTACATGGTCGGTGACAACCCCGCTTCCGACATTGTTGGTGGCAACGCCTACGGCTGGAACACCTGCCTTGTCCGCACCGGTGTCTTCCAGGGCGGCGAGAACGACGAGCAGAACCCTGCCTCCTTCGGTGTCTTCCCCAACGTCCTCGAGGCCGTCAAGACTGCCATCAAGAAGCAGCTCGGTGACGACTTCCGCTTCGAGTGGGACAGCGCTCGCGTCAACCCCCTCCTCCAGCAGGGTGACTCCGGCGCCGTCGCCGTCGAGTAAAGAAGCAACAGCAGCACACCGCTTGCTTCACGTGTTGACGAGATTGATTTTTATCTGTTGTTCAGTTAAAGCATGCATGGCACCGGCAGCAAAAACCCCGGGTGCTCGGACACAGGCGTTATTGTTTGTTTTTTTCCTTTTATTTTATCCTAGCTGATAGCCTTATCATGAGTTCATGATCTTTTTCGAACGTTATATATATAGCCAAAATTGACACAAGTCTTGGTTCTTCTTCAGCCTCATCGGCTGCTGAGGGAACACATGACTACTTTCGAAAATTGAACCGCACCGCCACCAAGCTTTCCGAGTCGCCATCTCAACCCTAGGCTACCAATGGATGCATCTCCGTTCTCCACACACACGAGCTACCATCCATGTCATTATCTCGGCTGCTGGCTCGCAACCTTTCGCCTGATGATTGATTGCAAGCTTTGGTGCTTTTACCAAAACAGGCCCAATCTTCTCGTTACACGCACGTTTCGATGATGAAAATACATGATACCGTTTGATCTTGCAGATAGATGGAGGATGGATTCGCATGTGTCACCATCGCCTCAGAATCCTTGCAGCACATCATCTCTTCAGCATTTTGCAACTCGAGTAACGATCGGCGGCTGCAAAACGGCTTCAACCATTATTCCCCCTGCACCGCAAAGGCCCTGTGCTGGCTAGCCTCTTCTATGGCTCCAGACTTGTGGCTTACGTGAAGATATCGCAATCCCCAGCCTCCCCCCGCCTAAAAGAACGCAGTGGCCGCAATGGCCGCAGAGCTACAAACCTTCAAAGCCCAGAATCCACCTATCAAACAATTGAAAATCTCATCTTGCTCTCGTTGCTATAGAGAGGCTGGAAATCTGTACCGTGGCACCGTAGCACCGCGGGGCGTCAACGGCGTGGTAGTCGCCCTGCCACAGTTTGCCAACCAGCTCGAGCTCGCTTACGCCACACAAGAGGGGAACTGCTGGCCAATGCGGCAGCGGCGTTTCATATGTTTTTGGGGGGGGGAGATTTGAGAACGCATGGACTTTCGCTTGATTGTGATTGCGTGCGCGTGTGAAGATACCTTGGCTCACAATAGGCCGGTCGGCTGGCTGGCCAGGTCCGCGATGGATTGCCCGGGGCCTGGTCTGGTCCGGTGAAGGTATATTAAAGAGGGGGAGGAGGTTTGTTGAAAGTGCATACGGTGAGAGTTATTAGTTTTTGGCTTTATTTGGCTTTGTCTATTTGTTTTGCTGCTACTTACTACTACTACTCTTGCTACAGTACGACTTGAAGTTGCTACAAGCTTTTATTGTTATACTGAGACGTTAGCCGTTGGGAACCCCTCATACTATACGCACTGGTCTGGATTTGTGAAACGGCTCGATTCACTACTTCCCTGTCCACGACTCGTCATGGGCTCTTCTGTGCGCCGATCGTCGAGCTCCCGAAAGCGTGCACAAGTGCTTTCGGCGATTGTGGAAAGCGAAGAGGACCTTGGCTACAGGTGAGAGAATGAATGTTGCCGCAGCATGCAATTGACGTAGTTGCTGGCCGTCCATTGCGTACCGTTTGCGGCCGCTGATACAACAACATCAGGATAGCCAAGGTGGAACCATACGTTTTTACACAGATCGTCCGAGACGACAACGACTTCGTGCCTCGATGGCAGCAGAGGATCGACATTGTGCAGCAAACTCTGGCGCAGAGCGCAACATCGCCAGAACGGGCTGCGCAAGGAAAGCCGAGATATTATGCTTTCGACCACGGTACACCTGCGTCGACAAAGACAGCCCGGGAGACAGATCTCTCGAAGCGAGTGTCGCCGTTGTGGTGGGCAGGATCGGGATCGGGACAGAAACAAGAACAGGCCAAATCGAACGAATTGCCTGCACATGTATTTGAGCAGCTGCCGCATGAGATTTACAGCTGCATACTGGGCCACCTGTTGGCTACTTACACGGACGGTCCGAAGATTGATGTTTCTGGGCGGAAGCGGGCGATACGGACGATATGCCTCACGAGCAAGAGGTGGGCCAAGGTCGGGATCGAACACATGTATCGCGATCTGTGGTTACCATCTAGCACGGCCGGCAACAAGCGAGGAAGGAGGTTTTCAATGGCCAGACCGAAGAGTCGACTGGAGCTCTTGCTTCGAACTTTGGACGAGGCGCCTTCTGTGTGGCTTCTTATCCGCCGGATTCACATTACCGGAGCGCTCGCGAGAGAGCTTGATGGTATTGACACGTCGGATGCGCAGCGTAAGGCTGCTCATAATATGGTTTGGGAAGTGATTGAGACGTGCACAGAAGTCGAACTTATCACTGGTTACAATCCTCCTGCGACACGAGAGCACGCGGAGTGGTACAAGCTGCTCTTCGGGCGTGGAAGAATCAATGCACATGCCTGGTCGTTAGATTTGAGAAGATCCCCTGTCTTCGGCATGGGTCGGTTTACAGATCTCCATGAGAAATGGCAGCGGCTTGAGACATTCGTGCTATGCAAGACCGATTCCTCTGACCGGGCTCTTGGTCTAGGTATCATCTCGGCTCTAACAAACAGCTTGTGGTCGCTAAAGCATTTGATGATCTCTGGCTTCGGCAAGGATGACTTCCACAACGGCACACTATTGGCTTTGAAACCACTCCAATCATTACGCCTGGAGAATCTCGAAGGAGTCACCGACCAGGGGATCTTCCAACTTTCTCAATCCCGCAACGCATTCTCTCTGGAAAGTCTGAGTCTCGTCGGTCTGGAATTGGCGTCAATGCGAACGATTCAGGCTCTTCTCGAGAACATGCCACGCCTGCGCCGCTTCCGCCTCGTGCAAGATGCATCTCCCACACTCCTCATGGGATCCGGTCCGCAGAACAAACGCAACGCCCTGGTCTCAGGGAGCCTCGAACACTTACACTGGGATACTCTGCTCCCCGGCCCCGCAACCGAATCACTAGCACAATCCATCAAAATAGACTCTTTCCCAAGTCTACGCACCCTCAAAGCTCCCTGCGATCCGAACGGTTCTCTCCAAGCCCTCTGTCGACCAATCCTTGGGCGCTCGTTGACAACAGATGATCTGACATTCCTCGACTCGGTCGATCAGGATCGTTACACGCGCTCGCTGCGATTATCGAGACTACAGGCGCACTTGAGAATACGCGATGCTCGGTCAGAGCCTTCTGTGAGCGTCGTGGTATCTGATGAAGAGAAGCAGACACAGGAGACGGACGTTATTGGCTCGTATCTTGGAGATGTTATGTCGAAGGTGGAGTATGTGCTTGAGCCTGATGTGCAGGGTGAGGAGGAGGCTTTGGCCTTGCTTGGACATGTCACCAAGAGGGCAGACAAGGTGGTTGAGAAGGATAGTGGAGTGGAGAGATTGTGCGGATTCGACGTGCTGTTCTGAAAGTGTCGAAGCATAGGGTTGGGGTTGGGGTCTGCTGGAAAATGCATTGCGTGGGAAATAAACGATTTATGATGGTAATGTATGTATATAGTGGTATTTTAGTCAAACAGTATATAAAATCGAAATGCTTAATCTTACATGACATTGATTTTGGTCTGGTTTCGTGATGTTTTGTCTCAGTACAAAGAAATCATCCAATGTGTTGTTTTCAACATCAAGCCGCCAGCTTTCCCCCCATGGAAGATATGTCACATTCGGATATATTCGCAAACATAATGGCGAAACCATATCATCAGTCCAACCCTTCGTGCCTTCTACTCCCGAATCAAACATTATTATATGTATCGAAACTTCTATAGCTGTAACACATTCTGCCTGGTGATCAGAAGTCTCAAAGCCTTTTCCTGATCAAACCTAATAAGTTTTCTACCTCCACCCCCATGAGTCTACCAACGCCATCCGTCCCATGAATGAGGCGTCGACTATGACAGTAGGATAGACAGTTGATTCAAGAATTGCTGTTCCAGACAATGCCGTAGTATTCCCCCTTGCCAAGTTCCAGGTCAGTATGCATGCAGCAGTCACATGGTCGTCTTTCGGGATACTGGTCGAACTGTTAAGAAGTGCTACTTGGAACCTCGAATGCATATGCAATGAACATGATAACCCGCGTCTATTGTTGCTTTCATATCTGCAACCCCTCGCAACTGAATACATGTATACGCCGTGTGTGGCCTTTGCGCCCCTTGTCTGCATGGTTGACGTATCGATCGTTTCGATTGACTACAGGCATACATAATGATCTTTACATGCGTCCCTATCCATCTGATCGATCAGTGCAACGTGCTTAACGTTGAACCAAGCATACTCGTCCCAAGATTGTAGTAACAAACTCGTAGCTTTTCCCAGGTCTGCTCCATATCTCACACAATGTTTGCAGCATTATGATGGAATGACCAGGTCGACAGTCATCAATCATCACCAAAACCGGGTGTCGCAGTCGATCGTTGGGGCAGGACATCGATCCCCGCGAAATTCCCAAGTCCGCTTATTGCGACGGACTCCAAAGCCCACAATGTCGAATTACCATCGATCCAACGATCATTGCGATGAACAACCGGTACGTAGAATGATCTTTATACTTCCCTCTGTCCGGCTGATCGATCGGTATGATGTCATTAGCGTTCGTTTTCGCGTAATCGCTATATACTCAGCGAAAACTTCATTTCTGCTAAGCACCAGGCTTGTGGATGCTCCTATCGTTGAGCTTTGCTGTATATTCAATCAATATGCTCAATTGTCATCGAATCAGCTCAGATGGCCGAGTGGTTATGGCGCGTGACTCAAGCTATTGCTTCTACGTTCAACGTAGCGTATTCTCGTAGAGAAATCTGCAAGGGTTCGAATCCCTTTCTGAGCACTATACCGAAGGTCATAATCCTTCATGAGGTCTGATATCTCACACTTCACTTTTTGCGTTTTGTCTCGTACAAAACATAAAGGAAGTTCTTTGTTCTTTTAACCTTTACATTATAATATGAGACGATGTTGTAACAAGGAGTGATGTGTGATGATAATGAAGTGAAGTGTAACAACAACATAGTTAATTATTGTTTACTGTTACATCTATCGTGAAACATTGGTTTTGCGGAATATTACGGGTACCCTGCTTGCTACTACTTGTTCTCACAGGAGGCGTAGCATAGCCTTCTGGCTTATCATCATCAGTTATTCTGTGAGCATTCTGTCCTACGCATACTCCTTCATCCGTAGCACGCTTGACTGCTACTACGCCATTCGAGCGACCTAAATCTTTTATGGCAAGCATTTGTAGATGTTAGATTGTATGAAGGATCGCATAGCAGTCGAAATGCTACTGACGACGCGCGCAGCACACCAAGCAATACATCATAGAGTTGTGCAATAGGGCGCGAAGGATTCTTGGCTGTACGGATGACAATTCCTGTTGCCTGAGCAGTTCTCTATCTCGAGAAACGGTTCATTAACTAAGACTAAAAGTATCAAACACAACTGAACAACGACATCGAAATGTCCGAGACACATCAGCATAGCCCCTTATCTACGGCCCCCATCAAGGCGCTGATATTCGACCTGATGGGAACCTGTCTCGACTGGCACTCCACAATATCACCAATCCTCAAAGATGCAGTCTCGTCATCGAACAAAATCGGGTCATCGTCACCCAACGCGCTTTCATGGCGACATAGATTCTTCGATGAGATTCACAGCCGTTTTGAGGCTGGTTTGCCCCCAGAAGACATCGATGAGACGCATCGACGAACACTGCTAGCCTTACTGCACAGCGGCGGGTGGACGATGGAGGCCGATAAAGTGGAAGCTTGCGTGAGAGCGTGGCACTCGCAGAAAGGTAACTCCTATATATGATTGATCGAACGGGGCTAGTACTGAACATCACCAGCATGGCCAGACGTGACCGCAGCTCTGCCTATACTAAAGTCCAAATTCGACGTGTAAGTTATGCAGAGCAAAAGCATGCGTCTCTGATCCATCAATCTAAGAAAGTCATCAAAGCATCGTCCTCGCCAACGGCACAGCACGTCTCCAAATCGACATCACCAAATCCTCCGGTCTCGACTTCGACCTGCTACTCTCTAGCGAGCTCCTAGGCCTCACCAAGCCCGATCCTGCAATCTACCACAAAGCTATCGAAGTCCTGGGACACAAGCCAGAAGAGTGTCTGATGGTAGCGGCTCACGCATATGATTTGGAAGCTGCGAAGAAAATGTACGGCCATGCCCTGATGAAGCAGGCAGGACACATTGGGATTAAGCTAACAAACCAGTAGTGGTATGAGGACTGTGTACGTCCAACGCTGGACTGAGGATCTACAGGCTTGGGAAGAGCGACATGCCGAAGACTTCCACCAGGTCGTAAGAAGTGAAAATGATGCTTTCATTGATAGCCGGACGGCGACAGGCGAGTCTGGTGGGTTTCTTGAGCTGGCAGAGATACTCGGTCTGAGTCTTGTATAGGCAGACAATGCTGGATGATATGAAATGGCAACCTCGATGACCAGGCGCAGGCGCAGTCAAGGCGGCACAGTACTACAGGTATCAGGAAAGATGTGAAAACAAGATAATGTCAGAACAATATTTCATCGAGTCCCTCGCTATGCCTCAGCATGGAAAAACTCCGCCTAGATACAGAGGGGCTAGCTAGCAACAGAGAATAAATCACGAGACCGATCGATATACCGGGCAAGGAAAAAGTACCAGAGAAAAAAACACCATGCTCGCGTACAATACAAAGCGACTCCTACTGACACTCGTGTGCGAGAGAAGCACGAGCTAGCTCCAAGTTTTCCCTTTGGGGAACGAACTCTCGAGTAGCGGACGGAGCCGCATATTTCCCATCAGCCTTTAGACGCCCCCTCCATTATGTTGTTGGATTGCGCAGACGGTCATCTGCTACAATACAACACTTTCCAATCATCCCGAGTGTATGTGTGATATCCGACATCTGCATTGTTGCCGGCAAAACTTTCATGTTCTGCATTTACAGGCGGAGGAGCTTGGCGGCGTACTGCTCGATGAGGTGCTCGTCGGGGAAGGCCATCTTCTCGAGCTTCTCGGCGTAAGGAGTGGGGACCTCAGCACCGGTGACACGGACAGGAGGAGCGTTCAGGTAGTCGAAGGCGTATTCGGAGGTGAGAGCAATGATCTCGGCGGTGACACCGAATGAGGGGAAGCCAGACTCAACGGCCATCATGGTACCGGTCTTCTTGACGGAGTTGATGATGGTCTCGAGGTCGAGGGGCTTGATGGAACGGAGGTTGATGACCTCAGCCTCAACACCGTACTTCTTCTGGAGAGCCTCAGCGGCAACGAGGGACTGGCCGACGCAGCGGGAGAAGGTGACGATGGTAAGGTCCTTGCCAGAGCGCTCAATCTTGGCCTTGCCGATCTGTTTAGATTGTTAGCTTCAATCTCATCTCAAATGCGCATGCGCCTGTACTTACGGGAATGACGAAGTCGTCCTTCTGGGCCTCCTCGCTCATGGGGAAGTTAAGACCGTAAAGAAGCTCGTTCTCAAGGACACAGACGGGGTTGGGGTCGCGGATGGCAGCCTTCAACAGACCCTTGGCGTCCTCGGAAGAGTAAGGCGCAACGACCTTAAGACCGGGGATGGAACCGTACCAGGCGGAGTAGTCCTGGGAGTGCTGGGCAGCGACACCAGCGGCGAAACCGTTGGGGCCACGGAAAGTGATGTTGCAAGGCTGGATACCACCGGACATGTAGTGAGTCTTAGCGGCAGAGTTGATGATCTGGTCAATGGCCTGCATGGCGAAGTTGAAGGTCATGAACTCGCAGACGGGGTGGAGGCCAGCGAGGGCGGCACCGACGGTCAGACCGCAGAAACCGGACTCAGTGATGGGAGAGTCAATGACACGCTTGTCGCCGAAGCGGTCGAGCAGACCTTTGGTGACCTTGTAGCTGGAGAAGAATCCTGTCAGCTTGTGTACTTTCTTGTCCAACTCTTTCCCAACGCTCGCCACAGCCGCGTAAAGCTTCGCGTGGCAGCGGCGGCGATTCTTGCATGCTTTCCAATCTTCCCATCCTCACAGAAAGACATATTCGGGCCTCTGGGTAGACTCACGCGCCGTTGTACTGGGCAACCTCCTCACCAAGAACGAAGACCTTCTCGTTCCTCTCCATCTCCTCGGCCATAGCCTCGTTCAGCGCATCACGGACAGCCATCTCCTTGACACCGCTGGCGGAAGCATAGCCTCTCTGCACCCTCAGGGCGGGAACCCTCTGGAAAGCTGTGGTCGATCTCGGGAATGCGGCGGTCGGGGTTGCGCGCAGGGCGCGGGAGAGGCGGGCGCCGATCATTGTGAGGGATGTGAGGGATATGGGATATCCAGGTGACGGCGGAGAGGTTAGTGAGGGTGGAGGATGACAAGCGAGTGAAAGGTAGAGGTGGTGGGCTGGGAGACAGGGCGGGTGTTGTTGGCGGAGGCGGTTGAGACGAGGATTTGAGCTTGCGGCGGATCTTTCTCGCTCGTCTCGCCGCAGTTGAGAGCTTCGGACGGCCTCACCCGAAAGCAATGTCCGTAGCGGAAGATCCGTGCATTGCTAGATTTAGATGGACATTATTTATGTATCTTTGCATATATAAGATGCGATTGCTGTTGTGATAGATAGAGATCTTGGACAAGAAACTGTCATCCAAGAGGTAATATAGATGCGTGTGAGTTTCCGACATTGACTACTGCCCGAATCATCTAACATTTGCTTTTAGACTACCCTGTAAAAACACAGTCCGGATACTTAGATACATCCGATATGTCTCAATACTGAGTAAGATAAGATTGTCGGACACGAACTTTGGAACAGAGTACCATGAAAGTGGAATACAGTGTATCAGTTTGCACGCAAAAAAGTGTTTGTCACTTATATACGATCATGCAACTCGAAAATTGATCAGTGCATCGATTCCTTTCAAAAATATCGGCAAAGCGCCACACCGTGTCCCATGACTGCCTAGAAACGCCTTACGCCTCGCTCAAATAAACAAAATCCCTCAGTCAATGCATCATCATACACTATTCACCGTTCTGCGCTGCGTACTGCCTATCGTCCTCACCTGGTGGCGCCGCGACCAAAAGGCTGTCGAGGTCGTCAGCTGGAGCAGGTGGTGCTTTGGCTCCCGCAGAGGAACCTGCGATAGCCTTCTGTGGTCCACCGACTGCTGGCTTCGAGCCCTGTGTCGATCTTCCTGACCTTGCATTTTCCATCCTCGTGTCACGATCCATGGAATCCAAAGGCTTCGGGCGACCCCACTGCACTCGTAGTGGCACACCTTTGACCAACGCGCGTCCCTGACATGTTGCCGCTGCTTTCTCGGCAGAGGATCGCTCCATATAGTTAACAAATGCGCAGTGCGAGCGATGGCTGCAAACCAAGCTGCGGAGAGCACCATATTGTGTGAAGTAAGTTCGGATCTCGTGCTCGGGCATGTCGTCTTCCACGCCAGTGACGAACAGAGATGTGATGTTGACGTCTGCTGGAGGCGCGATATCCGCAGGCTTTGGGGGCAGAGCGGCCGCGCTTGGGAATGGACGTCCAGATCTGGCTCCAGCCTTTCCGCCACGCGCTACTGGTGCGCTGCCCTTGGGTGAGGCATAGGCAGACCCGTATGCTGATTTCTTCGTGTCCCCCGTCCTGATCGGCCCAAAGCTCGAAGCGCCTGCTGATCCCTCACCGCCCTCAAGAAGTTTCTGTCCCTCACCCTCCTGTTCTAGCCTCCTTTGCTTCTTGTAGTATGGTTCTGAAGCTGCCAGTCTTCGCAAGAGATCCCTCGCCTTCTCATCCGTCTTCTCGTAACCCTCCAGGCCCCTGCCCTCCTCGATTTCCTTTTCATTGTTCTGCGCAAAGTATTCTCGGTTTACGTCGCTTGTAGGGCCTGGCGCGACCATCTTGAGCGCCGCATCTCTGATCGTGATAGGCAGTCCGAAGCTCAAATCCAGCATGCAACACTGACAGCAGTTCTTCAGACGAGCGCATGTGAGGCAGATTCCAGTGCGCTTCTGGCGAGCAGTCCTATCTGCTTTCCAGCGGAAGATCGTGAAAGGTCGAGTGCAAAGCTTGCATTCTGCGCCGTAGTCCTCTTTGAGCATTTGTACGTATGGGTTGTCCGGAAGGCAGCGCTCGCAGACGGAGGGCATATCGGTAGTCTCCCATCCTGACCTGTTGAGGTCTTGCTTGATTTGTGGTGCCATGTTTGTAATTTCGTATGTTGTGATCGCGAGAAAGTGTTCCGTAGTTACGTGCAAGTGATGGCGGGCAACTTGAACGCTTACAATTGCGCGCCTCGGAAACCCTAGCGCGGCCCGTGACGCGCGCTAGTGGGAACCTCACCAGCGGATCTGAGTGGCAAATGCACCCAAGGGACCTTCAGATTCAACTGCTTCTGAATGAAGATAGAGTTTATCATCAGGATTAACGCTACAGGAATTGCTTGTCAAGGATCGCTCAATGAATGTCATATTCATTTCAGAGACGACCTCCTGCACCATAAGAATATTGAACACTAATGATACCTCACTTCACATGGCTCCATACCCCTTCGCCTCCTTGCTCATTGCTCGGATTCACCGAGTTAGCACATCGGCTTGATACGTTGCTTACATATCATCTTCGAATTGCCTCGTCGGTGAGTACGGCATACCTTTGTCTTACTTGTCTGTAGCAATACCTGCAATTATGCTCAATGATCGTATCATTATATTCTAGCGATTTGGGACACGCTTCTCCCACAGTTCAATTACGCCTGCCTAGTGCTTCATTGGCAACGACCTCAGCATTCACTCCAGCCTACAATTCTTCTCCTCGCGCTTTTTTAGCCTTGTACGCCTGCCAATCACGTTTGACCTCCCCTTCAACATTCGTTTTCGCTGTCCACTCATCGCCGTAGTCTTGCCCAGTTTTCTTGTAAGTGCCTTTTCAAGCGATGAGATATTGAGTGTCATCCTCTGCGATGATGCCATACATCTTCCACATCTTGTTCTCATCCAATTCCGAAAGCCCATCGCTCCCGGAGTCTTCTCCTCTCGCTACCTACCTCTTCTTCCTGCAACACTTTGATCCGCCTTTTGATCTGCCGTAACGCCCACGGGCAGAACCGCTGAGACTTCCGTTGTTTTTCATTCTGTTTGTGTTCTTTTGGAAGACCAATCAGTTCCCTCTTGTTGCGAAGGAACTCCTCCTCGGCCTCCCTGCGAGTCGCCTTACGAATGTAACTCCGATAGTCATGGTATGTTTCCACAAACTCTCGCTCTCGCTCTCAACGCCGCCATCATCCCTTATGTCCTCCGTATTCTCAACGTCATCAGAGTCAATTTGGTCATTTGTTTCTTCGATGCCTTTGTTGTGCTCATCGTCGTTTTTCTTGCCGCTGTTGCCGTTGTCGTCATTGTCGTCGTCGTCGAGCTCCGTGTATTGGCTGTCTCTTCCATCACGTCGGGATCGTGACGCAGGTGTCTTCGACTGGCGCCTTCCGCTACCATGCGGGGGCCCATGAGTCTTGCGAGTGGTCGGTTTGAGTTGGCGACCCTCCACAGTGGGTGGATGTTCAGTGTGACGCAAGCCATTCCTGTCCAGAGCGGTAGTCTCCTTACTTCCCATCTCAGCGGTTGAATGACTATAAAGCCCAATAAAAGACTGGCACGGTGAGATTATATATCGCCCGTCCTTTCTGGAGGAATCCAGCTGTCTGGGAGCACTGCATCATGCATTCACTACGTTACGGGACAAAGTAGTAACACTGCGTGGCATGTTTATAAACACAATCCAGGTAAAGAAGAGCTTGTCGTTTTCTAGGAATGCATTCTCAACATCAAAGCGTCGATGCACAGACGGTTTCCCACCAAAACTGTGATGCATAAGTCAAGCAAACGCCCATTCTATTCATCTTGTCACAATTTTAGCTAATCTGGACTCCCAAAAATTGGCACCAGCCACAATAGACCCAGTCACTCCACTATCTCAACCATCACGCCTGCTGCTAGATTCCTCCAAATCACTTCTTCCGCTTCGTCTTCTGAGCAGCAGCCTTGTTGCTCTTCTTCGGCATCGCCTTCGTCTTCTTCTTCTGCTTCCCACGTCCCTGCCCCTCCTCCTCCTCATCCTCCTCATCCTCTTCCTCCTCGTTCTCAGGCTCGTTGAACGAACCCCTTCTGTTATCTCTCTTTCTCCCAGCCCAGTCATCCCGTGCACGCTTGTTCGCATGGCTCTTGGGGACCCACGTGTCCACGAAGTCGCCACCGTCCCTGTCTTTGCCATCCCACCTGATCAGATACTCGCCTCCTTTCTCGTCGATGATGCCCTTAATCTTGTACTCCTGGTCGGGGTCGAACTTGAGGTTGTCGCGGTGAATTCGGACCGGCTTCTTCGTAGTCTTCACGTTTCCTTTGCGTACCGGCTTGGCCTGGCCTTTCTCGACACGGCCTGAGGCGACTGAGTTGGATGCGAGGGGCTGCTGCTGCGTGGCTTGGTTGCCAGGCTTCTTGGATGGGTTGGGCGCAGGAGCTGGGCGACTACTGGTAGGTTTTGGTGTTGTTGCTTGTCCCTTGCGAGGCATGGGATTTGCGTTGATTGCGGTGGGTTTGGTTCTGGCCATCGTTGCTGTCGTGTTGCTGTTGAGATGATGGTAGTGGTAGAGATTGTCGGTTCTCATGCGGAGGCTTGGGCAGTTTTATGTACATTGTGACTGCTTGCTTCGCGAAATGCGAGGTCTCAGGTTGCTGGTTGTAAAAGTTACTGTCTTACACGTCTAAGCAGGAAAATGTGAGACGTCGCTGTCGATTGCGTTCGCGAAGTGTTCGTGAATTGTACCTGCTTTGAGACTCGCATAGTCAGCACGAAGCAAAGTGAGACGTATGGCTTCCCACCCGTATCCTGGCACAGTGGAATCTCTGTCTGAAAATAGATGGCTTTGATTGTGAGCGTGCACTGTACACATATTTCGTACACCCTGTCTTAGAAAAAACACAATGATCCCTCTGTCATCGCTGTGAAACGCCAGACTCCCGTTCCCGATCTTCCCAACCAATCCAGTCAGAAGAAACCAGAGCGCCCTCATGCAAAGCAGGTCGTAGCAAGCTTTACACCTTGACGGTCTGACCCATCTTGACGGCGAGCTTGTTGAGCTCGGCGTAGGTCTCCTTCCACTCCTCCTCGGACTCCTTCTCGGCGCCCTTGCCCTGCTTGGGTGTGATCATAACGACACTGGTGGGCCTCTTGGTGCTGCCTGCGGCACCAAGCTCGGCGCGGCTGGGCACGTAGAGGTAGGGAATGTTGTGGTCCTCGCAGAGTACGGGAATGTGGCTGATGACGTCCATGGGAGAGATGTCGGCGGCGAGAACGACGATACCGGAGGGAGAGTCGACTGCGCCGGGGATGCCAGCGGGCGACTTGCGAATGGCCTTGACGCACTCCTTGACACCGCGCTTGAGGGCCTTGTTCTTGGCAGCTATTGTAGATGTCAGTGATAGATTTCTTCAATTCCAGGACCATCGTTGTCGCGTACACTTCTTGACGGCCTTGAGGACCTTCTTCTGCTGCTTCTCGTCCGCGAGCGGGTTTGCGAAGGGAACGAGGGCGCCAACGGGCACTGTGACAACGGCCTTCTCCTCGTCGGCGTCCTCCTTCACCTCAACGGCAGCGTCCATGACAGCGTCGCCGTCAGCGTCGATAGACTTGCGCTTCTTCTTCTTGTCCTTCTTTGCGGAGACATCCTCAACGTCCTCGTCGGCCTTGCGCTTCTTGTCCTTCTTCTCCTTCTTCTCGCGGATATCGTTCTCGGTCTTGGCCATTGCTGCGGTTGCGTATGTGATAGTCGGGTGTGTAGAGTGGTTGTCAATGGGCAGACTCGGGCTTTGCGACTGGCAGAAGCTCGTCGTTCGAACTTTTTGCTGGAGCTCTTCTTCTTCGCTAGCGGAATTTTACCCCGAGGCTTGGCGAGCGTGAAGTCTACCAACCTCACCTACTCCTGGTGATAGGAAGCCAATAAGGCAATGCAGGCCACAATACAAATATTCCTTCATCGAAAATTGAAGACCGTGGAAGTCCAGCATGGGAGTATCGTTGGCCATACGCTGATGCTGGCAGGTCTCTTGACAGTGAAGTCTCCGTACGACCAGCGAGATGCAAGTCACGTGTCCATTATCTCAAGGCAGAGTGAGGGTGCTGCTCTCTTATTGTTCCCATTTAAGTAATTCCATTCTTGCCGCTGAGAATAACGTAGAGGCATGTGAATGATGTATTCATAGACGTGGTGCTACCATGACACTGATGGCTTAAGCTGCCTTCAGGCTTCAGGCACAGAGTCACTCTCGCACCTTCCCGTTCCTAACCCTGCAAGCAAACAACTCACCCGCCCTCCCCTCGATGCGAGCTGCTGCCACCACATCTCATGACAAACATGGCGAACATACCACCGAGAGCGTCGTTGACTGGCATCCCTCCAGAGCTGAGGAACAACATCTTCAACAGAGTCGCCGCCGACCTAGATGAAGTCAGCATCCTCGGGCGCAATCTCACCGGCGCTGCAAACACTCCTTTGGAGGCAGCAAACCGTATGTGGGTCGCCATCGTCAAACATCCGCTGAGCCGAACATGCCGCACGCTTCGCAAGGG